>CAHIKZ030000524.1:805000-1512500 GCA_903632075.3 Acanthosepion pharaonis | reverse complement strand
GTAGAATGATTATCAATAATTGTATTAAATGCAAAGAATTATGTAAAGTAAATAGGAATTATAAATGTCAGCGCCTATAGGGAAGTCTACATTGACAAAGTTATTTTTTTTGTTTCCTCTTAGAGAGAATTTGATTTAGTTAAGAAAGACAGCTGAAAACCCCAGGTAAACTGTAAATGAGATTCGTTATTTGTGTTAATTATTATCGGGCATAAGGTTCAACACATTTTCGTATTTGAAATAATATACGCAGCCTTTGGCTTACGGCACTAGTAACACTTTCGCGAAATAATAATAATAGACAGAAGAAAATATAGTATTAAAATAATTAAGATGGTGATAAGGAAAAAATATGAAGAATCATAATTATCATCATCATAGTAATTCGAAGTAAAGAATGAAATAATACAGTAAGTAACGAAAAAATCGAAATATTGTACATCTTTATGTGGAAAAGAGAAGGACATATATGGCTCATTCACATTGAAGAATGTGTTCATTTGGCTATCAAAGGACTTGTGAGCTAAATACAACAGACTGATGAAAGATTATATTAGCTAGAAACCGCAATAAGGTTAACAAAATGACAAATGTTTGCGTCAGAAAACTATTTAAAAGTGGAACATAGAAATAAAGCAACTCCACTGAGACTTCAAGTAACAATCAAGAAAAAATTGGAGACGAAATGAGACATGGTTAAAGCTGCACAGAGAACACTTGAATAGAGAAACACAATCCCTATTAATTACAGCCAACAACAAATGGATTAGAACAAAGTTTATTATGACAAACATAAAAAAGAGAGCGGTCTAATAAATGTTACCTCTAGAAATAAATAGATAGAAAAACGAAAGGAGGAAACTTGAAGCAACCGAGATGTGCTTCTACATGAAGATGTTGAGAATATCACGGGCAGAACATGTAAGCAACGAGAAAGTTTTAAGGAAAATGGAAACAAAAGTACACTTGTGATTAGAACTAGAAAGAGGCAGTTGAAATTTCTAATTTTCACATAACGAGAAAATAGGAAATATTGGTGAATTTGACACTCATAGGACACGCTGAAGGCAAGAAAGGCAGAAGGAAACAGCGAGTAACCTATCTAAAGAGCTTGTGTAAATAGATGACAATAGAGGGACTCTGAGATATGGTAAGGAGACAAACATTACTTTATGCTATAAAGGATAGGAAGTTGTTGAGAGTCCTGATCTCTTATGTCCCGTAAAAGGTGAAACTATCACAGGTATATGTAGAAAATTCGCCAAGTTGACGTAGGGTGTGGAAGATTAAAGGTAAACGTAATGTGTTTAGGGACAAGTCATACGATTTAATCACGACTACTGAAACTACACTGGAAATTGTCGTGTATTATTATTCTTTCTGTGTCTGTTTCTGGAGTGTTTGCTTCCACCGATTCCAATATGTCGTTTTTGTGGCATAGTAATATAGTTTTCTGGCACTGAGAGAATATTCTGGCAAAATGATTGAATCTTCTGGCAGAATTATAGATTATTCTGGCAGAGTGGTAGAATATTTTAGTAGAGCGTGCATTCTAGCAGAGTGATAGAGAATTCTAGTAGAATGTTACAGCATTCAAACAGAATGACAATGTGTTATAAAATAGGACAACTACGTCTAGTTTTGCGCCAGAACAAATAGCTATGTTTACGTGCATTCACGTACACATATGGATATTAGTAGTAAAATTTCCTTTAAGAGCTTATTGTTGTAAAGTAGCTCTTTTCCTTCTTTTTTGTATCTTTATTTAAATTCAAAATTACAATATGATAATATTTGGCATCAGACACCATTATGTGTGAGACGGTGATACCCGTAATAAGTGGGATTCTTGAGCATATTTCACGCTGCATCCAAACAAATTCAAGCAAAGAGAATTTTGCAGAGCAAGGCTTTCTTTGGCACAAGTTCAAATTTCGTAATCACGCTGTAAGTCATTAACCTTATCGTTAATTAATTTTTTTTTGCAAACAGTAACTGGTCCAATCTATGAATAAACAAGAATATGAAAAGAATGACAGGGAAAAATCAACTTACAACACTAATGAGATAGACAAGAAATGAAGCGAGGGTCTAACGTCAATCATTAGCAGCAGTAACAAGTATTCACTCTCATATAAAAATAATGACATAACGACAATGATAAGAATATGATCAACAAAATAGCACAAAAAACAATATCATTGTAATATTTATTTCATCCAGATGAACATGTGCAAATTCAGTAGGTGAACTAAAATATAATTTTCGTTTATATACTTAGGAAATTGCTTCTAGAGTATGTGTGTATGTATGTTATATATAAATTTATTTATATAAAATTAATAAACAAAATGAATAAAAGGAAAGTTGGATTAGAAAGAAAGAAAGCGTAGGGTAATATTAAGAAAAACAGAAAAATCAAACAAGACATAAAGAAAGCAAGAAAGAAAGTGCATGGTAATATTAAGAGAGAAATCAAGTAAGCAAACAAGAAAGAAACTGTAGAATAATATTAAGAAAGAAAAAGATAGATTAACACATAAGATTGCTGTGACACTCGAATGATAGATTCTTTAGTGGTATCGGTTGAACAAGGATTATCGATTTCAGTTCAGTTTTCAAAGCGAAAAGAGCGTAAATGTAAACAAACAGAATAATCCTAAAATGCTATGTCCCTGCAGAACTCTCTGCAGATTACTTTTCTTTATTATCTGTGAATTGTTACGCACTCTTGGGAACGGTGGTGAAGTGGTTTCCTGTTGTCTTCATGATTTGAAATTCAGTTTTCTTTCTCACAGAGTGGATACCACTGAAGTCTAGAAATCCCATCCTATCATACTATTTAACCAATAACTGGTGGTAAAATATAAATTTACGCCTTTCCCAAGGATATTAATGAGAGCGTGAACGTAACAAGATAATACAATTATTTACTGCGACAGTAGATGCATGAAGTTATATTTTTCATTGGAAATAATTTTTCAGCATCAAAGAAATAAAATACCTTCACTCCTTTATAATGTGCTATCGAATATATTCCCGTTATAAATGAGGTGATAGTTCTCTCTTGTATATGTGAGTATAAATACAAATATTCAATATAATATTGAGTATTTATTGCATACAAGTATTGGTTACTAGGTTGTTGTCTATAAAAAAAGACTGAAGCTGCTTAAGAATTTCCGATTGATGCTCAAGAAACAACTGATAAATATCAATATTAGGAATCCACTATCATCAACTGAATTATGTACATGCGGAAGGCTGAAGAATGCGCCGGCTATAATGCACTCGTCGGATAAAAATAAGATCCTGTTGCAATGAAACAAGGGCAAGACATTTTGAGAATTAAAAATAACTTGAAGAGTTTCCATAATTGAAAAGAGCCAAGTTGTTTTAGTTGTAAAACATTTTAGTTATATATCGAGTTAATGGATTTTTATTTTTAATCCGGCATATTTTTATTGCTTTAAACGTATTTAAGTATAACCTCCCATTTTAAACAGACCATCTACTCATATATGTGTCTCCACTCAAAATAACGTTTGAAGTAATAAAATACGTTGGATTCAAATTAAAAATCCATTAACTCTTTAGAAATTTCTTTCTTTAAGGTTTGAATACGAAACTAAGCAGGAAAAAAAAAACTCCGAACAACATGTTGTTTTAAAACAAACAGAATATTTTACTTAGCTATGAGTCTATATAGCTGAGTGGTCTAAAGGTCATTAGGTTAGACGGGGATTCATTCTACGAAGGGAGAATCCTGCTGTGAGACACATTTTGATTATTACGCTTTCTCAAATGAGCAGGCCAGTAGACGAAATAAACACTATTTAAAAAACGGTCCGTTCAAACATCTGTATTCACTAAAAAAGGACATTTGAAGTAATATATATATCAGTCACTGGGCATGTTTCTAAAAATAAATATGCTAAAAATCCACCTTCATCCCTACCGTGCTTAGTGGTTAGAAGCTCCGACTGACACCAATTCAGTCGGGTTTCGATCCTAGCTAGAGGCAACCGTCTAGCCACACTGATGAGCTGTAAACAGCGAAACAGTCTGTCTGTGGATGACGTTATATATATATATATACGCACAAATAGTAAGAATGAAAGCTAAAGTTTAAAATATAAAATAAATTGAATGATCAATGATAAAGTCGACCACGCCTAAATATAATATAATAATATTGTTAATTCATTAATATCAAAATCCGCTACTGAATGATTGCTATCATTTGAAGCTCTGAGTAGTGAATTTTGATATTATTGAATAATAATAATTTATGATATTATTGAATAATAATAATAATTGCTTAGGTGTCTGTCATCAGTGTGGCTAGACATCCGATAGCTTCAGGTCGGGACCGAAACCCCACCGATTTGGTCGAAGATGCTAACCTGTAGGCCATCGACGTTTTGTGAAGTTCTATGATATATGATGGAATAGCTCCTTGGATTAGGCTTTTAAGAATCACTTCTAGTGAAAATGACATTGTGTTGTGTCGTAGACTTTTTGTCATGTTATATAAAGTCCTCTTCTGTGCTATGCCCCGTCAGGATTCCTGCCCTTTGTAGCCCTTAGCAGTGTTTGGCTTTTTTGTTATCTCCCCCAATCCCTGTTCAGCCAACCATTTGCCCAAGCCCGTTAAGCAAGTTATTTTCTGCTTTCCTCTGTTTCTTGTGCCTTCAGCATGTCCTTTTCGCATTATGTGCCCTAGAAATTTAAATTGTCTCTTTTGATTCTAAATATAAATGTCCTTTTCGTTTCCATTTTCTATAAAGCTTCGTTGGTCACACATATTCAGTCCATGATATTTGCAGCATCCTTCTGTAGAACCACATTTCTGTTGTCTCAAGTCTCTTCTTCATCTGTGAGGAGATTTCCAGCATTCACTACCATATAGAAGGACTGATATTACATAACAGTCTAGTATTCTTTTCTTTGTTCGACCAGTTGTATTCATTTATTCGTACGACCCTGTCAAATGTAAGCAGTCGCATGAGTTGCGAAGAAAGATGAGTCGCCAAATAACAAACATGGAAAGTGTACTCACAAGTAAAAAGTAGCAATGACTGCTTGGCCGTGTGTTCACTATGTTACTCGATCAGCATAGCTTCTTGGAAACATTTTAAACACTTTATCGAAGAAAGTTATTATAATCAACGCAGGCACATTTTCATCAAAACATAATGTCTATGAAGCCTTTTGTTAACGGTATGATATGATATTTGGGGTTTAGTGACCAATCCCGAGAGTTGAGGTATATTGCTAAACTTGATGCAGTCAAGTGAGATTGGAATTGTCTTTTCGTACGTGCCTGGAATGTTTCGGAGATAAGACTGGAGACTGCTACGATGGCATCTGACTAGAGAATGACACTAACAGAATGACAAAAAGGATTTCTATCTATATTCAGACAGCACACAAGGCCAAGTGCAAGTGGGTATGTGTGTGTTTGTGTGTGTGTGTGAGAGAGAGAGAGAGAGAGAGAGAATGGGCACACACTAAGGACTAGGAAGAGACCCGTTAATTCGGAAATAAATTTGATTATATATCACTCTTGAAATGTGAGGTTTAGTACTGTGTAATGAGAAAAGAATACGTCACCGTGCACATTATACTAAATTTATTCTCTTTGCTTTTTTTAAAAGATGAATCATAACCATCTCGGCCATGATTTGCTTTGATATTTAGATGTTTGGTCATCCACATAAAGGTAAAAACGCTAATCATCATCACAACTGAAATATTGATGGAACATTTGAAACTTTCCTTCTATTTGTGATAAATTCCTAAAGTAGGAATCCGGTTGGTTCCACCGAGTAACTGACTTGATGTAAATGAATTGCAAATAATAAAACAAATATTTCATCGGCCTAATTTCAGTTCTAGTATGTATTATTTTGTTATATAATATGTTAAATACATATTTGTTCTTCATTAGCATGGCTGGTGCTAACCTCAAGGAGAGCAACTCATTGCGTCTTTGTCTCACGTTTTCAACTGACATAAAGTGGAGCGATTATATTGAATCAATTGCTAGATTTGATGCTAAGAAGGAAGGTTGGTTCACTGTGTCGTGACAGAAAAATTTTCTCGTTAGAATACATCATGCACATTTATAAATCTACCATCCGTGCATTGATTATTGCCGCTGTCTCCGGCTGTATATCAAGAGATTTTCAAGACAGTTGAAAAAAATGTAATATCATCGGTACTGACCTGATATCTCGACCTCACGTTCCTACCGCCGTGACGCGGTTCCCTCTGTCTTTTCGATATTTCCATCGCAGTTGTTCTAATGAGTTCTCCTCCTTGGTACTTCGACCGCAAGAATTTAAGCATACTACTAGATTGGATACTAGGTTCCATTGTTTTGCTCGTGAACTAGCTAGATATAACCGTAATTTATATTCTAATAGAGTCATTGCTTCCCTATCACCTACAATCTTCTAAAATTTAAATAGAACGCCAATCACATCTCCCAGAATCTACTTCTTTTTTTTTGTCTTTTCTCCTTACTAACGTTTTCTCATTCTCTTTAACTCCCAGTAACCGCATCAGTTTTAGCGTCATTATCGCCTTACTTGGGGTGAAATGATTAAAAAAATACTAATTTTATACAAGCTCTGCAATTCAAAAACAATGAACAGCTTAATGTTATAAATAAGTAATCGCGACACTTATATAAAACATTACTCTGATTACTCCTCAAAAAAGTTCTGTATGCACATATAGTGAGGTGAATTAACAGGTTTTTACACAAGGTAAGTGTTTCCTACTAGAAAACTAGCGGACTTCGATAGCAACGACAAATTATCATTTAACTAATATTCTAAAAAACTATCATCAAATATTAGTCATTTTCACCTTTCATTACCATAATACTGTCATTACCACATTTCATCATATTCCACAGTAAGAGAATCTTAGTAAATATAGTAAGATTCACTTACTGCGGAATAACCTCATTAGTAGTAACCTACAGGAGTAAACATATATATATATAGTGTGTGGGGGGATGTGGTTTAAAAAAAATCTAAGAATTGCTATATATATGAGGGAAGAGTGCTCAATATTGGAGATAGTGAGTTTGTTGATATGTGGACATATAACATATTCACGTCTGAACAGGTCTTCAAAACACGTCACCACTACTTACATGAACTCTATGTGTATGCTATTGCAGGTTTATCGGAAGTAGGAGCAAACTGGCCCTTCCCAGTTCTTTTGTTTGAGACTAATGTTTTAGGTTATTTATAATTCCAATTTTTAATTTCTTTATTTTATTTTAATTATTTTAAAATTAATTTTGTATATTTACTTCGATTCTAAATTTTGATATTTAAAATAAAGTTTAATAAAGTTAGTACATAATTTTTAAAAAATCATGATGTGGTTTTAGACAGCATTGTAGGAATTTGTTTTCGTTTTTACTTTTGAAAATGAGCTCTAATCTTTTATTAAGGAGTTTTTAATGTCCTGGAAAGGTAATTATTGTTTTTTGTTCTCTAAGCAAAGATTTTTGTTTCGAAATGTTTTTGTAAGCCGGTGCTGTTTTTCTTATTTTCCATAAATATCTATATCTGAGCTTCTGTTTGCAGTACATAATGTCATTACACAAGAAATAAACTTTCTCTCTTTGAATGCTTGAATAAATCAGGAACTTACTCGGAAAATGTTTTTTCTGGGTTCAACAGTAGGAAACATCTTCGTAAAAAGCGTTATGATAGTTTCATTTGCAGCCATATAAACTTAAAACGGTTACTTAACCTGGGGTACATTAAGAAGTTACAATCCCTTTGTGTTTCAGGAATTTTCTGATTGCCTACAGGGAAATGTCAATATAAAAGATCGTTTTAAAAAAATGAAAATCAAATAATATCCGGTTTTTTACTGATCTTAATAATGCCTAAATATATGTTTAAATCGCTATATCACAAACGCTTAGCCGACGTTTTGGCATTGGTTAATTTCTCAGAAATGTTTGCAATAGATTAAATCAACGATTAGTTGTAAACAAAATAACATAAAAGAAAATAGAATAGAAAATTCATAAACGTCCTAATTAAATAAATAAATAAATAAAATAGCTGAGTTGGTCATTCAGGAAAATTTATGTAGTAATGTTGTTGTTGTTATTATTATTATTACTTAATATATGATAAAACCCTTCAGGAAGCGCAAGTCCATATTGTACGAAGGGAGCGAGTAAATTAGTTTTTAAAAAGATACACAACCTTCTTAGACAATTCCTCGGAGTCCTTGGTGTTGCCCAAACTTTTGGTCTATAGTATAGATAGATAGATATGAAGGGTAACCTGCTGTAACACAAATGTCAGCAAGCTAGACTTGCACGGATCAATTTTCTAGTAATTACAATCCTCACGGGCGACTTTCTACTGACAGACTTAGAAAATAACAATATACATAAAAAGAACTAAAGAATATACAGTTACTATAATATCATGGCAGCATGTAATTAGTTCCATGCTCCGAAGCTACATTATCAGTTAAAAACCTGACCAAATTAAAAGCCTACACTGGGAAAAAAATGAACAAAATATCTCTCTACAGCATTCTATGCAGAATCGGCGGAGAGTGTAAGAGCGACGTCGGCCACCCCTAAACATAAATATTTACACTGCATTATAAACTAGTACTTCACCGAAAATATTCGACACAGAACGAACTGAATTCGAACCTGCATCTAACCTGTAGATTACCAGTATAATCCAGGTAACTGGATAAATATATTTTGCACATACAAGTCATTTTAATATCTATGCAAAGACTACTCTAAAAACATTAATTAACTAAATCCATAAGGTGAAATGAAATTTCGGTCGAATATTATTGTTTAACATGGCTGAATATTGGTAAACGGAACAGATTTTCTGTAAAATGTTTCAAATATGAACCAGCTATCTGTCATGAGTAAGGCTGGCTCAAGAACAATCAGTCTGAGTCCCTGTGAAATTCTGTAGTGTTAGCAATTTTCGGAATGATATCTTATTCTGTTTTACTAATCGAGAAGATAGAAAGCTTTCACAGGAACTTGTTATTTTCGAGAACAAGAAAGCAACGAAATAAATAACTATGAAAAGGTTACAAATAAAAAAAAAAGTAAGTCAAAGAAACTGTTTAGATAAGGGTAGAGAGAAAGCGCAAATAACTAAAGGAAACAGCATAATTGATCCATTTCACGTGGTCGATATTAAGTCAATTGCCTTGTCCTTTCCCAAGTCTAGGACAGCTTATCCCTAATTCTAGCAGTAAACAATAGGATATCTCAGGCTCTATCGCTACCGTACCTTATCCTGTTCTTTGGTAATCACAGAAGTTGCAACCAGACTTTAAAGAAAGTTTATTCCAATCTCTCTATGTTCTCAGCGTTAAACTTACGTGTCTTTCGATCGACGCAACGGCGCGGTAAGCAACAACACAAACAACAAAAAACTCAACGCTGGAACGCCCAACAAAAAACAAAACAAAAAAAGACAAAACGATCATAGCATTATCAACAAACACTCAGGCGACATTGACGTGATAACGAGCAGGAGTCTCAATATAATGTGACCATCACTACGTCTATCTTATGGGACTAGGGGAAGCAAAACACTCTCGGGTACATTGTAATCCGTGGAGACAAATATGAGCGATCAACCTTTACTGAAGGAAGTTGAATTTAATAGACTTGTTCATTTAATGTAAGACGTAGGTAATAATGTCTCTCTATGGCTTATTTAATTTAATATCTATAAATTGCTATGGTTACTTGGTAAAGATTGTGGAGTGGTTTTCCGTTGCCTTTTCAACAGTTTGGAATTCGGAGTAGACCTTGCAGACCGATGTTACGCAAGGTGATAAAATCCAGTCTACCTAATAGAAAAAGTATTTTATGTGCAATATCACTTTAGGATGTGGCCGATTATGGCTTTCCCCAGCTTCCTGCCCTTTATAGCTTTAAGAAAGATTTTCCCTCTTACCATCCCTCTTAAGAAATGAGAACGTTATGTCATTGGAAGATCATGGATTCAGCACCTAGGTCAAGAGAAAAGAATCACAATAATACAGAGACAAAACAGTGGTTGTGACTAAAATGATACATATTCCCCATCTAACGACTTTAAATTAAAACAAGCGCGTATGGAAGATTAGAACGCACGCTGTCGAAACATTTTGATAAGACAAAGATAAGGATATTAGCCCGAACAACCTAACACCATGAGAGAAGAAAACAAAAATATTTATCTTTTTATAATATATAAATATATTTTTCAAACATAGGACGTTTTAGATTCTTTTTAGAATATACTGTGCTTAAGATGCTTCTGCCGACATAAATCGATTTGAGAGATTGTTATTCTATTGTAGTCCGGGCGAGTTGACAAGATCTTACAGCTGCAGCTGTCGTTGTTACACGCATATTATTTATAACAAAGGAATCGTGGAATTAAGAAATACGTTGCATAAACAATTATTAAATGGCTAGTTTACCCATGCAAATGATAGCATAATTTATGTCACTACTAATATTAGACGTTTTTACTATTATTAGAATGTTTTCACGTTTTAACTATATGAATATACATAGTGCATGTCAAAAATAGCGGTGTTGATGTTTATGTATGATTCAACACTTGAATCAGTGGTCATTTCCTTACTAATCATTTGAAAGTTAGTTTTACCATGCTGCTATAACAGAAGAAGGCAAGTACAGTGAATAACATTTGCCTGATTACCTCCTGACCAGATTAGAATCCGAACAGGATTCATTTGTTATTTTATATAACTATTTGCTTGTTTGTTTTGTTTTTTTGTACATAACTATTTGCATTATTACAACAAAAAGTTACAGAACAAATTATTTAAGATGCAATATGCGAAACTCAGTTGGATGTTTAAATTCCTCATTCTGTGGCCAATGTGTCGTTCAATATGAACAGGATCAGAACAACTGAAAACCGTTACTATGGTGACCTTGCTACTTAGAAAAGCTGTGATTAATTTTAAAATATTTTGAAAATTTAATAGTTTAAGTAGTTTATAAAAATAGTTAATAAAATAAAAAATAGATATTTGTTAAAAAATAAATATCTGTGAACAAAGTAATGAGATTTGTACATAGGAAAACTGTTAAAATAAATGTAAAATATGTTTTGATAAAAGAAAATAAAAGAATTTATAAAAGATAAGAAAAATAAATCGCATGCATCTAAAGTAAATAGGGAATAAATATAATTCAAATTATGATTTATGATAATATTATTTAGGTATTAAGAAAAATACAGAATTAAATTAAAATAAAAATAAAATGAAAATTTATTGAGGTGTTTAACCAGTATTTTAATATTAATTTCTTTAAATATTATCTTAACAAGAAAAGGTGATATGTTATAAAAACCTTTTTGATTGAATCCTGATATTAGAACTGATTCAATAATCCTTCTAGAGAATTTATGTTGAATACATTTAACCATTTTGACATTTACAATATAAAAAAGATGGATTTTATGTTGTATATGAAAGCATAAAGAATTTAATGTATCCCCATTTTTACGCTCTTTTGTGTTCATACATGCATTTCTTTAAAATTCCCTCTGTTTTACCAATATAAATTTTATCACATTTACTACATGGAATAATACACATACCACCATTTAAATAATATCTATTATTATTATTATTATTATTGACGTGTTAATTATGTCTTATGGCTGATGATGGAGTTAGGGCGGTTTTGATTCCAAGGACTTTGTGTTCTTCAGCAATTATTTGAGTAGATAGATTTGTTAGTAAATGTAAAGAAAAATTCCATAAATACACGTATCTTATTATATATGTTGATTAATTATTAAGCAATTAATGCTTTCTTCAACCCGAAATTATTTATTATTACTATTATGCAAGGGGCTACTGGGAGTGAAAGAGGATAAATAAAAATTTAGGAGAAATCGGAAACCCAATCTTAAACAGGAAACGAGTAATATAGTATATAGTTGAAATAAGCTTTAGAAGGAACCAAATTTTAAACAGGAAAGAAGGGGTAAACATTTACTCCTGTTCAAAAGACCGGCATGGACTGTGAACTGGGCGATAGATGAAGCTATCTACTCCTATTGAGGAAAGAAATTACAAATAAACCCGTTAAGAAATTTCTAAAATATCATCTATAGACAGACGTTTCCTCAGATCAATGATTAAAATAGCTTCAAGCGAATGAAAGATTTAGGCCTTAAAGAAGACATTTCTTCATCAATCTCTGTAGACAGACGTAACAAAATCACAAAGAGCTTTATCAGATAACAGACACATCTCTTGAACAATTCCAGCATCAACAACGGCAAAAATACGCAGCGCATTTATCTCAAAGCTAAAATGATACAACAAAGATGTTAACTTTCCACACTAAATTAAACAAAAGGTTTGGAATTAAGCTACCATCAGTAGTAGAAAGAGCGTGACAGTGAACATGAGAAGTCTAAATTCCTGAAAAACTTTTTAAAGAGAAAGATTGCGCAAATTTCAACCAGCAGTAACGCTAACTGTTCAGTAAAATGAATGCAAGATGTTTCCTGTATGGAAACGGCTGTTTCTACCGTTATCGTTACCCTCACTAATATATATATATATATATATATATATATATATATATATATATATATATATATATATATCAATCTATCTAATAAATGGTATGCCGGTTCCCTTCAGAATATCACAACTCATTAAGATGAATATATATATATATACCGGAATAATTAATGGAATAATATTAATATTTCAGTCAAGATTTTGACGAAATTAAAAACTGATCTCTATTCATAAGATGTGCATTTTTCCATGGGTAAAAGCTTTATGATATATGCTTGTTCAAAGAATATTACTTGGAAATATCTACAGCCGCCGATAGTCATATTTAATACAAAAATAAATTATTACTATTGCTGACGTTGGGCCTTCATAATTTTGTTTCGTATTACAGAACTGTCAATGAAGTATTGTTGTCCTTCACCGATATCGATAAAAAAATAGCATTTTTAGTTTCCATCTGGATCTTTTATTCGCAACACTACTCACACATAAAAGAAATGAAACTTCGGAAAAAAAAGGTTCAAGAAAACGATGATATTACTTTTATAATTTTATTAATTTTTGTCTTCGAGACAGAGGGTGATAAATGTCACGAGCTTTTGTAAAATGACCTTGTTCTCGCGCTATCTGAATAGCGAGGTATAGTCAGAGGAAAATAAGTGTCCACTTGTGTGAATAAAGAGAATCGAAGACAGACATTCTTTATTGAATCGAACAAAATTAATTTTCAGATTGCATTGCAACAAAGTTAATATTTTGCATAATATTTAATGTTCTGTTTTCAGAAATCAAAACAAATTATTATTGTTATTTTCGTTTATATTATGACGACTGATACCGTCTTTTTTGCAATTAAATGCCAAAACTAAGATCGAAATCATTATCATGAGAATGAAGATGAGAGCTGTTGCCATAATGTAGTGATTAAATTGCTGATCTCGATTACACTTGATAGTCTTCTATCCTATCTAGATATTCCAAACATCTGGCTTCATTATCTATACCAGGTTTCTAAAGGTCGCCTTTTTGATATCAAGTTTTCATTTGCTATTTGTAGTCAAGTTGATTAAAAATTATGTTTCCTACCGTTAAAAAATCTTTAAAAAATGTCTTCTATTCAATTCAAGGTCTGAGCAGGCACAAGGAACCGTCTTCATTCTTTTCATAACTAATATGAACATCGTTATATTTGAAATTATTAATATTGTGGTTATTTCGATAAATAATGTAGTCTTCATAGGCTGTTATTACGAAGGCTGCTTTGAAGTTAATTCTTGATACTGATTTATTATGTTGGCCCATGTGGTCAGAAAAAAATATTGGTTCTATGGCAGCAGCTGTTGAATATTTGGCAAAATGGCGTCCGACATGAAAGTTCGAAAGAAGCAGAGGTGTCTCAATGAATTGTTTATTGCAGAAAATATTTCATTCATTAACATTCTTTAACCGATGTTAGTAAAAAAAACCCCAGGATATTTATATTTATATGAGCAACATATAAAAAGTTCAGATTATAATATCATTAAAATATTTTTGGGTGTGTAAGATTCTATTATCTAAGTGCAATATATAATTTATTCATTGACTTTATTAACTTTTTTGTTTTGATAGTAAATTTACATTGCAGCAGTTTTTATTGTTTCTAAAATTTATTCTTTACTTCAATATTGTTTTCCATTTTCATGTCCACAAAATTTCTGTTAAATTACTATCTGGAGAGTCTGAATGCTAATCCATTTATTTGTTATCTTTAAAAGCTTTTTGGCAATGGGGACAATAGTCGGCTTTGCAGAATGTGAAGAAGAATTGCCTTGAATAAGCTCACAAGCCTCTTGGGTTCTGACCAATAAAACTAAAAATAATAATTGTCTGCATTTATGTTGACATCATGGGTATATTTTTCTACTGCGTACTTCACACATTACTCCACTTTCTTGATCTTGTCTCCTAAGCCATTTTAGCTGACTATTTTCATGAAAGACTGAATCTCTAGCTCATCCATCAGTTACAATCAATATAGCGCTAATCTTCACTAAGAATTACTGTTGAGAAATCGCTTTTCATGTACTTTAATAGGTACCTCCACGAGATCGCTAAAAAATCAGCATAACGTGATGAAAACATGCTCCAAACATAATGAAAACATATTTATTATTTTATTAAATTTTTTTACGCCTTTTTAAAACATTCGAAATTTTTATCAAAAAACTTTTTTCTTGCGTCTGTGGTTGTACTAACTTTTAGCATACCAAATTTTCGTCTTTTTTGCGGTAACAGGCACATTAATTTAGAAATTCTTGCAAAGATCAAATCATTCTCGGAGTTTAATGAAATTTTCACAAATGAATGAAATTATTTTCGAAATCTTTTTTATTAAAAAATCTTTGGTAAAAATATTTTTCAAAAGTTAAGCTTTTACAATGAGTTGATTAATATTAATTCTATTGTTAAAATATTCACTTGCATAAAAAATGTAGTATAATATATATATTATATGCGTGCCTGTGTGTGTGTTCGCTTCATGCAAACATTCTAGGCATCTTCTTACAGTATAAGGGAAATATTAGAATTGCTTTTGAAGTTTCATCAAATTTTTGTTTCTGCCGTACAATATTTACATATATTAATAAAAGTTTAGAAGCTAGGGAAATGAGTTCCAATAAGTACCTTTAAGATATATATGAAGAATACGATAATATTACTTTTTATGGGTGTATTATTTTTTGTTTTCGGACCAAAGGGTGTAAATGTCATAAGTTTGAGTGATCTTTGAAAAGTAGGAATAAAAGATCTTTTTGGAACATGATCAGTGGAGAAATTTAAAAATGGTACTATTACAAGAATCTAAAAAGAAGACCATCGTGGTTATTATTCATAATAGCTTTCAACACCATCGCCGAACCGGAATGTATGTATTCAAATAGAAAATGTTTATTGCTATTCGATGTAAACCGAACAAACTGTTCTGCAACGCTACAGCGAGCTATTTTATCATTTGAAGGATGCACTGAAAGAGGAAAGTGCTTTTTGTTGATCATAACTCTGATCGGAGCAGGAAAATACGTGTTTATGTTGCAAATCAATGCTTAAAAGATACCAGGGTTGGAAAGATGAGTTCTTCTACTCATGCAATATTCTTCAGACCGATTATTTGCAATGCTTCATGCAACGCATATGCATATAACTCTGTCCATGGTTTATGCTATCATCTACAAACTAGATCCTCACAGGGCATGCAGACTTGAGGGTAAGCCCGCAATTGTCCTAAGGAAATGTGCTCCTGAACTGGCTCTTGTTCTCTCCAAATTTTACAATAAAGGCCTGGCTGCTGCTTCTTTTCCAGCTTTTTTTTAAATATTCTCTTCTGTATTCCCTATGTTTAAGAACTCTGATGAACATTCTGATCCCTCGAATTATCGTGCTATTAGACTTTTACTTATATTTGGCCAAGTACTAGAGGCTCTAATCAACTGCGAATTGATTAAAATCTCATTTTATTTTAAAGGCCTCATTCCCAATAAACAATATGGCTTTTTTCACGAAGTCACCTGACGATCTGTGAAAGGTTATTAATAAATATGTCTATCAAGATTTTAGATAAGAACGACGAGGCTCGAGCGATGACCTTAGATAATTCAAATGGCTTTTAAATTTTAAAGCCTCTAAAACGAAACTATTAGATTTTAGTTATCACAGATAACATTTTTTGCTGTCTATCAACATGGCTGTTGCTAATCTCCAGGCGCCTTTTTGGTCTCACGTTTTCTACTGAGATGAAGTAGAATGATTATAATAAACCAATTGCTAGTTTGCTGTTATGAATGTTAGTTCACTGTGCCGTGCCAAACAATTTTTCCCACCATTATACATCTTGCCTGTCTCTAAATCTACCATTCACCCATACATTGAATATTGCTGCCATAATTTGTCTTTGGATTCTCCACAAAATCCTAAGGTGTGTCTGTAATGTTATCGATCCTAAACTGGTACTTCATTGAGCTTGATGCCCTGTGTCTTTTCTATAAATGTTTTTATCGCAATTGTTTTAATGCGTTTTCCTCCTGGGTACCACAACTGTATGCATTTAAGCATACTACTAGATTGGCCTATAAGTATCATCGTTTTATCATCGACATAGCTAGCTGTAACCGTAATATCTATTCTAATAGTTTCGCTACTGTACCAGTCGCATGTGGAATTCTCTTTTGGTTTCTTGATTCCCGGCCATCTACGACCTTCAAAAATGTAAATGAAACGTCAATCGCCGTCTTCTGCATTATTATTTCATGTTGTCTTATTGTGCTGTCTCTTAACTAACGTCTCCTCAGTGTTTGTCACTCTCAATTACCCCTTACGTCTTAGTGGCATTATCGTCTTGCTTGTGGAAAATTTATGAAAAAAAAACAAACAACAAAACACTTATTATCTGATTAGCAGTTCTAAAATTTTCAAGATATCAGAAAATTCCCCGAATCGTTATTTCTTGATGAAATACACAATTTATCTGCAACGTAGTGAAGTTTTGTAAAAATGCATGGACATGCTTTCATAACTGAATAATAATGTTATAAATTTATATGAATAAAATATTTTGTAAAGAAATGAAGAAAATCATCCTAATAAATGTGACTATTTATTTATACTTGAACGTTTTTCTTTAATGGCATTAAGATTATAATAAATATTTTATGCTTTATTTGACTACTTGGCTCGGAAAATATTCTGAGAACATTGCTCTATCTTTTCAATTACAGTTTTGTTGAAGTGACTGCAAATATCTTTGCCATCGGAAGCCTTCGATTGAAAAGAAATGATGGCACAAACAAAAGGAGAGAAGAGTTTAAAATAGTAGGCATCTTATACTCATGATTAATGTTGACTTTCATAAGAAGATAATTTGACCAAGAACAATGGTGTAGGTAAAATGTTTCCATCCTAATAAAACCGAGAGCCAATTATCTGGATAATTTATCAGTATGAGATTGAAAGAACAGAAGAAATATTCTAGTCGCTGTATCTCCGTATGTAGGAACATTACTATATAGATAACGTCCTAATTCATATTTAATTTTAAAAGAGGAACGATATAATATATATAATATATATAATATAATATAATTAACATAATAATTACCTTATCCAACGCGTCAACAGTCATAGAAGAAACAATAAAACAAAAACAAAACGAATCCACTATTCGTTTCGATTAAGTCAAAATGGTAACATGGCAATAGAAGAACGTAGAAATTATTACAAAACCACTAAGAATTTAAAGACAATTTTCTATAGAAGGATGTCTTGGAAGGAAAGAAATAATAATGAAATATATGCAATTAAGAATTTCAATTAGAAAGTTTAAAGTCTTTTTTATCTTAAGCAATTTAAGAGCAGAATTAATCTTTACCTTGACCACCAAGTCAATAGTGAGAAGGAAAAATATCAACACATTATTCATTTCGATGAAGTCTAAATGTATAGTCGTCACCAAGAGGAACATTCCGCAATTTGAGCTACTAATTGGTAAATCAAGCAAGTACAGAAATTTAAATGTCTGGGAAGTCTTATAATAGCCGACGGAAAAGTGACACCAAATTGTGAATGTGTACTGGAATAGGGAAAATGCCTTTCTAAAGTTAAGAAAATCTCATTAAATACAATGAAAAATGTACTGAATTGCTATGTAATATCAATTCCTGTATATGGCAAGGAATGGTGGATAATTTTCTCACAGATGAAGGTGAGACTTTAGGCAACAGAGATGTAGTTCTACAGAAGGATGCTGGGAATACTGTAGATGGAACATGTGTACAAAAAGGAAGGTTATAGGAAAATGGTAGTAAAAAGGACACTTTACTAAAAATCAGGAATACATTTGAAATTACTGGGACACAAGGGAAAAGATGGTTTAGAAAATTTGGTTCTCATAGGACAGACTAAAGACAAAAGTGTCAGATGGAAAGAGCAAGTAACGTACCAAACGAGCTTGCGTGATTGCATGGCAGAACAGGAACTTGGAGGGATATGACGGGAGAAATATTACTTAGAGCTACGTAGGATGGGAAGTTATGGAAAGCTATGATCGCCTACATTCTTAAAGTATACACCCCAAAAAATGATGGAAACTAATAATAATCAAAGACTGAAGAAATGGTATATATATAATATAGGTTACTGAATTCTTGATTCAATAGTTATGTTGAAATAAGGTTAGTTAAAAAAAAACGATGCAGGATTGTCTTATGATAACTGGTCTATGATCTCTGTATACATCATAATATTCAAAAAGTATATCGTGGCAACTTTAGTAAGAGCGACTTTCATTTAATGCATCAATTCTGAGGCATTGTGTCAAACTAAGGTAAAGATTTGCATATAAAAACAACTTGAAGGTATGTCATGAAATGATCGTTTGCTAGTAAATCTGACAATAATGTAGTGAGTTCTATCTTTTGTTTCTCCATGATTGCGATCTTGTGTCAGACTAAGGCAAACTTCCTAAATAACTATAAATGTAATGTATATACGTAAATATATGTACATCCATATATATAACGTTATCCGTAGACAGACTGTTTCGCAGCACATCAGTGTGGCTAGACATCCGGTTGCCTCTAGCCAGGATCGAAATCCGACTGAATTGGTGTCAGTCGGAGATTCTAACCATTAAGCCGTCGGCGCACGGTAGGGATGAAGGTGGATTTTAGCGTATTTTATTTTTAGAAACACGCCCAGTGACCGACAGTGACTCAATTCGCTTTTGCGAAGAGTCTCGCTATCTATCTATCTATCTATCTATCTATCTATCTATCTATCTATATATATATATATAATTTTTTACTCTGTCACATAATTCATATTTATTTTTAATTTATAGTATAATAATTCAGTTTGAGCAGCGTAATTTTTTAATAAAATAAATGCTTTTCCATGATGCACATGTACAATCTGATGCAAAATTCGTTTAAACAAGTAAATTGGCCGTGCAATTGTTGTCTTATTTATGTTAATGTGTTAAAAATTGGCATACTGGATAAACGAGTCGACAGCCATCAGACCAACACACACACAGACATATATATGAAATAAATAGCGTTTCTAAATAGCACTTCCACAACTCTTATTTTCATGTAGTTAGCAATCGTCATCTGTAAATCTATTAGTAGGAATCATTATGTATCTATTTATTTTATTTATCTATCTGTGAAGGAGAGAGAGAGTAGATGAAAAAGGAGGGAGTTAAAAATGTGACACTGTGGTGTAAAATTTGTGGAAGATAAAGTAGGTATCGAAGATGTCACAAGTGTAAATAGTAATAGCTGTTGTGAACAGTTAACTAATGGATTTGCTTTAAATTCAAAATATCTTTAAGTTTGGTACATGATCAGAACAAAATACCTCCAGTGTCGCGACTTCGCAGAAAAAGCTTATCTCCAAAGTCAATTCACAAGTGTTGTAGGATTGTAGGCTTGATCCTTATTGAGTACTTCAATACCCTAACCAGTTTAGACAAATATTTAGAATTGTCTGTTTCATCTCTGAAATAGTTAAACATTTCCAACCGGTATTCGAGGTCAGTGTTCGCATCCAGTTAAGAAACGGAATTTCGAATGATGATTTTTTACGTAAAGCTTAGTGTAACGCAATTTTCATACGCCTTATTTTCTTGCATTTGACCTTGTTTGATACTAAATTATTCTCAGTAAATATAGAGAAGTCATTCAGATGTTTGGGTAGACAGCAGATAGGCCTGTTCATTTCTGCCCGCACTGACTGTTTTAACATGGACATGTCCAAAAATGTGAGTTAGCTTTCAAAAGGGTCCTACCGGTTTTACGGTAGTCAGACATTTTGAATTAAAGAACTCATTCGCTCAATCACTCATTAACTCTAACCAAAATGACACAAATATTTTTAGCTACAATTTAATGTGTCCACCATTATCTTTTCAAATGCTATAATACTGAAACTGAAAGGTATAATAATAATAATAATAATATTAAATTTCCTTAAACACAGCATGGGAATATATAAAACCACATTATACCTAAATCACACCAGAGGCACTGCCACTTACAGCCGCTGGAATATCCGACGAGGAATCTTTCAAGGAGTTTCCCTGTCACCCCTTTTGTTTTGTCGGTCTTTAATGCCCCTTACGCATCAACTAAACAATAATAGCTATAGATACAAAGTACACAAGAAAGTATTTAATAACTTACTCTATATGGATGATCTCAATCTCTTTGCCAAAGACGACAGTGAGTTGAAGGGTCTTTTCAATGCTGTAAAATAATTCAGTGACGACCTAGTTATAAATTTCGGATTAGTTACATCTTCAAAATTAACATTCAAGAAAGGGAGAATACAGAGAGACACTCAATAGATTTAGATTTTGTCACAAACATTAGGGAACTGGAAAAAGAGAAAGCCTATAGGTATCTAGGAATTATCGAACGAGATGGAATACAGCATACCCAAATGGAGGAGAAAGTAAGAAAACAATACTAAAGACGTGCGTGTCTGGTACTGAATAACGAGTTCAATTCAAAAAACAGAATATCAGACATAAACACCTTGGTTATCCCCGTGGTGCAATACAGCTTCAACATTCTTAAAGGCACCATAGCTGACATTAAACGAATGGACGTCAAAACAAGAAACATTCTCACTTGCCACTGCATGCATCATCCCAAGGCTGATGTTGATCGTCTGTATGTGTCTAGATCCGAAGGAGACAGGATTTGTTCAACTAGAACTGTCTTACAAAATTAAATAATCGGCCTTCAAGGATACCTGGAAACTACGGAAGACTGGATGATGATCTGTGTCCAAAGAACATGAAAGAAGTAAGAAAATATATTCAGTAATAAAGAAAGACACTAAGTTCAAATACAAAATACTCAAAAAAGAAAGCAAAAGCAATCGACCAGATGCAGGAACGATGGCAAGATAAACCGCTTCACGGTTAACATTCAGCCCGTACCAAACAAGTTGATGAAGACAAAAACCCCATACACACCAGTAGCTACGTAGTGCAGGGATAAAAGGTGAAACCGAAGGTTTTATAATTGTTGCGCAGAACAAATGCTTCAGGACTAGAAATCAAGCACATACACTGAAAACTACGTTAGCCCAAAATACAGATTCTGTGGTATCCAGAAATAACTGACCATATTGAATCAGGTTGCACGGTACTGGCACCTAGTGATTATAAGACACAGCATGACAGAGTGGGCCAGAATCAAGAACTATACACAAAATATTCAATAAAAACACTGTAAAAATCAGATACAGTTGCACATGAATATGGCACAAATAATAAAAAATCACAACAGGAAAACTGTCAATAAGCCACCCGAACAAATGAAACACACGTATAACTGTAGAATAAAGAATGAATGTCCCTTAAACGGTAATTGCTTACAAAACAACGTAATATACCAAGCCACGGTAAAATCACCAGATAATGAAGAGAAAGTATACATAGGAGTGACTGAAGGACCTTAGAAACAAAGAAACTATGCACACAAAACACCTTTCACCAATAGTAAATACGCGAACAGCACAATGCTTTCCAAGTATATTCGGAAAATTAAAAACAAAACCCAAATCAGACCAAAAATATGGAAAATAAGGAAAAGATCATCTGCCTACAGCAATGAATCAAAAACTGAAAACTTTGCTTGGAGGAAAAATAGCTATTATTACCTTCCCAGACCAAAATAAATTACTAAATAAACGATCTGAGCTCATCTCAAAATGCAGATGAAAACTATTTTTACTACGTTACTTAAAAATCGAAAACTGAAATGAATAAATACAAATAAACAAAATAATATAAAAAAAAACAAGTAAAATAAATTAACCCAAACAAATAATAAACAAATTAACAAACCAATCCCGCCAACATAATCATTAGTTATGTCTTGGTAAGGAAACCTGACATGAAGGATATCTGTGGCATCCGCGCTATGCGTGGTTGGTTGGAGCAAAAGTTCGTTTTGTGTTTTGTCATTGAATAATATAGACATGTCTATTTTTATTATAATCCTATCTTGTTCGCTAATTAGCTTCTCGATGTTAAGGAGAAATTCATTTAGGAATGTGCCGTAGTTTTTTTAAACCTAGTACTTTCGATCTCTTCAGGAGTGTATTGCAAAGTTAATCGTTTGTAACTGTGATCGTTCAAAATCACTATCACAACGATGGTGCATATATATATATATATATATATATATATATATATATATATATATATATACCTGTGTATTTTCTATATATACTTTCATGGTAATTGTTCCAATAAACCTTCCGCTATGTCATCTAGACTTTATGAATTTAAGCGCAGCACCAGATTATCAATAAGATCTCGTCAATTTACAGTTGAATTGTCTAGATGGAACTGTAAGTTATATGCTAACAGCTTATTCTCTCTCTGGAACTCTCTCCTGCTTTCATGCTTTCCAGCCAACTTTCTTCTTCACAAATTTATATGCGATGTCAGTCGTTATCTACTGCCTTTTTGATTACTTTCCTTCTGTTGTTCTTGCTCCTTAAAAATGTTTCTCTTTTTCTTATTTTTACACACTTAGCAACCTCTTGTGTCTTAGTGAATTTATTGCCTTGCCTCTGGTGAAATAATTAAACACACACAAACACACGTACACGTGTGTGTGTGTGTGTGTGTGTGTGTGTGTGTGTGTGTGTGTGTGTGTGTGGAATGGAGATATAGTTTAAAGATGAAATAATGTACATTTAGGGAAACTCATAAATTTGACTTGATTTGCTATTTATTTTGCTACAGAAGGCTTTCCTATTTGTTCCTTGTATATAAATATATATATTTATATATATGTTGGCGTGTGTGTGTGTGCATGTGTGTCTATATTAAAACATGTGTAACGTATCTTATATTAAGTTTGTGTCAACAAATAATAAATCTTAGTAGTATCTCTAGTCACTCGTTAAATGCTTCAAACCTCAACGAACTTAAATTAAAGGATTCACTACATTTTAGTGTTTTATTAAATATAAAATCTGAAAAAATATTTTTAAGTGAAGAATGCAACTGAATGTGTTTAGTTTTCTTTTTAAACTGATTAAACTGATAAACGTTGATGTCATCTAACAGAGGTTCCCAACCACCAGGCCGCGGACTGGTTACGGACTGTAGAACATTTGGTACTGGGCCGCACAGAAAGAATAATATTTTCACCCACTTTTTGACTATTGCGGTCTTGTTTATCATGTTTTGTCATGCGTATAACCAACAACGCCCCTACCTCGTTTCGTGGAAAAATTGTCTTGTATGATACCGATCATTGATGCAAGAAGTTTGGGTAGCGCTGATCTAACACACGTTTTTTATTTGACCTCAGTCTTCATCATTCAGTCTGCAACCTCAGAATCGCTTTTAATTGTGAACTCCACATCACGGCTATATGTCACAGCTGGGCGGGAGCCTTACAAGACATGAATAGATAACTTTCTGAATTCTCAAGGATATTTGGACGAAAGCGAATGTAAATAACTCTGCAGGAATTATGAGCGAATTTAATTTGTTAATACATTGCTCCGTATACCCAGAGCAGCTACCTAAATTGGCCAAATTGATTTATTCATGATGTATCACAATTAAACGGCATCTAATACATATATGCAAATTTATAAACTATATACGAAGGGGTGCTAAAATGTCGACTCGACCAAAAATTCTTAAAGAATCTTATATTTAGTCATTTGTTCAGATTTGAGAACTTTCCAGCACCCCTCTTAACTATATTATATTGTATTTATAGACATTTACTCAGCTTAGTTTAATTTTATGCAAGGCAACAGAACTTGAGAATATAGTGAAGTTTGAAGTAGCAGAGGTCTAGGAGATTGCTTAGTGACTACAGCTCTACGGTAGTCGCCCTATTGAGATATTTATGGTGGCTTCCAAATAACAATTTCGTAAGTTAACATGATAGGAAATTTTCCGATTATAACTTAAAATTACACGGAATATAGGCAAACAAAGTAGAATGTAAACACTTATTCTATTTCCCTTGTAAAAAGACGGGGTTATAATTATAGAAAACTTCATATGAAACGAAATATTAAATTATTGATCGGAAAAATATTAAATAAAAATTACTTGAGCATGTTAACACATTTAATAGAAGACAGTGCGCATGTGCGTCTTGTGTCATGATCCGTTGCACCTCTGACGTCCATTCTACATTTTTATTTAAGCATCATAACTCGGACAACATATGAGTTTCAGTTCCTGTATGGCACTGAGGAAGCAACACGCTTATTTTTTCTTTTTATCATTTGCTTTGATTTCTGTTCTATACACATTTCCTTCCGGGTTCCAACCAGAGACTAAAAATGGCATAATGACATTTTCCTCTGATCATTTTTGTAAAAAAGAAATAATAAAAGCTTAAAACAACCTAAATGCACGGACATTTTACATAGATAAAACCCTTCGTAAGGTGGGAGCTGTACTTGTGAGAACCATTTCTTTTTGTATTACTTTAAGGTATGGGTTACAAATGATCACAAAGCAAACCTACGGCCCCAATCACAATCTGGAATTATTGATGTTTTCATGTTTTTATAAATCTTCAGATACATAACAGTCTGCAGGAAGTGCCATGCCAATAAAAAACACGTTATTATTATTATTATTATTATTGTAGTAGCGCTGTATGTGGCAAATATCCAAGGTATCAATGAATGCATTAAGCATCTTTCCACTTGAAAAGCGTTGATATATAACGATCACGAGTTCCGTAACTCATTAGGGTCGTAGGGGCATAATATAGCAACAGTCTGGAGCAAGATAGTCTAATGGAGTCCAGGGTGGTTTGAATTCAGTGTTTTCTTCCTCGTGGAGTAGTTGCCTTATAGCCATGCCAACCAAGGCTATAGGGCCCAGTTTGTCCTGCTATTTACCCAGAGCTGGTGTGGGGAGAAGAGATACATTTCTCAAGGGATTTTGTGCATAAGTGAATGTAAAGAACTCAATTGAAATTCGAACTCGGCTTATTGAAATTTCTATTCACCACTGCGCATCCACGTTGACATATACAGATATATAAACATATTTTACTTATTCAATATTACTTTGACGCTAACCGGATATTAATTTTAAAACAAATTTATTTTAATGGACAATCAGGAAATTCATTATGGTATATAATTCATCTTTACAATGTTTCTTAAAGCGACCAAGCGTCTACACATGTCTCCTGTCTCCTTTCTTTCTTTCTTTCTTTCTTTCTTTCTTTCTTTCTTTCTTTCTCGGTTGTTCTTTTACTCCGTCTCTAGTAGTGATTTATATCTTCAATTTTCTTTCTATATATCTTAATATTCTTTTTACTTATTCCCAATTTATCTTATTCGCATTCTCTCATAAGTCATATCATTTTATTTTATTCTTTTTATCTCTTCCTTTACATTTCCTTTTTCTTGTCATTACTCCTTACATAAGATCTCATCATTTTACAGTTGAAATGGCCAGATTTAACAAACAATAAAAAAGAAAACAATAAAAATCTTAACAGAAGTACATGCATTAGAGAAAGATTGTTGGTCACATATACAAATATATATATATATATATATATATATATATATATATATATATATATATATATATATATATCCTGCTGGATGCAAATGTCAGGCCACGAGTGGCGTGACGATTGCATCTAGCATGAAACAGACTGTCGCCTCTAAGCGTTGACTTTTATGTTCACTTTTATATTTACACACGCTCTATCTCTGATATTGAGCACTTTTATCCCATAAATATAGCACATATTAAGACTATTTTTCTTCATATATATATATATATATATATATATATATATATATATATATGCGTACATGTGTGCGTGCGTGAGAGCACACATGAAAATATAACTTGATATTAACCCCCCACACACACACACTCCCGCATAAATGTAAATCTTAAAAAACTATTTTCATTTTTCTTTATTATATTCCGGTAGATGAGAAACAGGGTGTCGAACTCTTTTTAATGTTACCGTCTGACTGTCAAAATTAATTTCACTGTTAATCAAAAACATTACTTTTGCTTGAAAGCATAGAATTAAATTACTTACCTTGAATCAGGTATTCATAGGTTCTTTTCAGCTCTACTGAAACAGACATTTTTCAGTTTTACTTCCTTAACTCTAAAAATAATGATGCAGTTACTCAACATTCTTGCGCACAATCTACGAGATGAGACAGCAATGAAACTAATTCGAAATATATCCGACAGTTACGATTCTAAGCTAAAACAAGATTATTTAACTATCTATCGATATAATTTTTTATGCAAAAGGTTCTAGAATCTTTCGTTAAAATATTCTATTCAAATAGCTTTATTCATCAATGAATTGTCTTGTCTTCTATAATTTCAAGCCAGTTAATTATTTATTTCATCATTAAAAGATTCTCCTTTTAACAATGAATTATTCCAATAACTTTTCGGCATTAAGGACTTAACTCGAACCATTGAACAAACCACAAGTATCAAATGCAACGAAAGATATGAGACACCCGATGAATACACACCAAATAGAAAAACTTTCCACCCCAGCTACATGATTATTTGCTGTGTTATATTTACAACGTGAGAACGGGTGTTGTTATGAAAAAAATCATCAGTTAACATGCATTATACTAATGAGAAAATTGTTCACATTAGTAGCAGGTTGTTCAAGAAACTCAGAAAAACGTTTTCTTTCGGAAAAATATAATGGTGTTCCTTGTCGGATAAGAAGTAGGAAATGAAATTTAAATAAGTTTAAATACTGACTATTGTAAGTTGACGTGTACATTTTTGTTTCGAGTATGCCCAGCTTATGGCTTATAGTACAACTATATTGAGAGGACTTTTGTTAAAGTTCAATATGTGCTCCACCAGGGACACATGTGGTTTTGATTTTAGAGTTATCTTTATAGTATACTGGTTGGGGAAGAGATGAATCCATACCTTGTCGTTATTAGCAACGACAAAAACACTGTGAAACTGATTAAGTCTTTTTGAAAGATTTGAGATTCTCGATGAGACACCTATGTCATCCGCAAAGCCAACATTGATATTAATATGTTTTCTTGAGTATAGTAGATTATTCTTTATTGCAAGCTCCTTAGGTATGTAAGGAAATCGCTACAATCTTCATCAATGTGAAGAGTGGTGAATGAGCGTTAACGCAAAATGACAAGTTTTGTTCAACAAAAAGTACATCAATCATCAAATTGACAGTGTTAGCCAATAATCAGTAAGATAATCTCAGAAAAGATTAGCTATTTAGATTATTAAGACCCAACTTCAGACTTTGTACACACTAGATGTAACACGTGAGAAAGTTCATTAATTCAAACCACTGAAATGCTGTCTTAGTAAAAACATTAAAAGTAATAAAGAGATCAGTTCTATTCCGATGTCAGAAAATGGAATAGAAGAATTAGTTTAATAGTTAAATTTTGTCAATCCTAAGATTGATGGTTATGTTTTTACAAATAAGTTTCAATTTGCAACAACTGAACTTTTTATTTCCTATCTAAAGATGCATCATTACTTTTTAACAAATTGAAAGATGTATATAATGACAAGGATCGTTTGCGTCTAACAAAAGACGAGGAAATTGCTGAAGCACAACGTCGACCAGATTTTGCAATTAAAGTCCTAGGTATTAAAAATAGAGTAACGACAGTGATTAGATACATAAAAGTTCAAATGAATTATTTGACTAATCTTTAGACTTGAAGTTTCGGTAATGTAAAAATACGCTGGTCAGAGTAAGGTACTTTCAAAATAATTATATATATATATATATATATATATATATATATTTATTTTTACTAATGACTACTGAATTTATCTGTGTGTACCTGCCTTTGTTTCAGTAGATAAAAAGTTTGAATAAATTTCATTTTCGTGCGTAATGTAACAATAAATTTACTTTTGAAAAAATTATAGCAGTTTTGTCTTTCTAAAGTTTCGTTTTCTTATGTTTAATATTCTATTATGCCTATTTTTATCTATTTTCTATCTCACTTTAGAATCCAAACAGCTATCGATTACCAAAGACAAAGATTATATCATGTCTAGACTTTATATTAAACAAAATCTTAAAAGAAAACAACAACGAATGGAGATTTTATCTGAAAACTTATCAAATATCATCATTGTCAATAGTCGTTCAAGCGATGCAAATAGAACTCTATATAGACGCTGAGTATTTATGAGAGAGACTGTATGTAGGCAGAGCAACAAAATGTTGCATACATTTGCTGTCGCTGTCATCCCCTGTTATATAAGAATACATACACACACACACTTTATATATATATATATATATATATATATATATATATATATATATATATATATGATTATTTATTTAAAAAAATGATAACATAAATATATTATAAAATCATTACAAAAATAGCCATTTTGTTTCAACACCTCCGGTGTCTTATCAAGTGATGATGTTGAATGTAAAATAAATGGTTTTAAAAGTTTCACATTAATTAACGATCCGTCGCAAGGGGAAAACGTTGTTACAAAGCTAGAATGACCAATCAAAATACAAGTATAGGAAAATTCAAAAAGCTTGACAACGAAGTCATATTATAATAGCTATTCAGATCTTTAAAATAGGGGTAATATTAAAAAAGAATTTATTCTAACCAATAATTATTAAATTATATGATAAAATTTGATATTAAAAGTAAAAATTACCAATTTTAAAATCCAAATTTAATCACTATTAAGTTTAAAATTATAAAATTACTGAGGAGAAAAGAAGAAATACATATGTTATTCAATTTATTTCTTTATTGAAATTACTTTAGAATAGACGCTAATATGTCATCCGGTCCTCTGACAATATGTATACATTTTAATCCCAAGTGTGTGAATGGGGTCCTAACCTCACGCGTAAAACAACACAAACACATTTAGATTATAATACATAAGCACCCAGACATATATATATATATATATATATATATATATATATATATATATATATATACACACACACAAAAAGTGACGAGACAGGGAACATCTCCACGGCCCTTTATATAAAAAAAGAAAGGGGGAAACCAACACATATACACATAAACAATTAAAAGTGAATGCACTTTCCATACACATAGACACCGATAAATACATGTACACACATCCACATACATTGACCTAGACAATCAGATACCACAACCAAGAAATATTTAAGACTGAAAGTGTCATTAAACAAATGCTAACCACTTATTAAAATATAACTTAAGCGAGCAAATATACAAAGATAAAAATGGTTAAAATAATATTAATTAATATATTAAAAAACGAAAATTCCAAACCCACAAATATCTATAAAACATATTTTAATCATATAAGTTGATATATATTAGGTGAAAGAAAATAAGATAAAAAGAACTACCTACAGAAACAAGTGTACAGTCACACGTATATACATATATACACGTACACATATACACAGAAATATGTCCACATACATCCACACACACACACACACACATATATATATATATATATATACACATACGCACATATACACATACAGAAGCAAGTATAAATATATCAACCCGCACAGCGTCGTAAAAAAAAAAACAAACGCCAGATATAAATATATATACATACATGCACATAAATACAAATACACATATGCACACATACATACACATATATACATATTTAATCATACATATACATATGCATGTATACACATGCGCAAGTATATGTATGTTTAAATACTCGGCAATATTACTTAAAAAGGGATTATTAGAATTGTAATAAAACCCAAACCTATGAAAATGAATTTATACATTTTCTTTGTTCTTTGAGAATTTACAGTTTACGAACTTCAAGCTAATCTTTAGCACAGACATCATCTGCGTAAACAGATTTCACATGTCAGTGGGGATTCTTTCTAAAGCAGGGATCGTTCACCCTGAGAAGAAGCATTCTTAACTTTTCGAACTCTTCACATGCACTTTTTTTTAATTGTAAAAGGTTTTTTAATCGCACCCACATTTGTCTTTATTCAGAAAAATCCGTCATATGTGAGTGTCGTAAATGACATTCATTAAAATCGGAAAACCTTTATATATATATATATATATATATATATATATATATATATATATATATATATATCATATGTATACATATATATATATGTATGTATATATATATATATATATATATATATATATATATATATATATATATATATGGTGGTCTGACGATTGCATCTAGCATGAAACAGACTGTCGCCTCTAAGTGTTGACTTCTATGTTCACTTTTATATTTACACACGCTCTATCTCTGATATTGAGCACTTGATCTCATAAATATAGCACATCTTAAGACTATATTTCTTCATATATATATATATATATAGAGAGAGAGAGACATCAATTAATGTTTTTTTTTTATTTAGGCTATGAATTGATTGGTGTCTATTCATATTCATATATATATATATATATATATATATATATATATATATATGAATAGAGACATCAATCAATTCATAGCATAAATATAAAAAACATTAATTTTACACAGCAATTGTGTATTTAAAACATAGCCCTTTCGTTTATCAATGCGCTTAATACAATCATGAATATTATTCACATATAAAATGAACATTATAGATAAAATTATAACGAGTCAGACTACAATGCACCTCCGGTTGTACACACAAGTTATTACTGAAAAAGAATTTAGAGAGAAAAATTCTTTAACACTTATTTCCGAAACAAAGCAAATAAATATCGTTATGAGGTTAAAAGTCTCGAGTTGCTATGTAACTACCATACTATACATACTACCAAGTGAAAGAGAAGTTTTGAAATAATACGCTCAGTTAGAACTTTTCATAATGAAATTAGCTAATCTAACACTACGAAAAAATTCTAAGCCATTATTCTTTTATATACCAATTCAGTAAGTGAGTAATCATGGCTTTCACAACAGGAGTGTGTGTATGCGTGTGTGTATCTATGTATGTATGTGTGTGTGTGCAAGAGAGAGAGAGAGAGAGATGATGACAAAGGTCATTAAAAGCAGAGACATGGATACTGAGGAAGGAAGACTGGATTAAAAGTTGATGGCAGACAAGTGGCTCTGACAAAATCGAAAGAACAGCTGTGAAAATACTTCCTGGTCAATAAACTATTAAACTAGTTATGATGCTCTGTTTAGACGTACTTCCGGGCACGTGTGTGTGTGTGTGTGTGTATGCCTGTGTGAGCGTGAGCATTGAAGAGTTAAAGTGTTTGAAAAATAAAAGCGAGAAGTGTCTAATTATGAACCTTTGCATGAACACAAAAGAATGAAGTGTTACCTATGTGAAATATACCAAGAAGAAAAGTGTAATGAACACTTTTAGTTTTATTTTATGAAAAAATTTCTTAATACGCATCTACTCAAGATTTTTCCAAGCTTGTACTTATAATCTTGCAGGGCTAATATGCTATAATTGGGATTTAACAGACAGGTAAACCAAAAGATGGTAAAAACAGGAATATGACACTATGGCTGTATGGGAAGTCAATTATGGAAGGCCGATCAAAAATATAATTAAGATAGTAAAAATTATTAACAAGTAACAAGACTCAAAAATATTTCTGGATACGTTATAAGACCTGTACATTTTTACTAGTAAATAAGTTATACGCTGCTTAAAAAGAAAAGACGAAAAAAAAAATACATAATTTGGAAGATAAATGAATGTTAACATAAACCTGATATACGGCTAGTGTATGGATGTGCGGAATTCAAAAAGGATATTTTCACTATCGCTAAAATACTCCTTGTGAATGGTGGGGCTTTCTTATCCGCCAGCTATGGGTTAAATAGAGTAAACTGTACTCTTCTGTCTTGGTTGACAATCATTCTAGGAGAAGGACAACTCTGGATTCAAAACCGTGTATAGCCCAGGCGAACCACATAGTATGCAACTAAAGAAAGGATCGTGGAGATTACAATGACTCTCTGGTTCCCACTGTGGTCGTTTAACCAATCATTCAATCAATCAGCATAACCTAAATTTGAGAAAGTCGAAAACTGGCATGAGCTGTCAATAAAAATGCCGTCCGGTTGTGTAATCAAAGCAAGAGTCACTTAAGTGTTTGGAATTTCAGTAAGATTGAATAACAACGGCAGAGGAAAGAAGTATAGTAGAACAATTTTCTCTGTCCAGTTAAGAAACACTAATCCGAGTTGGAGATCGCGAAATATCTCATCCGCGAAGGGGGACGCCAAGATCCTTGATCCAAGAATCTATGTTCGGATTCAGCTGAAAAAAAAAACAAAAAAACAGTTAAAGCTATTGGCCAATTCCGGAGCGAACAGAAGTGCTAACTACTTTCGACTGATTGCTTGGCATCGTTTATCCTTGACACAATACTAGAGCAACTATATTCAGATTGACCAAAGACACATCCGACCGTGAATTTTATTCGAGAAACATGTATAGATAGAATAACTAAAGAAGCCATTGTAGCCAAGCTACAATTAATATGAAATTAAAAAACAAAGACTTTACACTTGTTAAACTCTCAATCAAGTGTACTTTCTATCATTGAGATTTCCAATGCAGTGTTGATTTTTGTGTCTGTCTGTTTGTCTATCTATCTATCTGTTTGTATCGGGTCAGGAGTGTAGATTACTTCAAATGATTCAGTGACCAAGCGAATAAGCATACAAAATGGTTTTGCATACTTAAGTTGATTTCTGAGTCTCACAGTATATGTGAGCCAATCAACATGATGCTTTTATAATCGCTTTTGATTATCATTAGAATGTTGAAATTTTTATAAGACTTCCTCACATTCTCTGCTAATGGAAATCATATTACGGATTCATTAATTAAGAATTCATAAAGTATTTTTTCCAGCCTTTCGCTTTGAAATAATTAAAAGGCAAAGGCATTGGTCTTATTTGATTCATTCTATTTGTTGATTATAATTAATATAATTATTATAATTATACATTTTCTTTATTAGATGTATGGAAAAGAAAATAGGATTTTTAAAATTTCATTAAATGCTTAAACCGAAAATATATGGAAATCCAATTTCTGACCTGCTTATTATTAAGCAAGTTATATTTATTCACTGTTTAATAAACGCCTTCATTTGTATTCTTATTTCAAGGACATCAATCATAAAATGTCAGCATTAATAAAATTAATTATTACAGTTTTCTTGTGTTAGATGTTTTTCAAATAACTTGCACTTGTGAAAGAAAAAAATATACCATTTCTCATATTCCGATCAATGAGCACTGTATTCTTTTTAATTTAATTTTCGAAACTTGTGATTTTTAATAAAGCTTTGCAAAATTTGAAATGACCACATATCACTTATATTTGTACCATGTTTCTTCAGGGCGTGAGCGAATTTCTCCACCCCCCCAATCTTCTATCCTTTGCAATGTTTGTCCACTTACTTTCCCTTCTGTTATGTCATCATCCATTTACACGTCCTTGTTAGGTAGGTTACTTGCTATTTCACACTGCTTCTCTTGCTTTCAATATATCCATTAAGTGTCAAATATTCCAAGTTTTATTTCCTCGTTATGTATCCAAGAAATTCCAAATCTCTCTCTTTCTTATTCTAAGTATAAGCGACATCTTTGTTTCTAATTTCTTTAAAATTTCTTTAAAATTTCCCAGTTACAAACTCCGTCCATGGTATTCTCAACATCCTTTGGTAGAACCACATCTCTTTTGCTTCAGGGCTCATCTTCATCTCTGACGAAATTGTTCAGCATTAACTATCATGTAGGAGGACTGATAACACATATCAATTAAACACTCATTTCTTTGCATGCAATGAAATTTCTCTTTATTTAATTTTCGTAATTACTTGATTTTGACATCTCTAGTACGTAGCTCGTATATTGGATTGTTCTTCTGTTTGCTAACGATCATGCATAGTTTGTCCTTTCTTCCCGCTTTCCTTTACAGCTTTGTCTAGGGATGCCCGCATTTATCTTTCAGTGTTTGCTATCAACACTGTGCATACAACAATATTAATCCGCGATTAACACCGAAGTTAAATGTATAAACAATCAGTGCGTTCAACTCTGCCTGGCTCAGATCGACAGTAATGGTGTACTCAGTGAGAATTGAATTCAAATCACTAACGATTTGGTACACAAAGGTAGCTAATTAATCAACACATGTGCACTCAAATACTTTCGAAAGTTAACTTAGAGCTCAAGTCGTGATTTGCCCACGAAACTAGCTTGTTACCCATTTAACTGCTGTAAATGTTTGATAATATAACAACCAGAAAATTATCTCATTTGATAAAGTATTATTCTCGCCCAGATGAGTTTCCACAACATCTACAACTAAGCATTTGAGGTATGACGATAGACTTGTTAATTAAAATTTAAAAAAGAAATGAGATAATTTAAATATTAATATATACTCGGAAGTTTTAGTTTTGATTTTAATTGAGATAGAACATAACATAAACTTTATCAAAAATGGAAAATACATTTCGGGGCATAATTTTTAGACTGTTTTCAATTCACAAATCCAACGTCCGTGGTACGACGTTAAACTGCATCCAACAGCAAGGCCTCTGATCAGGAGGTTTTGAGGAGCGTGGAACCACCTCTTAATTGCTGATGTTCCCAGGTCCACCCTGACCCGGGTTGGTAGCACCTGTTAGGGTCCCAGCTATGGGCAAATAGTGAACTCCCAGTCTAGCCCGCGTCCTGGGTATGACGATAAAGTACATCCGAGTCCATGGGTATGACGATAAAGTACATCCGAGTCCATGGGTATGACGATAAAGTACATCCGAGTCCATGGGTATGACGATAAAGTACATCCGAGTCCATGGGTATGACGGTAAAGTACATCCGAGTCCATGGGTATGACGGTAAAGTACATCCGAGTCCATGGGTATGACGGTAAAGTACATCCGAGTCCATGGGTATGACGGTAAACTGCATCCGCGTCCTGGGTATGGCGATAAACTATATCCACATATTAGGTATGGCGATAAACTACGTCCAACAGACCGTTTTTGAAAAATTAAGGTTGTCGGCTATACGGTTTTGGAAAAGTAGTATTACCAGCTATACGTTTTCGAAGGAATAATATTGCCAGCAGTGTGTTTTTGAAAAATGATATTACCAGCTATACGTTTTTGAAAAAATGATATTACCAGCTATACGTTTTTGAAAAAATGATATTACCAGCTATACGTTTTTGAAAAAATTATATTACCAGCCATACTTTTTTGGAAAAAAATAATATTACTAGCTATGCATTTTTGGAAAAATAATATTACCAGTTCTACTTTTTTGAAAAATAATATTCCCAGCTATATGTTTAAAAAAAGAAAAATATTACCAGCTATATGTCTTTTAACAAAATCTTATTCAATGGAATTGTAACTGGGTTCAAAACACTGTGAAAGGATGATGTTTAAAAAAAATAATAATGTTGCCAGTTATACTTTTTAAGAAAAAAATAATGTTGCCAGCTGTGGGTTTTTGAAAAAAAAAATGTTGCCAGCTGTACGTTTTTGAAAAAAAAAATAATGTTGCCAGCTATACCAAAATCATTTTCGGCATAAAATGACCACTAAGGTTGGAATGCCGTTAAACAAAACAAACAAACAAATCATAAATCCAAAGTTAACCTGCCATAAAGTTTTCAAAAGGAAATTTACTCACAAATCAGATAGAGAGAGAAGAGGGAGAGAGAGAGAGAGAGAGAGAGAGAGTGAGAGGGAGAGAGCGAGAATTTACGACTTTCCAAAAATTACACCTCTTAAAGAAATAAAAGAAAATAATAAAAATTGCGTTCAATCTATATTAAAAACAAATAACTCGAATGTATGCAAAAATATATTCTGAATAAAAATAAAACCGTAAGGCTTGCAACTACATCATGTTGAAACATCAGTTCCTGTATAATCACTGAAGTTAAGTAACGTCGATCCTGGTCAGTATCTAGATGGGTGACCACTTGGGAATACCAGGTGCTGTAAGCTTGGGTGTACTGGGTGGTATTTTATGGATAATGGTTCGGAATTTCCATTCGGTTTGTTATATCTACTTACGCACAAATACCCTTGGAAAAGATGTGAATACACGTCTTCTCCCCCAGCTATGGATTAATTGGTAAGACTTGTTTTTACTAATCATTATAAGAATAAATTCTTACAATATATAAATATTTTCTGGCTTTACATACCTGCAAAGGCTTGATAACCCGTAGAAAACGAATCAATAAAAAACGTAATTATAATTATTTTAACAACTTTTTAATTCGCTGAGCTGAAAATCATAAAATCATCAATGTTTCGACGTATTTTCATGTTTTTTCTAAAATAAAAATTGTAAATTTGTTTCAGTACTTATTTATTTGATCTATCCCGAGGGCAAACTATTTTTCACTGAATTATCTTCTGTGAATAAGATTCTGTTCTTGATGTCGATTATGTTTTTTTGTTGAATTTTTTAAGAACATATTTTTATGTAAAAATGCTGCTCCCATATATCTACTTCTTTTTCTATGTGCTGTGTCCCTTCAAGTCAGGGCGATCGTGGCTCTCCATAACTTCCTGCCCTTTGTAGCCCTTAGTAAAGTATGTTTTTTTTGCTATATCTCCGAATCCCTACTCTGCTAACCATTTGTTCGTTACATAGGCTATACGCTGCTTTCCTATGTTCTTACTTTCAATATGTCCTGTGAGTGTTAAACTTTCAAAGCCCTATTTCCTCATTATGTGCCGAAGAAATTTCACCTGTCTCTTTCTGTACAAGTGCCTTTTTGTTCCCATTTTCTCTAAACCATCGTCGTTTCTCACGTATTCAGTGCATGGTAGTCTCAGCATACTTTTGTAGAACCACATTTCTGTTGCCTCAAGGCTCTTCTCCATATGTGATAAGAAGATACAGCATCCACTACCATACCGATTTTTGCATAACATTTCAGTAGTATTTTCTTTGTTTCCAATGAAACTTTCACGTTCCCTAGTACTTTGATTACCTTTCGATGTCTTAATCCGACTTCAGATTTCAGTGTCACATTTTCCATCGTTTGTTAAATCACTTCCTAGATATTTGAATTTTTACAGTTGTTTAAATTTAGTATTGCACATTTGTAATTTGTATGTTGGGATGTTTCTTTTGCTAACACCAATACATTCTGGATTCTTACAGTTGATGTTTAGTCCTTTTTTTCTCGGTTTCCGTAACTACTTTCTATAGGAGTTCCTGTAATTTCCTTTTTGTGTCTGCTGTCAACACTGTGACATCTGCATATCTAATGTTGCTAAGATTGTTTCCGTCAATATTCTAATTCTCTCAGGATCACCTGACTGTAAAAGTTGAATAAGTCCAGAGAGAAGAAATGTCATTCTCTTACGACCCTTTCCATTTTTATGTATTTACTGAATTTATTTTCTGTCCTCATACATGTGGTTTGTTCCAAGGATCAGTTTTGTATTATCCTAATATCAATCTCAAATAAATCAACCTTGCCGAGAAGTTCTGAGAGTTCTTTGTGACGTACCTTGTCAAACGATTTTAATAATCTATAAAATATTTGTATTGTTTTTTTGATATTCTGAGCATAAATATCGTTGTCCTTAAGGGAAAAAAATTTCAGTAGGGGCGTGTGCAAAAACAGCTTGATCTGACTCCTTTGATATGTATTTGATGCAATACTTGATTGAATGAATTGATGAGCAGATTTCAACATTGATACGACAGTCGAATTGTCGCAACAAATATGTATTGCAAGGCACTACCCACTGACTGGTGGTTTCTTGCTCAACTTGACGTTCATATTATCTCGTTTTGATCTTGGAGATGTGAACTCTATCTTCTGACTTTCTCCTATATTTTGGATAGGAGTCATTCTCTTGTTAAAATTTATATTTCATTTGAATCAAAGGAAAAAGATTTAGTGGATGTTTGTGCGACCCTCGGGGTCCCACTTTGATAAAAATGAAAATAGATTTATCCAAGTATCCTAGGGGTAATTGCCTTGTTAAAATTTAAATTTAATTTAAATCAAAGGGAAAACAATTTTCACTGGGTAATTTGTTCCCACCGGGGACCCCCTTTGATCGAAATGAAATATACTTATCCAAGCACCCTGGTTAGTGTAGTTTCCGAATATATATGGTTATGGGGTCTATCTTTTTTTCTTTTTTTTTAAGCATTTCACCCCAAGCAAGGCGGGAAGCCACTAGGACGCAAGGGGTTACAGAAAATTTAGAGCAAGATCAGATAGGAGTGATAGAAGAAAGGATGAGGGTAGTGGATAGATCAAGGCAATTGGAGATGTCGATTGACATTACACTTGACTAGCTGGAGATTATAGCTCACAGGGAAACAGGAATAGGGAAGGGAGTTCCACGGGCTAGAGGTGAGAGACATGAAGCTATTAGAGTAGAAGAGACGGCTACATTTAGGAGTTTCGACAGTGAGGGGTGAGAGCGGGATGCCAGCCTTGTAAGGCGCTGGAACTCATGACGTCTGGGAACCAGCGAATGCAGCTCCTCATGAAAGTATTTGTAGAACAGACAGGGGGGAGGCGACGGCGCATCTGTGAGAAGGTGACTGTAGACGAGACGCCAGGGCAGGGCCAACTACATTGCATATCCGCCTCTGGAGCCTATCAAGAACCCCGAGGCAAACAGAAGGGGCACCAGACCATATATGGCAGCAATACTCCATGCAAGGGCGAATTGTTGATTTGTAGATCTGGAGGATCGACTTCGGGGAGAAAAACTTCCTGGCGCGGCTCAGGGAGCCAACTTTCCTTGCGGTGGACGAGGCAATTGACTCAATGTATTTATTCCATCTCGGGTCAGCAGTCAACGTGAGACCGAGAAGCCGCAGAGAGTTGCTCTCGAGAAGTTGAGTTATGGCGTCAGGAAGGTCATTTATGTAGATAAGGAATAGAGTGGGGCCTAGGATGGAGCCTTGAGGAACACCTGCGTTCGTGGGATAGGAACTGGAGGAGAATCCGTTGAGAACGACCTTCAATTCACGGTTTGACAGGAATGATCGTATTAGGTTATATAATCGACCCGTAATGCCATAACCTTGGAGCTTGCGAAGAAGGCCGGCATGACAAACCCTATCAAATGCTTTGGATATGTCTAGGTCCACGGCTCGGGCTTCCCCGTTATTTTGAAGAGCTCGGTAGACTGTTTCAGTGATGGCCGTAAGGACATCGGCTGTAGATCGGGCAAAGCGGAAACCATATTTCTTGTCTGAGAGCAGATTATGGGATGTGAGGTGGTTAACCACCCCGATATTGATTAGGGCTTCGAAGACTTTGTTGAAGAGGGGAAGGAGACTGATAGGACGGTAGTTGGAAGGGTCAGAGGGGTCGCCGGAGTTCTTGAAGACAGGAACGATCGAAGAGGACTTCCAGCAGTCAGGAAAACAAGGTTCCTTGAGGCAGTAGTTGTATCGTTTAGAAAGGGCGGGCGCCAGTTCAGGCGCGCATTTCTTCAAGACAATGGCTGGTATCCCGTCTCCACCACTAGCCTTGTTGGGGTCTAAATTGGAGATAACGCCAGTACCAAAGATGGGGTTATATTTAACCCACTCAATATGGCCTCAGTTCTAAGAGGGAAGTTGGATATGGGTACACCGGAAGAGTCGAGCGTCGAGTTGATTGAAAATTTCCGAGCAAAGCATTCAGCCTTGTCGGTAGAGGAGGTCAGGAGGTATGGAGGGTTTGCAATTGTTCAATACGCTCTTGCAGAGACGCCAATGATCTTTGGAGCCAAATTTGCGAGATGCAATACGTTCCTTCATCCGAGCCGCAAATAGTGACTTAGCATCGTTGAGGACACGCTTACATTCGTTACGGGCGGAGGCAAAGAGACGTCTATTGCAGTCAGACATGTCGCTACGGAATAGGTGGAAGTAGTGGTTCCTATATGGCGATGGCGGCTGAGCAAGCAGCCGAGAACCAGGGGAGGAGCGCGACTTGACCCTATATTTCCTTGATGGGATGAAAGCGTCGATTCCAGCTTTAACCCAGGAAGAGACCTCAGAAGCACATTCTTGGACGGGGAGCTTAAAGACTCCACCCCAGGGGATATCGCGGAGGAAATCACGGAACGCGTCACAGTCAGCTCGTTGATAGTAGAACTGCAGAACTCTAGGAGGAATTCGATAACAGATAGAGGCTAAAACTCTCTCTCTATATATATATATATTTATATCTATCTATCTATCTCTCTCTCTCTCTCTATATATATATATATATTGTATTTATTCCACTTATATATATATATATATATATATAATGTGTAGACCACTCATATTTGTTATCTGAATTTGCGCATGCGTCGGTTCATCTGTATTTATGTAATTCTCATCAATTCTTATCAGTTGTTTATATGGAGGACGAATTTGAACATTCTTTTCGACGCTTAGTGATTAAGATATGGGACTTGTGACTAACGGAAGAGAAGGCTGTTTCCATTCTGCAGTCAAAAAAATAAGCTACGTAAGAGGAAATTATGCTGAATTCTTGTATCACATTGGGAAAGAATTTTCTTCGTATTAAATATATTTATTTTCTAAAGTATGTCATGCATCTGAAGTGACATAAGAAAAATGTACTTGCCCTATTTTGCATATTATTAATAGTTCAGCGGCTATTAACAAGTCAGTCGTCACATGACACAGGGGAGAACTTCTATGTCACAGGCTTGAAGACATCATAATAGGATCTTTACCTAAAACGTAGTTTTTTTTAAAGTTGGAATTGCAATATCGTTGACCTACTGAAGATGAAGAAGTTTGATGAAAGTTCGTAAGGAAGGGAATCTTTTTATTTTCTCAGTCAAGTCGACGTACACCAGAACACGTCTTTATTCAACTTTGAGAATGAAGATACACTTTTGAAATAATCTTTGATTCCGTTTTAAGGCGTAATTATAATATAAAATTTCGCTCTTAATTTTTTTGTTAGAAAAAATATAGTATAAATTTTCTCTCAAAACCCCAAAACAAACAAAAAAAGAATTTTAACAATTATCAAATTAATTTAAATATTTTAGCAAATATTGAATTGATTAAAATATTTATAAAAATCTGTATAGATTTTAAAAATGTTTGCCAAGAATGACACTTTAAAATATTTAAAAAATACGAAAAATCATGCTGCGCATTCACATACAAAATAACTTTTACTCATCATCATAAATAACAACAAAATATATTTACTAAAAGGATAACACAGTTAATATGTAAGCCTATATCATTATTTAAGATTGCTAATTTTGTAATAGTAAAATTTCGGCAGATGCACAATAGTGAAATAATTAAACAAAAACTTTAACAAATATCGAATTAATTGAAATAGAAAAATCTCGATGTTTTTTTTTTTTAAAGTTGGAGCATTTTGTATTTTATACATCATACTCCTAAAATCTAAACTAGCAATAATGATAAAAATAATTTAGTCAAGAAGAGCATCATAATACTTTTCTAAATCACTAACAAAGGCATACATAAAGATCATGTAAGCGTTCTGAAAGCAAAGGAAATGTTTGTCGCAGATTAATTCCATAACGCAGAGAACAAATTACTGTAAGTTCAGACTCGAATATCGGGGGCAGAAAGAAATGCCGAAAACTCGATTCGCAGATACTATCTCACAAATCCCAATGCACGTAACCAGTCAGAAAAATAACTCACTCGCCGACGAACGCGGTAGCCAGAATACATCAGTTTTTGATATTTATTGTATTCAGAATACAAATTGCGGCACGAGACCAAAATGGGGAGGTGTTGAGGCTGGTCATCACTAACTATTTTATACCTAGCCAATGTGATACACGACCCATTCATACATTACAATTTCCTCAATCACCACAAGAACTCGTCCGTCCCCAATCAATCCTCCCTACACCATAATACCACATTCTCTCAAAGGAGACCTACAAAACGCGCCCCATGCTATAAAAATTTAATGATAATAAAATATAATACATAAAAATCTAATAATAAAGAATGAGAGAGGAGGGAGATGAACCCAATAATAAACTAAAAATCAACACAAAGTAAACTAAACAAAACTGATGTTAGGAGGGCCCATCCTACCCTCAAAAATGAGAGGCCGCTGTATTCTGCCCATGGGACAAAGTAAAGAAGTTCTCCCTCTCTCTCTCTCTCTCTCTAAGGGCGTGCGAAAAGGATAAAAAAATTATACGGGCATGGTAAAATATAAAGCTAACCTAGACGAGATAAAAAGAGGCCAAAACAAACTGGGGAGGTTGGGAATCTCAACCTGGATCATAACCAAAGATGTGGCCGGGAAGAGGCCGGGAACAACACTTACTCACATTAACTAGATACACAAAGCATGTCTAACCGAACCACTGGAGGGCTCCACAGGAATCCGCCCCGATATGAGATAGGTTGACCTAAAAGAGAAAATCAAGGTTAGCCCCGTTCAAACGAACCAAGTTCGCCTCTTTCACCCACCTTTCGCTGAAGACTGTCGAATGCAAGCGCTTTCTATCAGTTCTGATCTTCATCTTGAGCTGATGCTCAAAGAATCGGATCAGATCCTGATGAGAAAGACGGTTGCCTCGCAAGACTTCCGCCTGTCGCGCTGTCCAAATCACCATTCGGGCCGTGGCCAGCAGTGTCAGAAACACCATTCGTTTCACCCCGGAATACGGGGGCAACACATTGTCACACGCTATGTGCGATCAATGAGAACGAGCTTTTCGGGAGCGAGACGAGCCAACATGGTCCCATAAGGGGCGGACCCAGGGACATTGGTAGAAGGCGTGCGAAGCCGTTTTCTCTAAACCAAGGCCACACCGTTCACAGTCTGGCAAACCCGCTATGCCTCATATGAAGACCGTGTCATTGAGAGGCAGCCGATTCCGAGCCAATCGCCAGGTAAGCGAAAACTCAGGGTTACTGAGATAATCCGCCGCTGGCGCCCAAGGCCAGAAAAAGAGAAACTCCTCCTCCGACAAGTCGAGCCTCTCACGTAGAGAATCCTTCGCGACCCCCTCCACTAAATGACGACAGAAGACGTTCCTAGGCTGAGAAAGGTCACTGGACCGAGGAACAGCCAACAAGGCCGACCGACAATCGCGAAGGAAATCCGATTGATCCCGGGGTTTATGATGGCGCTCAACCCGCGAGATGGAGCGGGCTGATGGTAAGGAAAGGGAGCGCATCCCCAACAATCCCCGCTATAATCGAATCTCCTGTCAATGCGCGGCTCCTCTAACATTCTGTTCAGGTAGCTAACCACCCGGTCAAAAGGCCAATTATGAGCCCACGTCCACATCTTACCCCCAGGGTGATCGACCCGGTATCTACCAACGAGACCAAAATCGTTAATCAGATCAACCAAGCTACGATCGCCCCTACACCCGCTAGCACCCCGCCCCCGATCTAACTTGGGGTCCAGGATGGCATTCCTGTCCCCCATTAAGACTAGGCGCATTGAAGTCACCAGGAACGGCCCAACTGCCGAAAAAACGAGACCTGCTCCTCCCGGTCATAGGGCGCATAAACCGCAACGACTCGGAACGAACCACTTTTCACGGCAATATCGGCCACGATTAACCGGTCCATGTCATCGGTATGCACAAGAGTCCGCTTCACCAGCAAAGAGATTTCTCTGGCATGCCGGTCCCCATATGCTGAATAAACAGCAAAGTCGCTCTCCAGTACACACGCATCGACGCTGCAAACAAAGTGGGTCTCTTCGATCGCGGCGACATCCACGCTGAAAGACAAGAGATCCCGGAGCAGGCAGGTAGCCTTGCCCGATCCCTCAAGCCCTTCACATTCAAAGTAGCTATCTTAATAGACGTCTTCTAAGCCTGCAAAAAAGAGTAAGAGCAAAACATATTCACATACGGGCCGGAAATCTGCAGCTGAAAGGACCCCGGCGGATTGTCCCAGGCTCCCTGTCTCTATCTCTGTTGTCATGCGACCATCTAGGACAATGCCTCCGACGTCCGTGTGATATGTTAGCTTTAGAGCCCTGTATAAAGCGGGATGGAGTATAACGGGGCCCTCCCGGCGCAAAACTTTTGCATTTTTTTTCAAATCAGGAGACACCATCTCCACCATTCTAATGTCTGGGAAAGCCTCCTTAGCCTCCCAAAGGTGATCCCATATAGTTAATTCCCTCCTACGTCCCTAATCACTGTTAGGACACCTGAGGCTTTCGGGAAATTTTTTTGGTCTTCTATTGACACCCCACCGACTGAAGTCATTTTAAAGAGAGGCCTTAGAAAAGCTTTTTGTTGCGAGGAAATGTCCCGCTCTATAGTCTTCCTGTCTACTTGACATGTTTTCCCCTCTAGGGAATGGCCTCTTCTTTTTCCGGGAAGTGCTAAGAGGCGTGGAGTTGGTGGGGGTAGAGTCAGAAGGAGGGGTGTTTGAAGGAGGCGTGTTTGGAACGGGTTTTATGGGGGGAGGGGTTTTGGCCGGTGGTGTGTTGGGAAGTGGGGAAAGTGGAGCTCTAATAATGGAACAAGAAAGGCTCCTTTTGTTTTCCAGTGTTTTGACTGGGGAAGCAGGGACGGAGTTGGACTTGGTTTTGTCCAAATCCTTCACCGTCCTGCTTCGATTAGCCCATTTTTCTTTCTTGGACACTTTTTCCTCTTCCTCCTCTATCTCACTTTTTAAAAAGACAGACCGCGGTGGGGGCATCTCCTCCATTTCCACTTCTTGTTGCTGCTCCAGTTGAGAGTCATTATGCCGCATCTCCTGTGACTTTTTCTTCTGCTGCCCTTGCTGACACTCCTGCTCCAATTGGGGCTTCTTCTCTTCGCCTTTTTGTTGCTGCTGATACTGGTCGCATTTCTGCTCCTGCAGGGGCTTTTGGCTTTCTTTGGGACGTACTGCTGATCTGAGGCGGGTGCAACATTTGTTCCCTTCTTTACTACTTCCGTCCACTCTCCAGGACCTTTTTTGTTACTTTGGCACTTGTGTCAGTGCTATCCTTGACCGTTGTATTTTCCGGTTGCGGTTCCGGTCTCTTCCCAGGACACGTTTTGGATAGATGACCGGCCGCTCCACAGGCCCTGACTTGGTTGATAATTTGCTCCCCACAAGTGACAGCTGCGTCTTCTGATGCCAGCAGGATATCCTACATAGCTCTGCTTCTTCGGGCTAAAACTTTAGCCTCAATGTCCAGGCTTTTGATTGTTTCCTCCATTACGTCCCTGTTAATTCCAATCAGTTTGCGAGTCTTGACATCCGTAGTTACCAAGGAGATAGTTTTGGTGTTCACCGCTTCTAGTAGAGAACACCAACTGCTTTTAACAGCCGAGCAGTTTTTTCATTCGTCGACAACTGGGAGAGGACGCCAAGTATTTTGCATAACAGAATACTTTTATAGAGACTCCTGCGACGGACTTGTTTTAATCTAAATATTCCGTCTTCAGCATGTCATGCGGAGTACGTGCCCTTTATTTTGTTGAGTAATTTTCTTTTCCGTCGTAGGATACACGCGACGCGCTATCGCTTGGTTTGACGAGGTAAGTCGCCGTTTTTTTCGCTATAGACCATTTGGTACATTTAGAAAATTAAACAGAACTTGATTTATTTGGGAAATATAGAATAATCCAGAACATTTTCTTGGAGCAAACAGCCTGCACACAGATATAACCTTAGCAAATACATAAAAAATAGAAAATGAATGTGAACCAAGGATGCATCTTCTCGTGGGATTTATTTAAAATTTATATCGAAACGATACTAAGAGAATTAGAAGTCCTGTCAAAATTTATTATTGGTGGATACAATCGAAACACCTTAATATACGTAGAAGACACCGCGTTGATGGCAGGCACAGAATGCAAACTGCAGGATAAGATAGTAAAGTGAAGTTGTAGTGACGGAAAGCAAGAAGTAGTGACTAATAATCAATTATAAGAAGACAGAATGCATGATCGTTAGTAAAAAGAACAGTCCAATATGCAAGTTAAGAATTGGAGATGTCATAATCAAGCAAGTACTAAAATTTATCTAAGAATTATTTTAACAAATGACGGCAAATGTGACCGAAAATCGAACACACATTGCAATAACGGAAGTTGCCTTCCAAAGTCTAAGTATTAAGTAACAGGAAGAATTTCCTTAGAAACAAAGATAAAAGTATTGAACAGGTATGTAATATTAATCTTCCTATTTAGCAGTGAATGCTGAACAGTTTTCTCACAGATGAAAAAGTGAGTTGAATCAATAGAAATGTGGTCCTATAGAAGAATCCCAATAATGCTATGGACGGAACATGTAAACAACATAGATGTTTTAAGGAAAATGGAAACAAAAAGAACTCTTTTACTAAGAATAAGACAATATTGAAATTTCTGGGACACAGACGGAAAATGTGACTTTCACAAGTCTTACTGAAGTCTCGAGGAGCAGGAAAACCATCGACTAATCTATCAAACGAGCTTGTGTAAAGGAATCATACTTGTTCAAATGTTTAGTGTCTAAGAGTATGGTCGAAAACTGTAGATCCCAAACGTTTGGAAGATATTTATATTCATTGAATCCAATAGGGAAGCCAAGTGAAAAAAGTTGGAGAATTTAACATTTACATGACACATCGAAGGCAAGAGAATCAGAGTGTAACCTACTTGACAATTTTAAGGTAAATGGATAGGAGACAAAGTATGTTAAAGGGGATGTGTTACTGAAATAGGCAAAGAACAGAAAGCTGTGAAGGGGCATGAAACGGTACATGGAGAGAGAGAAAAAGAGGAGGCATTTCTAAGTCATCTGTCAAATAAAATTAATTTATCAGTCAAAATATTGATATATTCACAATGAACACCCAATATAAACTCTTCGATGTAACATGGTTTTGTTTTGAATTTTATATAAGCTGCGTCGTAGCTCTTTTTAGACAGACTTTTAATAATTAAATAATCGCAAAAATCATGTTCATTACCACTTCATTATATGTTCATTATTTGAAGGAGTTTAATTGCCTAAGACGGAAATGTACCAAACTAATTTAGCTTGTTTTTGTACAAGACAATCACGCAATTAGGAAGCTTGTGTTGAACAAGGGAGGTATGTTAAGCTTGAAAATTAGCATTAAAAGTATAGGCTTTTAGCTTGTTTAGAAAATCGATCACTGGCATCAATATGTAATACGCGTCTATCTCAGCCACTAAGTAGAAATTTCTTTGTTTTTTTTTTGTATTTTCTCGTTTTTAAGCGTCTAATAACATGTCTAAACAAAACAATACCCTATCCGATGGCAAAGACTGCTGGTGGCACCAGGGATGGCAGAACCGCCTTAGCCATTGAAACTGTGTTACCTCCCCTGGTTGGCAGTTGACGAGGGCAGGATATCGCATGTGGTTTCACACGTTGTATGTAGAACATTGGATGATTTCTTTGCAGTTATTTTTATACAATTCTGCTTTTTTTACAAAAACATGATTGCTTTAATTAATGTTTTGTTTTGTTATGATTCAGTCATTTGTTTCTTGGAGCAAACCGGAAAAATAGAAAACTGTCAGTAAAATTTAATTTCTTAATATTTTCTTTCGTCTTTGTGGCGTTGAAAGCGAAGATAAGTCTGAATGTTTTACCAAAATGTTATCAAGATTATCCTATGAGTTCTGGAAGATGCAATTTACTTTCTCATTGAAAGAAAATAATTCTTGCGTAATGTTTATTCTTGTTTTATAATGTTTGGGTAAATACAGTGTTTGAGTAACTTATTTTTTATTTTCACTCTGAACAGCTGTCATTAGAATATTGATAAAAAGATTTTCCTCCGGTTGGACTGCATAGTGAAAAATTACAACTCGTATGCACAATAATGAAATCTAATCCTGGTGTCTGGTTTAAACTGAGGTGAGTTGAATTGATTTTTATTTTGTGATTTGAACAAGAACGTTTATTTAGACAATTATCTCTTTTAAATTCTTATATATTAATATTTATCTATTAAAATACGTATGACAATCTATCTTATAATATAAAACAGTTATATACGTATAGCTCACGCAATCGTATTTTCCCAATTTAAGTAAGCGATATATTCAATTGTTATGGTAATATAAAGGATTACCTGAACATAACTGGTGTCAACAAGATGACAACGGAACAGGGAGCTCAGGTTGATAATACATTGCTATTTCTTTTATCTTGTGTTATCTTTCATTGGATGTTTTTAATTTTGTTTAATGCGATAACAGAGTTAATTTGTAGATTGCTCAAACAGAAAATATAACTAACATAATTACAAAATTCTGCAATTATTTTTTAAGATATGAGTAAGCTACTTTTATATATCATACACATCTATTTGTAAAGGAAGTAACACACGTTTATGTATGTATATTCAGATATACTGTATTATTACTTTCTATTGTAGTTTTATTATTCCATGAATTATTCAAACTAGTGATCCTTATCACAATATTTCGGCTGATGCGCATTTTTCTTCTGGGGCACCCGTTTTAGATATATTGTAATATTTAATTTCACTTGAGTAGGAGTTTACATTTTTATTTTTATCTGATGATGTTTGTTCACCATATTAGAATAAACAATGTTACCCTACGGCATATGCAAGAGACTGATAAGACTCTTATTAAGCTAAGAACCAGTGCGAAGTTTTCAAATGAGATGAGTCCGTGGAGAGTTGAGTAGTGGTTGAAGCTAAGAAAATTACATAATTCCTATCGGTGCTCGTGATCAGTGTTTAAGCCAAGGTAATAACCACGATTTTCAATAATTATTTACAAGGAAGTATATGCGGATGGTGTAATGGTTAGCAGCTTCGAACTAGAAACCGGCGAACCGGTTTCAGATTCCAGTCGAGATCGTTATATTCACTTTCGCGCAAGTAACTTTGGGAAATGTATGGATCCATCTATTCTCCCGAAGTTACGGGTTAAATAGATGGGTTAATAGTAAAGCAAACTGGGTTCGTCAAACTTGGTTGGAGAAGGAAATCCCAAACCCGGTGAAAAGGAAATAGTTTACGTGGGAACATGTGGTCGCTTGTAGGGACATTATTATAAATTAATAATAATAATAATAATAATAATAATAATAATAATAATGAAAATTATAAATAACGTAAAATAAAACAGTTATAGAAACTTTGTATAAAATAAATTAAATAAAAATAAAACTATTAAAAATTCTCCCAGCATGCAACAGAAACTGTTCCTGCCGGAAAATGAAAATCCCACCAAAAGACGTTGAATTCCATATCTTCGCCACGAACCTTCGGACGGGCAACACGTGTCCCAACTTCTCTTTCTGTGACATTGCGTGTAATAATTCGGAATGACTTCTTCCTTTTATCGCATACAACCATGAAATATTTGTAACCAAAAATACACACACGAGTACACACATAAATAAATAAATTGTATCATATTAATGTACAATTTAACATGCCTTCACTGTTATTTCTGTGTATATTTATTTCTTGTGAAGTATGTTTTATTTCCTGTGAACACGTGGCTGTTTCTGCTGCTATGATGTGAGTGACCCTACAGTCTAAAGAGAAATCTCGATAGAAAACCAACCCTTCCGTGTACAGACGTTGGGCGTGGGGCCGTCACTCACCCAAATCCATTTAACGATTACAGAAACCTCACCAAGAAGCCTCATGTGACGCGAGATACACAAGCATAAAGAAATAAATAGCAATTTTCAAGGTGAGCAAGATAAAACGATCTCTATAAACTTGAAACCCTTTCATTTGTGTCGCGCCATAAGAAATTAATCGCGATTCGGTAAATATCAGCGAAAGATCTTCCTGAAGTGGTTTTTGTCTGGAATAACAAAACTGCAAAAATAGTATAAATAAATTGAAAACCAAACAACAAAAACAAGTTGGCTGATTCATTCTGTTATCACCAGAAAGAGCGAAACATTTTAATGTGCATATCAGGGCAATTAAAAATTGTAGCACTCTAACAGGGCATCTCAAATTTGGTGCTAGCGCCGCTTAGGTGGCAGGAAACATCACTTAGGGCACAGTGGAACATAAATGAGCAATATGGAAGGGGCGATGATGATAAAATAATGGATATAATTAGTATACAAAATCATCGAAAATTTTTCAGAATAGAACTGCAAAAATGCCGACAATAGTTATGTGAAGATGTTCTGAAATTTTCATATTACGTAATATAACATATATGTAACTCTTTCCAGGATTTTCTAAATGCTAAAATAGACTATACATAAAATATAGTATTATAGATATTGGGTTTGATTATCTCATAGAAGTTCTAATTTTTTGAAATATCGTATTTTGTAGGACGAGATTTCAGTACAGCTTTTCGTCTTTTATCTAAAGACAAATAGTCTTAAAATTACTGAAAGGGATAATGTAAGCCTTCTACTCACAAAAACATCACCACACATCAACACTAATAAATAATCACCAATCTCATTAACTGTTAATTCCCTACCTGTCAATATGTTTGACAATAATAATACTCTTTTATTATATTTATATAATATTATACAATAAACTATTTAATCATCAACTTTTATTTACGTTGTTGTCACTTCAAAAAAAAAAAAGATTTTTCTTACTTGTTAGTTTTAAAACATGGAAGGGGGCGTTAAAAATTATCTGGTGTGACTTAGAAAGCGGCAACGAAAAAATTTTGAAAAGCGCCGTTTTAGACGGTTGTGTATTTTCCAACAGGGATCGTGGTGAGTCGTAAAAAGGAAAATCTTAAATGCTGACTTCTCAAGACAAGACTTCATCAACCGAAAAATTAGCAAAACTATCTTTTTATTCCTCATTAAATCTAAAACATAGGGAAAATCAATTATTGTAACAAACTTATAATAAGTCTAATTTTTAAACAATTTAAATATATGATACATTTTTAAGCTTTAAATTGGCATATTGTTATTAATATAAATTTAAGATAATTTCAACAAATTTAATTTATAAATTATTTTATTTCTTATAAATATCATCTTTTCGTTCTACATCTGAAAAAATCAAACAATTATAATGTAAGCTTCTACATACCTACCATCAAGAGGAAGACCACTAGTCATTCCACGAATCAATTTAAACAATATTTATTTTCATCCGAAAAAAAAAAAAATTAAAGCAGCACCTCGAATTGGAGTAAAAATACTATACTCTTTAAGCTATCTATAGTTAGATCGACACATTCATCAACTCAGTCAGAAGGGATTTCTGATTACAGAATAAAGTTTTAGTCATTACATTGAATCAATTAATTAGATATTTGAAACGCAAAGGTTATGTAACAATATTTGGCCAGTTGATAATTTAAAATTCTTTTTATACACAATTCCACAGAAGTTTATATATTTTAACATGAAATGATTAATAAATTTCAAATTAGAATAATATGAAATCTTTATTTAATCTACTTCGTATTATATTTGTAAAGCGAAGTTTAGTCTTCTGAACCATAGCTACTAAGTTAGATAAGTTACTAAGATCATCTATTGTAAACCAATCTCATAAATATCTTCAAGATGCACTTTATGTACTTAATTAAGCTTAGTAAATATCTAAGATCGGATCGAGAGAGGTGTTGCAAAGCTAATGTCTCTCCCCACTTCACAAATTATTACCAACTAACCAAAAATTTGATCATTTTTGAAGTGTATATTAAACGGAGGAGCAAAGAACGTTTCCGAATCAACGTGTAAGTAATACGTATATATGAAACGCATTTGGAGTAACAGTTATCAAGATAGGTTTCCAAATTATTATAATTATTTTCTGGGGGCGGATGCTGAGGTTGATATTAATTACAAAACACCTTACCAAAAGATGTAAGCATGGTGGCAAAGGCATGCTATTATAGCCAATACCGTAAAGTCCTTTTTTGTTTCACTATTTAGAATATATTTCTTGTTCTTTTCTATGTGATCAAGTTTAAAAATGACTGGTAAAACAAAAGACAACAAATACTACGATATGTATGTTGAAACACCGGTTCTCGTCAGATCACCGAAGTTAAACAATACCGAGCCTGATCAGAGAATATAATGTGATACATGGTTGAATGCATGGGTATTATAATGGATAACGGCTCAGAATTGAAAATCAATGAAATGAGTTGCAGTTGCCGACGGATGTGTTATATTCACTTATGCGCAAATACCACTGGAAAAGGTATGAATCCATCTCTTCTCAGCTAAGCTATGGGTCAAATAGTAGAAAATGTATCAGTAAAAAATCATTATTATCTCTAAAAATGTTCACAATCTCAAAATATTTTCTGGCTTTAAATAACCTTCAAACGGTTGATAAGCCGTAAAACAAATCTATCAAAACATAATATCAGAGAACAATAGACACAACATATAATTTTGCAGACAGGAGTTTACATACATTTATATATAAAATGAGGTTAATATGAATTAGAGAAGGGAAAAAGAACCAATTGTTAATACAGAATAATTTTACTTATAAAGTCTGCTGGTTTTTGTCGTGAGGTTTTGGATTGGTTTACCTTTTCGTGATTCCACACTGATACTGACCAACGGAAGCGCAACGCATATCCATAATTCCCAAGGGTGTTGGAATTGGGCTGTTACTTAAATCCTAATTATTTTTCCTGAAAAGAGTAAGGATAAAATTTGAGAAAATATTGTCTGGCGCTAATCTCTAAAAAAATAAATAGTAATAATAAAAATAAAAATAATGATGGTGGTGAGATGATGAAGAAAAAGAACAACAACAACATACTTATATCATTTATTCGTTTCTGTGTTGAGTTATATTGTTAATACAATTTCAAGTGATACCTCAAAACGAGAAAAATAATTTAAAAAGAGTTAATGATTAAAATTGTTTTGCCTTGTCAGTCAATGATGGGGGTAATTTTGTGCATTCACGCGTGTCATTAAAATCTTGAATCAAAGATTGGATGAAAAATTTTCACTTCTTGTCCAGCAAAAATAGATTTCTTGCTTTTGCTCTTTAAATAATTAAAACTAGCAATGCAATAATTCTTTGGATTGTCAAAATGAACATTCTAATTTGACACGAAAGAATAGAATTCAAATTTAGACGCCATCTGTCAATATTTTTCCGTGAATTTCTGAAGAAATTTAAAATATCGATTGGTCGTCATTATTGGGCATCTTGATTTGCTTTGAGAAACCACCAGAGAATTAAAAGTTTTAAGATTATCAAAGTTCCTAATCGGATTAAGACGCAATATTAGATGCTAATCACCAACTGGGAAAGAAAAACAATATGCTTTGATTATCTTTCTTGGAAAGTGTTTTCCTGTAAAATGTTTGATGGAGATTAAAAATTATTTGAGATCCTTCTGTTTCTCGTTACGTTTATTACGATTTTAATAAAATGATAAAAAAATTATGGTTTGAGAACATAGCTGCCTGCTCTTAAGCCTGATGGTTGTTATTGTTTAGCTGCAATGTTTTTTTCTCAAAGTTTTTACTCAATTACGATCTGAACTGGCACCAGTCCCCTCCAAACTATCTTTACAGCATGTTGGAGACCCTAATCTGTTGTCCCTGTCTTTAAGAACTTTGGTGACACTTCTGACTCATCTAACTACCGTCATATAAGTTTCCTTCCGATTCTTCGGCAAAGTCTTCGAGGCTTTAATCAACGCCGAAGTGATTAAGCACCTTACATTCCATGATTTGCTCTCAGACAAGCAATATGCTTTTCGCTTTGCCCGGCCCACCGCTCACGGCCATAACTGAATTTATATACCAAGCACTTGACAATAACTGAGAAACTCGAGCCGTAGCTTTAGATATCTCGTTTATATAGTGTTTGGTAAAGTTTGGGACGCTGGCCTTCTTCGTAAGCTCCAGGGATATGATATTACTGGACAATTATTTGACTTAATAAGATCATTACTGTCAAATGAAGGTCGAAACAGGTTCTCCTCCACTTTCGCGGGTTCCTAATGTTCATCAATGATCTTCCTGATGTCATCAACTCCCAATTTGACATCTACGCTGACGACATTACCATTTACTCCTTCCTTAATGGTATATCCGGTATAGTTGACAAAACTAACCTGGCTGTACGCCTTGAGAAGGACCTCCAATCTGTCGCTATCTCACAGACATGCTGTGGCTTCTCTCTGTCTCGCCTACAAGTACTTTCATGGCAACTGCTCCGACGAGCTACTTTCACTGGTTCCCTAACTGCATGAATTTAAGCGTGCTACAAGTTTGGCATCTCGGTCCCACCCTTTCACTGTCGATAGGAATAAATGTAGCCATCTCGTCTACTCCATCAGCTTCTTATCTCGCAACTTCCGTCAATGGAAATCCCTTCCCATCACTTGCTTCCCTGATAGCTATAATCTTCAAATATTCAAATGTAATGTCAATCGACATCTTCTGATTCCTTGTCATTCTCTTTATCCTTTTCCCAAACACTCTTCTTTACTTTTACTCTCACTTTCTGTAACCTCTTGCGTGCTAGTGGCACTCCCGCCTAGCTTGGGGCGATTTGCTTAAAGAAGTATTTTTTTTTCAGTTTTCATCTGCTTCCAAATTCGTTATTGTTTCAATTTTCCCCTGAGGAAACTATCATTCCCCTGACATTGTAGGAATAATAGAATACCGTTCCTGATTTCTTTTGTGTCGACGTCGGCATCTACTCGCATCCGAACATTTGGATCGTCATCTTCTCTCCCTATATACATGCGCATCTGGCGACGGTGGCAGTGATAACTGTGAATCAAATTCAGTTTGACGAGGCTATTCGCGTGAATTTCATTTTGGTTGACAACTCTGCGCGACAGAGAAGCTCACACATTTGGCCAGAAACACCTCTCTCGTTGTTCAAAGGGGATTGAAAAAGGTGAAAACTGGCAAACCTGATGGTATCGGGCTGTCGGATGCTTGGTCTTTCAAGATCTGTCTTTGATACGCCAGCCCGACTGGATTTACCTACCCTCTTCCGTCGGTTTGACCTTGAGATCGGTGCCTATTACGTCGTTGGAGTCTTCGGAGGTTGGTCGCATTCAGTCTGGTTTCCCTCCCTCGACCTTATCACCATGGATGACCTTACAGGAGTTGGATCTCCAGAAGACTTTGCTCTTGGGATCACTGTGTCACGCCAGCCCTACACTATGACAAAGAACGACCATATATATTTTACACTGGATTTCGGAGTGAACAGTTCAAATGTACCACTTTGAATTATTACTTTAATGAAATAATAGAAACGAATCAATAAATAAGAAAAGAATAAAAGTTTAAAATTATAATTTAAATATATGAAAACATTTTTTATTATTGTTGTTGCTAAAAATAAATATTTGAGAGATAAGTAGTAAAGGAAAATCACTACTGAACAAATATTAAAAAATGACGTTACTACTGTAAACGATTTTCCTACAAATTTGTCCATTTAAATGCTCGTTACTACAATTAATAAATAAGAAAATGATAAAAGAATAATCTAAATATTGTTAAATCGTTTGAATGATTAATGATAGGGAAAAAGATCGACAATACAGAAACAATAGTCAATTATAAACAAACATTACAATTAGAGATGCATTTCGTACAATTTCGAAAATTACGTCTACTTTTATAAAAAAAGGGAAATGTTACGCTTAAATATAAATATAGATTTATTCAAGCCAGTGTATAAGTAATTTAACAAATATAATGCATTAAATGTTCCTAATATAACAATTCCAAGCGATAATAGGCATGCACTTGCTGAAACACTTATTTTAAAAATAAAACAAAAAAACAGTCGATGCATACCTAGACTTATCTAAAAAAAAAAGAAGCAAATAACAAAAAACAAATATATATCAGGTCATCCCATAAGTTCTGTCCGAATTTTAACAGTTAAAACAGTTTTGTTAAAATGAACGAAATTTAAAGAGTATTTTATAACGTCTAATGGAGCTGAACATTATTTTTATGTTTAGATGCATTTAAACTGATCACATTTTATTTCTGAGAACAATAAAATTAAATTTTGTTTGATTAAAACCCTGCTAACATGGATGTACCCAAGAATCATTTGAGGCACATAATGCTTTATGACTTCAAGAAAGGAAACTCAACAGCCGAAGCGGCTAGAAACATTCACTCAGTTTATGGAGAGGAATGTGTGAATGAAAGAACTTGCAGAAGATGGTTTGCAAAATTCAGAGGTGGAGATTTCACCCTTGAGATGAAGATCGAACCGGACGACCAGTTGAGTTTGAAGAAAAGCTTCTTGAAACAGCCCTTGAAGAAAATCCTGCTTTATCAGTTGAGGAATTGGCAGTGGTTCTCAGTTCAAACCATACAACTGTTCATCGTCATCTTCAACAACTTTGAAAAGTTCCTAAACTTAAAAAATGGGTTTTCTTTATTCAAAATTCGGACAGAACTTATGTGATGACTTTATATTTTAATAATTAAATATTATAAATGCATAATAATATAACAAAATTATAATATACAAAGAAAAAAAATATAAGAATAAATAGATAATTAAAATAAAGACTTCCCTTTAAAAATACGGTATCGCTTTATTTGATCAATGAAAAGCACGTCCGTTAACTATAATCAGCATCTAATCAATTTTGCGTAAACTATTACGATTTCTTCCAATGTAAATACATAGTGTTTCATGAAATGAGAATTGGAAAAGATGTGGTTCTACTGAGGAATGCTAAATATAATGGACAGAACATAGAGAACCGATGATATTTTAAGGAAAATAGGAATTAGAAGGAAATTTATACTTCAAATCAGAAAGAGACGGGTGAAATGTCGGGGACACATAATGAGAAAAGAGGGCCTAGAGAATTTGACTCTCACAGGGCCTATTGAAGGTAAGGGGCACAGCGAGTAATCTGTTTAACGAGATTGTATAAGTAGATGGCAGAACAGGGAAAAAGAGGAGTGACAAGGGGCAAAATATTATACAAAAGTTAGCATATTGTGAATAGACATAATCACTTACGCCATGAAAGAACGACACGCAAAAAAAGAAACTAGAATAACCTAAAATGCATTTATATCTAAAATGAAGAAAAAAGAAAGAAAAAAGAAAAGGAGGAAACAGATGAGTATATTTTTTTAATCAATTCACCCCCAGCAATGCGATAATGCCACAAAGACGCAAGGGGTTACTAGAGGTGAAAGAAAATGAGAAAAAAATAGAAGGAATCGGAAAGCTAAACCTAAACAAGAAACAAAGGATAAACTTCTACTCCTGTTCAAAAGATGGAGAAGGTGTGGGAGTCGGGTGATAAGCGAACTCACAAAATATACAGTGCCAATATATTTGTAGTATGAAATCTGACGACATACCAATTTTACTTCGTCCCTTTCATTATTAGATATACAGAAACTTTGCACCATAAATAGTGCAAATGGTAGGCGCTTCTAATGTTTTGCTTTCAGTCTCTAGTGTTGTCCTCACTTGAGAAAAAAATAGACGTTTATTGTTTGCAAACACAGATATTTACCCAGCTTAAGTTATGACATAATTTTCCTTTCAAATTTTCATTCCCACTTGGGTTGTTTTTATCACACTATTTCAACATTTATATCCAGGCTTAACTTATTTTTGTGTTGTATCAATAAATATAAACCTGTTTAATTAACTTATATCTTCATCTTTATTTTCAAATCAAAGCGTATAAACTTAAAATTGCAAATTTATGAATTTCCTGGACATTTATCACTCAAATATTGGAAAATAGAAAATTAGTAGTTGTCTTCTGGATATATGAACTCAGTGTTTTTAGTTTCCGACATAAAAAAATATAGCAACGAGTTTCATTAGCGTTGTATTTGATATTAATCAAGGGGTATATTAATTTCTAAGTATAGATTGGAACTATTTAATAAGAGATGTTGAATTTTAAGTTTCATTTCCCGTTGTGAGTGAGTAATACAACAAAAGAAAAATTCATAGATGATAACTATCGTGTAAATATATACTATTTTAAACTAAAGTTGAGGTAAACATATTCAATATAGTGAGTCTATTTGTGCTTTGCTTAAAAGACTCATTCATCTATTTAATCAAATTATAAAACCATTAACTTTTGTTTAATCGGTTTCAATCCTTCAAGAGAAATAAATTCATTTTGACTTCAATGTATTTCCATGAATAATTTGCAGCAACTATTCGCCGTTGAATGAACAGCTAAATAGTTGAATCTAAAAATGATTTTATAGTTTCTATTTAGGAATAAGTATTTTATTTTTGGAATAATCATTCCTAAATTAGTCTAAAGTGATTTCTTGGGAATCTCTAAGAATGTGCAGAAAAATTGATCTATATCTAAATGTTAGCAGTTCACTAATAACATTTTAAAAATAAAACTAACTTCGCAAACATTGAACATTTTACCAAAAAGTATGAAGATCATTCCCTAACCTTAGATCATTTCTTCTGAGTTAGACATTGCTTCTTTACGTCATAGTTTTACGGCAGGCGTCAGAATTGGCACAGACGTTTCATACCTTGGTAATTATACTTTCATATTCCATCTGAATTATCATTATTTACATTAGTTATATTTATACTTATGCCCTCATTTTTGAGGTTATTACCACGCAAAAGTCGTGGAGTAGTAGCGTTCTTTCGTGAATTTGGTAACATAGTAATTATGAGTTCAATCCTTGGGCTTGGTAGTAAAAATTCAGATTCACTAGAAACATACCTAGCGATACCTGGGTGGCATTACAAAAAAAAAAGAAAAAGAAAAAAAAAAACCCAAGACAAGAGATATTTGTAGACACCGAAAGAAGAATAAGAACAACCTAAACTCCATAGATTAAATAATGGGTTCAGTTCAAAATATATTGAAGTTTATTCCGATCGGCAGACACCTAAAGAAGGTCGGAGGGCACAATGGCCGAAATGTTTTAATAATAATAGCTACAAAAATGAAGACATTCTTTCACTTTTAATATTGTAAACATATATACGAGTATTAACTAAATTTATTTCTTAAAGAATAATTGATGGTGAATGAGATTACAGGTTGATCGGTTCAGGGATATAGGCACCATTTATCCTCTTAAGTCTGACGTTCACATCACCATCAAAGAGAAGGATCAGGCCATTCTTTCATATCTGTAGTTTTACTGTTGTACCACAACAGTTCTTCTTCTTCGCCCATGATAAAAATGAGCATGGTGATGTAATATATCTTACATCAATATCTAGTTAAATATTGTTGGAAAAATGAAAATAAGTTGTTTACTAACGTGCCTCCCCCCCGATTAGAAGAAGAAGAGGTGAATATAAGGAAGTTGATGCGGTCAAGGTTTTAATCTGCATCAACTAATCAGGTGTGATAGACCTGTTATATAAGCACGTTCTTTATTCAGTCTATTTTTCTACTTTCTACTATCATCTTTTGCTCTTCTCCGGAAGCTCACACTGATTGTGTTTTTGTTTTTATTAATAGTACTTCCTTCTGTATTGTTTCCATTTTTTAAGGAGAGTGTTTGTTTAATTATTTTCCTTTTTTTTTTTTACTGTTTTGTCAAGAATTATTCTCTATAATTTTACGGAACCTGTTTTCGCTCAGACTTGCATACCAGGACGCCGAAATTGGGGAATTTGTTATACATAACAAATGCATCATCATATAAAGAAGTAAGATATTATTCTATATACCTTTTGGATATATTAAGCTCAACCCGAATTCCCACTGATGACGCTGGATTTAAAAAAATCTCCACAGTATCGATAATTTCAGAATTATTATGGGATTGAATATTCAATCAAAATACTAAATAATGAGAATACGCCTTGTGGTGGAATTGTGGCCCAGCAAGTTATTTAATCAGGTCATTACTACAGAAGAAGGCTTAACCCTTACTAGGTGCGAAAGTCAACTAAGATTGTTATATTTCTATAGATATTAAAGTTGATATTAGGAGTAACATTATCGTGAAGATACTTGGTTAACCATTTTTTGGGTTATGTGGGTGATGAGCGAGATAGCATATTCTGGCATCCAATTTGATCTAAGAGTTGACTATCGTAACTAACACGCTGTAGGTTGTGGCATCGATTCTGGGGACCTACTGGAACAATTGCAGTGACATAAGTTCACCACCAAAATGCCATCACTGAAGATGTGAATTTCGTGTGCATAACCGCTGTTCTCTTGACTATTTTCAAGAAATTAACCATCTCAAAGTTGGTTCTGTGTCAGATTTAAAGCGGTGGTGTTAATGCACTCGACACGTCTGAAAGAGAAATATGTATGCTAATATTTGGAGTGTCTGTGTAACATTGTCTTTAATTTATGTTTAGCTACTGAAATAATTGGTGTATTCCCAACAAATACAGATATATATACATATACATATATATATATATATATATATATATATATATATATATATATAGAGAGAGAGACTACTAATCTTAGGTAATTAATCTAGGTAATCTTAGATTGGGTAATAGGGCATTAAGACTCTGTTGCGCCAACTTGTTTAAAAGATGTTAGTATCCTGATGTAGCAGCATTTAAAGCCATGTTGAGCAATGACTACTAGCGACATTGGAAGAACGCCTTACAATCGCAGCCAACACACACACACACACACACACACACACACACACACACACACACACACACACACACACACACACACACCATTTTTCTTTCTTTCTTTATTTCTTTCTTATGTATATACCTCCATATTTTTACATGCACATAATTGTCCACTAGAGAATTGCAGTCTCGTCTAAACTAGAGCAATAAATATTTTTTATTAGTGAAAGTTTCGTTCTTTATTAGGCGTCAGTTTAGGGAACTACTAATCTCAGGACAAAAATAATATTTTCTATTTTCCAAAGAAAGAACTGGCGCCGAACAGAAGTTTTAATTAGCGTGGCTAAAATTATTGCTATCGAAGTAGAGTGCTTAAAACATTCTCGCAGATTTGGTGAAAAAATATAATCTGTTTTATTTGTTTAGAACCCCGCACTTTCTTTGATAATCAAGTTTGGAGAAGAGCATCACTATCAGAGAGTTTCGAAAAGACTATTTATTTATTTTTATTTATTTAAGTTAAGTATACAAATTCACTCAAATTTTAATACGTATTTTGTGAAATATAATAACACCGTATAATAATATCATTGTATTCTTTGCAATTCAGGCCAGCATGCTCAGTTATGGTCGCTATACCATCCACCAGATATATGTCACTACTAGACAAGAGTGGCATAGCGTAGTAGATTAACTCACTGGATAAAGTATATCAGGTTTTCTGAGTTCAATTACTTTGTCTTGTAGTGCTAAAAAGTCTCATACTTACACACAGTACACACACACATATTTTCCGTGTTAATGATATATATATATATATATATATATATATAAGAACTATTTACCGCCATGGATTGAATAATGGGTTAGTTTGAAATTCCACGAATAACAAGACAAACACCTAAAGAAGGTCGAAGCGGTGTGAGTATAACAACTAAGAATAGAATACTAGTTCAAGAAACAATTCCATTATAATGATAATTCCTCATCTCAAAAATGCCGACAAGAAAATATTTCTGCATTATAAAGATAGGTGAGGTGCAAATACTAATAGTACGAGTGATATTTTTAGCCGTTTTTAAGAGAAAAATAGCAGGATGTCAATCAAATACAGTAATAGGCTACAGTTTGGGAAATATAAACTTAAAAATGAAGCTACAGTAATCCCGCCCGTGTTACCATAATATTTCCTAGTGCTTTATATAATTTTTCTTTTTTCTTTTGCATTCGTGGAAATTAATTTTATAATAACTTTAGGGTTGAACACTCGCTGAAGGTCGACAATCAGTACAGTAAGCCATTCGATAAAGACTTTATATTTACGAAATTTAGCTTAATATGGTATAAGAAAAAATGTGGGGTAAGAAGATTGTATTGCAAGGATCTTCTAAATAATGGAAGATCGGACTATTGAAAATCAGTACTCGAAATACTGTCTTTTTATTTTAGCTCAAACACCAACTACTGGTTTTAGTGAGAAACTGTCAATAAAGCAGGTAGTTTATAAATCATGCTAGTGGGTTATTCAGTAAGTCACTTTTTTTTCTTTTTTATGTGTCGTGTCCCTTCAGGATATGAGGGGTTATGGCTGTCCACAACTTTCTGCCTCTCTTGCTCTAAGCAATGTTTATTATACCTCTTTGTTCCCGCTCTACCACACATTCGACCAGATTGATTAGGCCGTTTCCCAGTGTCTCTCTTTGCTTCAATATTTACTTTGAGAGTTACATTTAGCAAATCCTCTTTCCTCATTATGTGATTCAGAAGTTTCAACACTTTTTGATTGTAAGTATAGTTACAATACCCCATCTCGGAAATATAGACAAATGTGTCCTTTAATTACTATTTTCTTCAGAACTTCCTGGTTGATCATGTGCTCTGTTCATGGCATTCTCAGCATTTTTTGTTGAACGACGTCTTTGTTGCTTCGAGGGTCTTTTTTATTTTTAAGGAAATTGCCCAGTATTCATTGCCATACAGAAAGAGAGATCATAGCAGATCAGCACTCATTTATTTTTCTAACATTGCACCAGGGAATTAGTTTGCAAGACTTGCTCGTTATTAAGACTCCCATGATTTGTTTAATAATGTCTTTTTCTGGTCTTTTTCTTTGTAGTTTTTGGTCTATAAGCCAATCAAAATATAGGAATATGGGATATATATATATATATATATATATATATATATATATATATATATATATATATATATATATATGTGTGTGTGTGTATGTGTGTGCGCGTATAAAATTTACCATTTCACCCAGCCTATAGCAAACACGAGTAACATCTGTTGATACATTACGAACTTTCCACAGCTAGAAATTCATTAGTGACAAAGCTGTGGTAGATATTTACTAAGATACACTTAATATGGCACAAGTCCACAAATGAGGCTCGAATTTTGTTAGTAGTAATGGTCTTTGTGGCCATATCACGTTAAAACACCGATTCTCGTATGATCACTGAAGTAAAGTAACGTTGAGTCTGGTCTGTACTCAGATGGGACGCCATTGAAGAACACCGTCTAGTGTAAGCGACCCGATTGGCTTTGCAAGCCGGCGGTGGTTACAATCTCGCTACTTATTCTAACAGAAGAGCTCAATAAGGGAGGTGTTTCTGGACTGATGGGTCGCACGACCTACCTGGAGTGTGGTAAGTGGTAGTAATTGTCTGCGAAGGAACGTGACTAAACTAAATCTGATATGATTACAACTGGAACATTTTTTATGTGCTGCCTCTTTAAGACGTGGACAAGCATGGCTTTTCACAACTTCCTATGCTTTGTATCTCTGAGTAATATTCATTCCCTTACCATTCCTCCCTCCCAGTCCCTCTTTTGCTATTCATTTAGTTGCTGTTTGTCTCTGCTCATCTTGCATATCAAAATCTTCAAGATTTCCTTCCTTATTATGTGCCCTAGTAATTTCAACAGTCTCTTTCTCATTCAAAGTAAAAAAATCTTTCCCATTTTTCTTAAAACTTCCTCATTGCTCACATGCTTTGTCCATTTTATTCTCTGTATATTTCTGTAGAATTACATTTCTGTTTCCTCAAGTATCCTGAACATCTACGAGGAAATTTCCAGCATTCACTGCCATACAAGATTGATATTATATAGCAGTTCAGTAATTTTTGTTTCTAACCAAATCTTGTTTTATTGTTGTTATTTACATAGCTTAAATTTGGCAGAAGGCCACAGCTATGGGATCCCCAGTGAGTATCGAATATTTACTACTCAGTAATAATGGTCAACTACACCAACTTTGGAAATCACCCAGCGCTGAGTACTCCATGTTTGCAAGTTTAAAGAATTCCTTGTAAATAACATACTGAGGTCAATGCATTAAGTAGAGTATTGGCTGGTAATATAACTAACCTCTCCTTACCTGGCATCTCTTCTGGATCATTCATATCACCATAAAAATTATTCCCTCTGTCTAAGTCTTATCATTCAATAAAGTAATATTCAGATTTCACGGTGTTTACATTGTAATAAAAAAGAGTTCTAGCGCAAAAATACGTTTATTTAGATCCAAAATTATAAAGATATGATAATGGATATATACATGGGTTATGAGTCTATCTGGAAGAAGTTAGTTTCGGTTTTGAAATGAAGCCTTGTTTTCAGACATTTACTTTCGTGGAAAATCATTGTATTTCTTGCTATTCATCATTGACTAGTATGCGAGTTATTATGTAATATCCAACATATAAATAAATACATAAATGAAAATAAAAAATACTGTGTTGCCCGGAAAGTTCATGTAGATTTTAGTCGTTCATGTTCCAACATGGTAGAACACGTCAAATTTATCGATAGGTATAATATGCTTATGTTTCTGATTAGAGCACACTCTCCTGAGAAAAAAGTTTCAAATTACTTAATTCCTGTCAATTTTGCATCCCCTATGAAAATGGAAAATGATAAGGTGCATTTTAGACACTTGGTGCGTTTATTACCATAAAGGTAAAAATGCCTCGCAAGCAACAAAAATATATGTGCTGTTTACAATGAAGGTGCTTTAACTGACAGAAGTGGTTCGCTAAGTTTAGAGTTGATGATTGTAGCCTTATTTGTGAAAAACACTCAAGCAGCCCCCCCCTATACACATGACTAGCAAATCAAGACATTGATTGAGAATAACCTGCATTACGCAACGCAGGAATTGGCAGAAATACTAAATTTATCAAAATGTTCAGCGAAAAAGATCCCTGGGTAGCGACATGAGCCAATTTTAGCCACCTCAAAATCAGGTCTTCATCCTAAGAAAGTCATGCTGCGCATCTGGTGGGATTTGACAAGCGATCCTGTACGATGAGCTTCTGCAAAGTAACCAGTCAGTTGTTTCTGAACGGTACTGTTCGCAACTGGACGAATTAAAGACAGTAATTCAAGAAAAATGTCCAGAATTGGCGAACGGGAAAGGTGTTATTTTCCAACAGGATAATGCCAGACATCACGTTTCCTTGGCGATCAGGCAAAAATTGTTGCAGCTTGGCCATATTCCCCAAACATTCCTCCGGATTTTCATTTATTGAGGTCCTTGCAAAATAATCTCAATGGTAAAAATTTTAATTCCTTGGATGACATAAAAACGACTTTAATGAGTTCTTTGCCGAGAAAGCACCAAAATTCTTGTAAGATGGAATCTTTAAATTGAAGGAAAAATGGAAAAAGCTTGTTCACTAAAATAGTTCATATTTAGTTTAATAAATTTAATGGCATAAATTCGTTTTTGTTTTTTAATTTCCCTTAAAAATCTGCATGAGCTTTCAGGACAACCCAATACTATTCAGGAATAAGGGATTAAAATAATATGAATAATAATCGTGGTAACAAAAGATCTTAGAATTCATTACAGAACAAATGTAATTTAAAAGAAAGGATAAGGGAACAGCAAAGTAATAAACCTACTGAAAGAAAACCAAGAGAAGACTAAAAAAACAAAACAAAAAAAAACAACGACAAACCTCCCCCCAAAAAACAAACAACAGAAAACAGCTAAAAACGACAAGGTATAGAATAGTATTTTTCACTTTTTTAAGTTCAGCGTAAACCTGACAGGGAAAAAAAAAACTGGAAAAAAGATATGAAAATAAAATTTACTGACGGGTTTATTTCATCTCTTGTTTAGACATAACAATCTGAAAACACGCCTGGAAACACGAAGCTGTTTTGAAATGTTCGAAATAAAAACAAGAAATGCAATTAAATATGAAAAACGTTCCCTTTTGTTTTAGTTTTAATAATGATATTTTTCTCATTTAAAAATTAATTTCTTCCAGTTATTGAATGAATCGATTTCGGTGGCAACCGACTTCTGTTTAAATTATGCTTTATCGTTTTGTTTTGTTTTTTTGTTAATAAAAACTGCCATATCCCTTCAGAATTTAGGCAATCATGGTTCTCAGCTTATTTTGTTTTATTACCTGTGAATCTTCATGACTTCTTAGGAAGGATGGTGGAATGCTTTCACGTTACTTTCTTCATGGTTCTGAATTCAGTGTAGGCCTTCTCGCAAATTTGACTGCGACACAAAGCTAGAGTGCCACGTCTACCCTGCTATTTAATACGTAGGTGGGTAAGTTAGTAAATGAAAGAATTCATAGAGTAAAATGTCCAGTCTCAATATTATCGTTAGATTGGTAGCAACAGGGCAACATGCAGTTAACAACTTTACCGGTTAATCAGTTTAATCTGCAGCCAACATTGGATCCTATTGTATAGTCAATATATTTAATTACTAATGTTCGTTTAGTTTTACCCAAATCTACACGTATGGGCAACACAGTGAGGATACATCTATTAGACTCAGTGTTCCATAAGACCAGCTTCCTCACCATTTCATAATGTCGAGGTTCCTAATACTAAGCACAGATATATCTCAGTACAAGGCTACAAGAATGAGGCACCCAGTGAAGATGGAGTTCATTATTCAGAGGTAAGATTCTGCAAGATTAGGTTGTTAAACATTGCACATCTCCTAAGGTGTCCGCGTATTCAATATAGTATGGATCCTTTAAACAAGTTCCTTTTCATCATCGTGTATTTATTTCTCGTCTTTCTTTCTAATATATGGTCATGGTAATGCATTTCCTTAAGAGAAAACATTCGGTATTCATTAACCGAGCAGTCAGTAGTACTTTCGTTTGAAATTTATAAAATTTTTCTATTCAAACAATTTTTTAAGAAAATAGGCTTTTCATGTATTAATGAGGGTTACTTTCCTAAGTTTTTTTGTTTGAAGTAGTATGGAATGTCAGTATACTGGCCATGTCATTATTTTCTCGTCTAATTATTCAATGAATAGAACTTTAGAAATAAGCTATGCACCGTTATATGAATAGCATTGATATTGAACTGGTCAAAAGTAATTTGCGCTGTGAATAAAGAGAAAGTTAACCCCCTGGACAAATTAACGTAGAAAGAGATTTATTTTTTGGTTTTCTTTTCGTTCAGAATTATCAATAGTTTCTTCTCTTGTAGCTTCTGAAATTCTCTTCCAGCTTCTTGCTTCCCTGGCAACTACCACCTACAAAAATGCAACGCCAATCGTCATCTTTCGTCTCTTTTTATTGTCCTTTCTCCTCGGTAACGTTTTCTTAGTTTCTATCAATCTACTACCCTTTCTTTTCAGTAACCCTGTAGTGATAAAATCAGTTAGCGCTACCTCATCTTTCTGTTATAACTCTCTTAGACTTGTAACTATAAAAGACGTTTACACGGCGCCATGTAGTACAAAGCTTCAGTAAGCATCACTAACTCTCTCATTGTTCATTACAAATCTTTGCACCTTAGTGTCTTTATCACCCTGCTTGAGGTGAAATGATTAAAACAATTGGAAGAGGAAAATGGCGTTACACTGATATTTCATTTTTCGAATGTCTGCTTTCTGGGAAGCAAAAAGTAAAACGAAATTGTTATTTTACTTAAACTCGAATAGTGACTCTAAGTTCTTAGCTTCATTAGCGAAGGTAATTCACAGCTGCTAAGAATACGTTAAGCGTTTGATATTTGTTATTTATATTGTTTTATGAATTCTTTCTGGTTCAAAGTCCTTTCGTAATTTTCCCTTTCTTCAATCCGAATCCCCAAAAAGAATAAGAACCTTATTTAATACAACAGAATAAGCGGTATAATTGCACATTTCATCAAATAAAATTTAAAATACAGTTAAACGCTTAAATATTCGAATCTAGTATTTATCACTTTTATATTACAAAAAATATTCATAAACTCTTAACAAAACTGGACAGCTCCCCTGATTAGTTTTCATTATTGTATACCGATTGGCTATAGCTTCGTTGGGGGTTAAAGTGTTATAATTCTGCTTGTTCCTTTGTTAGTTTGTACATACATTATGCAATGGCCCATTCCGGTTTGATTGTTAGGAAAAACAGAAGGAAAAGATATATCAGAGAGGCTGTTTTGTTTTAAGAAAGGGAAAGAAAGAAAAAAGAAATTACAATGCTGTCATAAGTTTAACAGCTGCTTCAGTGAAATAAAAACCTTGTCAATTTGAATTTTTTTTTTTGCATCCTCTTACTTCTTTAAATAATGATCTGCATTTATACTTATGATTGTTATTGCAATATTTTGTTAAAGTTATTTACCCAAAATATTTAACGATGCAATAGGGAAAATTTCCACAGGTATTTAATTAGTCGTGGAACTTGTAAGCAGCTTATTCGGTCATTGAGAATTATGATTCATCAGGAAATTCAAATAGGAAAACCGTTAAATTTCCCCGGTTATTCCTAGGCATCTTTATTTATTAAAATTTCTTTTCATATCATGTACATTTAGGACGAAGGCGATCATAACTCTCCACAGTGTCCTTTTCTGTATTATTTATGAATTGCCATAACTTTTTGGGAAAGATAGTAGACTGGTGTCCCGTTGTCTTTGCGTTTTTTTTTTTTGTTTTTTTTTTATAAATTCAGCCTAGACTGGAAACCACCCAAGGCTAGAGAGCCCAATCTACCCTGCTAATCCTTCGTTTCCTAGGGACATTTGTGTGAAAGTGAAGTTAACAGACTAGGTGGAGATTTGAACTCGGCTTGCTGGTTCCATTTTCTGTGCTGACAGCCATTACGCTATCCACATATCCTATCAATTAGGTTGACGTAATTTATTCTGGAATAGTGGCATTTATACATTGACGGTCAATGTAAAATTCATTTTGTAAATTAAAGTTCGAAGATTATATTTACGGATGCGGTATTTAAAAATAAATCAGATCACTATCCTTGCACGGAACTAGAAAGTAATGGTAAGACTTAGAATTGCAATATTGGCGTTTTTATTGACATTTTCGGTAGAACATTATTTCGCAATAAATCATTTACATTTTTTCTACTTATTAATTATATATTATTGCTAATGTTTAAAATGTTCAATTGAAGACACAGACAAAACCAATGTATTCATTTATCAAGAACAGTGTCATTGTAAATTGTTTGCGTTTTTGATATTATCAAGAACGATAAAGTGTATCTACACGTGATCAAATAACTATAAATTCTGCTATATACAAGATGCGTGAGAAAAGTACTTTTATATCGTCTGTAATTCCGCCAATATCAAGCGATTCATTTATAATGAATAAGAACCAGGTCGCGACGCAGCAAACAGAAACTTAATGAAAGTATTTTGTGGTAGTCAAAATTGTAAAGTGAGTGAGGAGAATTCGACGTTTTATAGCCTCTAACGTACCTGTCCATACACTTGAGATGCATGCCAAGCGAGCCGGTACCCAGACAGATGTCTTGTCCATCTTCAATGACGTAAAACTAGAATTAACACTCATAGCAACATTGCTCCCCATCTTTAGAATGATGCCTTGTGAGGCTAAAGACAATATAGCGAATATACGGCTTCTGGATTGACGTCTTTGCTCATCAAGACGAATGTCCTAGAACGGATAATCCTAAAACACGTGTTTTCAGAAGGCTGCACCTTAATTCCGCACCCTGAGGAGAAACTGCAACGAATAATCAACTGTGAGAAGCAGCCACGATATTTGTCCTGATAGTTTGAGAAAGAGTGTGGTTATATACCAGATTCAAAAATGGTAAATCTAACAGCGTGTTGCACATCACCATCGATGGCCCCCAAGTTCAATGCATGGATCACTTCATGTACCTGGACAATATCGTATCTTATTATATAACAGCCAATAAGGACTTAGAAAACCATTTACCAAAAACCCAAACCTCCTTGGGTTACTAGATAACATAATGTGACAAATTTTCACTGTATCTAAGAGGATACAGAACGGCTGTAGTTAACTAATTAGGCTCTGAAGAGCGGAGCATGGTGCAAGAATGTTAAAATCTGTATTTTGTGAAGAAATGCGCAATTGAGCACCCTCAGGTTGCACTTCAGAAACCAGCAGACGTAGCTTCTATTATTAGGTAGGTATCTATCATCACTCATGGCACTAGGATGCAAGCTACAGAAAAGTCTGATATGGCTGCATCCAAACAACCAACCACAAGTTTGCAGACGCGTAGAACAACTGTCGAGAACAAGAGGAAAAAATAGAAAGGACACCGCCAGCCCAGAACTTGCCTAATCCAAAGGGTGGTACGACTAGAATTATGCTCCTTAGCTACATTCGAGCTTGTAATGGCTAGGAAGTACACCTTCATTTGTTTGTATTTTATGAGGAACAGTCAACAGCACACTTAACCATGTTATCCTCATCTGTGTTCCATATACGAGGATATCTAAAATCTACAGATTGGGATATATCGACCGGAATTAAAACATTGTGAAAACTGTAAACACAAAACAGTAGCAGGTACTCAATATTTGTGGAAACAGCCAGAACAGCTGTAATATTAACCAAATGAATGAAGTAGCAATGAAGATGACTGTCGCGCTAACACAGTTTTCATATATAAAGGTCCGAAGTGTAATAGGAATTTTGCTTGATAATGGCAAACATTCAACGGAAATACACTGTGCTGTTGGGACCGATCGTCATCGACCCCCAAAATTTCAAAATTCAGTAGTCAACTAAGTAACTGATGTAAACTGTATTCGGGGATATAGAAGCTGATGTTAGAGAATGCGTAAGCTAATCCAAAATGCTAAACTGTTAGTCAGAACTGAGTCGGCGTGATTTGAACATCCTGGACATAGAATTCTAAAAGTGATAGGTTGTTATTGTTTAAGTTTTGATATTGTTGTGGTAGGATCCACCTAATTTGCATAGTGGAGTACCGACCATATAAATATGGTTGGTACCGGGAAGACGAGGGGAGGAATCAAGAGATTCAATCCAGAGACTCTGCCCGACTGCGACTAAGTCAACACTTTCTCCAGGAACGGTCTTCCCAAGAATATACAAAAGACTATATGTAAATATTGTGTACCTTTCTTGTTTCAATACATTTTGTTCTAAGTACATTTTGTGTTGTATTATTATTCCATGCATTAGTCAAGTTTCAACAGATATGAAAACAAAAAAAAAGCGCGAAGACAGTAATGTTGAAAGAATAGAAGGATGAAGACGTCTCGCAACTCCCAGATTCCTTAGTTATACAGCCCACCACATAGTGTTGGGCAGTTGGCCAACCGGCTGACAGCCGTCCTCTATCTCTCTGTCTCCCTGACACCACACACACACACACACACACACACGTGCGCGTTTCCCCTAAGAAACGATGATACTGCTTCTCATTAAATAAAGCCAGTGAAAAGAAATGTACAGAAAATTGTCCATCGTTGATTCCGTCTGTGATGTAAGTCTGAATAATTGAAGCCAGAGACAACACAAAGCTCAACAGTGTACTGTTGCGTTTCACTTAACTACCTATTCTCAATCAGTTAATGCAGTTAGTGGGAATCACTGGACAGAGTGGAGGAAACTGTTTGCCGAAAAAGACCGATGTGTGTGTCACCTTGCTGCATGACAATGCCAATCCTCATACGTCCAGTCTGACAAGTGAGTGGCATCACCGATTAGGTTGAGATGATTTACCTCATCCACCGAGTTGGTTCTTCAAATCATCACTTCTTTGGGTAACTCAAACATTTATCTAGAAAGCATTTTCATACAGATGACACTGTTACAAGTTGGCCCCCGTAGTTTAATGACACGTTCTTCCAGGAGGAAATCTTTTGTAATCATGCATCGATGAGACAAATGCATTATTATCGCTGGCGATTATGTGGAAAAGTAGAATAGTAATACTGGTAACCTATGTATAATGTTTTCTTTTTATACTAATAAATATTTTGGATTTGTACAATTTTATGCTTTACTATACGGACATATCTTGTAAATAAAGTAAATGTTACTTTTAAATTCATGCATTGTAGAAAGCTGATTAGTTTCAATGTCATTTTACCGAGACGGCATGCATAGAGGCAGTCTAAGTGAAATAATGATTTTATCTGGTAGCAGAATGCAATTTTAATTCTAAAGAAAAGTTAAAATTGTGAAGCGTGATGAACACATTTGAAAGATTGATAGAACACAGTTTTCTTACCTTCTATTTTTCTTATCTGGGTTTTTATTGTTCTGAACAAAGCTTAGTAAATATTAAGAACATGATATCAAGGTGAATACGCTACTCAATCTGTGTCCTTAGGAAGACTTAGCGATACAAAAGTTTTTGTATTTTGTTTTGGTTAAATTAATTTGAAATAAATATTCTTTTAATATTTTTCTGCTACCCAGTAAATTTAAAAGTTACACTAAATTACAGAGGCAATTTCCGTTTGAAATAAAATGTTCGTTTAGAATCGACTTCATATAATTCTGGTGTATCATTAATCTACGTTTAAGTTCAAGACGCCGTTAAAACAATGGAACACTATTATTCTTAAGACATTGTTTTGAATAGGTAGCATTGGTCAGCTGGCAGAAATTGAAACCTTTTAATGGAGTCTAAATGTCTAGTTTATTAGGCTGTCCTGGCCTTTCGGAACTCTCGTTCGAACAATCACCATAAACATTACTTTGGTTAATAAATTCATCTTATTAGTCTCTCATTGGATCTCAAGTTTCCGCTCTGATACAAGTGTTGTTGGTAAATCTTTGGAAAGAGATACAATGCACAAATAGCACTGTTTCGAACACAAATCCTTTGATTTATATATCTTTTTATACCAGTAATGACTTCGACCATTTGGCGAGTGCGGCAAAACCGTTGTTTTCTCAGAAATCCCATTACATATCTGGTTATTGCTTCCACTTGAGTTAATTATTTTCTTCATCTGGTGTCTAAATAAGGAAACGTTGGACAACTAATCAGGGAAATTATCTCAAAATTGTTATTAATGTAACCAATGATATCAAGGATAAGATGTATTAAACGAAATATTTATTCACTTAAGAATTACATACAAAAAACACAAGCGAATCTGTCAATAGGGAAAAGAAATTAAACAATTGTCAATTGTATTTAAATTTCAGCTACATTTAAATTCTGCATAACTAAGCAGGATATAGGGGTAGCGAAACCCTTACCAGCGCGGAAAGTTGATTATGCGAACCGAGTTCAAGTTCCAGTCAAGTCTGTTCCATTTGCTTCGCATTACTTACCTCGAGAAAAGTATAAATCTATCTTGTGTCCTTCCAAACGTTATGAATTAAATAAAAAAAAATCAAAAGGCAATGGAAAACTGCACCTATCTTTCCCCAAATGCTATAGCAATTCACAAATAATGGGTTAGAAGATCCCTGACTGCCTATATTCTGAAGTGATATGACATTAAGATACTTAAAATACGTGAAAAATGCTTTGACTATATTTATCAACAATCACTTTCTAAGATCAGTAGTTAAAACTTGCTTCGAACGAATGTAGTCTGTAGGTCATAGCGAGGACTATCCTTCTTCGAGCCTTGTGGATAGGCGCTACAGAAGCACAAACAAATAACTGTACCATATAACGGAAACCACAACACTTGAGGACTTTCAACGGCAGCAACAACTAAAATGGATAACACATGTAACTCGAAGAGAAAATAATAACATGATCAAAATATTGATGTTCCACACTACATTAAACAAAACGTTAAGAAGGAAGCCCCCACTCCCATCAATACTTGAAAGAGCAATAACAGTTTATTTGACTTGAAAAGACGATTTTATTAGAAAGATAATGTAAATTTCAACTAAAAGTAGCACTTGCCGAATGTTTTTATGAGGAAACTGACAATTTTACCATTACAATTACTGACATGGCTGCCTCACTGTTTACTTATGGCCTCTTAAAATGCTTAACTTTGTTTTCTCAATTATTTTCTCCAACCTCATTTAGATTTTGTGTATGACAGATTAACTTTAAAGAAGTTAATTATTACAATACCTATTCAAAACTAGCTGCTGTAAATACTATTCATAGTGTTATGAATGAATTCAAGTTACCATAGTAAATTTACGATCAAAAATGAAATTTGCTTATCTAACAACCGAATTTGAAAATTTGTTCTTAAATTTGTTTTAACAACTTTCAAAATCAAACTACGAGACTGTACGTTGAAATTCAGGAAAAGAAGATTGTTAGCATCCAGATTGTTAGCATTACTTATAAACTATTAGATAGAGCTACCAAATTTATAAAAAATATTATGGTATTATATTTGGCACCTATTGTCTAGGATTTGATTTGGTTGCATCATTGCATTACATGACTACCAATTCTCTTTTCAAGTTTTGAGATGATATTTTACGAAGAATTTGCAGTTTATTTTGTCTGGTAAATTTATTTATTTGTTATTTTTATCTTATCAGTTTTCAAATCCTCATGAAATAAATGTAGTATCAAGTAGCCTTGAGACATGTTGCAATGTGCACAAATATAGTAGCTTTCAAAATAAGTCTTCAAAGGCTCATTTCTTTGTAAGAATGGCATAAATTGTATGCGTGACTACTAAGTCTGGAAATTTGTTCAGCACTCCTAGTTAAGAATCGTTTATATTTTATGTTTTTTCCCTTATTTTTGTTAAATTTACCGTATAAAAGCTTTGAAGCAGATCAACATGAATATGGTGATTCTAGTTTTAATAAAAAAATCAACACAAAACGACAGATGAGAATACTGGAACCTCATAGTCTTAACTGAGCTTCTTGAATTTGAGCGCTTATTTCTATGAAACATCATTCTTTGCAGATAAATAACGGTATGTGCGTTTTATATATTTCTAGTTTATTAATATTTCATGTTTTCTTTTAAAAGTAAAAAACGTATTAAATACAAAAGTCAGGCAGAAATTTTCATTTCACTTTCAAAGGGAAAGTTTTTTTCATTATTTTCTGTGAAGCTCGTATTTTTCAGGAGCCTTTTTTTCTTTATTTACTGCTAAAAATATGAAAACGTCATCGAACTTTTTTTAAACCGGTGTCACTCCATGCAAGGTAGTAAAGCCATTAATGCACAAAGGGTGTGAAAGAATTAGGAACAGAAACATTAATAATGAGCAAGAAGAGGAAAGAGTAATCAGGGGGATAGTAGATAGTGATTGACATTACATTTAAATTTTTGCAAATTAAAGTTGGCTGGAAAGCAAGGAGCCGGAAGGGAGTTCCACTAGTGAGAAGTGTGAGAAAAGTAAGTGTTAGCATAGAATTTAGCCAGGTCATCTGTAAAATTATGAGATCTTAACGCCAGGATCGTACAAGGCTAAACTTGTATTGGCTCAAACTCAGTCTAAATAATTTACGAAAGGAGCATGCTAACAACAGCACTTGAGCTGTCGTTCAACAACAAAAACACTTAAAGTGAAAAGAGGTAGAAAATTATATTTTGTTTAAATGAGAATATTCTATTATTATACACTGATTTATTCGAATTGTTTTCTTTCTCTTATTTATTATAGCCACAGAGTTTCGGCCTTTTTGCCCTCATTCTTTCTTTAAATGCATGTTGCATGCAGTGACGTTCTCATAATTTTGAGCTGCGCCCTTTATTAAATTTCCATGTGTAAATTGATCTCATTCCACCGTGCTTGCAGCAGAATATCTTGTAGTAGTTAATTATTCTAAATCACTCGCGACATGCCTCTGATTTAAGGTAGTCTTTATAGTTTTCCTATTCTACTCGTTTACGATTATATCTATCTCAACTTGTGAAAGTTGAAGCTATTTTTTCAGGATAGTTTTTATCCCGATGATGATCTATATTAGGATAATCCTTCAGCGTAAAAGAAACTCTCAGTCAGAGAATTTGAAGTTCATACATCAAGTCAGTATCATAAATGCTTCCGACATACTTGAACAGAGTCAAGCCTTCATGATATGAGAACATGACTGTGTCCATCGCATTCCATTTGACAGAAAATATAAAAGCAAGCTAGACAGATATTTAAAGGTAAGGTATTCATTAGATCGACTGTTAGGTATGACATCAAGTCAAAATAGAGCAATATTAGAGAGCAAGGAGATCGATAGACTCAGTGCACACGCTACGCACTGATAACCTCCTCGACAGTTGAAATCATTATAGGAATCTTTGATGAAAAGATATTAGTTTTGAGGTTAAAATATTACATAATCTGATTGTCTCGATGAGAAAATTGCTGAGTCGATATAAGCGTTGGTTAAACGCTGATAGTCACGAGTTTAACTCCTGAGACAGGTATGTGTGTTCGACGGAATGAGTAAAAGCGGCATTACAGGAACCAATTATGAAAAAAAAAACGAAATAAAAAAATAATTAGCATTCATAGTATAATGTGAATAATTTTTCTAAAATGAATAAAGGTTTCAGTCTGAAAACTAGAGAACATTGGCGCATTTTCTATGCACAAGACTGACGATATAACGGTAAAAATATGACCAACACAACCAATTTGGAGACATTTGTTCGAATAAATCAGTTTATAGTTATGAGTATTCTTCAGAAAAGTCAGACACAATATTTTTTTTTTAAATCAACATTATGGAATAATATTTATTTCCTTGTAAGTTTCAGTTTTTCAGGGACTTATACGTATATAAAGATCACGAACGCAAGAAGCAAAATCCCTCTTGATATTTTGAAATACGGGAATTACAATCCGTTGGCTTCTACATAACATAAACTGTGTTACTTAATGTCTATTTTCGTAGCACATAATTAAATTATTATGGTTGAATGTATTTCACCTTATTCTTTCCTGTAGTTATACGAATTTCTTGAAAAATTTCTGCTTTTGCTTTTCTTAAAGGAAGTAAGTTATTTCTAATATACTTGTTTTTCTTCGTTTTGACATGCAGGTGAGGAGTTCAATACACATCTTAATTAATCCACAAAGTGGTGGCCCACAGGTACGTGCTATGGTTAGCAATCTTCCTGGTAGATTATTACTAATGAATAGCGAGTTCGATTCTCTTGCCTTGTACCAAAACTAATCTACGTTTATTAAATTAACCTCTTTATTAGTAGAAACTTTAATATTTGGATTGTTATTTTATATCTAAATGAGAATCAACATTCACCATAGCTTAGTTAGAAGTCCCTGCCACTTAGAGTGGTTATGGGTTCAAATTCCGCTCACATGGAATTTCTATGGAATTCAGAATATTAAAATAAAATATCAAATACTTCACGGTTTCATGTTTCTTCTCTCAATTATGTAAATTATCATATGAAAACTTTACAAAGTAATTCAAAAGTGTCGTAGCTAAATAATAGAACGAACATAATATATTCATACATTAAATCAAGTAAAGTCTTCTGCAATTCGAACGAGTGAAGTTATCATTCTGTGGTTTTTAGGTAGGATAAAATTAACTTAAAAATACTGGGTTTTTTTTTTCAAATTTTTACGTAATTATTTGAAGTGATATTGTTTTTTCTAAATAATATTGATGAACGAAAATTATTTAAAACAACAAAAACCTAAGTTTACTAATTACTTTTAATTTTTATTTTATTTTAACTAAACAGACGTCACTTTAAATTTTAAAATTCAACACTATTGATTGATTTTTTTCACATAATAATTACTTTCATTAGTACTGGGAAATTAATTTCATAGAAAAAATAATATTGAAATACAATATTTTTTTTCCTTTTTAGCATGATGAATTTGATATTGAGTTTACATGAAAAATGTTCAAATAAGAATTCAATTTTCTTTAGAAGTTTTTTAATAATTTGTTTCCTTCTAAGCTAAATGTAAAGTTTTAACTGAACTGAACTGTTGTCACTTTAATTTACTTTGAATTTTATTAAATTTTAACACAATTAGTTGTATGAGGTATTTATACTTTTTTTTAAAACATGAAATTAGTTTGTTAAACTCCACTAAAATACGAATTTTTTATGAGCTTAGAATATTTGACTGAAAATCAAAGTCGAGTGACAAAGAAAAGAAAGGCCAGGAAGAGAAAATAAAATACAAGACATAATTCTGACGTTTAAACAGACAACAGTAAAATGCCAACAAAACTGACGAAAATGCAGAGAAAATGTCTGCATTTGGGCTATATAAAGAATAATAAAAACTAACTCAAGAAGTCTGATCTGACGTGAACTGGAAATAATATTTGCGGCTATACCGCAACAAGCATCAGGAGAAAGAATTGCAGCTAAAGTTGAATCAGAGAGATTAAGAATTACTGAAGGTAACAAAATAAAGCCCAAGATGAAAATGAAATTCCTAATAGAAAGAAGACGAATATATCAAAGAATTCAAAATGATTGTACAAAAGGAAGAAATCAAAAGAAAATCAACTCTTGACGATGAAGTTTTAAAGAAAATGGAAACAAAAAGGAAACTTATACTTAACATCAGGAAGTGATCGTTGAAATTTCTAAGGCCCAAAATAAGGTAAGGGGACTTGTAAAATATAATACTCACCAGACATACTGAAGGCAAAAGGGACAGTGGAAAACAATGCATAACTTACTCAATGAGCTTAATTAAATGGCTGGCAGAAAGAGTTACAAAGGACAGGAATTTGTGGAGAGCCATGATCGCTTACGCCCTGAAAGAACATGGCGCATGAAGAAGAATTGTAGCGGAAAGTGAAGAAGTTTTATTTTGTTTTACAGTGATGTTCACCGTGTACGAGGCCCAAGAGTCACTCAAGGTAGAGAGTCACAGAGTAAAAGGTACAGTTTATGCGCCTATGTGGGGAAGATAATGAATTGAACTGGTTAAGATTCTATTGATCGGAGAAGCAGCCTCTTGAGATTTGGTTCCACAAAGCAGCGCTTCGTGGGAAGAAGCTCATCGAGTGGAAGTTGCATCTTACCAATGTAACACGAAGGAAATGAGAGTAGTTCGCTATCATGTGTGCTTATAGTGGGTTTAACGGTGAAAGTTAGAACTGATGGAACTAAGGACTGTAGTTCTCTGAATACTTTTCATGGAAATAACGATAGAGCAGCGAGAGGCTAGCGACGTTTCGTCTGTGAGAAATAATTCCATCACCCACAATAACGCGGAGATACTTTTGTATGCTATAGAGACTAGAATATGAAAACTGGATAGCTCCTGTACATTTATGGTGACTACTCAATTTTTGGCTCGATCTAGCTCTTGTAAAGATAGAGGATAGCAGGGAGAGTCAGATACTTACTGAAGCGGTACGGTGAACTGATCATTTTCCCAGTATCTTTAGCACTGGTTCGTATGTACGAGTTTCACTTGAGGTCTGGGTTAAGTTTTTAATAAAAGACAAAGTAGTACAGATATAATACAAAATAAAAACAAAAAATGATACAATTAACAATACTATCGTTGTCTGAAGAGAATTTATTGCCTCATACATGTGGGCTTTTTTACAGTGTCAAACATTTCTCAGCACAGCATCAATCAGATTTATAAATTCAATAATTGGTATCGCAAATGTAAGATAATAATGACTGACTGAAAAGAAGCACCAGAGTATATTTGTAATCTGATAACTAATCCAAGAAAACCAATTTAGAAATATTTCAAAGACAATTTTCTTTACTTAGATGCGAGAACAAATATCGAATGTTCCTGGTAGTGGTCCGGATTCTTTCTTGCGCTCAAGGTTAAATCTATCTTAGCACTAACAATATGTATCCGAATGAAATATAATATCAACAATATTCATTTAATTCGAAAAGTGTCACTGATATTGGATTAAAGAATCGCAGTTACGAATGATGCATTATGGCAACTTTATAACTAGAGAAACAGAAAAATGAATGTTTAGACTTTGGCGTATAAAATATAAAAATAAGAGAGAAGAAACTCAACAAGCAAGAGAAAAAATATTTCAACTACAGTTGTTAAGATAACATTTAAGGGAGACAAACAGTGTCTGAAAACGTTACAATTTACAAACTGTGGATGGGTGGTAATTATTTTTTGAAATACTAATGTAGAAGCAATTTTCGTGTCTACCTTCGAAATTATAGAACTCCTTTTATCAGTTTCAGTATATAGAGTTTGAAACTTCCATCTACTGATTTATACATTATTCTATCCCGATGGAGGGCATAAAACAGTTTGAATGTTTTAAACATATGACAGTTTGAACATATTGTTTCTGAACCTTGATCCCTTTACACATAGTTCTATCCGTAGGGGTAGAGTATGTGGCCGAGTGGCTAGCACGTTTGTTTTCCGAGAACTGGGTTCGAATGATTGATTTGTCGGAAGCACCTTTGGAAAGTGACTGAAAACAATACCACAGGTTGACCCAAGCCTTTTGAGTGAATTTGGGAATCCTTTAGGGTTTGTGCTAACACGAAGTCATAAGCCAACGTCACCGAGGTTTTGAGCGTACTCGCCTTGTTCAGTCTATTGGTCACGCCAGATAATGCGCTCTCTTCTAGAAACTGTACTATAGTCCACTCAACATAGTTGCAGTATAAACAATAGTTGGGCTCTGTGGCTGTTGAACAAACGCAAATATGCCTGAACAGGCGCCTACAACAGGTATTGGCTAACCACCCTAGTAGATAGGCTTACTCGAACTTGAGTGGTCAGCCATTATCCCTAGCGAGAATCGAGATGGCAATCAATAAGGAACGCAGCAGTATTTGCTTGTTGCAATGCAAAATTCCCCAAAACAGCAATGAGAGAAGGATCTAACCCATTGTTTAATGAAGGAAAATTATTTCATAAATGAGTTCTTGATTCTTATCTTCAGTTTAAAGCTAATAATTTAAATTACGTCAGATATCAACGAGGTCATCTTGAATTTGAATAGTAGTCAAATTTTCTGTCTATTTACCTTCTATCGCCGGTGACGCAGGGTCTCATGCAGAGCGAACCGTTACTTTATTATTATTTTAATTGTCCCGAGGAACACGACGCAGCGGTGCCATGATGGCATATCTAAGTTAAGACTATTTGGAAAATCAGATTTAATTATCGCTATCATTCCTTCTTGCAGCGAGATTTCCTATAATCACTATCCAGATCAAAAGTGTTTAAACATCAGATAATTGTATGTTAGACAAGTGTCTGTCTGTCACATGAAACCTCGCCAGTTATTGAAGAAAATAATATCTTTTATAGCGTTAAGATATATTGTTAATCTCTCAAATTCCAGCATCAGGTATTACCAAATATACATATTCTGATAATTTTAAACGAGAAATATAAATGTAATGACCTAGGTGAAATATGCTAAGTGGCAAGGGCAATGGTCGAATGGTCGGTGACTAAACCGGTTCTCCAAAACCGGTTCTTGATCTGGTGAGGAGGGTAATTGGAACACCAGCAGCACAAGAATACAATCTGTTAAAGGACTGATGAACTCAAAGTCAACGGCCACCAACTCCAACTATGGGATAAATAATCTCACCAAATCGCAATTGGCAAAGCATGGTGAGTAGAGCTAGACCCCTGAAGTCATGGTCATCCAGGAAGGGGTTCCTCCCACAGGTGTGAGAATGTCCTCGATATGGATCTAGATTTGGATGGTATGTGTGACAATTTAAATCTTAATGCTCCATACATGGAGAGAGCTAACTGTAATAAAAATTTCCAAAACTAATCGAAAGGGCAAAACCGAGCCAATTTTGACTGGTGTCAGATATAAAGAAGACGACTAAATGTTGTTTTACAAACTTTCATGGTAATTATTCGGATGAGTTCTTCGCTATGGTGTCTAGCCCCTTTGGAATTAGCGCAGTACTACACTGGCGACGAGTTCTCACCAATTTACAGTTGAGCTAGCTAGATGTAACGGTAAATTATCTGCTAACTGTTTCTTTTCTCACACTTCTCGTTTGTGGAACACTTTTCCGGTTCCATGCTTTCCAGCCAACTATAATCTTCAAAAATTTAAATGCAATGTCAATCGCTATCTACTGTCCTTCTGATTACTCTTCCTATGTTCCCGCTCCCTAGCAATGTTCCTGTTTCTAACTCTTCCACATCCTTTAACCTCCTTGTATCTCAGTGACTTTACTGCCTTGTTTAGGGTGAATTAAATATATAATTATATCATTGGCAACAAATATATTGTTTTATATAACAAACCTCGCAGTTTAACGTTTCACTCCCATATCAATGTACATGTGTCTTTTGATTGAACCAATATTACTTATATCTTTAAATATATCTACAAGAGGTCAGTCAGTCAGGTGCCATACGTAATACACGCTTACGAGGCAGATTTTTTTCGACAGTAGGTTGCCATTTCTTTCTGTGGTTGACCAGTTTCTATCCAAGGCTACAGAACCCGGTCTGTTCTGTTATTTACCCATAGCTTGGAGGAGAAGAAGTGTTCATATCTTTACCAAGGGTATTAGTGAATGTAATGGATTCGACTGGAATTCGAACTACTGCGGGAAAGATCTACCTCATCAGTCATGTATCGAAAGATACATGATCGCCTAAATGCGTATTACGAATAGCATATAACTGACTACAATAGGTAGGCCGCGTGAATATTAAATTGAAGGAGAGCAAAAATGAAGGAAGTTGTGTACAAAGCGTAGCAAGTATTGGTGCAGAATTATTAGATTAAACAGCAGAGTAACCAGTCTAGGAAAAGGATGACTTTGAATTCGGTTGAGCGTAAGGCTGGCAACTCTAATCCTAAAAAAAAAAACAACCTGCTACGGAATCCACAGCAAAAACACCTGGTATGGTGAGGCTGTGGCCTTATATTTCATAGAATTCTAATGCTGCCGATGAGGGAGGAATCATTCACAATGAAATTTCACACTGCTAAAATGCCAGATATATAAGTGCTTTTGAGTAGTCTCGCTTGGAAAGGTAAATGCATCGCAAATAGTATGCAATCGTGCCGATGGCAATTCAGTTAAAAGGGAGCAGTATAGGTACTTCTATGAATAAGAAAATAGACATAAAAGTAACCAGTCGTACAAATTTCAATCCCATGGCTTCTTTTCAATCAACACGACTTTCAAGTATGGGACCGCTCTTATCTGTCCATTTACTATTTTTTATGTTTTTATCAAGAAGTATACAAAAAGGAAATTAAGAATTCGTGATACAAAAAAGAAAAAAATTTAAAAATATGTATCATCAGTCCGAATTGACATAAATTTTCCCGGTTCAAAATACGGTAGTTATATATTTAAAAAGCAACTAGTTCAGGGATCCTTCGACGAACTGATGGCGAACTTATATTAAAGAAGCTGGCGAATACAGAAATTAGATTAGTAATTATGATGAATGGATTAGATGCATAATTGAAGCTTTGTTCGACCATATTGCTTCTCCTACCAGGCCCATCCTGGGTATGACGATAAACTACATCCGCGTACTGAGTAAGATGATAAACCACATCCAGCAGCAAGGCCTCAGATCAGAAGGTTTTGAGGAGTATGGAACCACTTCTTAATTGCTGGCGTTCCCAGGTCCACCCTGACTCAGGGTGGTGGTACCTGTTAGGGTCCCAGCTATGAGCAAATAGTTGACACCCAAACTTGTATAAAAATAGGTTTTAATACCAGAAATACTTTGTAATAAAAAAAAATTACCAGCAATAATTTTTGAAGGAAAAATTATTATCAGCAATACTTTAAAAAAGTACCAGCAATACAAACAGCTATACATTCTTTGAAAAAAATATTACCAGGTATAGATTTCTTCAAGGAAAAATATTCCCAGGAATAGATTTTTGAAGAAAAACATATTATCAGCAATAAAAATTTTAGCATTAAATAACCCATTGAGGTTGATATGCCGTAAAACAAACCAAATCAAAGCAAACCAAAAAACCAAACCTACCAGACATTACCTTAGTATACTCTAGTGCACCAAGAGATTCAAGTATAAACTCGACTCAATTTTATTTATGGCCTCGAGTATAAATCCGACCAGTCTATACGTATAGACTCAAGTAAAAACCCGGCCAATGTATACCTAAATTTTATCCATTCTCTAAACATATATATCAGTTGGACAGACAGGCATCTATGTAGGTCATTAACAAAACTGGTGCTAACAAATTAGAGACCACAACTTAAGAAGTTGTAGCTTCATTTTTCACGTGAATAATGGCTGCACACAACGTGGAATGGAGTCAGCGAGCTTATGGTGTTATTATGTGAGTATATCTACCCAGGAACGTTTCTAACCTATCCATAAATGTCATATTTAATGTATAAAGACGCAGGAATTTGACAGGATCATTGATATTGAAATGAATCAAGGGTAACATCAGTATACACCCCATCATCTCCATTGGAAGATAATCCATTTAGACTTTATAATATGTTAAAACGATTAATTTGTAATATGCTAACAAAAAAAGTTGCGAAAATTTCCTAGATGCTGAAGCGACATGCATCACTGTTCATGTGTGTCTAGAGTGTTGCTTTCTTATATTTGGAGAACGAGGTCACTAATTAATATATCTTATTGATTTCAGCCTAATAATGAAAATTCGTTGATTTTAGACAAAGACTTCTTTTCTGATATCAATAAAAACTTTAAGGTTTTCAATTATGCATAGCTTCAATATCATTTTGGAGACATCAAATTTAAAAAAATACTAAAGTTTAACTATCTGTGAAGTGTTTTAACAGATGATGCAAAATGTGGCACCGAAAGCCGAAGACGAATTGGAACTATTTGGAAGTGGCAATGGATGTATGTTCTTATACAAAAATTTATATGTAAGATCATTGGTGGATAAATGAATTACAAAAGATGTCTTACAAAAACTAAACAAAGTACTAAGGAACAGGACATATTCCCTATAAATGAGGAAAAGAGTGTATTGTCAGTCCTCTTATATGGCAGTGAATGTTGGACATAAGAGAAACGGATCGTGTGATATAGGAAAACAGAAACTTCAGATCTGGAGGAGCTGAAGCTTAAATACGTTTCAACATAATTAGGAGACATTTTAGAGATAGAAAGCGAGTGAGTGTGTGTGTGTGTGTGTGTGTGTGTGAGAGAGTGAGAAAGATTGGAGTGAAACTATTTTTTACATGAAAATACGTTAAATCTTCTTTCATTGATAAACAAGAGGAGGAATTAGAGAAGCAAATTCTTGCAACATCAAAATATACACTGGCTTATCACCAACAGAAATAAGGATTCTCACCTTTCACTGTACGAAGAAAGTTTTGATTGCAACCCTTCAGACATAAGAAGAAAATGAATATACATATTTAAACCGGTTTTCTGTTTTCATCAACCACCATCCAAATTTATACATGCGTGCGCCTGGGGCCACAAGTTTGGCTCGAGATACAAAATTTTATTCAAAGTTACAAGCTGCTGATTCTGGAGCTGTGATGAAATCACGTGCCTGCCTTTAGTATTGAAATGATTTATTTTATGAAAGAAATTAACGTTTTTCTTCTCTATTTTTCCTTCCCACTGATCGCATAAACTGCACCCGCTTGAGAGTACTGTCATTGAGCTACAGAAACAATAATAGCTTCAGAAGACACATACATAAGAAATAATGCTACCAAGTCAATGATAATATATGATCTCCATTCATCTGTGAAGGTTTGATAGCCTCAAACAATTGTTCCTGCAAATAACGAGTTTCGAAGCCGCGGGAATTATTCCTTACAGCCATAACATTCAAATTGTTATTGCCCTATACACTGTTACAAAATTCATTTATGGCGTTAGGTCCACATGATATCCTACCAGAAACCAGTAGCGCCGAGACAAGTTCAGGAACAAAATCTCCAATTGGCAAACTCTCATACATGATAATCACCCTAGCCTTTTAATAATCCTTGCAATTATGGCAATTTTGTCTCTGCAAAGTACAAGCAATGGCAGATGTCATGATGTTCAAATACATTTTAGAGAGCAAACTTATGAGGGGTTGGTAAAATATTTTTCAAATCAGGTTACAGACTCCAAAATAATCCTGGAGATGGCCACTATCTCTTGCATTCAATAAGGGAGTCAATGTTATAATAGGGGGTCAGTCTTTCTTTTGAGCATATAATTAACACACAGTGCAAAGAGATCTTAGACAATCATTAGTTTTATCAAGATTTTTCAGTGAAAGGAAGTAACATTTTTATTGATCTGAAAATGTACATAGTAACAGATACTACGTAAATATTGCAGACATGATTTTAAGCGCTTTTTGTAATGTTATTGCATTGTATCAGGTGCGCAATGTAATCATATTATTATGCGTGTGAACTAGCCGTTCTGGAATTACTTCTATATGAAGTGATTTATTGATAATTCAAGATATTAGTTTAAATAGATATTACAGTGCTGTCATTAAGGACAAGAAAACAGTTTGTTCAAAGCAATGCATCTTCCAGTAAGAAGTCGAAGTGTTTTCTCCTGAAAGGGTTGTTCTTTAACCAAAAGCATAACACAAGGTCTATCCAGTGAAGGCCAGGATGAAAATTAACTGTTTTCACTGATACATATGAAAATGATGTAACTGAGGGAAAGATAAAAATGGCTTTAAAATAGCAAAACACACTCGAATCAACTCAAAAAGTATCCTAAAGTATAACTAATGAATCCGCAGAGACGATGCCATGTATTTGGTGCGCGAAAAAATATATTTCAGTTCGAAAGTTAGTGAGAATTGGGTAAAGTGCACAATTTATCAGATGTGAGGAAATGAAGAGTGTGTTTCAGAAAACAAGATTATTTATTTGTCAAAATAATATCTGATGATTCTCAGTTTGACTATTCATTTCCTCGCATAAGAAATTAAATTAATAATTTACCCTTTGGTGGCATAGGGTTGCTTCTGATAATTGTTTTGTTATCTACTTTCTTTAAGTATTGTTTGGTGTCGTCATTGTTTTTCTATTATTCTTTTATACCTTTTATACCTTTTTACATCTTCCACTTTCTTCTTTAAATCTTACACCATTTTTACATCTTCCACCTTCCACCTTAAACATTCTTCTTGACATATTCCACATTTTTTACATCTTCCATCTACATTCTTCTTTACATCTTGCAGTTTTACATCTTCCACATTATTCTTTACATATTTACACCTTTTTGTATCTTCCACCTTACATATTCTTCTTTACATCTTCCACATTCTTCTTTACATCTTGCATCTTTTTCACATCTTACACCTTCTTCGTTACATCTTACACCGTTTTACATCTTCCAAATTATATCTTCCACATTCCTCTTTACATCTTACACCTTTTACATCTTTCACATTCTTCTTTGCATCTTGCACTTTTTTACATCTTCCACCTTCCATATTCTTCTTTACATTTTTCTATCTTTTTTATATCTTACACCTCCATATTGTTCTTTACATATTATACTTTTTTTTACATCTTCCAAATTACATATTCCATCTTGTTACAGTGAGATCTTCTCGTATGATTCCCCATTGTCCTAGGAGATCGACTTTAAATTCCGAAAATCTTATTGGTGTCTCCTTTTCTTTCATTGCCCATAATATTCTTTCAAAATATATCCGAATGTATTTTACTGAAATTAACATCTTCAATTTTTATTCTAAATTTAACATCTGAATCATTTTTCCCAATATTATTCTTTTTTGTCCTCAGCAGAGGAATAGAATGAATTCGAATTTAATTGAATTAAACAGTTTCAAGGTCGAATGCGGTTTAGCTAAATAATTGATTGTTGATATTTTACCATTATTTTATATAAAAAAGAATTGAAAAAAAATTGTGTTCAGTTGATCATCTTATGGAGATGCACATTTAAACGAAGCAGGAGAGGTCAGTCAACGTGATATAATTAGTTATAAAACCAACAGTGATCGTGCCTGTAGTGTCTTGTAGAGATTGATTCATTTTTAATAGGCATAACTAAAGTTAAAATAAAACTGATTAATTGTTATCTGCTGATGTGATAACAAGCAAAATGACAAGAAAATGATTCGTGACGCCGAAGAAGTAAACATTCCAAGTAACATTTTCTGAAATAGCTTAAAAAGGTTTGATATGATTGTTGTAAAAACATCTTTAACTCTATAAGACGTTCGTTCTAGAAGTTGAGCATCCTTTTACCATTTTTTTATACTTCACAAAAATATTGAAAAAGTGTGAAAAAAGGCAAAAGGGGACGTGTTTAAATGACATTTATTTTACTTATTAGATAATAAAAGTTCATTTGTACATACAAAAAATGTTTCATTTGTGAGGAAAAACTTAGCATTGTTATAAAAGATTTCGTTCAATAGAAGAAACGGATATTTTTCATTAATACCAAGGTAAAGAGTAGCCGACGAGCGAGATTTTTAAACTAGGAAAGTGAAAAAAAATTCCGAATTGTTGTTCTCATTTATTCGATTTATTGTAATTTAATTCAGGCATGTCAAATTCATGGCTTATGGAGGGTTGCATTGGCCATGTCTGCAGCATCGAGGGCCGCACCTGCTTACAGTCTTACATTAATCACAGCTAGTGGTAACTAAACTTTAAATACAAAATACTTACAATACAAGGTAGTACAATTTAATATTCTCTTAATATTACAAAAGCAGTTATCTATGAGATAAAAAAAATTGCAGGAGGATATAATCATGAAGTTGTATAAGAGATAGTAGTAGACGGTTTAACATAGCAGTAAAGTTTCGTTCAATTAATCGCGATAATCTTGAAAAATGTGTTTTAGTTATATTTAATAACCGAAAGAATCTTTCTCGCCACTTAATACATTAGGCAACACTATCTTCATTGGAAATTTAAACTTGTATAGCGCAATGTGGTAACAAGAACCAGGGAAAGAAATTTGGTTACAGATTTAAAAAGTGAAACAGAAAAAAAAATAAACCATCGATAATTGCATTGCCATCAGCATGTTTGGTTGGTTGGTTGGAGTCAGTCTTGAGAGCGGTAGAATGGCAATCATTGCACAGAGAGCAGAAACCTCGCCTCGAAAAGAGGTTTGTTTTATGGTGAGTTTGATATTATCATTTAGTGTTCTACAATTATGGTCTTGTATTCGATTAAGCTAAGCATAGTAAATAATTTGGAGTTCTGCCCAAATTTTTCCTCATTTTATATTGGTCAGTTCAGCCCGAGAAAGAATATAATGGTATACAAGTGTACGAATTCGTCTCAGTTGAAAATTAAACACGCCGGCTGCAAAATAAATAATAACGTAAGTAGTTGAAATACCAGCAAGAAGAAAATAAAAATTGTAGCTATCATTGGGATAATTTCGAAGAAATTATTTTATTTTGTTTTTCCTTTATGAACATAAATCAATGCCTAACCCTAATCATATGGTTCAATAGGAAAACAGAAACCAGTATTTAGCTAAACAGGGAGAAAGCAATGTGCCCTGTTTGCTTTCCTTGTATGAATATTATCACACACACTTCTACTTCAGTGGATATACGAAGCAACCAAACCTGCCAATATGGGATTATCATTAGCCGATAAGAGTTTCTTTATAAAACAACAAATGATTGAACAGCAAGGAGTGAGGCGTTTGCATCTGTGTTAAGTTGTATTTAATAGCAAAAGAAAAGGCAAATGTAAAATTTTCGGGCTTGGAATCAATACAGTGTCAAAATTTAGCAGCGTTTCAATACCATTAATTACAATGAAAAGTAAAATAATTCGTTTTTGTTTTCGCTTGTGCTTATAATAAATATCTTATGAAGGAATTCATTTTATATGTGAGCTTCTATGGCGTGTCTTTAACCAGAGAAAAGCATCCATCATGTTGCCCTTTACTCATTCCAAAAATTAAATAAATAATTAATCAGTTTAGTTAACGATTGAAAAAAGAACGAGTAAAATGCGCCGGAATTATGTCAGATTACTGTGACAATTATCGTCAGAATGAAGAAATGAAAGCGTGAAACAATGTTTTGCACAATCCCGATGCTGTGTTAATTAGATGCTTATTTTTCTGTTTATAGACATTTTTGAATCAACCTAACATATCAGCATAACTTTTAACAAAATTAAATTCTTACATATACGTTTATTTGTATGTATTTATGTAGCCTTAAATTGGGTAACCCACATGAGAGGTAGTGAGAAAGAGAGATATACATACAAACAGGCAGGCAGAATCACACACACACACACACACACACACACACACACACATATATATATATATATATGTGTGTGTGTATATGTATATGAGAGAGAGAGAGAGAGAGAGAGAGAGAGAGAGAGAGAGAGAGAGATCTTAATCGTACCTTCGATGAGAAAACAACAGAAAATTAAAAATTTTCATAAACTATTCAGGGTAGTGCTTATTCTATAGTAATATGTATATCAGCATATATGAATTGCTATTTGGATTTCTGGGACGAGAAGTTTTCTATTTTGATTTTATTTACATTCGAACTAATGTCCACATGTTTGTTGTTATGATCACAACGTTTCAGCTGCTTTACCTTCCAGATTTCCTCAGTTGTCCGTTGAACCTTGTAACCATCAGGGAATTTCGAACAGAGCCCTATATTTAATCTACAGTGATCGTGGACAGCTGCGCGAAACAAGACTAGATATCCTTGGGCATGAACAGTGGAATGAGAACAATTTACTCCACGTAGATTAAATAAAAAATTAAGTTCGAAATTCCCTGAAGGTTACTCGGATCGATTGATATCTGAAGAAAGCCGGAAGCTTGTGGGAATACTTTACTGTTAGCAGGGCTAAAGGCATGTATGCGTCCAGTCAGACTTTGATATTACTTTGCACATTTCCAGTAGTATCGCGTGTGGGTCACTTAGAAGATCAACATGCACTCTATAATCTTCAGTGATAACAGCAACTTTTGCCTTCTTGCACGTGATGGCCGTTTGATTATTAGTCTATAACACAGGCCAAAGCTCTAGTATCATCATGTGGAGCAAATTTTAACTCACATCAACTTGTGGTTATGTGGAGCTTGTGGCTGAAAAGTTCCATGTACGCCCAAGTCATGGATCTACTCATTTTCTTGGCATTTCTTTCACATGAAATTATTGTGTTATGCTGGTAGGATAATGCCTGCCAAAATGATGAGCGTACTATTCAGCATGATTTTCAAGATGTTCGACACCATTCCTGACCAAGAGGATCGCTAGACTTGTGCTGTATTGAACGTCTATGAAACATAATAAAACGTTGCTTGATTCGTTTAGTTAGCTCACCTATAGGTTTTGTTCTGCTTCAAATTGTTCATGGAATAATTTATCGTAGAATAAGAACTAACCAGCCGTACGATCGTATACATGCGTTAGCAAAGGCCTGTGATAAAGCCCAAAAAGGATATGAAGTGTAATATGAGTGCTTAAGTACAGTTGCCACATCCCTTCTTTGGGAACATATAGACGTTTAAATCTGTATATATGAATTGTTACTTCAATCCATTTGTAAAAGGAAAGGCCATTTTCCCTCAGATTGTAGGACATTATGACTCTCCACAGATTCATTTTTTCTATATTTCTGTGAATTGCCTTGCATACTTTGGAAAGGGAGCGGAGAATTCAGCGTTGTCTTTCTCATCAGACCGGCTGTTATCTGCGGCTTCAGAGCCCAGTCTCTACAGCTATATTACAAGTATGTTCAATTTTTTCTAAACTGAAATAATCATGTATATATGTATTTATACACGCACGCACACACACACACACACACACACACACACACACACACATATATATATATATATATATATATATATATATATATATATAATTAGTAACTTGATTGATTCAATTTTGTATTCTATTTTTCTCATTTACTGTAAGCCATGAATAATTAGTATAAGAAATTGTCAATTTAGAAACGCAGCTTGCAAATTGGAAGCTCTGCAATAAAGAACAAAAGTTAAAATGTTCATTAACTGCTAATTTATTTTCTTTGATCATATTTGATAGATTACATGGACGTTTGCACATAAAGAAAGCTCTGTAGTATTTTATGATCAAATCAGAAGAACCGTCTAACCTCAGACTAATGCACATTTACACAAATTATTAAGAAAACCCAAAAAAGTATTTTATTTTTGCGTCTTAATCAAGATATTACACGTATCCATTTGAAACAATCAAGTGGATCTCTGAAAATTTCCATGTAACAACTCGAAATTTTTGCTAGTCAAGAAGCAATATTTCGGTTATTTTAAGAGGAATTTACGAACGTGAGAACGGATGGCAATTTCCTGTGAAAATAAAAGAACTGAATAAGCGAATGGATTAAACACAGAAATCAATACTTATTCATGAGAATCAGTTTCAATAAAATACCTTCTTTTTTCTTTATAGTTTGTTCATTCTACCTTTTACTCGATTAAGCGTGTTTGCTCTTGTAAAAGTCACTCATAATTTTCAGTACAGAAAGCCGGCTACGATGATTGTAACGCTAACAAGAATGATAACACCGATAAGAAGAAAAATCAAATAGCTTGGATGATTATAACACTAATGTTAACGGTATTAATTACAATGATAAGAGTATTGATAATGACTGTAAAAATGCCAATAGGTATGTTGATTCTCCTGATAATACTTTAATCCAAATTTTCCATTCATTCTCGTGTTCGTAAGTTCCTCTTAAATTAACTCAAAATCATAAAGATGTTGGAAAATTGGAACACTAGTTCGATACTGATTTTGATTTGTGTACAGTACGCGCACGCTATTGTTTAATAGACATGTTGATAAAATTCGTAAACTTGAGACATAGTAAAACTCATAGTAGTGAAACATCTGTGCCTGGGCTTTACACGGTGATGCATACTCTTTGAAATAAAGTTAAACCGGTGCAAGTAGGTGTGATGCTACGGAGACGCACAGGATTTTTTTGTTCAGCTAAAGGCAACCGAGAAGGACCGTATTGTGGTCATTTCAAGAGGTTTGGTATTCATTTTGGAGAATTTCTCTTCATATTGTTAGTACTGTGACGTTAGCAACACTGATCATGTAAATATTTCCACATCCGAAAGCTAGATTCTGGATGGCCACGTAATAAAGATCGACGCAGCAGTAGCAGACTACACAACGTGCATAGCATAAGGTGAATGTGGCTTATGGTGTATCAAAACGGACGAACCATTGGAAATCGTTCATTTGCCGCTGGACGACAGGATCCCCTGTTCTGTAGACGTACTTTCACTTATGTTATATTATTGTGCATGTCCCTAGTGGCATCATAAGACTATCATCTGAAAGATAAAATGACCCTCTTTGGTATACAGTGATTTGAACGGGTTCTGCTTTTTATGCAAATGATAATAATTTGCATGTGCGTCGTAAATCTGGAGGTGACATATTTTAGAGCATATTCGCCGACTATACACAGACTCAACTTGGGCACCTCGGCGTGGTGTAATGGTTAGCAAGTTTGTCTTGTTAGATCAGTTACTACTGAAAAGTGAGTTCGATCCTCACTGGATGCCCCATACTTTCGGCCTTGTGCCACATCTAAGCTACACTTGGAAAATCTCTACACAGACTCAACTTTTGGCGTCATGGATAGACTGACATATTGCAATTTTCATTCGCCTTTACTGTGTATCGATGAAACGTTGAAAAAAAAAAAAAACAGACGTGCACGCCCAGAACATTGTTCAACTCATTCTGCTGTCATTCGTGCAACAGGAAGTTGTTTTACTGTTCTAGCGGGATAATAATCGACAACTAGTGCTACTTAACATTCCTTGTAAGATGTTCGACAACATCTCTAAATGGCATAATCGTCATATCTGTGCTTTACTGAACACATGTAGTACATAAGAGACAAAGCCTAACTTATTCAGTTAGCCCACCTGCAACTTTTGCTCTATAAGTGTTATGAAAATCGCCATTTATTTGATCGTATGCATGTGAAGAAACAGTCTGTGTTAAAACCCAAGGATATACAGGCTATAAATATGAAGTCTAAATACTGTTGTTCCACTCTATATATTAGAACCTGTGCACGTATTTATCTATATATATGATCATTTATTGTAATCCCATTATTTGTTGTTATTTCCATTAACGTCCGACCTTCTTCAGTGTCGATCCGGGTAACCTTCAGGAAATTGTGAACGGGACGTTTTATTTGATCTAAGTATGTATATATATATATATATATATATATATATATATATATATATATATATATATATATATAAGATAAGATTTTTGCAGGTACAAAATTTAATGACAAAAAAAAAGTGTAAAACTTAATATTACTAGACATAGTTTTTAATATGTCTAGTAATATTAAGTTTTACACTTTTATTTCATATATATATATATATATATATATATATATATTATAATGAATGAATCATTTATGCAAAAAGTAGATTAGTAAAGTTAATGATATAAAATGGCGAAATCCTTTCGCAAACAAAATTTTAAAGTTGCATTAACCTACAAATCAATCGATGAATGTTATGATCCTTGTTTTTAATAATTATAAGGTCTTTTTTTAATACGAAGGTACTTTCAACTGTACATTCATTCATCCTCAGGCATGGAAATTATTTTGTTTTTAGTAAAATACAGGTAGCATCCGAAACGAAAAAATTAAATGCGAATCGAAATAGGTTTTTTAAAAAATGTGTTATTGTTAACGGATATATATATATATATATATACGTATATAAATGTATTGGCATAGTTTTAACATCACTTAACGTTGAACATTCTTTTTTAATTCCCTGATGCCTTTCAGCAAATATACATCATAATACGATTGAAATCTTTCTCTGTCTCTGTCTATTACACAGATCGACAGATACTTGAAGAATGTTGGTAGGCACAATGGCCGAAAACTTGTAATTAATTCATTGATTTGTTTTTTACTGTTTATCAACCATTTGTGAGTTATTAAATGTCGAAACATATTTTGGATTGTAAGAACAATTCATTATTTTATTGTGACGAACGTGACTGGAATTCGAACTCGGCTTTCCAATTTCTTATTCTGAGCCGGTATCCATTATACCATCCAACGTTGTGGTAATAACAACAAGAATAAGAACATTAATCCGAATGCAAATAACATAAATAATGTACGTTTAATATTGCATAAACAGAAACGCTTATTCAATGTGTTGTGATTTTATTTTTCATCGGCATTAATGACGCGTTTCTAGCCGTAAAATCACATGAATTCAAAATCAGCAGCTTCCAAAAGCAATCATTTTATGAATCACATTTGCTCGAGAAGTCCTGTTTAAAAGCAGATCGATACAGGATTTAGCTTATTTAGTCAATACTTTAGGTCATGTACTTGTTAATCTGCTATGCTCTTGTCGACTGATCGTTTCTGGTTAATATTCTTTTCTGTCCTCTCTTACTGAATCGATCTGAATTTCGATCGGTAACCAATAAAAAAAATCAATGTAACCACTGAAGATGCATTGAAAATGTCCATCAAGTAGGTGGTTCTGCCTAAACCAATTCGCACCGTGAAAGAGAAGGTAAGGATGGGACGGTGATTCCTGATCTCAGTGTTCAATTTATTTCTTGTTTTGAAGGGTCATCGACGCAGATTGTTTCCGAAGAAATAAGCGTGTAATTATTTGCAATAGTGAGGCGGGCACAGATAAATCCTTTAGAAATTTTATTGTGTAGGCGATATATCTGTTTGTAGGCTTATACTTTATCCAACAAAAAAGAGAAGGTACCTATTCCGCCTGTTGTCACATGAAAAATAAACCTAAATACGTATTATTATAAGTATTGTAAGAGAGGTTTCACAGATTTTACAAGTATTAGATCACAAAAAGAAATAAATTAATTTGGATTTTATTTGAACAAAATAGTTATTATTTCTGGTTTTAACTATCGATCGCCCTCAATTAAATCTAGAAATGTATTGATATTTTCTTTACAAAAATGTTGGTGGTCTGCCGATTCATTTAAATGCATAAAATAGTGGTTGACACATCGATATGATTAATTTGGCATAATAATGTGCTTATTACAATCCAGTGGGGTTCAATCTCTTATTTACACACTATTCTGTATTGTCTATATCATAATTTGACATCAATGCATTTATAATACGTCAATATGTTCAGTGGCTCTGACTCTTATTTACTTAGTCTGCCGTGTTGTTTGCATCTTCATTTGACATCAATTTGTTCGTAATACGTCAATTTGTTCAGGGGATCTGCTGTTTAGTCATTTTGCTATGTTATCTGCATCATCATTTGACATCAATGCGCTTGTAATTTAACTATATGTTCAGTGACTATGCCTCTTATTTACTTACTCGGCCGTGTTGTCTGCATCATAATTTGACGTCATCGTGTTTATATTACGTCAATATGTTCGCGAGCTCTGTCTCTTATTTACTTACTGTGCCGTGTTGTCTGCGTGATCATTTGACAAAAATGTATTTATATTACATCAATATGTTCAGGCGTCTGCCTTTTACTTACTCTGCCGTGTTGTCTGCATCATCATTTGACGCCATTGCTCTTGTAATACGATTATATGTTCAAGGGCTCTGCTTTTTATTTATTTATTTATTTATTCTGCCGTGTTTTCTGCATCATAATTTGACATAAATGCATTTATAATACGCCAATATGTTCAGGGGCTCTGACTCATATTTACTTACTCTGTTATGTTGTCTGCATCATCGTTTGACATCAGTGCGCTTGTTATTTAACTATATGTTCAGTGGTTCTGTCTCTTATTTACTTACTCTGCTGTGTTGTCTGATTCATCATTTATTATTAGTGTAATTATAATATGTCAATATGTTCAGGGCTCTGCTCCTTATTTACTTACTATGCTGTGGTGTCTGCATGATCATTTGACATCAATGCATTTATAATACGTAAATACGTTCAGGGGCTCTGCTTGGTATTCACTTACTCTGCCGTGTTGTCTAAATCATCAATTGATATCAATGTATTTACAATACGACTATATGTTCAGGGACCCTGTTTCTTATGTAATTTCTCTGCACTGTTTCCTTGCATCATTTGGCATTACTTACATCATCTTGTAATACGACTGTATGTTCAGAGGTTCTGCCTCTTATTTATCTACTCCGCTATGTTGTTGCATGATCATTTGGCATCAATGCGCTTGTTATAGGTTAATATGTTCAGCGGTTCTGCAGTTTATTTATTTATTCTGATTTATTTATTTATTCTGCTTTATTTACTGACTCTGCCTTGTTGCCTTCATCAACATTTGACATAAATACGCTTGTAATATATCAATATGTTCAGGGGTATGTCGTTGGTTTACTTACTGTGCCGTGTTGTCTGCAACTTCATTTGACATCTATGCGTTTATAATAAGTCAATATTTTCAGGGCCTGTGACTTTCATTTATTTTCTCTGCTATGTGGTCTACATCATTATTTGGTATCAATGTAGTTACTATATGTTCAGGGGCTTTGCTTGTTGTTTACTTACTCTTCTATGTTTTCTATATGATCATTTGATATCAATGCGCTTGTTATACGTCAATATGTTCAGGAGTTCTTCCGTTTATTTACTTACTCTGCCGTGTTGTCTGCGTCATCACATAGCATCAATGCGTGTATAATACGTCAGTAAGATCAGGGCTTCTGTCTATTATTTACTTACTTGTCTGCATCATCATATGACATCATTTCGCTTATAATACATCTATTTGTTCGGGATCTCTGTCTCTTAATTACTTTACAGTTTTTTATGCAACATCGTTTGATGCTAACATTGTACTGATCGATACTAAGCCTTTAACTGTGACAACAACTAAAATTTAGCAGAAACGAAAATAATGATAGATGTTCACTTTCCACATTACCTTAAATGTCCGGAAGTAATCTCACGTCAGTTTTAGGGAAAACGATAAGAATGAACTAGGAATTTATAATTTTCTGTAAAACCTTTTAAAGAAACAGTGTCTTATATAAATCAACCGACAATAACGTTATTTATTTGAAAAAATTATGCCGACTGTTTCCTATATAGGAGCGGTTGATCTTGCCATTACCATTAATGTTGCCTTTTGAAGAACACAAATCACTGACGAATTAACAGGATTTATTGAGTCAAATATAATATTTTACTCGGTGATTCGCATCTAAAGCAATTTCATAATGGTCTCTTGCAATCTTTTTGACATGGCGATAGTAACCGGTCTGTGGGTGGGATAATTTTAACTACTCTGTAATCATTTGTGTGTATCATTTTCATTTCTGCTGATATGACAGTCGTTGAAATGGCTTACATAAAGTTAACTTGACGTCGTCCCCATGATGCTTTGTGCGAAAATATACTCATAGCCTTGTTCAGTTTTTAAGGAGACTTTTAAAAAATTGCTTAGTTTTTATCGCTTTCCCTGAGAAGAGACGTCTTAATGATGTCAGTTTTCTTTCTTTTTTATAATAAACAATTATCCGTTGAAACTCTATAATGTATCCTTCTATATCTGGCTAATTAGAACGTTCAGCGCACTCTCAAATAGAGCAATTTCTTTTGTAAGCTATCTGAGAAGAACACTAATCTTTCGGTATTTCGCCTTTAAGAATGATTTGTTTCGACTTGTGAATGACACCGATCGTCCTTAACTGCATATCAAGTGTGCAATCACAATGACAAGTTTCGGTATTTTCTCTTATGTCTCCGAAAAATATCCAGATGAATTGACATCTGATATAATAACAGTCAACCAACAAGAGATGAAGCGCATGACACGTGCCGACAGAAATCAGTGTCTGTTTTGTGCTTTTCGGTTTTGAAGAAATTTTATTTGGGAAATACTTTAGCGCTTCTGCCGAACGTCAAGCAGATTGTGAGCACGAACAAATGTTGCAAATGGAGTAAGTTTGGCATGTAGATTATCCTTGCCTCTTATGTAAGCCATCAAATATCTTTATTTTTATATTTATTTTTTATCTACCCTTCTGTACTTTGGCGGAAATAATATAACGCAAATATTCAGATATGCCACTATTGCAAAATAAGTAAATAAAACATTCCTTATCTGTATTCAGCTCAGAGATATTGCAGAATAGATTTACATTGTTGTCAGCATGATTCTGCTAAACGCCATGCAATTATGAAAAAAAAAATAGATAAGCACGTAAATAAACTAAAAGAAATAATAATAAGCTGACAAATACATTCAGGTGAACATTAAAGCTCTTTTTAGAATTGAAATACATATCCAGCTAAATATATTTATTTAGATAAGCTTAGTGATGTGTAATTTAACGGAAAAAAAATAATGCACCGCATTTCCATCTGCGATTCTCTGCTCAAAAGCAACAAAACGACTCACTTTTGAAAATAATTATTACAGGCGATAAAAAAGGATTATTTACAAAATTGTTGGGTAAAAAAGTTCCTGGGGAAAACGAAATGAGCCACCGTTTAAAAAAAAACGGCCAGCATCCGGAAAAGGTGAGTGTGTATCTGGTGGAATAGGAAGTGCATTGTGTATTACAAAATCATTTTTCATAACAAAATGTTGGATTTAGATTAATGTTACCAGTTAGACCGATAAAAGGCAATATCGATGAGAATCGCCCGGAATGGGCCAATAAGAAGGTTGTTGTTTTTCATAAAGACAACACCAGACATCACGTCTCTTTGCAGCCCCTGTGGAAATTGATACATCGAGACAATTATCGAGGCTGAAGGCTGTTTGATTGAATAATGTTTTCTGATTTTCTAAGTTGAATATGTGCTCAGTTTTGGGGAAATATGATAATTCTTCCGATTCATTGTCTTTGTTTTTTATATTATAGTTTATTCTTAATTACCTGATTCACCGTAGTAGTGAGTTCGTTCTTCACTTGGGGCATTGTGCTAAATATAAGCAAAACTTAGTAAATAATTCTGAAAAGGATCAATTCATTTAATATTAACAAAAAAATGAGATTACGACACCTCAGTCTGCTTCAACGTATTCCCATTAGGACTTTGCACAATTATACCACTGTTCCTTTCACTTTTCAAAACAGTATACAAAAAAAAGTATAGGTGTAATGGATAGTGGCTCGGATTGAGGAATCGGAGAGCCAAATTCGAATTCCAGTCGAATTCATTACATTCACTTATGTGCTAATACCTTTGGGAAAGGTATGAATTCTCTTCTTCCCCCAGCTATGGGTAAATAGCAAGTTAGACCAGGTTCTATAGCCTTCTGGTCTACCGGAGAAAGAAATGTCAATCTACTGCGGGAAAAAAATTTCATCAATCATGTGTCGAAAGATACATAATCGCCTAAGCGTGTATCACGCGTACTACATAACTGAATGATAGAAAAACCTGTTTCTGCATCTGCTTTGTCGTGTTCTCCTTAATCTCGTTTGCCGTAAAAAGCATCTCCTTGTCAAGACCGATTTTATTTTTGAAGAGTGACTGGGCGGGGAGCTGATGAGATTTTTTGAAAAGAAAAAAAGAAAAGAAAGAAAATGAAACACTGAACGGGACGTGAATATAGAACATTTAACATGTTCAGAACGGTTGCATACTTTCCGGCATTACCGTGAAATCCTCAAATTTTCTTGCACTGTTAATTACCCATTTTATAGCGATCAGAACGCTTTTAACCATTGCAGGTGTTCTGCTTAATGAAGGCTTTCCAGATTGTCTGTCACTTTCAATAGATTCCTGGTTAATTTTGAAACGAAGTATCAAACATTTATTACGGTTTCACTCATTGAATCATTCGCTCATTCAAATATTTTCTGCGGAGGGCGAATAACTAAATCAAGGGCGAAATCATTGTGAATGTGACTGTCACACAATACACAATGTTATGGCAGACTTAGCAACCTATGCGACAGTTTCCGTTAACGCAAGTTCAGTAAGATATCCCCTAGTTGGCAAGTTAAATCAAGACTGCGAAACCTGTACTTGAGATATTTAAAATGGCCGAATACGGACCCTTTATATGCCACACATTATTGGAAGTCATCTGCAATCGAACATTTTCATATACGGTTAAATTTTAATGCGAAAAACTCATAAATATATAAAAAATAAAACTGAATATGGTGAATCCTCTTCTTAATCAGAGACGTGTCTACTAAACCGATATTTTTTATCATTTCACCCCAAGCAAAGCAATAAAGCCAATTTGACCTTATCGGACCGATGAGACTTATTATTGAGACAGGGGTGAATAGCTGTCATCAACAAAGATACCAAGTTGAGAATTGTTGACATCGAGAAGTCCGATAGTTAGAATGAACAGATGGTTCGTACAACTCTTAAAGACTAAAACTAAAGAACAGGATTTTCAACAAGCAGGGAAGTAAGAAGTAGGGAGGTATTTATTGTAATATTATAACCCTCATCCTATGAAATGTTGACAAATAATAGTTTTGGTGCATTGCAAAGATACATCGTATCATTTTTTTCTAGTATGCACATTATATATATTTACTAAGTTTAGTATAGTCTGGTAAAAGGCCACAGTTGTAGAGTACCAAGTTATAATTGGATTCTCTACACACGCGAATTGATCAATCAGATGAACTCGCCAATTATCACGTATCCTCCCATATATAATAAATCAGTTATTAAGCGTAGCCTAGTTTGAGAACAAGGATAAAGAATAAAGTTGGTGTTGATCGAACTCTCTACTAGGTGTTTGCTAACAACACCAGGTTTGCTAAAAATTACTTGACAAAGAGGCGCCCTCAAATGTATAAAAAATCTCAAATCACAAATATACGAATCGCTGCGAAAAATAATCTTGGAAGTTTTTAACATTAAGAGTGAAATTACTGTATTAAATGTAAAGATGTTTTCCCAAGACAGGCAGAATAAAACACATTTGTCAAACTGTTCTTTAATTGAAAATAAAAAGGTTTTAAAGATGTTTAAGCCAAAGCTATGAAATTCTTATAAAAAATTAGTTTTTTAGATAATATCTCTGAAATAATATTTGCACGAATGCATGGGTTAGATGAAGATTTCATTTTTTACTCTTTTATTAACGAATGCACTGAATAGAACTGTCAAAAAGATTTGCAATTTTGTATGATTATGCTATGTTAGGACAAGTTAATTATAATTCGTGTTGACATCAGAATAAATCATGTTCGAATAATACCTTTCCTACCGCTTTATTTCCCCACCTGAATCAAACCTATGTGACAAGATATAATATTGTTAAAATGAATGCTCACCACGCACAATGTAAGAAATAAAAAAGTTTCGGAATGTCGCTGGAAACTGTTCGATAAATATCAATGTCATTTCATTGCTCGGAAAGATTACTTTGATAAGATACCTTTTTTTTTAAAAAAAAAACCAAAAAAAAAAAACCCCAAAAAGGTCAATGAATTTCAACAGACAAAAATTATATTTATTGAAGGCAAGAAATATTTATTGTTTGCATGCTCTATTCGATATTATTCCTTTTTGTTAACTTTATCATCTTTTATTATAATATATTGTAACATTTTAAAAACAACTGTAAAAGGCATCAGAATATTTTAAGCCAAGTCAATACAAAACGAAACTAAAATGGCACCTCTTTTATCGTGTCATTAAAGTCATTACAAAATATCTGGAAGAGACACATTGGTGACGATGAATAAACTCAATACTTTGAAATTTTCATTTTATTTATTTATGCTAAATTACATAAAGTTGTCAACTTCAATAAATGATTTCCGTTTTATTCTAGCAGTAAAAATGGAGGAAATCTGCAGAAATAATGTCTTCACAAAAATACACAAGAATTACAGAATAGGCATATACTAAAGTTAACCTAGACACAGTACGCTATGTACTTAATACAGGATCAAACTACAGTATATTAATGATTTGAGACTGATCTACATAAAACGCCTTTAGCATTTAAAGAAGGAAAATTTCAAAAACGTATATAAAAATTACCAACTTCCGCTTTTCAATTTGCGAAATGGAAAACTCAAAAATATGAAAAACGACACCAGTTTATTACCAAAGAAGTCAAAGCAATTCATAGAAAATAAAGAAAATGAATTTGTGGGTAGCCATGGTCACCTACATTCTGATGAAACTTAGAATTAAAAAACTAGTTTATAAATACAACTTATATCTTCTCAGATTAGAATTTAATCCTGGCGTGATAATTTTTCAGTACTAAAATTAAGACAGATTGGAAGATCGTTATTTTTGCCATATGTCTATGGAAAATCTTTACCTGTGTTCAGTCTTTCGTGTAGTGCAACCTGGCCGATATCGCTCAATGGCGGCCGATTTTAATGTTTGGTTGAACGATGAGCAACTGAGCAGAAAATGGTGGGCGGTTGGAAATTTTATGGGCCGATATCCAATTTTCAGTATCAAAAAGTTATTTCGACATATTCTACTGGAAAAAATATTAAGAGGAGATATATAAAGAATCTGTATAAAAAAAAACAAACAAAACTTGAGGCTAAATGGAAATAACTGGGTCAAATTCCTAGATAAGTTATAAATATCCCTGCAATAAAACAATATTTTGCTATGTTCCGTGATTCTGAAAACATTCAAATAGTTCTTCAAACAAAATAACATTTTTTCGAACATAAATCAGATAACAGAATACCAAGAACAACAAAAAATGTTCGCTCAATTTTTATTAATTATTGGCAGTGTATTATTTTTTTTTAGAATTTTATATTTATGAACAAAAATAGTTTAATTTTTGTCAACACTTGCGACGCCAACCCTAACTATAAAACTAACCTTGAAAAAATTAAATTATATATATATATATATATATATATATATATATATATATATATATATATATATATATATATATATATATATATATATATATATATATATATATAATATATATATATATATATCTTTTTCAATGGTCAAGTTTGCTTTTGGTTTGTTAGTAGCAGCAGCCAGCGCATATGTCAGCGTTATTTGTTACCTCACACTGATATTTTTACTACATCATCAGTCAGTTTATGAACTAGTAACAGACTTTTACCAAATAATCTTGGTATCCGTTTGAATATTTACTATAAATGTGGATGGTAGAGCATTTTTTCATGTGAACGTGGCCGATGTCACAAAAAAGACTGGGAGCCACTGGTGTAGGACGCATCTATCTTCTTTAAAATTAATATTTTCAATATTGGCTTATCTGAAATCGACCTATAAATAAAATACAAACCCCATAGGAATGTACACAAGTTTCTTCTATGTGGCGTGGCCTTTCAGGACTTGAGCGATCATGATTCTCTACAATTTCATGACATTTATCGCTTTTAGTGAAGTTTTTCTTTTTGCTATCTCTCCAAATCTCTATGTTGTCAACCATTTACACAAGCTCGTTAAGTAGGTTATTCACTGTTTTCTTCTATCTCTCTTGCCTTCAATATGCCCTATGAGTACCAAATTTTCTAAACTCTTTTCCTCATTATGTTCCCTTTAAATTTCTTTCTAATGCTAATTATAAGTATCTTTTTTGTTCCCGTTTTCTCTAAAGCTTCGTTGTTCCTCACATGTTCAGTCTATGGCACTCTTAGGATCCTTCTGTAAAACCACATTTCTGTTGCCTCAAGTATTTTCTTCAACTAATAGAGATGCTTTTACGAAACTGTTCCAGCCACTAAATATAAATATAGGTCTGAAAACACTAAGATAGGAAACATATGGATGCGTCACAGAATAACTGGCAACATGACTGTTATTCTGTTTACTAAGGCATCAGCTAACATTTAATTGTAAACTAATTACGCTCGAAACCAAGATATTATTATAAAAAGGGCTGTTTACAGTCAATAAAAAATATATCCATTGAATGCGTTAATGCCTGGCGAACTCTTCCATATTCATAGGATTTTTGTAAATTGGTCGCCATGATTGGCGAAATTAATGATTAGCAATCAATCAGCGCAGATCTTTCAACCAAGGAAATTTATTAATAATTCAACAGGAAAAATTGTATAAATAATAATAGTAAAAATAATTGAATCATTCAATTACATGTTTGAATAAAGTATTAAAATAACAGAAACAAAGTGTTTACAGACTTCATTTATTTGATTCCGACAACAGAGAGGATAAATAAATAATATTGATCGTATTTCGGTAGCGTTACTGTTGGTTAAAATTCATAAAACCCTTTAATTACAACAGTTTTCTTTGGAAATTTAGTCCACTAAATATCGTTCCTTCCAGTGCTTTTGTTTAAGGTAGTATCAAAAGTCAACATGTTGATTATATAATTATTTTCTCTTCTCGTTATATAAGTTACCCACTTTAGTTGTTGCTGTAAAGTACTTTGTGATTTTCTGACGAGAGTCTCTAGCGTCTGATGAATGATTGTCTTCTTGAAGACCTAAAGGAATTATTAGCTTGAAGCCATTTCTAATCATTGACCAGAGAAAACGGTTTTATGTTGATGACAGTTTAGACATTTCTGAACGAGTTCGACGCTATGCATAGCATACAAATAAATCTAGATCTGGCAAGGCTATTTAAGAATGTTAGTTAGTTGATATTTTTAGCGACATATCAATCCCTATGGGTTATATAAAGTGGAAATCGAAATATTTTGAACACAATTTTTTGGCTTCAACTACAGATAAAATATATTGGAGATTTTGCTATAAAATGTATTGTTAGTAATTTTACGACAAATATGTATCGTTAGTCATTTTTTATATAAAAATTTATTGCTGGTATTTTTACTATAAAAATATATTTTTATACTTTCATATTTTTTTTTTTTTTTTATTTGTGGTTCAATTTTAGGCCATATATAGGACACTAACAGGTGCTACCATCCCGGCTATTTAAGAACATGAATAGAATTTTCAGCTTAATATTTTGGTTTTGTAACATCTACGGTAAAAGTACCCTTAGTGCAACCTATACTATGTTTAATTTCAATTTCTCCTATACTACATTTGTTATAACTAATCCATTTATTTTTATGGCCGGATTTTACGACGAAACTAACTCTGTACGTGATTGAAAAGCAAGAGAAGCACAGTCACTGTCTATCTAACGAAATGCATATACCTTTTTGTGCGTATTGTCTATAGGACGAGCTCGTTTAATTAAATTTTAATTGTATTAATCGTATTGTTATTCTATTTCTCTTCTACACTTTTGTCAATTCTTTCCATGCTACTCGAGTGATAAATTGTGAATGCAGCTGATTGATTATTTTGAAGTACTCTTACTATAAACCTTCAAGGTTAATTCTAATTAATACTAGACGGAATTATTTGAAATTTCCAAACAAAACATTACACAACATTAAACAACACATTCTGAATTCATTCACTCCTTAAATTTCCGCCTACGTTGATGTCATTCAATCGGAAGATGAGACAGCGTAAAAATAGAAGAAATTATCTCAATGGACAGACAATAATTACCATCGGAAAATTAATTTCAATCAGAACAATTCTTTAAAATCGGGAAATAGTTTGGTGGGCTTGTTGGTGGGTTTTCGAACTTAGGTAAAAGCCAGATTTTCGTATACTGATATTTAAAGTAGGTAATTTAACACAATATAATCTTCCGACTCCAATTTTTACTAATTGGCCTTGCTGTGCTGTAACAAACTATGCCCAGTAAATATTAAGAGACAATAATAAAAGACGGGAAATTACTTAAGAGATGAAAGAAAATAAGGAAAGTCAGCGCTATAAAAAGGCAGAAAATAAGAAAATATTTTTCAGACAACTTTAAAGTTTATGATTTCAAACTACCATGAAAGTTAGGAATTTAAGATAAATATTTGGTTTGTGTCGATTCTATTTCGGATGAGTTTCCGGGAATTAGTTTTAATATATTTTTGTTAGATCTTTGCTCTTCTATTAATTTGGAACATTTCTTTTTTCTCTAATTCATTTTCTTGACCATTCTCAATCTCCAATCAAAAGGAAGACTAGAATAGTGTTTTTATTAAACCATTTTAAAATAAACACTTATAATCTAGTTGCCTTGTCTATACTTCTATTTTGAAATAGTTGCAGTTTGAAAAGCATACTAAATTTTTGTTGTTTGATACATGTAAATACATCTAGAATTAAGATTCTCAGGATTAAAAGTCTTCCTTAAACTTAACTTAGTCTGACACAGGGCTACAAGTATGAAGTTTCAACCGTATTTGAAATCACTCAACAGTACTAACGTTCTGTTAGACAAAGGAATTACCCATTACTCCACGAAGTGACGATCTCAGGATTATTTTCTGGCTCTGTGAATAAAATTATTGTGAAGACAACGATACTAGTTTACAACTCCCAAACAGTTGTACTTATTTAATAGGCAAAGTAAACAGCTGTCAATGCCTGCATATCACTTCATTTGCATAGTTCTGCATTGTTGCAAATTCGAAATTTGCTTTTTAGAAATTTGCTGGATTTTTCCACGATTTTTTGTTCCCTACAAATATCTGTCTAATATTCGTGAAAATATGATAGATTTCTGTCTCGATTAATATAATCTTCATTTACGGTGGTATTTCTAATAAATGGAATGGTAGTCGACGAGATGACGTTGTAATCATTTTGTATATATTATGTTTTTTCATTAACATGGGAAAAACGATCTCCTATTCAGTAAAAACATTCATATATGGCATTGGTACTATTTAACATGGATTTTGTGAGCTGGCACTATTTGTAACTATAAGGATATTTTTTGATAACAGATGATTAATATTTTTTATCGATGTTATTATTAATGTATACCTATTCATATTCTTCGCCTGGTTTATAATTTTAACGTATTCGCTTACAGTAAAATGGGTTTGTCATAATTTTTTAAAATTATTTTGTATCTTTTTGCTACTTATTTTCTTTAAACATTATTCGTTCATAAACTGCATATTTAGGGAAACCGTGCTTAATTAGTGTTTATGCTGCAGAGGGTTTTTATAAAATAGTATGAAGGGGAAAAAAGAAAATTAGGTGAATCCTTTGATATTTTTATACTAGCTATATTATATCTATATTTACACTGATTGGTATAATTAAGAAGGCAAGAGTTTAAACTTGTTTTTTTTTAAATGAATTTGTGCTGAAAGTTTTTCTATAGAATCTATTAATACATCAAGGAAGGGAACTGCATTATTGATATTTATTCATTGTTAAAATGATGGATATAATTGCTTTACAAAAGTTTTTTTTTTAATTTTTTTCCTTTAATTCATCAATAGTTTTCAGTTTCTGTACGATCATCGGAGTTAAGCAACGTCGAGTCCAGTCAATACCTAGACGTGTGACCGCTTAGGAAAACCAGGTGCTATGAATTTGGATGTGCAAGTGATGAAATGGATAATGACCCGGTATTGTTAATTGGAAAGATGTTCCAATTCTAGTTGGGTTCGATATATTCACTTCCGCACAAATACACTTGGGAAAGTTATGAATCTATCTCTTCTCTTCTAACTATAGGTTAATTAGAAAGACTTGTATCACTAAATCATTATTATCTCAAAATAAAATTCTTACAATTTAAAAATATTTTCCGGTTTTAAATAACCTGCAAAGGGTTGATAGACATAGAAAACGAATCATCAATTTTTTAGCTAATAGAAATATATTGTCTATAGGTGTAATATATATCATGTGTGTAGTTGATATTTTTAGACTTTGTTTTCTACGTAGAAGTGGATTAATGTTTCGACTTTTAAAACTATAAACAACTCCGTATTATTCCCCACATCTAAAAAAATAAAAAATAAATTGAATCCTTATTTAGTGGATATTTAGTGAGGATCGAACTCGTTATGGAAATTTCAAACCAAAATATGCGTAACTTAACAGAAGAATTCTCGATCAGGAAGGGATTATGCTTAGTTAAATTTAGGAAAACAATTTTCGCGCTCTTTTTGATAACAGAGGTAATTGCCTTAGAGATCTGTGCTCTGAAAAGTAACTGAGTTGCCATTTCATGGGTTCTAATGTTGATAGAATAGAGGAGGTCGATTTGTGTAAAAATAGCAACCGCTTATTATTAGTGGCTAGTTTGTTAATGGCATCAAATTTCCAATGTCGACTTCCAGAGTAAACAATATCTTTCTGAGTCACGCCGTTACAAGCCAAGTTGAAATGTCTGGTGATCAAATTCAATAGTTTGTCTCGTGTAATAATTGGTGAACTAGTTTTATTAGTCAAAGGATTTCGCTCTAGATGAACTGCTCCAAAGAGAAGGTGTTAATAATACACAATATATATATATATATATATTTTGTTAATAATACATAATATATATATATATATATATATATATATATATATATATATATATATATATATATATATATATATATATATATATATATATATATACTCTCACTGTAAAATCTAAAAATACCTGAAAGAATATATCGGTGTATGAATACGGAAATTGGTATGGTGTAATAATTGAAAAATATATCTAGAAACTCACATTTGAAAACGTTTTTAATGATAGTAATTTCATAAAAAATAGGCAATTTTCCTTGATGGGTTAATCAGTATTACAATATGTACAGTGGATTGCTGCTATTTAGGGCTAGTTCAGATCGCTGCTAAGATTTTTTTAAAGCCATTTAAATACATGCATTTGTTATTTGGCTATAAACATGTCAGTGAGAGTGACATAATTTTAGAAAATAAAATCGGCAAAACGAGTTCAAATTTCATTTGAGGTTGATTATGCTCATTTTGCATTACTGTTCTTTGATAATTCATGAATCTCCTTCTCCCTGTACTCTCTCCCATCGCTAGATGTTTTGATAAAACATCTCGTTACTGGTTTGCCTTGATAGATGACGGAAAAGCGAGCAAGTGAGGGTTATTTGAACAATCTAAATACATGCACAGACAGGTGGTTATTGCGTAGTTGACTCTGATGCAGGCCAAAGGCAAGATCATATCCTGCATAAAAGGGAACATTTACATATAACATGATCTTAGGGAATATAGAGGATGAACGCTTAGCGTAATAACTAATCAGCGTGGAAAGTTGGATTTACATCTTGAGTTCAAATTCAAGCCGAGGCTGTTGAGTTAATTTTTGTACAAATACATTTGGAGATATATGAATGCATCTTCCTCTTCTACCACCACCACAACAAGGGTTTTAACAACAACTGTCAGCCAGTCTAGAAGAAGGACATCTCTGAATTCTGGTGAGTCTACCGAGTTAACATAAAACAAAATGTAATATAACCGCCTTTTCCCATTAAAAAGTAAAGTTGATAATTGAACTAAAACAAAGTCAGTAAACTTCAGGAAAAACGTCTTAAAAACTTATTAGTTTCAAATTATATATTTATTAACATCTTTCTTAATGATTGTACCCCAAGCAAGAGTACAATGCTTACAGTAAATGACTGAGTGTGAAATAGTATAAGGAAAACATTAAGAAGCGAGAAGAATAAAAGAACAGAATTTAAGAGGACAGATGATAATGGTTTACATTGCATTTAAATTTTTGAAGATAAAATATGACTGGAAAACAAGAAGCCAGAAGAGAGTTCCACAAGCTAGAAGTAAGAGAAAAGAAACTGTCACCATAGAACTTACGGTTATATCTATCAATTTCGACTGTAAAATGATGAAACCTTGCCGCCAATTTAGTAATGCGCTTAAATTCATTTAGTCTACGTACTATAGAAGAGAGAACAATTACCATGAATGTATTTATAGAAAAGGTATAGGGAAGCTACATTGCGGCAGTAGGAAAGTAACTGAAGGCGAGATGTTAGGTCAAGACCAATAGATTCTTCTTTGAATTTTATCAAGGCTCTCTACTGAACTACTGTAATACTTAATGCTCGAAGTTTTTTTTTTACCGTATTCACTGCATAACAGTAAAATCAAATGGAATTTTTTAGGGGATATACCGAATGGCTTTCAGCATAAAATAATCCATTTCATTGCTTCCTGGCTCGTCACATCGAATTTTCGAGATTTATAATTTTAATATCCTGAAACGTCTGCTTATATCTATATTCTAAACAGACTGAGACTACGTCGTGAGGGGATCAACAATAACAAATTTTACTCTGGTATACTTAACCGAAATAAATTAGAATCTGGTCTATAAATTTTATGTTCTATTTTTCAAAATTTGCTCATATAACATCTGTCCCAAATAACTGAAATCTTATATAATCTATATCTCAATTAGATAAGATTATCTAATTGACGAAGGGAATATTGGCTGCTATCGTACTGTGAGTTTTACTGAGAGGAGCATATATCTTGATAGAATCTTGCTTTTGTAATTTTATGGTGTATTTTATGGTACATGAAAATATTCGTCTGTGATCTTTTATGGAAATAACGGAGCTTTGTATAAACTGACAGGTTTTATTTGAACGCCAGTAACTATAGCGTCTGTCAAACGAGTTCCAAGGAATTAATCGCATCTCTAAACTATAGTAGTAACAAATAGTTATGATATTTTCAGGTCTCTTGCACAATAACTGCCAAAAAGATTTCACGTCAAGACTTACACTGAAAAATCTAACCAAACATCACAATTGGTATAAGAATCTCATAGTTTGGCCCAAAACGTTTCAGTACCATTCGTATTTAAAACACATTGTAAATAGAGTATTGAAAAATAAAATAAAACACCAAAATGAAATGACTTTGCCTCGCTTTGAGTTATTTTATTTCTTTGATTTCTTTTGTTAATAATGTCAGATTTTATAACTCAAAGTTGTTTGACCTCGTACTAGAAAATTTAGAAAGGGTTTCCCTGCTACAAATTAACCCTCCCTACTAACTGAAGTACAGAATGTGACAGGGATTTGAGAAAGCATGGAAGTTTACAGTTTGACACAAGAAGTGAAATGGCAGACCGTGTTCGAGTTAAGAACTTCGAACAACAGCGACTTTGATACAATATCTTTTTGAATGTAACCAGGTGGATAAGAGGAATGACAGGTTGCTCTGTGCGGGCACCACTGAAATACTCACGATTATGCACTTCCTGTTAAGACCGTCTATGGTGGCCTTGAGGCTCATGAGCAACGTAGATCATGTCTTCTCAGCCTTCTTCTTCCCGCAGGAACTCAGGATTGTTTCTAGAACGAGGTGATAGTTCCGGTAGTCAGACCCTGGTCTGAAGGGTTAGCAATGCATGTGTCAGCAGGAAATTTAACACTCCCATTTGGTTCTGGTGACTCATAAGTGACTGGCTGAGGTTTTTCAAGATTATGTTATCGCCTTTTAGCTTTCCTGTGTTGAATTCCTTGGACTACTCTATATGGGACGTCGTCAAGAGGGAGACTTACCAGCAGCTTTACAATACTAAGGATTGTTTGAAAGGCTACTATTGTGGGCGTCATGGCCATTATGAATAACCTGATCTTGGCATGCAGTTGTTACCGAGGCCACCTTCGAGGCTGAAGACAATTTTATTGAATAACTTTTGTTCTGTTTTCAAAGTTGAACATTTACACCAATTTAAGAAAAATAATACCCTTATGTTTTTTCTTTATTTATATTATAATTCATTCTCACTTGACTGGAGAAGCTTTTATATCTATGACCCGTTATATGCAGCTCCATTAGTTAGCTAGATCGACTCTAAAATGAAAATTTCACCCAAAACAAATAACAGAATGCTGGGATATATATTTAGCCTCACTAAACAATTTCCTCTTTCTACTCTCTCCTTATCGCTTTCTTCTTTTTCCTGTTCACCTACTTTCCACCATTTTCCTCGTCCTCATCACACTTTATGCTCTCTTCATTTGTTCATCTTCTATATCGAAATCTAATTTTATTTAGTATATATAACAATTAATATTCAGTAGTGTTTATATAAATTTTGCACTCTACAAATACCTTAAATTTTCACTTATCAAAAATGGCAAACATCCTTTCCCTCTTCGTTTTAGTATATACTGGTATCAATTGCTTTTAAGAAACCCTACATTTATGTTTCTCCGCTATACGAAATTACCGTTATTAAACAAATTTCTATCATATAGTTCTTTATAAGTATTTAAAACATTCTGCAAACCTAGCATAAATCTACAAAGTTTTTGTAATGTTAATGTTAGTGAAAATCTCAGGCAAGATTAATTTTCGGTTTGAAAATGCTAAAGAATTTCCTCCATATAAATTAATGGTAATTGCTTCTTCGTTTTACACCATTTCAGCTTACAAAGTGTTTCATAGTAGCTCTCTACATTCGGAAAGTGAAGAATGCCTGTATAGTGAATTAAAGAGAAGAAACTATCTTAATTAAAATTAAATTTTGCATAATTGTAATTTGAAATATGATAAATACTAATGTTTATGTCTATAAGATATTTATTAAAATAAGCTTAGTTCAAAACAATGTCAAGTAATTGTAGAAAAATTGTGTGGCACCAATTTTTCAAGCAAGAATGGCCTACGTCCATTAAAAATAATTTTCGTAAATCATGACTGCTACCAGGGCTCAACCGATCACGGACCACTGTGAAAAATACCCATTTATAAAACTCACCGAGCAGGCTTATATTTGCGCAAGAGGTAAGTTGTATATGTTTACTGGTGAAACAAGAATTTGTTATACACAATGTATTTTTGACATGGCAAGAAGAACATTCTATTCAGACAGAGTTTTCCCTAAGAACGAAAAATTTGTGCAACAGACTCCCGTGTGAGTGCGTCCTTGAACACTACAATCTTAATCCTTTGATCCCTGCGTTCCTGAACAATGTTAAAACTTCTGCCCGAGCTACTGAGTCAAAATTCTCAAATAATTGGTATGTAATGTTTCACGGTAGATATAAAAATAGTTACAAAAATATATGCATTATACTTAGCAGGGAGTATGATTGCATGCCTTCACTTTATCACCAGAATTCTTTATTTGTGTGTCAGTTTACCCAACAGGTGCTTTCTCTCTTGATGCACAAGAATAGCAAAACACGACGTAAGTGTTTACCCACTGTTCAACCGGTGGCTGGGCATTAAGTCATTTCTCTCTACCATCAATAAAGCGGTCGTCAGAGCTGAAAGGGTTAATCTCTTCAGGTCAGGGACCAATTTTTATCAATCTTCCTTATCCTTAAAATCTTTACTTCCTACCACCACCTATTTCATTCCTATCATATACGTTATTCAGCAATCCTCTACTTGGAGTATCTCTTGAGCCTTGGATTGGATGATTCTAGTATAAAAAGATCGAAGTATATACTATGAATATTTCAGATCAAAATTCAGATAACGACGTGTCAGGCTGCAGCCATTAATGCCTACTCCTATATTTGTACTGATAAGTGCGCGTGCATGTACTTTGACAAATGCACCGATATACACACGTACATGGTATTAGTCAGAATTATTTGACTTACTTTCATGACAGCTTTCTTCTATTATGTTTGATCTTTATATTCTTATTTTTGCAATTTTATCTTTTTTTGTTGTTTTTTGAGAGCTCCAGATACGTGTCTCCATTTCAAGTGTTTTAGAAAATTAACACTCCATTTTTGAGTTGACAAGCGACAACGTCGCGTGGAATAGCATCTAATATAGATTTTCCCGCTTCAGTTTGCTCTAATTTTTCTCCTCTTTTTTCCTCTTTAAACTTGGTGAAATGTTAATTCTTGCCATAGGTCAATCTTCATCAAAGCATGAATATTTGTATTCGCGCGCGGAAAAAAACTCGAACGAATGCGTACTAAAAAATAGATATGAATGGACTGCCTGCATTTTAAAAGAAAGCAAATATTGTCCAGGTGTTTGCTCAGCTAGCACACTGTCAAAGGCTGAGTATCCATTAGTTTTCATGTAGGGGTTCTGATGGAGTCATTTAATCTTGATTGAGTAACTGGGACAATTTGGATGACTAAGATCAGAAAGGGAAAATCAATTTCAATTTCTACTTTTCACTGACAAGTATATTGATATATAGAGGTAGGATCAATGATTTCAATGATGTCATATTATAATGAGACGAAAATAAACATAAAATTAAAATATAAACTACAACGATGACCCCCACTCCGCATATCATTACTGTTGAATAGTGAGTTCTATCCTTACTCGGTACGATTATTATTAAAGCTTTGTGGTAAATAAAACTACGCTTAGTAAATAGCTACTGCTATTTTGTGGTGTCTCATACTTGTCCTAAACTAAGCTTGATAAATAATAATATACCATAACTAATCATAGATTGCTGGAAGTAATGTAGATAATAATCAGAAATATAATCTATATTAATACAGAAGGTTTCTCTGTGTTTGTCTGTGCTACGATCACGATAAAAAAGACAAGGCCCATTGTATGACATGAGTTATGTGAGGTTGTCCTTAGAAGTAATTCGAGATCACCAGGAATAACGAAAGTGCAAATAGCCAAATGAAACAATTTATATCAAATTCGAGTGAGAGAAGATAAAGTAAATAAATTATAGTAGAATAGGATTATTGTGTCCCAATGATTCAAGAGTAAAATTTGTGCCAGATATACTCCTTTATCAGTAGACGTTCCAAATATTATTTGATCATTTGGCCAAATTTTGGGAACCAAGTCATAGATAGATAGATGGGCGCGTGGCCGAGATTCCAGAACGTTCGCTTTCCAACTATGAGAATAGCCCCCCCCCCTATTTTGTGATTCCAACGTACCGCGCCATCGAAAAGTGCTTGAAAATCATACCATAACTCAAGTCTTGTCAAGCTATGTGAATCAAATTGGGTAGACGGTACTGTTAAATATCGTACATACTTGTACTAGCACGAAGGAATCGTGACCAAGTGCTTGAGCGTACTGGCCTTGTTCCAACTTGTGATCATGACACAGTATGACGGATCAAAGAGGTCTCTTCGCATTGAATGCGATATAATTGTTGCAAAACTAAATCAATCTTACGAAATACCTAACTTGACTCCAAGCATCATGCCTGAGTTCATATGAACCTTTTTCCTTGAAAGTTTGGCAATATTTTCTGCATTGCTGTTTCATAAATGGCGCCGTTTACATACTGACGATTATTTACGCTTCAAAGATAAAGAAAACAAATACTTAATTTTCATTGAATCTTCAAACCAAATGTTACTTGTGCCGAAAGCCTGCAATGTATGCAAATACGAAACTTTTAAAGTATTTCTCGACATACTAACACACAATAAACAATAAACAAAAAGCGACAAAATGTCTTATTTCGACCAACACGTAATCAACTCTCGTGACGAGGCTAAAATAACGCTCCAAGACGCGATGTTGACATTCCTCTCAGATTTAAGAGTCTCTGATTGATTTTCGAATTCGAACAAGAAGTATTAAAATAATTTTATGTGAAGAAATTAAAAAAGTTAGCTTCTTTAGGCAGGCTCTACCCCAGGAGACAGTCATTATCGTCTCTTGTAATTGTTTGCTCGATACTATTGCATCATTAAAGAAAACGTTTTTCTATCAGGGTTCCAACGACTTTCAACAAATAAAACTATATTTGTTCTGTTTGTAATGAGAGACGAGTGCATAAGAAATAATACTGGTCGACTATATTTTGCAGAAGAAGAGAGTAAGTAAATATTAGGCTATCAGATTGAAATGTTTGCATGCGACCAACGAGCCAAAACGTACTTTCTAGTTTTCGTCTTTTTTTTCGTGGTGATACACTATTATGCTTAACCGGTTTTAGGGATCTGACCAGGGGATATAAACTTTCTATATTCTTTTGTGCGGAGAAGGGAAGAAAAATAGAGACAGAGCTCTTAAACATAAGACATCTTGGGTCATGAAATCATTTTATTATAAAAGAAAACTAAGATAACAAATCCCCTGAACGATTTTCCTGCTTTAACATTGGAAATCATGGTCAGCCTGGGCGTTTTGCGTTTGTATGTTGACACCAGACGATTGGTGGTTATCGCAGGAGATTAACATCAACTCTCTCCAATTCTACAGAATCCTTAATATGCCCGTATGCCTCTTTATATCGCTGCTTGAGCTCTTTCTTGCACTCGAAGCGAAAATTAATTAAAATTCAATTCCAGTGAGCCGCGTGTCGTATTTCAGATCTCCATGTTAATTGTGACAGTGTTAAACCTGTCATCTTGATGTTTGATTGGTAATATCATAGTCCCATTACTGCCGTGAACTAAACAATTTAAGTCCTTCATTTAATCACACTTCAGGTGATTTGGGGATGGCCTTCAGTGCATCAATTAATTATTAAGGGTTTTTCTTTTTAAAATAAAATAAATCTTGATATATTCAAATGAAATATATTTGGATAGTAGATTGAAACAAAACATGAATTGCTAGTTCACATAGTAATTCATTTATTTTAAATAATATCAATACATTTCGATAATAAATCTATCATAAAAATAGTAGTCTAATTCAAGATATTTTTTATCTCCTTATGGTTAACCGCTAAGGTATGTGTTAAACATCAGGGAGGATTGAGCTCTTTAGCAATAGGTGGAAGCCAATATTTTTCTATTTTCTCCCTACATCAGTTTTTCGACCGGTTAATTTGCTGTATTTTTTCTTCTTTTTGCGTGTGCGTTTTAGTAGGGAAGAAGATAATTTTTGTGTGTACATTTTTCATTTACATCTGGATTTTGTTATTTTATAATAAGTCATAATTATGCTACCTAACTTCAAATACAAGTTTTAATCTCTGAGAGATCTTTTCGCATAAAAATAGAGGTATGTTGGTATATATGATGTGGAAGTAGTATTCGGAATAAATGCGATATTATACTGAAAGAAATAATGAAGTATGACTGGGTCGGTAAATGTGACTAAGCTAGGATTGGGTTAGAGATAACCTGCCCCTTTCCCACACCATCATGCTATATATCTGTGAAAGTTTTAATTTTTATACGAAAACTAACTTCTCAAATAACTTGCACAAACTAACGGCTTTTAACCGACTAATATTAGAAAAAGCTGCCATTGTTGACAATAATTGTAATTTTAATGACAATTGTATAGGGTCAAGGTATCCTGAGAGTGGCCACCTAGCAAAACGCATAATTATTCCTAACATTCTGATTATCAATCTTCCTTTTCTAGGGCATTTCTTGTCCCTGATTACAAGTTAAAAATGAACATAAAAGCACAATAAAATACAACACCTTTCCAATTTATTGATGGTTATCTCGCACCCACCTGTACAGAAAATGTGTATTGAAAGATTGAATCATACAAATGTGTATTGTAAAACATACTAATGCAACGCTTTGTTGCAAAATTATCTCAGTCGTGATAGAAAATGATGGTAAGCTAAGGTATCTTAAGTTCTATCGCGACTAACGTGTCTGTTATACTTGCTACCAGGCAATTACAGATGCTGGGTCTTTTCACTGAAAATTTAATCTATAAAGAAAGGTGTCAACTGGGGAAAATTTTACTTATAATATAACTGACAGAAATAGTCACGAACTGAAAATTATACTGTACGTATCTAATGTATCATTTTAGTAGCACAACAAAGTTTTTATTGGAAACAAGTAACACATGCCAGTTTTCTTTCTAACCATTAGCTCTCTGTTTATTTAATATCTGCGTGGTCTGAAACAAAAGCAACAAGGTTTGTCGCTAGTTGTTTTTTTATAGTAATGAAATCACTACTAATCGAAACGAAAAGATCATTGAGTTAGTGATTTTGATCTTCATGGGTTACCCTATACTTACAATCTTATGCTAAAATTAAGGTAAGCTTACAAAATAATTATTTAGCATTCATGGTATTTCTGGTGTTAGAGAAGAGGACAGGACTATTTAAAGTAAATTTTTCCAAACTATCGAGTAATTAATACTCATCGTCATAGTTTCAAAGACACATATAAGTAATTACTGACTGTTCGAGTTGTTACAGTTTTTAAATGAAATATATTAACCAATAAAAGAATAATTTTTAGCGCTGAATCTAAGCATTTATTTTCTTTTGAATTCCATTTGTGGTATTAAAGTTTCACGAGTTGAATACTTGGGGCGAAAAATAAGTTTTGTCCAGTGAGTTTTACTTTAAATCACAATTCCATACCGGTGGCCCATAATCAAAACAACACATCAAAACCTGTCATCGTTTTGGATTTTTATATTATAATGGATAAAATGTTATTGATTTAATTTCGATTTAATATTGTCTTTTATCACCTAAGCGTAGTGCATATCCTTAAAATTGTTCAAGGCATGTGAGGAACAAAGAGCAAACAGGCATTCACTACACACTCCAAAGATATACAAACAAATTCTCTTTTGTATCGATAAGAATTCTTCTGAAAGGAAAATGACATAAATTTTAACTATAAATCTGAAGATTTCGCAATTTCATTTTTATGGGTTTGTGACTAGGATTTTATCGATACAGTTGTTTACTTATTAAGACCTAAGCTACGAGCCCATAACTAACTTTATCGATGCAGTTGTTTATCATTAAGATCTAAGCCATAAGCTAAAAAATGAACTTATTAAAGTAGTTGTTTATTATTATTATTTTTATTATTGCATGTGTGAGTAGCATAACGGTAATCATCATCGTGTCAAGTTCTATTTCCGGTTTAGTTTGTTGCGTTCGCTTCGTACTATAATCCTTGAGAAAGATACGAATACATATCTCCTCTTCAGAGTAGACTAGGCACTTTAGTCCAGATAGTCTAGTAGAAAAAAAACTCTGAATTCTAAAGCGTGGAGAATAAAAGCGATATCATTTCAATATATCTTTCCCAAGATGTCAAGTCGACTAACAATTAAAAAAAGGAATCAGTAAAAAGCTATAATTACTTACTCTCTGAAGACACGTGTAATGAAAATTATTAATTTTCACATTTGTCGAGGTAGCATGCACGAGGAAATAAAGTGAAAGCAAGTCTCTTCAATACACTCGGCACTCTCTTCAGTCTTTGAGCTATTATCAACACTGCCTTGCTGGAATGTTCTTCCTAATTCCAGTTCCTCAAGCCATTATGCTAGACGTTTTTAGCATTCCCACATTCCCAATTATGATAGTTTTTCGCAGAAAAATTGTAAATGTGGGTATATTTGTGTATATGGTGTGAAAGTAATAATGAACACACTTGGTAGGAAAATGTGGCTAAGTTAATGTGAGGCAAGAGATGAGCAACATTTTTCTCACTCTTATATTCTATGTAAAAGCTTTTAATTTTTATACGAAAACTAAACTCTCAAGAGCCGAGTTCGAATTCCAGTCGAGTTCGTTACATTCACTTACGCACAAATACGAAGGGTACGAATCCATCTCTTCTCCCCCATAATGGGGTTGAATAACAGGATAGACTGGGTTCTATAGCCTTGATTGACAATCAGTCTACCACAGAAAGAAATGGTAACCTACTGCGGGAAAATCTTCTGCATAGTCAATCATGAATCGAGAGTCATGATCGCCCAAGCCTGTATTATGTATGACACTTAACTGATTGACTGAACCTCTCAGATAACTCACACGTATTGTTTTTTTTAAACGTGGAGCATAGATAGTATTTTACAGCTTCTTCAATTTTTGGCGAGGTTCAGATATTTATCTATTTCTCGATTTTTAAAAATTTCAACTTGTAGTTTCTCAAAACGGCGAAATACACTATTTGAAAAGATTTTGTTTCCTTATACACGAACATTAAATATTGTCTTCTGGACTGAATTGTGTATATTTAAATTTTAAAATTCCCAGTTTGTTTGTGCGCGTGTATCTGTGTTACATTGCATCTTTATAATTTTATGGTATGTTCTAAGCCTCTATTGATTATATTACTCGTATGTTCTAAATTCATTGATAAGTAATGATAAGATGAGCGATCAAAAAGAATTCTGAAGAAAATTAGTTTCATATATTCCACTTGGATATTCGCCCGAAAATGTGTGTAACAGTTTGATAGGAAATTCGAACACTGAATTAGAATTTTATTTTCCGTTGCCCTTCTCCCTGGAAACTCAAAAAGCATTCGGAACCACATTCTCCAGTTCAATATAGTGGCACTGTAATCTAATGATGCGATTTCGATGCAATGCATATACGCACAAAAACAAAAAATAAAAAAAATAAAAAAACAACAAATGTTTCATAAAAACTGTTAACCTTTACAATAGCATTGAAAGGTTACTGTTGATCAACCTCATAAACATCACCAGGTTTATTGATTCCCAGAGTAATTTGTAAGCATGAAAGCACTGTCCCATATTGACGGAATTTCTGGACCCTAGAAGAATGCGAGATAGCGACATTCGAGGTAATTTCTCGTTGTTGGTGTCGTATCTCATTTGGAAAATAGTAATCTTTCTCCATACTACCGTGAGAATAAGTATTGTTTTGCTTAGATTAAATTAATTACTTGCAAGATACGATAAGTTGGGGATAAGACGAAAAACTTTGATATTAGAAAATACTATATATCATTTAATAGTACGTATTGAATGTAAGAGAGACAGAAGCAACAAATAACATATCTAACAAGTTTGTGTAAATGGATGGTAGAACAGGCAGCAGGAGGGATTTTTTTCAACCAATTAATCTCAAGTAAAGCGACAATGCCACTAAGACGCAAGGAGTCACTGGGGGTGAAAGAGAATGAGAACACTTTTTGAAGGAGCCGGAAACCCAATCAAACAAATATGACATAAACCTTTACTCCGGTTAAAAAGATTGAGGAGATATGTGAACCGGACGATAGGAGAACCTGTCTATTTCTATTAAATAGTAAAAATGAGGAACATTGCTAAGAGCTAATAAAAATAGGAACTTGTGGAGAGCCATCATCACTCACGTCCTGAAAGGGCACAGCATACGACGTCATATCATTTTCAAATATAACACATTCTTTTCAGCATCTCTTCATGGAGTGGCGGTGAGCAAGCAAGTATCGCTTCCTCATTATTGCTCTAATTACATCAATTCAAAGTTGGATAGCCATGACTAAGCTCTCAATTGTAAAGTCGATTATTGTAGAAGATAATCAAGGAAGTATTCATATACAGACTGATGTAATGACAACCGTTCTTTCTAGGGAACGCCGTTTATAATTTCGACTCTAAAATGTAAAGTAACGTATTATTATATCTCCTGAAAACGTAGGAGTTACTTTGATATGACTGTATTTCTTTTATTATTTTAAAAATAGAACTTTTAACTTTATTGGTTAGGCCATGGTGGATACTTTAATTACTGTCTCACGCCCACTCGCAACCATAAATAAATTCGTGATTTAATTATAACCACTATCTGATTTGTTATCCTTTAACTTCGTCGTTCTGGCATAACAGCAAATATCTCAGTCAGACTTCGCCAAAACCGGGATCATCTAATATTAACTGGGATCCGATTGACTGTAGATAGATATTGAACAATGTAGTAGACAGTCAAGTAAGTATTAGGTTGGTGCATAATTATCAGGCTTTTTTGTAGGCGAGTTATTTGTCAATAAAAATTGCTGTTTTGTTTACTTTTTTTAATAAGATTATTATTTTATTTTCAGGTTATAAAAATGAGTGTCGGTAATCATACGCTTCGGAATAATCTTTTAAAAATCTTATTGTTATGTTTATTTTTTCATAATTAATATTTATAAAAAAAGCCTTATAATTATGCACCAACCCAATATTTATACACCGGCTGATGTAATGATTACTGTTCTTTCTAGAATGAAGTTCTTATAGTCGACATACACATATTTAAATTAACATGTCACTATATCTTATTAAATAAGGTGCTTTGCTATGAAATAGCTAATATCACAGTTCATTTCTATTATGTTTGATAATCACCTCTAGCTTTATGTCAGACTAAAGTAAACTTGCCATGGGTTAATTAGATCCATACTGGTGGCCTTTAGTCAAATTAAGTTCAGTTTAGTAAATATATGTAAATGGTCGCTTCGATATGGGCAATTCAGCTACAAGCTAGCATCATGTATCAGCATTCAATATCCAAGCAAAAACAAAGAAAAAAGTTAAAAATAACTTCATATGTTTTTTTTTAATTATGAATTATCGCAGTAGAATTTCCGAGCACTTTAGCTTCATAATATACAAACTTTTCTAAATCAAATAATTCACTACCATAACTTTACACCTTTAGTTTGTTAAAAGAAAAAATACAAGTTGTAATTTCGGACGAATCTACATTCGTCTATTTTTAGCCAAAGAGAAACGAAAACAGAAGATAGGGCTCTAAAATAGCATATTTTAATAAATAGTGAATTTTATCTTCGGTAATTAATTACAAAAAGATCTTCTACCATGGCATTTAATTTTTATATAAAAAAGCCAAAAGGTCAGCTTATGTTTGGACTATAGAAACAAAATGGATCGATGTGAATGTAAATCATTAATCCTTCAAGTGATTCCAATAACCGTGTGATTTCCGTTAAAAGAGCGCTTCATGTTCTTCATACCCCATTCTACTTTACACGCCAAACTGAAACGCCAGGCACTTAATACATCCCCGCATTTTTCGCTAAATATGCTGTTTGTTTTTATATTAATTTTAGTTCAAAATTGTCATTAATAATCATTTTACGACCGTTTCTCATACTTTGAAAGAGACCCACGCATTGTCGACATATCTATTTTGTCATGAGGGTACATCCTTCAGTTCAACTAAAATTCTCGATGTTCACTATTGTAAAATTCTGTGAAAGCATTTAAGTGAACTATCACAGTGCCCGCAGTTAAGTGCTGTCTTTTGGCTACTCAGAATCTGTGCAAAGTGCATTCACAGAATTCTGCCACGAAGGAGCAAAAGTGGTTGCTTGGCTACTCAAAATCTGTGCAAAGTGGATTCACATAATTCTGCCATGAATGAACAATAATGCTTGCTTTGCACAACACGGATAACACATTATAACTAGGCGAATCAAAGGAAAGTAAATTTAGATTCATCAATATGAAACAGAGATTAAAAGAAAATCAGTAGAGTGGTGATATCCAGATTTACTCAGGAAGAAGTTTATGGCAACATGCTCCGTAGGGAAGGTGATATCCACTGTGTTTTTGAACCAAAGTGTGCCGTAATATTATACTGAAAACACTATCAAATCAGGCCCCTACAAGAACACATTATCAAAGCCCAGAGTAAGGCTTCTTCGAGCTTCTTATCTTAGTCCGGATCTCGCAATCTCAGGCTGTTAAAGGCGTTGAAGAGGGCACTCGAAGGAAAGCTGTTCTCTAATCATGATGACGTAAAAGAGGCAGATCATACATGGCTAAGAAAGCAGCCAAGAAGCTTTTCCGAGGTGTATATACACGCCTTCATTCACAGGTAGAATACCACGATTAAGGGGTGAGAAGAGTGTTATGCACTAGATTTGGAATCTCAGGATTTTGTGTTTATTTTGGTATGGTTTGTGTGCTTCTGCTATTGAATCTAGGCACTACTTTTTGATTGGCCTTCATAATAATTGAATGATATAACTATAAATAAAGCAAACAAAATAAACACTTTAAATTCAGAATAATAGAAAATCTTCTTTATGTAAGTAACATGTTGCTATCTCGCTATCTGTTGACACAAGCCAAGTATTCTTACGAATTCTTTTCTCTATTAATCTTATATATTTTATCTTTATTACCTAATCTATATTCCACATTGCCATTCTCAAGTTTTATTTTTGGTGCCAAAGGCTTTCTGATAAATGATCTCTGATTAAAGATTTTGTAAGTTCATATAGCTTTCTTCGTAAAATTTCTACTTTACAATTTTCTCGTCGACGTATCTCTTTTCCACATTATCGAATTTTACTCTAAAGCGCGATAATATATATGAGGTAACAAAGCATACACAACAGAACATGTATGATTTCATAACTGTGATTAAAGTATATGAGTCTTTGAATTGTAACAAAAAGTTTGTTTTCATTGCATATCTACAAAAATAATACGATGTTGGTTTCTTGGTAGCTTGTTTGAAAACCATACTAATTCATCCACTACCCTATTTAAATTTGTAATTAAGTCATGACTCTCGTAAAAGTTGCAATAATCAAAAATGAAAATTTCTTAATATCGTTAAGTGTTACTCTTAAAATTTATTTTTCAAAGCAATTTTTACCGAAGCTATTTTGTCATACCAGATATCGATATGTTAAAATGCTTTGTATAATGTTTGACCATTACAAATTGTACCTAATGTTTATGAAACTTTCTTGGACACCTGGATTTCTTCAGGAATCATTTTGGGTATCGTTAACCTGGCTCCCAGGTGTACAAATAAAAGAAGGACGTTCTTAACATCAAAGAAAATCTTTCTACAACAGGAATGGCATAGTTTAATCAGATAGAGTTAGATTCTGGATGGTCGAATCCCCGAAGGCTATTACAGTGCAAAAGGCCAGATGTTCAGAATTTGACTATTTCAGCAACAGACTATACAGTACATATTAAAAAGCTGATATTTTCAGCTTTGAATTCCTAATAGGTACTAATAGTTTGTGTTTGAGCTGAGAAAAAGAAGAGATTTGAACGCGGAATTTTTTAGACAAGCAGTCAGAAATGGAAAATTGATGTATTTTATTTTTCATCTGAAAGTTTTAGCAAGTGAAAAGTGAATAAAAGAAAAGAAAAGAACAAACAAAAAAAAAAACACGCACAAAATAAAACACATCTTTAGCATTTAATGTAATTATTATTGACAGAATATTGATTATATGTAAAGGTATTTATATTTGTATCTATACGCAGTCTCACCGGAACATACACAATTAGTTTTGGATATCTTTAACCAATTTTACCGCCTTGATATAGTTTGACAACCAATCAAAGAGTATCAATCTAAATATCATCAACTGCTATTTAATACAGCTCGTATTAAAACGTCATCATTAAACCATTAATTTTTTTTCATCTGTAAATGATTAAATATTTAAATCTGAGAAGAAAATGTCATGAACATTGATTTTCCCTAATACGCATGAAGTTCAGTTGAAACTTCATACATACATATATATACACCCCCACACACATGAATATGCATAGTTGTTCTTTGAAACATGTATCGTTAAAAGCAATAGGCATTTTGTGTTTATTATATCCAATGATTTATTTCTAATGTGAGAATATCTTTTGTAAATGTATTTGTTGCTTGTGGATAACTTGTCCCAAAATTATATATATATATATATATATATATATATATATGAAATATGTGTTTGTATTTAGGCAGAAAATTTTCTTTAAGCCATGTATAATTGAATAAATTACAAACATTATCTGCTTTTTTTATCATGATCCTTTCATATTCACGAATATCTTTCCGTACATTACAATTGAATAAGGCAAGAAATGCACTGTAACAGTGAGAACCACTTTCATTTCCCAAGTAAGTTCGATCTCTTTCTGAGATCATCATCAGGGTTGCAACTGGTAAAGCAAAGTTTATGTGTATTTATCCATTGCTATTTTTTCTTTTACGTTTAAATGCTACGGCTGACAGTTATGCTTTAGCGTCCGTTATAACGTGAAAAGTTATCCATTATGTAATTTTTTTCTTTTATGTTGGAATGCCATAGTCGAGCGCGCATTAAAGCGTGAAAACTGTTCTGTTTATAGGTATTTTATATAATTATTACAGTATTCATACATGATTCTAATCAGTGTTGGTTTCAATTTTTTTCAATGAAGATTCCTTTGAGGATCTGTAGTATTAATTTGTTATTTTCTTGGTGTAGGATAGTTGTGTTATCAATCAGTATTTTTGTATATTGTGTATGTGGACAGGAATGTTGGTGTAAATGTCTCGCAATGGACGCATGGTCAGACATGTGTAGAGGAAGACATCTTGATAATGTAGATGTCGTATATTTAACATATATATTTGTTTTTCTGTTGGAGATACATTCTTCCAAGGGACATTTGAATCGATATATAATGTTAGTTTTACATAATCAGTTCGTGAGGAGGAGTTATTGCGAATAATTAAATTGATTGTATTGTATTTTGTATAATAGATGATTAATTTTATTTTTTATTGGGATGCATGGGAGATATATTGGTACAAATGGGGTTCTTTTTATGACTTTCTCATCCTGTTTGTAGTTAGCATGCATCTGGTTACAATATAATAGTTTGATATATTTAGGGTTCTTTGAGGTAGTACCATGTTCTATTTGACGTGTGTTGAGGTTTTTTTTATATATCCTCTTATTTGTTCAACTACAAGGTGGTTTGGGAAATCATTATTAATGAGAGTCTGCTTATTATTTTTAGCTCAGTATAGAAAATCTTAATTTGTGCTAGGTTAATTAAATTATATATAAATGCTATTTGCAGTAATTTGGAGATTCACTCTTATAGTTGAGAGTGCAACAGTTTTAGATTGTTAGTTTTTTTTTATAAGGGGAGGTAGTAAATGTAGAAAGTAATGACTTGAAAAGTCAGAATGAGGTCATTCTATCCCATAAATACTTGCCCAATTCATTCTTTAGGAGCGGCTTTTGCAAAAGTTTATAGCACCGTGAGAAGTCCCAAATCAAAAATCAAAAGCAAGAGAAAGTTTTTTAATGAATATGTTCTACTGGTGATGACTCAGGGAAGTGAGACATGATCGCTCACGCTACCACTGCAGAGACACCTGCAGTGGCACATGGAGCGAGTCATTCTCGGTATCACCTTTTATGACAGGAAGAGAAGCACCTGGATTCGACAGGAGTGAAGGATATAACCGAAACCATCAAGAAGGGTAAGCATAGACGATCTGGCCACGTCTTTCGCCTCGGAGACAACAGAAAAGCAATAAAGGGGACACCATGACAGTGGAAAAGAAATAGAGGGCATCCAAAGACAAAATGGTGTAAGGGTCTGACCCGATATCTCGGCCCCATATAGCCAGTAAGGCCAGAGATAGGAAGTGGTAGAGGTCAACCAAGGTAATAATTCTTCAATTGGAGTGAGTTGGCCTAGATTTAGATTTGGATTTGCAATTCATACTTAGAATGAGAAATCTATGTTATCACTAGCTGGAACATGGCTTAGATGTACAAAAAAGTATGTGTCAAAAATTCTTCGCTTGATTATAAATAAAAACCTTATGTGCTGTGTCCCTTCAGAATGGAGCCTATCATGGTTCTCTGCAACTTCCTTTACTCTATAGTAATTGTTTCATGTTTATCTTTTCGCTATCCCACTAAATCCCTGTTCTGTTGTCAATAATTAACCTACAAAATCTCGTTAGGTAGGGTACTTGCTGTTTTCCGCTGTCAGTCTAGTCTTCAGTATATCCTGTGAGTCTCAAATTCTTCAATCTCTCTTTCTTCATTATATGTCATAGAAATTTCAACGGTCTCTTTCTGATTGGAATTATAAGTGGTCTTTTTTGTTTCCATTTTATTTAAAACTTCCCCATTACTCGCATGTTATGTTCATAGTAATCTCAGAATCCTTCCTCTTGATTATAACTATACATTCTGTCTTCTTAAAATAGATGGTTAGTAGTTTCTGCTCCTTTTGGGTTACTACCATTTCGAGGAATTCTTTCAAGTTTTTTTCCTGTGCGATCTGTATATTTATGCTGTTAATAATGTGCCCATCGATAATAATAGATCCTGGTAGGATTTCCAGACATTGATTCTTGGTCAAACCGAGAACTTTACAGCAGTTTCTTTTTACAAGGCTATCAATACAAATTTTGGACAACGTCAGTTAAAATAACAAAACAAGAAAAGTCTTAAAAGTGAATCCCTTTTGTAAGCAGACGTCGCTTTTCCTGACTAGTGTCTGACAGATAATAAAGCCGAATCGACATTCGCATTTAGATTTCGCCGAGTCGAGAACACTTGACATGAATCTGTCAGAGCTACATTAGTTGTCTTCATCTTACCCGAGTTTCAGTGTCCAATCACAAAGATTGGTGACTCCCAAACTAAAATTAGAAACAAAAAGTACGATTTTTTTCTCTTTCTAACATTGAAGATAAATAATATCGACAGCGGACTAATTGTCATATATTCTAAAATATTGTCTCGTGTGTAAGGTAGATACACGATTTGACCAGGAACTAAACAGGAACGGTTTGAAGATCATTTGATTCAGAAGGAAATGATTTAAACAGTTTCATGATAATTTTATCTAAATTATAATTTTTTCTAACGGAATATTTATTACAAAATGTAAAAGAGTTTCAACAGTTTGATGCTTTTATCAATTCCTCGGTTACGTTTTCACATATTTTTCGTTTTCCATGAATTAGTTTTTTAAAGCCTAAGTTGTCAACGAATCATTGTTTGTTATGTTGTTTAAGAAATTCTAGTAACTTCACATCTTTCTTCGTTTACATATCTAATTATTTTGAATAAATTAAACCACAAGTATGAAGTTTCCGAGGTGTTACTAAAAAATCTGACTAAATGACCTACATAAGGTTTATAAGAGCTTTTTAGTTGAACGTTCCAGTACCCTCTCATGTGATCAAACCTCAGACATATTTCCATTCTGTTTTCATTAGCTCAACTCGGAATTGTCTTAAATTCCGACCTATTTTTATTATTACTCGAATAAGATGAATGTGCGGGTAATGTAACGTTTAGCGTTTTGGAATGATTAGTGAACTGTATTCGTTATGCCCACTTTCGCGTACATCTTGTTTGGAAAGGTATGAATGTATTTATTCTTCACTACCAAAACGTTTTCTCATTAAGTAATCACTTAAATTGAGTTCTATTTAGCTAAGATCAAACTACCACTGTCCTGGAAAATATCATCGACCTCTATTCAATAATTACGAAATTCGCTTCGGTTTTGACTTCATTGTGTTACAAATATAAGATGGATACTTGCTTACCTAGCTTCAGTTGACGATGATACCCTGTAAAATAAACGTCTATTTTAATTACTATGAAATTTCGGTTCTATTTACCAATACCAAATTATATCTTCATTCGATGAATCTTGCAAATATATATATTCAGCTAAGATCTTTAGGTATACAAATCATTTCGGGTCTCTTATCGGGACACTTTTTCATATATTTATTCCTCCGTTTAAACAAAGCTTCTCTCTTCTCTGGTTTCCGTTTTCTGTATATCCTTTTGAACTTTTTATCTAAATCCCGAAAGAAATGCAGCTGACTCTACTGATAATATGGCCACTGGAATCGTTTTGGTGCGAGGTGCTAATTTTAAAAAGTTAGCGTGTTATCTATATGTGTACATTGAAATAGTATTGAAAATTCCTCCATAGTTCGAAATTCCTCCATAAAGTTTCAGAATGTATACAATATTGCTGAAGAATATCCTGAACACACTTACATTTCTCTCACGCACATACAGCTGTTATTAACTGTGTTTAGCTTTGTTTGGGGCAAGGTTAGTGAAAAAAGAATTCAGTATTAATGATCAACAAGATTACCTTACTTTTAGCAAAAATCCTACCATTATTCAGTCATCAAAGTACTTTTCATTGCTTTCTATGACCTTTTAGTTAAAGTGTCTTCTATCATGAAGAATGTTTTGCTTTTGATTCAGGGAATTCTTGTAGGGATATTCAATGTTTCCAATTTGTTAGAGGCCCTGAATAGAAAAGGAAATGATCGTCTGAAGGTGAGAGATTTGAAGAATATACTGCATGTGGTAGAACTCCTTCTCCCATCTCTATTATTTTTTGCATGTCGCATATCATCCATATTTAGAAAGTATCCTTTCTGATACATTGGGTCAATAATATGAGTCAATCACTTTACTATTGCTCAGGTTCCAGCAATTCATCATTTCCCAAAAAAATGCTTCGGTAGGAATTTGTGTCAGCAGTATTAGCCATTCTTTTTAGTATAACTTAATCACAAAATTATGAGTAGGAAGACTCACTGCATCCATAAATTCTCTCTCTCTCTCTCTCTCTCTCTCTCACTCACACTCCGCACTGAAGATGATGCTAGGAAGTTCAAACCCCATAGGTACTGATGTGTAGATGTCTGACTAAGCCATATACGTGGGTGTATATTCTTCCATTTTCATTAGAAAGAGAGAAGATTTACATTTGGAAAATATATCCTAGAGAAGTGGGGGAAAACAAGAGGCGAGAAATAACCAAAGTGTAGGTGATAAATTCCTCCAACAATCTCGATAAGTACTAGAATACGAATTCAAGGGAAAGTCTTGAAAATAAGTAAAATCAGCATCGTAACAAGAGATAAAATCAAATTTGAAAAATTCAGTGAACAACAATCAAACAGAAAGTTATAGGTTTCATGTTGAAAATTTATTTGACTGCACTCTGGTAGCAGACGGTTGGTTGATTTATTACTTTGTCTTTACGGCTTATCAACCTTTTGTGTGTTACTTAAAGTTAAAACATATTTGGAGTGAAAAATAATTATTTTTTGTGAATGTATATTACATTAACAATATTCTGAGAATAACAATGGTTTTCCAGATAAAAGTCTTACTGAACTGGTATCAGGTGGAAGAAAATGCTAGGAACAAAAGTTTTCATTCTAATGAAAATTCTCAGACAAGAAAATCATGCCATAAGGAGAAAGAATGAAAGACTTTTATTAAAAAAGTATTGGGAACAATATCTGATCTGCAGGTTATATCATTCAAGATAAACTGGAGTGGCATCACATGTGGAACGGAAATTCACAGATCAATTCAAACAAAATTTCAAACAAGACGTTCCGAATATTTTAAAGTGAAGTTGAGATTTGAGAGGACGATGAGAATTCTAAGTAAAGCATTCATTCCCCTTGTCGAAAATCCTAATATAAGTATCATTTCTTTGAGAAAAGAAATCCTACTTACGTTATGTGTGATACCTGGGAGGAAGGTTCCACATTATTTGGTATTCTACACTAGTGTTCGACTGCGGTTTACAAATGTAATCAGATAAAATGCCAGGATATATGTCCTGATAACCCCTATTAATGTCCCATTGTGCTAGAGCAAACAGCCCAACTTGATGTTTCTGTTCAACTAAATGTTACAACTCCGTCTCTCGAAGATGCCAAGCCATAAATGGTCTCATAATTCCCTATTGATATTTACGGAACTTTTCTCTTTTGTTCCATCGCAATGACTATAGACCGTAGCAGCTTGAAAACACTTTTTATTCTATAACTTATAACAGATTGTTCCACTCTGATTCTCCCATACATATTATCCGATCAAAAATTGTGGAGAAAATTCAAAAAGTGTAAGTACCTCAATCGCGATGTAACATTACTTCTTTTCGACTTACGTGTAGCTGTTGTCTCCACTCGACCAAAGAGACGTTTGATAAAAAAAAAGTATACAGAATGTGGGGATGGATGAATGGTTTGTCTGTCAATTCCTTTAGAAGACTGCAGCTGTCAGAGGTCGATATGAAGTGGGATAGCACAGTAACAATTGAATTGTTTTATTAGTAGATTCTGTTAAGGTGGAGATATTGACGAATATCTTAGACCTAGTGCTGGTTTTCTGTATTTTTGATTTTCGAAAAGAATCAGTTTTTCATTGCCAGTGACTACCTTGTGCATAAAAGACACAGAACTAAGTTGAATTCAAAGACTAAACTAACAGTGCATAGAAGTGGAAGCCTTTGCACTAATACACACATAAATTTGTATATAAAATCTATATTTTATTGAATGTTATGTTTCCTATCTTCTATTCCCCTCATCAGTCAAAGATTTAGATTAGTTTAACTTCTAAGCTCAAATGCAAAAGTACTTGTAACGGAAAATCTATATATAAAATTTTGTAACTTCCGTAAGTCTGTCTTTCCTTCACACTCTCTAAAACAGCCATACACTGACCGATCGAAACCAAATTTGGGGAAGTACAGGTAACAAATTACAGGTGGTTTTACTTGGGTCGTAGCTTAGTAAAATAAATTTTCATTAAGTTTTTTGGAAAAATTAAGTTTTATTATTTAACATGCAAAATACTACTACTATTTCAAAAAATAATAAATACTTATTTAATAAAAATGCAATATTGTTTTTGCATATGTCTTTAAGTGTTTATATCTATTTTATTCTGGTAAAATGTAATGCACTGTAGTAGCATTGTAAATATAAACACAGTAGGGACAATATTGTTTAAGTTATTGTTAATGTAGTGACCAAGTAAATGGTTAAATAACAAAAAACCAGGTTTGCAGATATATTGTATATTAAGCAGTAAGTACACAAGAAGAGTATTACACGACTAGTGAGAGTGTATCGTATGAACCAGCGCTCCATCCATTCACTGTTCATCGAACCTTCTCTCCTACTAAACGGATAGTAGGCGGAAGGAAGAGTCTAACATAGATTCTTAAGAGGGAGGACACCGCAACAGTTAATATTTGTAAATCTCGATAAAAATGTTAGCGATAACTTCAACGATATTATATACTGCGTGGATTTCAACACGCGTCAGCATGTTGCAAAAAATTTCTAGCAATTAAAAATTTTTGAAAAAAGACGAAAATGTAAAAAGAGGATGAGTTCACGCAACAAATGATTTAAAATAAATAATTCGACAAATTTATTTTTATATCTTAACTTAAAAATTAAGCCAATATTGATGAAGGGGATATAAGTTTTACAACCTGTACCAGCATTAACTTTATAATATATAAGCTTAATAACCTACATATTTATAAGATATAAAAAAATAAAAAAGTACACTATTTTATAATCTCCGTACGAGAAAGTCATAAAAAAATTATCTATTTAATACGATCTTTTATATTTCTATAACGAGCCACATAACAAAACGTATCACCTGAATTCTGATGAAGTGAGCACGGAAACAGGACAAAACAGTGCTGTTTCGTTAAAGACACCGGAACAAGGAATGCAATATTCATACTCAGAATAATATAAGAAAGAACAATGCAAAAGATGTATAACTATGTTTTATTGATCATATAAAAGCGTTTGATAAAGTACGTCACAAAGTACTGTTGGAACTGCTAGGTAAGTTTGACATACATGGGAAAACATTAGAATTATCCAGAACTTATTCTGAGAGAAAAGCGCTTGCATACAGATAGAAATGAATCCAGTAAAATACACAAAAATAGAAAGGGGCGTAAGACAAGGATATGTCCTCTTGTCAAATTTATTCAACCTTTACAATGAAGCAATCCTGAGGGAATTAGAAGTACTACCAGGATTCATTATTGGCGGTTACAATCTTATTGACACAGAAAAGAAACTACAGGAACTATTATGGAAGGTAGTAATGAAAGCGTGAAAAAAGGACTAACATGGTTGTCAGCAAAATGAAGAACCCAACATTCGAATTACATACCAAAATCAAGCAAGTGCAAAAATTAATTATCTGGGAAATGTTTTAACAGAGGACGAAAACTACCGCACCAAAATCCGAAGGTCCATTGGGATAGCGAAAGCTGCTTTCTGAAAGTTAAGCAAATTATTAAGAAACGGAAATTATGTTAGAAACAAAGAGTACTGAACTGTTATGCAATATCAATTCTACTATGTAGCAGTGAATACTGGACAATCACAGATAAAAAAAGATTTGAGGTAACAAAAATGTGGTTCTACAGAATGATTCTAAGAATACCATGGATTGAACACGTCAGCAACAACGAAGTTTTAGAGAAAGTGGAAACAAAAACGACTTATACTTAGGATCAGAAAGAGACAGTTGAAATTTCTAGGGCACATAACGAGGAAAGCGAGGGAAGAAAATTAAACTCTCACAGGTAATTGAAATAAATCGAAAGTATAATTCATTCCTGAAATAAATTGAAGGAAAGAGACACACAGGAAAGCAGCGCAGAGCGAACTGGTATACATAGCTGAACAGTGATAAAAAAGACAAACTTTAGTAAGAGCTGTAAAAGACAGGAAGTTGTAGAGAGCCATGATCGCCCACGACCTGAATGGACACGGCACATATAAGAATAATAGGTAGTTGTGGGTTATAGGAACGCCTGCCATAGAACACGAATCAACAAATCGAAGTAATAGATCATTTCGTTTATCTACTGCATGCCTCTTATTGCACCAGACAAAATCAGGCTCAGTAAAGAGTCATTCTTATGCACATTGTAGTTATGTAATTGATAGCAAGTTAGTTCCACTGACGAACGAATACTACTCTGCAGTGAATTAGTTATTTAGACATGTGCTATACCTAATGATTAAAACTAGCACTTTGTTTTATACCTTCACATTAACAAAAAGTATATATATCAAATAATAATTCTGCTTGCCCATACCTTCATAGTTCGTTAGTTCGCACGACCGTTACGTCCTGCCATTACCTCATAAATAAGAGACTATTCCATTTTGATCACGTGGAAAGAGGGAAAAAGACACTACTTAGTTTCAGTGAGAAAATTAATAAAATAAATAAATAAATAAATAAATAAATAAAGAAAGAAAGAAAGAAAGAAGGGAAGATAGAAATGTTTAACGTCTCCTGCCAATTATATGTTACTGGACTATTCCGTTTTGAAAAAACAAAAGACATATCAGAGACGCTTCTTGGTTTCAATGGGAAAATGAATGAATGAAAGAAAGAAGCGAATATATAAGTGTCTAACGGCTGTTTCAGTGAAACACAAAAAGTTGTCAATTTTAAATCTTTTAATTTGCACTCACTTCTTAAAATAGCGGCCAGCATTCATATATATGATTGTTATTGCAAAATTTTGTTAAAGCTGTTAAGCCAAAATATTTAATGATGTTATAGTGGAATTTCAGTTGCCGTAGAACTAGCTATGAGCTTATTCATTAACGTAAAAATTAAGATTCATCAGAAAATTCAAATAGGAAAATGGTGATATTTTCACGAGTCTTTCTAGTACTACATGGGAGAAGTACATATAATCCAGTATATCACGAGTAGCGTTTATGAAACGAATATGTTATAACGTTCATTCACTACATCTATATATAGTTCTGACTCTGATATATGCAATTGTTTAAAGACGGGGCTTGTCATTCTTGCCACATATCGCTAGTCATATTTTGGCTTAAATTTTGACGACGAAGAAAATCCTAAACATGGTTGTATTTTAGTGTGGACTGCATTTAAAAACGATATCGGGAGACATTTTTTTTTTATCCCCACCGAATGATTTCAATACAATTTCGCAGCTATATCACTTAGCCTTAGTCATTTTTCTGTACTAACAAATTAAATATTTCTGGTAGCAGAGCAAACTTTTAGGGAATGAGCATCGAATTTTGCACTTCTTAACATAAAATTTATTTTATCATGTTTCAGCATTCAGCCTGCGTGCAGTAAACTGAAAAATCGCTCGCTGGGATATTTCGAGACGGGTGGATTTAAGAGGTAATCAACAAAATAAATGAATAAAGATTAAGAAAACTACTATCGAAGGAGTTTCATCGCTAAAAAAAGAATTCCGTTTTTTTTCTTAATCCTTAAGTCTAAGTATTAACATATGTAAAAAGAAGTACTTGCAAAACGTACACAGCAGTAATTCTATATATTCAATAAAAGGCAAGGTTGGACAAAACAAATTCAAGCACCTCAAATAATAAAGATCTCCACTGAAGGAGAGGTGCTTTTTAGCAAGGTGAGGATACTTCGAAAAAAAAAAAAAAAAAAAAAAAAAACAAAAAAGAAACAAACAAAAAAAAACCCAGTAAAAACAAGATATTTATTATTTTCACGATCAGCTTTACAAATCTTCGGTAACAGCATTCTTTTAATTTTTTTTAAGAATCTTTTGGCTGAATCGATATATATATATATATATATATATATATATATATATATATATAAAGGTGGTCAACACCAAACAGTTTGTTTTATGCTGGAACCCAATCTTCAGGCTATGTGTGTTGTGTTTTGGTTCAACTATTTATATATGCTGGTCAATACCACATCGTGGATAGTAAGGTCATACCCTCTATCTCTGATATTGATCATTTTTACTCATGAATATAGGATACCTTAAAACTATATGTGTATCACACACACACACACACATATATATATATTTATATATATTAAATGCTTACTTAACTTGTCTTTATTCTCAGTTTCGCGAAGTTACATCCACTCTTCTGGAGACATGATTGCCAAATACAATCAAGTCCCTAGATGTGTGGATGTAACTCCGCGAAAGTCAGATTTTTGACAAGATAAGTGACCATTTAATTTTATTAATGTCCTTTCTAATTACAAAAATATATTACGTTAAAAAATTTATCTTCCAGAAATACCCTTGTTTGCCGCCTTTTTTTTTTTTTTTTAGAGAAATACAATCTTTGTTATCTAAGAGAGAGTAAATAAGTTAGCAAAGTATTTTAGCTGAATATGGCCACTGTCGCTAATTTGATCCTTACTAGTTAACCCATACATATGTCCCTGTGACAAGAACAAACCAACTAAATACTTGTGTATAACGATGAATATGTAGATATTTTTCTATGAAAAATTAAAATGTTTATAATGGTAAACATTATTTGATGAATTGTTATTAAACGTGTTTCATTTGAGATTTAAGCGTATTGGTATAGTTTGTAATCAATAGCAAATTTAAAGATTACCATTTGTCAGATATATCACGCCGTTTGAATCTTGAAGGCCCTAAATGTAATTGTCATCCGAAATAATAAAAATTATATCAAGCCTCTTATTAAATCGCCTCTTGTTTATCTAAATTTATAATATGCATTAAAGCAGATTTGCTTTTAGAAAGTAAAAAAAAATATATATATCCATACATACAGCTATATATATGTTATGGAGAAAGTGCAGATAATTTTTGACTTACCCTCATATATTGAAATTTCAAAGAATCGATTGTTTTATAATTTATATCTGAGATTCTGGTTTTCTCTCTAAGATATCAAGAGTCAAAAGGAAACTGCAATTTTCAAAAGATAAGCTTGGATAATTACACAGAAGAAACGAAGACAAAGAAAAACTGTTCTTTGCTCGATAAAGTAACGATATCCTGAACTACTAAAAAAACGCTAAGGGAAATGATTGAAAATTTAAAGTCAGTACGCAAATCGCATCGAATACATCGGTATAACTCTTTTGGCTATTTTCTTTTACAAAAACAATATGAACACAAATTTTGGAAAATCTGTTAACAACATTTTCGATTTAACCTTCTTTAACAAGAGCATTTTGAGTTAAAAATATTCCGAATGTGAATAGCTTGAAGCAAGCAATAAAATTAGAGAATGACTATAATGACAAGAAAATCATTTTGGTGGTAGGGAAAAAATAAAATAGTTTCAATGATTTTAGATATCGATTCTTTCAAGTTACAGTTAGGATGAGACGCTAAAAAAAATAAAAATTATGTAAATAAAATAAATGTATTGCAAATCGTTTTGATGTTACTCTGCCGCCATATTGATGAGGTAAGTTACTCGGTCAAAATTCGCTTTAAGCAAAATTTGCTTTTTTTTATATTGAATTCATTTCATAGATGATTTGTTTTGCTGATTTTCGTGATTATATCGTATGATTTTATGGATTACCGACCGCATTTATATTTTAATTATCAAATTGTACGATTTTGGAGAAAGAAGATAAATTTTTATCCATTTAATCGGTTGCTACTTATTGTTATTTAGTAAAGTAAACTTAGTTTTGGGCCCAAGGCCACAAGTATGAGGCGCCCAGTGAGAAATAAACACAACAGTAACGATTGGCGGGATCAGCTTGTTAACTAATGCATCACGATGTAACAACTAACTTTCACCCTGAATTCCTCTTTCATTCTGGTTAAGTTTAGGGAATATTTGCATATAAAGTTCCATATTATACCACCTTCTCAGGCATTCATATCACCCACCTCTCATAGAATTACCATTATGAATGTAACCCTCTACGTTGAGTCGCCTTCGAATATATAATGTAGATGTGAAGTTTCTGAAACTGGTAAAATCATTAGTAATTAAAGGTCGATTTTATTTCATGAATTTTAAGACACGTACAGCCAGCCTTTTTTTCGTAGCAAATGAATCTAGGAAAACTTTTCAGGTCTATCAGGAAAATCGGAATAGAAGGCTAAGAATTTCTTTTCGGCATGAAAAGAAATCCCCAGTCATTAGATGCTACAGTGGAGAATAAAGGCACTAATTAGAAAAAGATGTGGATGTGCGCGTGGCATAGCGGTTAGAGGCGTAGAAAGTGGGAGCACCAACTGAGTTCATTGAGTTCCCCATGTAGAAATATGTATACATCTTTTCTCCTCACCACCTATGGTTTAAATAGAGGGGAAAATAAGGCTTTCTAGCCTTCGTTGGCAACTAGTCTAGGAGAAGGACAGCTCTGCATTCAAAACCAATTGGGTGTCGTAAAAGTAACTCCACCCCATAAAAGCCTGACAAAGCTTGCAAAATCACTGTAAATTTGTTATCGTATTAAATACAGATGGTTAATTTGATTGAATATTCACTCTCTAAGATTGATGCATGCTTCCTTCCGACGCTAATGGTTGGTGTTCAAACCCAGCATATCAAATGCCGATAAACAAAGCCGATAATAACAATACAAGAAAATTAATTTGAATGCATCAATATACAAAAAATCTGTTTTGATAAAAATCATGCTTTCTGAATCATTTTCTCCTTTTCTTACCAAAATTTGCTACAGCATTATATATGTATTCATTAAATCGAATAATTCGACGTAATTGTTTAATAAATATTTATAGTATATGTTAAATAAGGAGTTCATAATTTCTTGTAACAATTAAAGAAAATGGAAAGAGAAAGGACGATTATACTTAGAATCAGAAAGAGACGGTTGAAATTTCTAGGACTCATAATTAAGAAAAAAGGCTTGGAAAATTTGACACTTAGAAGACATACTAAAGCCACGAGGGACAGAGGAAAACTGAGTAATTTATCTAACAAACCTATGTAAGTCGATGGTAGACCAGAGAGGAGGATAATAAAAAGACAAATATGTAACGGATAGAAAGTTGTGGAAGTTCAGAACGGTAATCGCCCACGGCCTTAAGATATGCGGTACATAGAAGAATTGCTGAATGTTTAAATCAGTTCTTACGACACATTGGAAGGTGAATGGTATTACAAATAAATCAATAATATACTTGAATATTTAAACTGGCTCATCGTCATAATGGACACAATCTTTTCCCAACTCCTTCCATGATGACTGTGACGCTGATATCTGCCATGTCCTACCAGCAAAATCCTCTAACTAATCTCTCCATCATTTGACTGGTTTTCTAAACATGTGTTTCTTATTCATTGAACACCATTCAGCCAGCCAATCGCTCCATATGCTGTCATTCTTTCTTGCTGTGCGTCTCTCCACTTCCATTTTTCTTGCTTCTTGAAATCTATGATATCTTTTACTATTCTCGTACCCTTCTTGAAATCTATGATATCTTTTACTATTCTCGTACCCATGTCGAATTTGTTCTATCTTTCAAAGTTATCCTATTTGTTGTCATATTTGTACGGTTCTGGGTGTTTTCAAGAGATCCCGTTAATTTTCTTTCACACCCGTACGTCAAAGCTGGAATTGTAGATTAATTATACGCTACGTCTTAAGCAAATTGGTAAGATACTTTTCTTTTTGTCTCTATTTTCATGAAATGCTTTTTAACTAGTCGTTTTATTACATTTTCATTATATTTCTCTGATTTTGTCATCTGCCCTAATTCATCTTCTCTTCCAATGATTGTTCTTTGGACGTTAAATATGAACATTATTTTTATTTTATTTAGGTTCATTTTTAAGTCTACTTTGAAATTTTACAAAGGAAAACTCAATTTCCAATTATAAACTAACGCGTGAAAGAATTTATTTTTTAATCAATATTTTATATTTTATATCCAATTAAGATGTCAAAGTGTTTTACCCTAGCAACATATGTCTCCGAACAGTTAAGATCTTTTTGAAGTATAAGTCAAATTATGTGTTTTTTATTGAGAAGCAGCAGCTGTTCTCCGAAACCTGTTTCACGTGTTCGCGGGTGAAATGAAATTAATAAAAAATATTAAGATAATGGAACTATAATATGCTGTACTAATATGAATATTTCAACGCAATCCTTTGAGAATTAATTCTGAACTTTGAGATTAAATTACGAAGCTTGCGGCAAAATTCTATGTATTATCTCGTCTGCTATTTGATCGGATTTTAACAATCAGCATTTAAATAAAACTATTTATCGAGACTTAAACACACGGTAGGTCTTTACATCAGTAATAAATATTCAAACAAGTCTCCTTGTCGGAGAAAATCTCACTAAACATAAGAATAATGCAATTATTGCTATTTGAATTAGTTGCTTTTTCTCATCAGTTATAAATGATGTATTTTACAGAACAGCCTGTTAGCCTAAGTATTCCGACTGGTCTTAGTAATGCTGTTGTCTGGAGGATTTCCAATTCTTCCAATATTTTTGCAAATTTCTTTGGGACAATTCCAAATGCACTGATAATGAAGGGCATAATTGTCATGTTCATATTACCATATTTCTTGGTGTGTGGGTTCTTTAAAAATGTTCAGACATTTTCCCAACTTTTCAATCTATTTTACGTTCAATATAGTCTGCATGAACAGCAGCATCTACAATCAGACATATAGTTTTCTTTGTTTGTAATGACTAAGATAGGTTAATAAATAGTTCTCAGGTCGACGTCTTGTTGAATCTCGTTTTGGTCGTACCGAGAACTCTCGGCACCGCAATTGATTTTAACACTGCGCTGCACTAAGCTAAACATCTGTAACTGTTTAGGTAAACACCTGTAATTGCCGAGATAAATACTTGTAACTGTTGAGGTGAACGTATAAGAAATGACTCTTCAATCAATCAACCAATTTTCACTTTATGCTATATTAAAACTTGTGAGGAATTCTTGCTGGTCATTTTATAATTTTACTGCAAGAAGAATATAGGCTAAGACAGGCATTTCTCAGCTTTTGAGTCTTATTCAAATATAAATCAAGACAGTGTTTAAATGTTTTTATTTACATTCTAATTTGTGCCACTATATGACATTAAGAGACAATTACTAATGAAAGATGTAATAAAAAGTAAACAAGAAGAATGACAGCTAGCACATTGCCAGTGATTTAGATGGGGTTTCGTGTTTATTGTTTTTTACCCATTCAACTCCAAAGACATTTTCCTGGTGTAGATCAAGAATAGAAAATGGTGATTCCACAGAGAGTAAATAACATGGAAAGCAAGAATTAGTCACAGTAACGTGCAGAGAACAACATGAATACAGGGTAAGATTTAAATAAATGAGGACTAATTAACATAGTTTTGCATTGAGTGCGTTAATTTCCATAATAGAGTTGTATGTATATTCAATGTTTCTGGTCGTTTATGGAGAGATGTGCTGTGCATTTTTCAGAAAAATATAAAATGTATTACTTTGTATATGCGAAACTAAATTAATTATTGTTACGAAAATATCAGCTAACCGAGTCTTAATACTATTAGGATAGTAAAAGAATATATAACGAAACAAGAATGTTTTAGGGTTAAGCAGAAGAAATAATTCTTTAAAAATTCCTTGCCTACAGTCTCGTAGGCAATTCTCTTGATACTTTGATCCATAATCGCGTCGTATAAAAAGACGCAGCATGAAAAAAGAACGTGACTTCGTGTAATTACTTATAATTTATCGGCATTTCATTTTGCTTTTATTCTGTCATCGGAGACATTTGATCGAAAACTAAGATCACTGACTAGAGAAAAAAATTGATTTTATTTTTTGACCTTTAACCATATTCAGATTATTAGTAATTATCGAAAACGCAAAAAAAAAGAAGAAAAATGTGACAATGGAAAGATCTTTAAAAGAAAATTCTAGGATTATTTTCCGGGTCTGGTCTTTAAAGATAACAAAAGAATTTTATCTGCCCTTAATGTATAAACCAATTATTTTTATTCTAATATTATAAATTTTATTCTCGCCAAATGAGGTAAAAAAGAATGCATAAGTTGCCGTTAGTTGTGTAGAGTCCTCGTTATAATTTGACGTAATTCTATTTAAGCAATTTCCTTTCAATGTAGTTGAATGAATGAAGCCACGGGGCATGGTAGGCGCAATTAAAGAGTTTAAGATTTGCTGTATAGGTTCACTTCTTAAAAATTATTTTGAGAAAAGCATGAAACCTCTTTTCCCTTAACCATAACGAGGTATCTTGCTAAAAATGTCTCCAGCTTAGTACATATAAGATCGTTACGATGAGAGATGCTTCCGATTTTTCCATCCCCGCTAAATTTATCAGCTACATATTTTCATTTGTTTTGAACACTGGAACAGTTCATGAGTGCATGAATATTCAGACGTAAAGAAGAAATGGCAGAGTTTGAAATCAGAGAAAGCAATTAGTGATCACTTGGACAAACGACTCTCCCATAATTACCTTACCGGTTCTGGCAGTAAAATGCTGTCCGCTCGTAGCCCACTGTAGCACAGTGAAATCGTCTGAGTAAGCGCCTGCATTTCTGTGCAAATTACACAGTTGTAAAAAGATCAGTAATAACACATTAACTGAGAAAGACGAGGAATTCCGCCAATACAATTCCCTGGCTCAGTGACGAATGACGAAAAATTCAGTTGCAAATAAGTAAATAATAGATTAAATTTTATATGCCGACTCAAAACAAAATCTTGAATTTTTTGTTGCTGCTAAACTGTTAACCTATTAGCGTTTCCGAATCTATATGAGGTCTGTCTGTAAAATATTCATCCATTTTGAATATCTCTCTAAACGTTTTCTATGTCAATCGGAAGATGCGTTACTGTGTATGAGTGAACAGAAACATTCTAGTGAGGTTATTCAATCGGCACTGAGACATGATTGAGACTATTTTAGTGGACTATTTATTCTCAATGACAAAAATAGTAGATCAGCTAATATACATTAAGTTTACTTGAAACTTAGATATCCTTCTGCAGAAACTATTAGAACGTTTCAAGAGGTTTTAGATGGAAGATTCAATGAGTGAATGCTTGATAAAAAATTTTGGTATCAACACTTCAAACTTTACCGGGGATTAGTTGAGACCGACTCACCTCCTGGAAGGCCTTCAATAAGTAGAATACCCTAAATTAATGAACGCACGCATGCTGTAATCAAAAGAAATAGGTCAATGATTTGCGAGCATCTCGATCTAGGGATTCCAGAGATTATTGTTTCAAATATTATGATGGATGATTTTGTCATGAAACATGTGGTGGCAAAATTTGTCCCATGTCTATAGTTAAAAGAGCAGAAGGAAGTTCGTGTTCAAGTCGCTTGAACCTGCTAATAGTGATGAAGATTTCCTAAAAAAATATATAACTGGAGATAAGTCTGGGGTCTCCACAAGTTGTCTGAATTTCCACATCAGAAGAAATCCCGGGGAAATCAGAACAGCATCAAGGTCATGCAAACTGTTTTTCTTTTCTTTATCATGAAAGTGTTTTCCTCTTCAAGTAGGCTCTTCCAGACCAGACAATTTCTTCGCAGTTGCAGCAACGAGCAAATGGTGACTGGAATCGTTAATATAACAATGCGGTTCCCTTTTTTGCAAATTTCGTCTTGGCTTATTTTTGTTACAAAACTTCACGCATGTATGTTACCTCATTACAACAAAGGTTTGGTTCTCTGTAACTTCTGGTTTTTCTCTAAGGCAAAAGCATCGTTATCAATGAGATTTCTTCTCGTTGACGACAACACGAGACAATTGATAGCTATCGAGTAGTGTTTTGAAAAAGGAATGTAAATACTGGCATAAGCGTGTGAAATCTCAAGTGAATATATTGAAGAGACTAAGACGCCATTTACCTATGTAGCCTATTTTTCGTTTATAAAAGGCTAGATATGTACCGTTCATAGCAATGTATAAAAGCACGTAGATTCTGCTAGAACTTACTTATAAAGGCTCAAAGAAGTAACGACATTACTATTACAAAGTTTATTTTGTAATAAAATCATTTCTTTATAATATTTGACTCAATGTCTACGAAAACAATTGTTTATAAGAATACGAACTATTCCCATATATACATTTTGAGGGGTGGGCAAAATGGTTTATTTATCACAATTAAAAATAAACAATTAAAAATAAAATTTGTTTAGTAAATTGTTGAAATGAAATGTATTTAGACTAAATTCAGACACCTGTTGTAATCAACTACAAGGTAGAACACGTTTACATTTCTATACGCTTTTTATAAGTGACGTCATACGCTTTTTATTAAGTGACGTCATATATTGCACGTGCAAACCAAAGTAAAGGACAATGTCTCTACATGCGTATTTTTCTAAAAATACATAAATTCGCTCGCATTCGTGCAGATTGAAAGCGCTGCAGGTTTTGATCTCTACATTCGGGGATTTAATTCTATACTTATGTAATCATGTATCTTATTCGATTTTCTTATTTACTGTTCATATTTATACGCTCAGCATAACAGGAAATCCTTTCAGCAACTGTTTTGTGGTATAAAATCCTACCTAATCTATCGATCAAATTCGATTACCGGAAGTCAGCTGAGATAAAGGAAAATTAAGAGCAGAATATTTTCTGAAATTATATCTTCCAAATCTCGTCAAGTGGGCAAGAAATCTGCAGAATCCATTCTCGGGTAGAAACATTGCTTGATAAACAAACAGTTAATGATGGTACAGCTCAAAAACATTTGTTGTGTTTTTTCCCTCCACCTTGCACGCAATATATACCAAAAATGGTATAATTACAGGTGAATAATCTACTCTTGTACATATATCAGAGCACGAATTAGGAAATGCACATTGCTAAATCTTTTTTCACTATTGCATCTCCGCTTACATGAGATGCATAGAGATGTTGGCGTAGTTGTTGCTCATCTTGTAAAACAACGGATTTTAAGACATTAACAACTATGGTGGTTTCACGTTTGAATGCATATCGTGCATTTGTACAATCTTCAAAAAGGAATAATACTTACTGTAGTTAGTTTGTAAGTGGTTTTCTGAAATCCAAGTACAAGCTTACGATAAGAGTATACTTGCTTACTTGGGGCCAAATGACGAGAGATCTATCGAGAAATTTCTTTTTTCTTGGTCTGTATTTGTTTATTCTGCAATCATTTGCCGATTCTATAAAATGATTAAAAAACATTGTAGAGGATGATTAAAGCAGTAATTTTCCTTAAGAGACTGACTAAAGATTCTGCCTCTATGGTGCCACACAACGAATATCCCTGTCCCTAATAGACTGAGTGACTGATTCGTTTTCTAGTGCTTATCAATTCTTTGTAGGTTATTTAATGCCAGAAAATGTTTTTAGATTGCAAAATGTTTATTTTGAGATAATTGTGATTTAGCGATACAAGTCATATGAATTAACCTACAGCTGGGAGAGAAGAAGTGGATTTATACCTTTTCCAAGGGCATCTGCGCATAAATATTACGAACCCAACGGAAATTGGAACTCGGCTCTCCGACTAAAAATTCCATCTGTACATCCAAACTTACCAGGTATTGTCAAGTGGTCACCCATCTAGGTACTGACCAAGCTTGACGATACTTAACTTCGGTGATGTGGCCGGAACCTGTCATTTTAAAACTATAATCGCATTTAATAAACGCGAATAAAAAGATGAAATGCCTAAAATCTGTTTTTTATTGTAATTTAATTGAAATTAGTACTTTACTTCTATTACAAGTAAATTTATGGCGTAAAAAGGCGTTTGAACAGTTGAGACATCGATTTTAGTACCGACTTTTGTTACCATTTTTCATGTCTTGTTGATTATTGAGTCATAGATTTTATTTAGCAAGATGAATGATCACTCGACATATTACGTATATGTTGAGGATGCATTTATTAAACGCTGATTTTTATTATCCCTTTTCTTTATAATTAAACATACTGCCATTTTTATAGACACATTTTAAAGGCTATACACTTAAGGGCGAAACAGATTTTAGTTATGAGAGTTAAAATTAATTTTAGAAAATATAAGATTGCTCGATTCGTCTTTTGTTCATATTTATCTAAATATACTGTTCTTAGTTCATGATTTCATTTATTTTAATCTGGCCACAAATCCCACTGAATCATCAGATCTTTATGTTGCCACCGCCATATTTGACTGTTCGGATATTGTTTTGTGAGTTGACAACTTCATTTCTTTCCCAACAAACAAATGCATTATTTCTGCGAACAAGTCAAAATTTTCCCATCTCTGGCTATGAACATTGGAGTTTTCTTTTGCTGTTCTTCAGGGAGGCCAGTCTTATGCAATGTTCGCTAGAGTGTCTGACGAGTTATTTCAATACCAGTGGCATTGAAACAGACGAAAATATCCTTGGTGGTGATTCTTGGATTGTTCTTAATTCCTCTGAGGAATGTTTCTTGCCAAGGACTGTGATAACTTAGAATATTGAATGTCCTGATAGAATAATTTGAACTGTCGGAAATGGCAACTGAAATAAAATTTTCGTTCTGTAACATATGTGACCGGATAATAATGAACATTACATTTGTGATCTAATTGTAAATAATAATTAAAGGAATTTTATTTTCCTGTATATTCGACACGTTTTCTTTCTTTTGCTCCTCGTCTTTCTTTTTTATTTGAGCATTTCTTTTATGAAAATATTTCGTAGAAATTTCCTTTTTTTCAGTGATATAACTAATTTCGACTTTAAGTGAATATATATATATATATATATATATATATAAAGAAAGAAAGAAAGAAATTGAAAAGAAGTGATTTAAAAAAAATTGTTGATTTTAGGAAGTGGTTCGGACCAAGGATTTTTCAGCGCTCCATCTTTTGTATGTATTAATATGAGTGAAGCTATTATATGAACTGTATGATTAATTCTGTTTTTTCTTATGAATACATATATATGTGTGTAATATAAATTTATGCAGAATTTATACATGACTGTGGTTTACTAGTGACTCTTATCCTTGACGACCTTGATCATTTTTATTTGTAGATTGAAACCTTTTAGTTAATTTCAACTATAAGAAATGACAGATCCGTCAAATTTGCTAATGATAATTCTAATGAATTTTAAAATATAAACAAACGTGTAAATTCACGTCATTATAATTCCCTGGTATACTAGAAAAATTCCAAACTGATATCTGTAAAAATGTTGGAGTGAAGTATAGGTTATTTAAAGACAAAAACACTTACATGGACTACAAGAGAAAAATATTTTGAACTATTTTTTTCTTTTCTGGTGTCCTATTTGTAAAGTAATTTCTTACTCTTACGTGACAATGTAATCTCTTGTTAGCATAAGTGTACCTGATAACAACATAAGCATACGTTTTTTTAAAATCAAAGGTTAGGATTTGGAAAGCTTCTATGTATTGATTAATTATGCTCAAGGAATAACACTCACATTTTCAGACAACTGATTGACCGAAGGCGCATAGTAATAGCAAATATAAGCAAAGTATTAAAAGTTGGGGAAATCTCGTTAGGATCAAAGAAAATAGCGCCGAACTTCAATATAATATCTAATCTCTTATAAGCCAGTGAATGCTAGACAATCTCTTCACAGATGAAGAGACTTGAAGCATTAGAGATGTGATTTCTACCAACAAATTCGAACAAAGTATGACGAATTGCCTTGTTATTTACTAGCACGCCATGATAGCATTTACAAATCTATCTTTGCGTAATTGTTTGCAGCAAAACAAGCTGTTACATCGATTGTCAGTTTCTAGCGAAGGAGACGCTTAAGGTGATTATTTTGTGGATAAATCAAAGAAAATAAATATTATAAAAATTATTATATTGTTTTATGTTTGCTGACATAGAAGCAGAGAAACGTTAGTTTTACATGTCTTTATACTTTCATGAAAGAAATAGCAGTGACACGATACACAGCGTAAATCGAGAATCTTTAAGTGACTCCGATTAGGAAAGTGGGTCTTAGGAAAACAAAGTGTGCATGAAATCTCGACAGGGTTAAATCAAAGAAAATAGATTTTGCAATAAGAAAAAATACCCCCAAAATATTTGTTTTCAGTGTCTACGATTTCACAAGAAGTTTAATAAGATTTAAAACTTTAAAATAACAAAGGTGAAGTAACTTTCAGCTAACACAGACAAACCTATTAAATGTTGAACCAGTTTTGTGTGTATATTCTACAAATGAAATAAGATCTTTGGATTTCGCTATTTTAATATGCACTCTCTTTCTTTTTCTCTCTTCATAAAAGGAAAAGAAGTGAGTCTTGAAATTTTCTTTTAGCAATGTTTTTTTCACTTTCTTTTACTTCCTGTTTTTCGTTCAAAATAAACGCTATAAATATTGAGTTTGGTAAAAAAAAAACTAAAGTGAATTCCAAAAATCTTTTTTGTCAAAGTCAATCTTAACAAATGTAATAGGATTTAAACTTCTTTATTCTTCCATTTTATTCAATTATAGGAAAAATAGTCAAGTATTTTTTGATCTGGGAATCTAGTCAAAGAAGAATGCAAATCACTAATACGTGCTATCCCTTAGTATCTCTATCCTTATATATTCTGATTTCTAATTTTGGTGTAGCTTAGGATTTATTCTATGTCATATTTTTTTCAATTCGTTGTGTTGATAGCTGCTGAAAATCCGCCAGTAGATCAAATTGGAAACATCCAAAGAAAATATTATCTTAAAGAATATAGATTTGTCATGAATAGTTGAATTTATTTTTCTTGTACAGTTTTTAGAGATATTTCCATCACAATCCAAAAATCGAGCGCATCATATCAAGAAAAAGAAAAGAATTGTAAAACCATGCTTTGTCAAGCCAAAATTGAAAATATTACTCTTCTGTAATTTAATAAGATATCAACACGAAACTAAATAGAGTAAAGAAAATTAAGTGATAGTAGATATGCTTTAAGCAAGAAATACCGAACGAGAAAAATTGTCCACCGTTAATTGTATAAATATGCAGATCAAAATATCGTGAAATTTACCGAGTACTATAGACACCTAAAGAAAGCCAAATGGTACCACGGTTGAAACGTTGTGACTATAACAACCCAACTGAGCATCCTGGTATGAATGAAAAGGCATATATTAAAGCTTTCTTTCTTGCTTCGTATTTATACTTAGAATTACCTGAATCTGTCAGTAATGATGGCATTGATTTTTTTTTTAGCAGTAACCATATTTTTGTGTGATTTTCAAATGCATAACATATACAGTGAATACCAATACTTACTGATATGCATTAAAATAGTGAAATTCGGTGCTTAAACATCAAATGCAATGGTAAAATTTCAAAGACATTTTCTCTATCTAATTATAGAAATTCAGAAAAACAGGAATAAAATACATGTACTTGATATAATATTCGTTTACGGGCTCAGACATACCCACATTAAAAAGGCCTTGTGCCACATTCGGTCCCCGTGGGTGGATTGATAAATACCATCGTTATAGTAAATGCAATGTGACATCGTATTTATAGACGTTATAATTATTTGCAAATAAATAAAGGAAACTACTCTATAAATAACATTTAATATATCTGAAATTAACTCACTTAAGAAATAGGATCTGGACTGGAAGTAATGCCAAATTGAACTGGAATATTTTTTTTAACATGCACACAAGCATGCAAAATTCAAATCGTTATTATACAGATGCCAGTATCATTATTTCAACGGTATCATTATTTTATACAGAAATTATTCATTTTCTATTTTTTTCCCTTTCAATATTTTTAGGATTTTCTTTTTAGCATTATTAACAAAAACAGACAAAATAGAATATTATCGGAATAAGCGATAGAGTGGTATTAGTAAATTGCAAACTGGAGTGGAAATTACTTTATTCTTCAAATCAGAGAATTTGAATTATATTGTAATAGTTTTAGTACTGTTTTATTAACAATAGCAGAATCAGAAGGAAAACTGAAATAAATTTTAGACAAGGTAATAAAGAAAGGTGCGGAGAAAAGACCATTAACTTTAAGAAAATAACATGTATGGTAGTCGGGAAGAGAGAGATCTTAGGGTGCAAGTTACGGCACGTCAAAATCAAGCAGGTACAGAAATTTGCCTGGAGTGTAACTGACGACGGAAACTATGACAAAGAAATCCAAAGGCGCATTGAAACAGTGAATGTTGCCTTCCTGAAACTTAGCAATGTATTAAGAGACAAGATAATTTCATTAGAAACTAAGACAAGGAAAATAGAAATTACAAGAATACTTATACTTTCAATCAGAAAATATAATTTCTGGGACGCGTGAAAAAAAGAGGGCTTGGAGAATTTAACACTCACAGGATATATTGACGACACGAGACAGATAGAAGGAAACAGTTAAAGGATTTAGCCAGTTGATTGCAGAGTAGAGACGAAGAGGGATAATAAAGAGTCAAAAACTGCTTAGAGATACAAGGGATAAAATGTCGTGGGGAGTTATGATCACATACGTTCTGAATGGATACAGCACATAAAAGAAAGGTAAATCTTGCTATGATATACCATTTATGTTGTACTACAGTAACAACCCCACACACAAATTTGGTCCATCATGATATTGATTTCTATGTGTAACAAAATCTTAATTCTATTCTTCATCTACACTTTCGTGCGATTGTTTTTTGTTTTCTTTTCTTACAAGGCAAAAAAGAAATGTAAGTAGTCGCTTATCTAGAAAATAATTATAACTTTGAAACTATGAGTTGAATACAACTAGTACGATGGGAAACATATTTCATTGATAGATATTTTGTATGGAATAAAGTTGAAAGCAGTAGTTCGTTGGTAAACTGTCAGGAGTTTTGGTCAAGTAAATGATAAGAATATCTAATACAAATTTAATTTCAAATTATGATCAGTCTATTGGCGACAAAAGGTCCAGAAAGAATTTGTCTTATTAAACGAGATATTTAGGCGCAAAGTAATAATATCGTTGAAGATGACAGACAAGGAAAATTTTATTAATAATTTTTTTGGTTCTTCCAACATTTTTTCTTTTGGTGGGAATAAGGGAGTGAAAAAATTGTCCATTGTCCCAAGTGTCTCCAGGCACTTCTTTAGCCATTTTCAAAGGGAGAGGGTTGTTTTTAGGCGTGGAAAATAAAAAAAAAACAATCTCACGAAAGTGTAGATGAAGAATAGAATTTCAGTCGAGGAAGATTCACACTTAATAATAAAAAAAAAAAAGTTCGAAAAACTGAATAAAAAAAGTAATAAAATTTTCTTTGTCATATTCAATGAAACGTGTGTGTGTGTGTGTGTATTTATATGTATGAATATGTGCATGGTTTGTTTTATTTTACAGCATATCAACCTCAGTGGGTTATTTAATGCCGACAACATTTTTACAATAGTTTTGTATGAATAGAATAGGTATTCTTTGTAAGAAATCTGTTTGTAGATCAGATATCATAGACGTACTTTTGTAAAGACAATTTTTGTCGAGTATCTGATTTCATTGATGTATTCTTTTTGGATATAAAGTTTGTCGAGAAATTGATTTTATTGACATTCTTATTTGGTTTATATTTTTTGGTAGGGGCCCACTGTTTTAAGAAATAATATTATGCCATCCACATTTGCTTTCTCGGAGAACTCATAGATGTTTAAACTATAACATTTTTATCTTGAGAGTGCAAGGTCTGAACACTTAGTTAATATATGTTTAATAGTCTATGCTGTTTCACATACTTGGCATCCTGGGTGATCTTCGTTGTTTAGTAAGTACGTGTGGGTTATTTTCGTATGGCCAATGCGTAAGTGAGCCAGTATTACTTCTTCCTTTTGAAATTTTCTGAAAGCCGACTTCCATTCTCCTAGAATGGGCTGAATTGCAAAGATTTTATTGTGTGGGTTATTTCCCCACCCCCAGCACTGTTGCCATTACTTTTGAATATATTTGTTTATGATCTCCTTAAAGTCAGTGTATGGGATTTTGGTCCTTGTGTCTACATCCATATCTTCTGATATGGTTAGGAATCTAACATAATTTGATGTCTTTATGTTTGCAAGTAGTGCTCATTTTGCATAATAGTTTGATAATAAGTGGGTTGCTGGATTTTGTTTTTCATCCAAAGCCGTTAGGGCGGATAGTGATCCCGAACAAATAAGAATTTCTTTTGTTTGCTTTGTGTGATGATGTTGAGAGCTAGCCCTATTGACAATAGAGCTTCCCTTTGGGAGGCTTTTTTTCTCTCAATATTTTGGCTCACTGCTGCACATCCTGTCATGTTATCACACTTTGACCTGTCTGTATACATAGATGGGTATAAGATTAGGGTAGTTTTTCAATATACCTTGAAACTTGTCTTGGAATGTGAGTAGGTACGTTTTTTGTTTAGGGGGTTTATTAAGACTTCGGTTTTCTGGATTGTCCATGGTGGAATACTGGCAGCAGTCATTTCTTGTATGTTTGAGAGCGTGGTCCCTAACTCTTCAGCAATGGATTTAATCCTGAGTCCATAGTGTTGTATGATATTGTCTTTTTGTTGGAATAGATCACAGTAATTCGGTTTAAGTTTACTGTAGTAAGTTGGGTATGATTTATTTTGACACAGTACTATAGTGCCAGTTTAGTGCGCCTTAAATATCGAGGTGTTTCATTGGCTTCTGAGTATAACCTCTCCACTGAGGATGTCCTAAAAGACCCAAGTACTAGTCTGAAGATGTTAGGTTGCGTTGAGTATTTTTAGGCATGATTTTCTGGCCGCCCCATATATAAAACTAGCGTAATCCAGATTTGAGCGAAGTGATCTAATTTAATTAATGTTTGTCGATCAGCTCCACATTCAGTATGAGCCACTACACGCAGAAGTTAGAGTACATTACTAAATTTTAATTTTAAATATTTTAGATGAGGAATGCATGTTAGTGTTTTGTCAAAGATGATGACTAGGAACTTGTATTGTCCTCTACTGGGATTTCTGTTCCGTCCAATTCTAAACAGGGGTCGTTGTGCCATTTTCCTTATTTTCAGAAATGTAGGCATTTAGTTTTCGATTTGGCAAAGGTAAAACCATTTTCAGTGGCCCATTTGTGTATTTAATTGTCATTGTTGTAGTTGTCTTCCTATGGTATGCATATGTCGTGTTCTGTACATTAGAAGGTCGTCGATATAGGGAGCATCTCAGTCCTGGGCTTAGGGATTTAAATATGGAGTCAATTTTTAGGTAAAATAGGGTCACCGAAAGAAAGCTTCGGTGTGGAACCCCTTCTTATAGATTTTGCAGTTCTGATAGCGTAGTTCCTATACGGACTTGAAATCTTCAGTCTTCCAGGTAATTCTCTATGAACTGAGTCAGTCTTACTTTTAGGCCCAGTTCATGGGGTCTTTCTAGATACCTAATTTCCATGTCGTGTCGTATGTCTTTTGTAAATAAAAAAAAACTGTTGTGAGATGTTTCTTCATTGTGAAGGATCCCTTACAAAGATTTCTAGTGGTAATTGACTAGATTCCCAGATACAACGTCAACGTGTTATTGACAATCCTCTCCATAGTTTTACATAGGCAATTGATTAATGCTATCGGTCTGTAGTTTTCATGATCTGTGTCATACTTTCCAGGTTTTGGAATATGGATAACGAATGACTGTCTCTACATTTCAGGGAAGTTGCCATTTATCTATAAGTTATTATAATTTTTTAATAACAGTTGTAATGATTTGTTGAATAATTGTTTTATGAATTCATAGTGGATATCATCTGGGCCCACAGAAAAATGTGTTCTGTTATATTTTGGTGTATATACCAGAGGATGCTGATAATTGATTTTTTGTCATTTTGTTACAGATTTATTTATCAACAGTAGAAGTCATTGTTTAAAAATTCGCGCTTTCTCTCTAAAGTGCTCGACCGAAATTTATTTTTTCGTGGGCGTATATATATCATCCACTCACACACACACACACACACACACACACACACACACACACACACACACACATATATATATATATATATATATATATATATATATATATATATATATTGTTACTTTAAACGTTATTTAACATGTCAGATTAATAAATAAAATTCATTATTTATTAAAAAATATATATGTATGTATATGCATGTGTGTGTGTCTGTGTGCGTGTGACCCAACAACTGTTTAATAACGAAATAATACACTTGCTAGTGACTTAGCGCCTTAGTTCTCTTTTGGTTGAGATCTCAAACATTTGTTCCAGCATTCGTTTCACTTTTGAAAATAATCTGAAAAATCTTCTGTCTCGATTATCAGTAGGATATCCTCGTGGCGTTTTCTTTTCATTACTCTATTTTTCTGAAATCTACTTTCCAACCGCAATTTATCTTTGTAAAAGACTAAATTTGAATTGTCGGTGGAGATGCTGACAAACCTTGCTGATGATGTGCATCAAAATAAAATAAACTTGGCACGAGACCTGAATTTTAAACTGTAAAACTATTTTTTAAAAAAATGTTGGATATTTTCAGAATCCCCAAATCTTCTACCATTTCTCTGTCAATTGCTGATTTCCTTAGAGTACAGCTCACTTGTATTCACCATTTTCTGGTTTCTGCGATTGTGTATTCACTCAGAATTTGTATTCCTCAATATTTACATGATAAGGAGAAATGCATTGAAATTACCACCAATACTCTAATTATTTCATATTCAACGTAACATAGAAGGCTCATAAAATATTTCAAAATAGAGGAATGGACTAGTCAGACAACTCCAACGAAATAACATATATTATACCACCTACCAACATTATTACAGCTACAACTGAAAGGAATTTATCTAAGCTTAACATAGAATTTGTTACAACTACTTTTAAAATAATAAAAAAAAACTTAAATAATAATAAACTAATATCTGAAAGTGGAATTTGTTCCATCACCTATAATAATTGCTACAAGGAATACGGAGAAACCTCGTGGAATTTAAATACAATGTTATGTTATAAGGGATCATTTACAAAACAATAAACTCGATGCATTAGCTGCTCATCGTAATATTTCTGACCATAATTTCGCTTAAAACATGGTGCTTTATTTAAAAGAGAAAGGCAATTTACAAATTCCGATATGGATAAAAAGTACTCTGATCGCTAGATTATCCACAGTAAACTTGCGTACAGGTTCTTAAAACAGCTCACCTTTCTTGTCAGGTCTTCTATTATCACAATGTGGGATACTTGATAATAAAAGTGGTGAAAACAAAAACAGTATAAGAAAACTGAATTAAATTGACTAGACTACATACCCAGATGCATCTGAAAAAATTAATTTAAAAATTCAACATTTCAATGTTCCATCATTTTAAGCGTTTCCACTCTGTGCATAATTATAACCAACGAGTGCATTTTTTTTTGTTTCTTCTCCCCTACACATACATATATAATTTCGTCAAAACACATTATTTTAGTTCGATGAAGTCCTAAAAGGCGAAACGCGTCACACAAAATTTTTCCACTTTGTCATTAATTTGTCTAACATTGTTGATATATATATATATATATATATATATATATATATATATATATATATATATATATATATATATATATATATCAGTTTAAATGGGACTATATCTGTTTCAGGATTCTGCTACACTGATTTCAGTATTTTATTCTTTTGAGATCAGCCTTGACGTTTAAGGAGGATTGGATTATAACAAATTTATTATAAAAGAAAAACAGATCTGTTATTAAAATTATAAATTACTCCGGTTTGAGACTTGGAAATTGCAGTAACCTCCTCTGTCTGGCTGTGTGTGCGCGTGTGTGTCACTGATAGGCGTTTTTTTACAATACGCATTCTGTTGTAATCATTTTGTGTCGGTTTTTGCTCTCATATCAAACTCGTTTCTTCTTAATAAATTACATTTGTTGCAAGGAATACAATCCTGGTGTCTTCATTCCTCGTTCAAGTCTCATCCAGCTTTCCAATCAATCGAATCTTCTTTTACTCAATTCAAAGCATTATTCGCTCAATGCTGGAAGGACAGGGAATAAGCGCAGATTTATTTAAACGAGCACCAAAAAAAAAAATGTGAAGGCTGCTTCTTAGGTTTGTGTTGACAAGTAAAGGTGAAAAGTTTATCTTGCTAGTCTGAAATCCATTGATTGATCTATCGACTAATTCTCGAATTTGAATCCATATATTTTCTCCAGTCTTGATTTACTCTGTGTAGGTTTTGTGTGCGTGTGTATGTGGGGTATCGAATTTCCAATAATCAATATTTTATCATCTCTTTCGTTCATTTGTATTGAATGCTGGTAAGATTTTTTGTACAATCAAACAGGAACACAGGCTTCAGTCTGCAAAAGTGATTTTCAAGTAGATGACTCAACAGCATCGTTCTGCTTCTTTTGTCTTCAATATCTCTTGTGAGTTTTAAATTCTCAAGGCTATGTTTCATTGCCCCAGACGTTTGAACTGTTTCTTTCTGTAAGTATATGTTTAATTTCAGTTCATATTTTACTTAAAACTTCTTTGTTGTTCAAATATTATGTTCATATTAATGTTAGCATTCGTCGGTAGAATCACACCTCTGTGTTTTCAAGTTTTTTTTTTTAATCTTTTTAATCATTTCACACAAGCAAGCTGATAATAATAATAGGGATTGCTGGGAGTGAAAGAGAATTAGAAGACCTTATTGAGGAGAAAAGATAGTAAAAGAACAGGATTCAGTAGGTTAGAAGATGGCGATTGGAGTTGCATCTATATTTTTAATATTGTTGGTGGTAGGGGAAACAAGAAACTAGAAGAGAGTTCCACAAGCAAGAACTGTGATAAAAGAAACTATCAGAATAGAAATTACGGTTACATATAACTATTTCAACAGTAAACTGGTGAGACCTAGTTACTAATTTAGTAGCACGCTTAAATTCATGCAGTCGATGTAACAATGAGAACAGCTGATCAGAACAGTTGTCAAGAAAATATTTGTAGAAAAGACAAATGGAAGCCACGTTATGTCGTTGAGAAAGTAACTGAAGTCGAGTTCCAGGTCATGATCGATTATATTACAGACCTTTCTTTGAATTTTGTCAAGAATCTCGAGTTATATAGTAGGAGCATCAGGCCATATATGGCAGCAATATTCAATGTACGGACAAATGTTAGATTTATAAATGTGCAAGATGGATTCTGACGAGGAAAAGTGTATGGTAAGGTACAGGGAATCAACCTTCCTTGTAGTAGACCTAGCAATTGATTCAATGTTCCATTCCACCTGATGTCTGAGGAAAACGTGAGCCCAAGAAAGCGCAATAAGTTGCTCTTCTGGAGGTTAGCATCAGCCATGCTGATGGCAGACTGAAAAGGTTTCTGCGGTGACTAAATGAAAGCAGATTTGCTTTGGAGGCGTTAAGATTTACAAGTTATTCCTTACTCAGTTAACCATTGATTGGTCTTTTTTGAAAGCAGTTACTAGTTTTACTTTAATGGATCTGGCGGACCTGCTACTTAGATAGGAATAAATAGCTGTGTCATCAGCATATTTGGTAAATCAACAATGTTTGACTGGTCATAAATTTTCAAGTACTAAAAATTTCTTAATTTCTTTTTGTTGATTCAGATTTTATTCAGCATTTCTCAAATAGTATTTAGCCATTTTCTCATTACTGCCCTCTGTAATCGACTTTTAAAAATCAAGTTTTTTTTCAGTTATAGCAAATATCACTGCATAAAAAATTCAAATGTTTCTCTTGATTTACAACTAAAATCCAGAACAATCAGGGCCATTTTGAATTAAATCTTACATGTGAACGTATTGAAACAACTGATAAAATTTTTTCGTCATTTTTAATATGCGGAACTTGAAAGATAATTACACAATATAAAATGAAATAAATGTATTTCACATCCCCCTCTTTTTTTTATAAAAAAACAGATTATACTTGGATAAAAGCAAGAAAAATATGAAGAGATAACCACATTTTTTCTCTATTTTTATTTTTCGATTAATTTCCTCAATTTTAAAATTATTATCTCGACAGGTTTAGCACAAAATTCAATGACATATCGGTACGACTAGTTAAAAAAGTAGAAACAATGAATCTGAGTTTTCCAATACATGATCTGAAATGTGAGATTTCTGAAGAAATTCATCTCGGTCACCAGCAGGTCACAAATTTATCAGGGAAGCCTGGTTGAAATGTTGTGATAAAAACACACACGGACAAGGAAATTAGACCGAAAAAAGAAAAAGACGAAATACAATCTGAATATTTCTTCATGTTTCTCTTCAATACCAAATTTACTAAAAGATGACTGATCATAAGTTTTTCTTATGAAATTTGACAAAACGATTTTCTCGAAGACACTGCAATAACGGAATAAATAAACCTCTAACGTTTGTACATTTATAATCTTCCTTTATGAAATATGTCCTGAAAAGTTATGGGTAATTATAGATCTCTAAAACATCCCTGGTTGATTTAAGTAACTTTTGACACTTTATTATTCCACTTTATACTTGTCACCCATTTACTGAAATTCTAAGTAGGTTACATGCTGTCTATTTTGCTTTTCATGTCTAAGCTATAACGTGTGAGTATTAAATTATCTATGCACTTATTCCTCATTATGTATTGAAGAAATTTCAGCTGTCTCATTCTGATTGTATTATAAGTTAACTTGTTCCTATTTTCCTTAACACTTCCACTTGCTCACATGTTCCAACCATAGCATTCGTTGGTAGAACTACATCTCTATTGTATCACGTATCTTCATCTATATGGAAATTCTCTAACATTCACTGTCAATGTAGAATAGCATCAATAATATTATAATGAAAAACAACAGATGTAAGATTCGTCTTTCGTCTTACATCTGTTGCTTTTCATTATAATTCTATTGCTGCTATTCTACTATTAAGTCAAAATCACAGACTGAAAATAAGAAAGAAACATTTTGTAAGATTATGTAATGTTTATTGAAAGAAAACCTGAGAATTGCAATAAAAAGCAACAGAAGTAGGATTGTGACCCAATGGGCTCCCACTCGATCCGTTAGAAAACCCAGATAATCAAGTGGATAGTAAATGATTTCATCTAAACCTGTTGTGACAGGTGTTTTATTACTATTGACTGCATCACCAGTAAAATCGAGATGTGAATGCTTCAAAGCAACCATCCGCTGTCCATAAGCATCGAAAAAGAAATAAAACGTAAATAAATAAAAACTTTTGGGATTAAGTGATACTGTATCAGAATGTAGAGAATTCTAGTCATGTGCTTATATAGACAGAACATATAGATAACGGTAAGAATTGTGGTTAGAATAAGCAGAGAGAGGATGGTAGTAGCTTAGAAGAAGTAAGAAGTGGTCATACCACGTACATAACTCTAAAGAGAATGCTAGGTCTGGCTCAAAACTCAGCCAGTGAATAAAGAACCAAGTATATTGAAAAGAGGATTTGTGTTTTCTTTTTCGCTACTGAGATATTTTACTTTCTATTCTTTTTTGAATTTATTCTGGACATTTCCCCAGTTCAGTCAGCACTGTCAAGCTGGCGAAAATGCTTGAATGTCCTTGTCATATGTTCACATGATGAAGAAGATATTGCCTCATCTAAGAAATTCAAAGTTGATTACATCTAATACTACTAGTTATGGTTCAGGATAAATATGTGTGTGCTACATGCAACCTCTTTCCCGCAGATGCAGTATCGCATACAAACCTACCACTACTCTATTAATACTGCCATGGAAAATTCTACCAATTCAGACCTTTTACAACTAAGGACACATCATGCTATTTCCCTTCCTCTGTATTCCAAATGTAAAGATAAAGTTCAATTCAGATATTTTCCCCAAAACTACTATTTTGTAAAACAGACACCCGTATGGATGATTCTTTAGACACTACAATCTTAACCTATTCAAGGGACAATAATTATCTATTCTCCTTCTCGTAATGATCACTTCCTACCATATTTTCTTCCATTCATATGACACACCTCATTCATCATAAAAATATTATCAGTAACCCTCTACCTTGAGTGACTCTCGAGTCTTGTATTGAGTAAAAAAATAAATTCCTTTAAAGGACTCAGCTGACATTTAATAAAGCAAATCTTAAAGAGAGTGGCATTAGCAGAAATTGGTGGAACTGAAAACATAGATTATAGAGTACCACACTAGAAGAGCGGAATCTTTTAGAGAAGATCTGTATAATTAGATGGAAATTCGATAATAATGCAATAATTAAAACTGTTTTCGAAAAAATTAATTACTACAATTTATAACAGAATTGATTCCATTTTAATATTTGCAGAGTAAAAAAAAAATTACAATGTTGCTTCTTAAATGTAACTCAAGCAAATTAGTAAAAGTAATACAACCTTTCCTATATATCATGTGGATGATTCTCTACAGCTATCGTTTTCTAGGAAGTGATTTTCCAGCAATCACTGTTCATATAGATTATGCATTATATAAAAGTTAAGCACACTTTACTTTGTTTCTAATATTTTGTGATCTCTTTAATATTTTATTTCGTTTCTGAAGGCAACTTTGTCTACTCCTATGTATCTTTAGATTTCTCTGTCACATTTTCTGTTGTCTGTTACTACACTACACTACCCAGATAGTTAATTTGCAGTATTTTTTTCATTTTGATGTTTACAATACGAAGCTCTCTACATACATACCAGTTTTAAAAATCACAGTTATGCAGAAAACATAAATAAAAACAATACCTGACACCATGTAAACCTAGCAACAATGGAGTATTTAGCAAGCTAGTCTTGAAGACTATATCTAAAAAAGTGAGTTCAATCTTAACAGCATATTTCACATTTATGGATTTGTATCAAACTAAGTTACGTTTCCTCAATAACTGGATATCTCGTCGCATGACACTATATAAGCCACCGAATTTCTCAAACCATTTTTTGTACTTTACGATCTTGAGACTTAATGCCGGGTTAAGCTAAATCAGGTTAAGGAATGTACAGATAGTGTTATGGCTATCGACGCAGAAAGTGGACTCCATGAAACGAGTTTAAATCTCGGGATACGTTGTTACGTTCACTTTCGAAATAATGCCTTTCAGATATACATAAATCTTTTTTCCGCCCTCAGCTATGGGTTAGTTAACAGCGTTGACTATGCTATCTAGCCTTTAGTGGCAGCCAGAGAACCTTGGAGAAGATAAAGTGAATCTTCTCCACTATATTTCCCTAGAAATCATAGCAATTCACAGATAATAAAATATGAATTTTAATCGACCACTTCCTGAAAGGATATTACATTTTAAAAATCTAGACTGAGTAAATCGTAATAAAATCAAGAATATGGCACGAATAAAAAATTCAGAGATGAAAATAACAACTAAAACAAAGCTTCTGCTATGTTTTTAGCAAAATATTCTCTAAAAAATAAATACAATAATGGTGTTAATAATCAGCATTTCACTTAATCTATTTGAAAACGTTCTGTAAAATGGTGAATTTGCTAAGTTTTCTTTTCAGAATAAATGCGCAATATTTTGTCAGATCAGAATCTGTCAGTTGGTGGAACGAAACTCGAATATATTAATTTATGTAAACTGACATTTTTAGATTTTTTTAGAAAAAAAAGAATACAAAACAAGCCAAATACAGAAAAGCTCTGACAGATACATTTGGTAGACTGCACGACTGTACTATTTTTCTCTGAAAAGATGTCATCTGCTGGTGGTTTTCCCCTGCTGTTTTTCCCCAAAAAGAATACATCCAATTCGGTCAGTTCTGGGAATGCGATCTTTTATCCTTCATTTTTACAACTCAAGATTTAGAGACATTTTGATATATGAGAAACATATATATAAGAAAGTCAAACAATGTTAACCACTGGGGGTAGCGAAATAAATGAATGGATGCTGGTTTCCGATTTCGTTATCCAATAGTCTGAAATTTGCTTCAAAAGGCAATATCTCCTGTAGAAACTTGCCTGACTTGAACTGAAAATTCAATTTCAAAAAATGCACAAGAATGATGTCAGTTTCACTGTTATATAAGACAATTTCCTTATGGAACAATTGTCATTTGACCTATTTGATTCAAGAGTAAATAGCTGCCAAAAATAAATTTCTGAGATTTTCTCTGTGATTATGTTTGTACGGAGTGTGGTTATTAAATAAGAATCGGCTAAAGAACTGCCCAACCACAGTGCACATGCGCAAGCTGTGCGTACTATATGAGAAGCATAAGCAATCTCTTAATGTTTCGAGCTGTCTGTTTCTTCCGTGCACGGAAGTAAACCTGTTTTTTCTTTTTTGACGTGACGTAAAAATGTAAATCGAACAGCAATGAGGTTTTTAGTATACCTGAAGAAAATGACTACCGAATCTTTTCATAGGCTAACTGAAGTTTATGGAGAAGGATGTATATCGTTAGAGATTTTGTGAAAATCGAGAGTATGTCGAAGATGATGGAAGTTTTTAGTGCTTTTGTACTTCAAGAATGGATAGAAATATAGAAAAATGTACACAAATGTCTATGAATCACCATCAGAATGACTCCAGAAATGTTCTTCATCATTAAAGTAACCTTTAGGAAAATATTGCATGAAAATTTGAACGTCCACAATGTTCATTACGTACATTATTTTGATAGTTTTAGCATTACTTTTACAAATTTAACTTATTATGGTTTTCGACTAATACAGATTCCTTATTTAAACATAGCAAAGGCTACGCTTTGCATTTTGCCGATCATAACCTAATAAAATAAGCTTAACTAAAAAATTTACGAACATAATTATTTCAGCTTACAATATAAATTGTTTGGATAAGCATTTTTCAACTAGTAAGCATTCAGTAATCGCATACTTCCGCCAACACCATTGCCACTAAAACTGAACAATCAGGTTGCAGTTCCTATAATCTCTGCTCGAAGAATTGGCAAAGGTAATAATTTATCATGAACTTCACGCACTTCAACACTTAAAGTCAGTTCATAGAGAAATACAATGCAAAGGGAGATAATTGTTTAAGTTTAGATTCTCCATATAATGTTAGACTACTTTTAAATTTCGAGATTTCTTTAAATTGATAAGTTTCATAGATGAATCCCCCAAATTTAACTAATTATCTCTTGGCACATTACGCACCTTAATGGATTTTAATGACATTTTGAATGTCATTAAAATCCATTAAAATGTTTTATAGATGTTGCGTGGATGATATCTATAATATATATCTACAAAACAGATAAACAATCAGGTAGACAATCAGACATGGCTGAATATATAATTTTTGTTCAGTTTCGTTTGCATAGCTACTGAAAAAGCTGAATATACGAATGAAACATTCTCTCTGCTGCACGGACATGAATATTGGTTATTCATTCTATATTAAATACATAAAATATTAGATGGAGACATTCAAAATACTTGTCATCTTTTCATAGCTAACAAATGAAACGGTTTGCAAAAGCAAGCTTAAAAATAACTATCAATATAACTGGTTTAACATCCATTTTACTCCTCAAAATGAATATTTCATCAGTTAATAAAAAACAAAAACAGTGTAAATACTTTTTATCTAGCAAATTTGCGTACAACTTTTACAGCTATAGACTTTGAACATTCTCTTACTGAGGTTATTCCTAAAAAATTGTTTTTTTTTATCCAAAAAAGCCGTCATTCAAATAAGATGAATTGAATCAAATTTGTGCGATGTTGTCTTGAAAAATTCTCAGCCTCACCAAAAAGCTTTTTCCAAAAAGGATTCTGATGCGTAGGTATCTAGTCAAATTTAGGTAAGTGGTTCGAACCAAGAAGTTTTCAAAACTCCCTTGTACAATTAAATATTGAGATTAGATTCATGCTCGTTTTATCCTTGAAAATGAACTAAAGAGTTGCCAAGCTGAAAATTGGAATAATTCACGTATCCTTATTGTCTTAATACCTGAATAGGTGTTTCCTAGAAAAATAAATACCTGCTTAAATTCAACCTAATATATATATATATATATATATATATATATATATATATATATATATATATATATATATATATAGTAAGCTAATGAAATAAAATGTTAAAATTTTTCTTCTCGATCTAAAGTTTCGTAGATGGTATCTGCTCATGTGAGGGTGAGTTAGATAAATTGAATTTATGTCTTCGGCGAAACACAGTCTTTGTATATTTCCCATGTACAAATATATGTCTAGAAGTATGCATATCTGTTTACTTTTCTATTTCAGTCTTTTTTCTTTTAATTTATCTTTTTATTATATTTTACTCTTGGGAATGTACTTATATATATATATATATATATATATATATATATATCCAGAGTTGGACAGACAGTATTGCTATCTACCACAGATAACGCAGCGAAATGGTTGCATATTATCCTAGACACCATGATATAATTTCACTGAAATCAGAGATACCAAAATCAAACAAGTTCAAAAATTTACATATTTGGAAAGTGTTTTAACAGAGGACAGAAAATGCGACACTGAAATCCGAAGGGGCATTGGGATAGCCAAAGATGCATTCCAAAAGGTAAGCAGAGTATTAAGAACCAAAAAAAATCTTCGTTAGGAAGATGAGGAAGAGATTTGAATAGACAGAAATGTGGTTATACAGAATACTGCTGAGGATATCGTGGACCGAATATGTCAGCAAGACGAAGTTTTGGAGAAAATGGAAACAAAAAGGAAACTTATACTTAATATCAGGAAGAGACAGTTGAAATTTCTAGTGCACATAATGAGGAAAGAGGGCTTGGAAAATCTGATACTCAAAGGACACATTGAGGGCAAGAGGGACAGACGAAAACAATGTATGACATACTTAATGAGCTTGAGTAAATGAATGGCGGGACAGCGTTTAGGAGAAATAACCAAAACATTTTAAGAGCTACAAAGGACAGGATGATCAGCAAATTTTATACTACAGACGTGAAATTGAGGTCGATAGATATTTATGTATTTTCCTCGTCAATACTGACTTTTATCTGGAGTAGAAAAATTATTGTGAAAAAATATTTCTCTGGCAGTACCTGTAAAAAGAAAAAAGTTAAGACGAAATTGACTAATTTTATTTTTATGGCTAAAGCAAAAGAAATTGCACCGTGGAACTTGATCGATGTATACAAAAATATTTTTCTTCACTAACAATAATTAGAACGAGTATACAGCATTAAGAAACAACATAAAATGAGGCCTGCGTCTTTTAGAACTATCAAATATGAAATTTTCGCTCACTTCTATATTGTAGATTAGAAAGAAATAACCGATTTATTAAACGAGAGTGGGAAACACGTGTTTGATCTTCTGTACCTAATTATGCATCTAAGTCCCTTGTCTACTCCTCTAACGCTTAGGGCATCTCCCTAAACATAAATTCATAAAAACTTTTCCGAATTCGCATTATAAATGTTTATAAATCTTTTCCATTTTGAGATTGTCGATTCTTATCGTTTTCGTGCATTTAAAACAAAGTAAATCAAGCATTAAATATTGCAGTTTATATCTTGTCATTTTACGTTCCAGTTGATTTCACTTTCTATTATTCACTTTAGCCGATTTTGCATTCTCCTGAGCGTAGCGGCTAAAACGCGAAACATTTGTTAGATAATTTGCAGTCAAGTAAAATTTTTGTTTGTAAGCCTTACATTAGACAGATGACAAGGGAGGTGGTGTTGAACGCACATCGCTGAAAGATTCGTGTTTCAAACATGTCTATAAACAAGAAAGATTTGAGATAAAAAATTCACAGAACACTGCACAATACGGCGAATAGAAATTGCCCGTGGGCCAGATTGCTCAGGCACTGTGTTAGTTTGTATCATGAGCAGGAACATGCATCGTTGCATAAATACGTGCTTAAATAACCTAAATACAGACGAAGAAAAATTACTGTTTTGATGTAATATACAAAAGCATCATGAAAACCCATGTATTTTAAGTGATGTACACAGTAAATGGATATGCAGATAGCCTAATTGTTAGTCGTTATAAGCGAGAAATCTGCAAGTCGAGTTCAAATTCTGGTTGAGTTCGTAACAATCACTTTTTAAAAATACCTTTGCAAAGGTATGAATTCATTTTCCCCTCAGTTACGGGGTAAATAGTATGGCAGACTCGGTACTCTAACCGTAGTTGGCAATCAGTTTTATAGAAGGTCAGGTCTGAATTCAAGCCCTGGTTAAAAACGTACTATACAGCCATAGAAAAGATTATGGATTTCATAATGAATTTATGATCGCCATTTGGTCGATGAGATCACTGTAAAATAACTGTTATATATTATTGAAAAAAAAAAAGTAACGAGGAGTATCTAAAAATGTTGTCATTGATCCCTTTGTAAAATAACTAGTTTGTTAAAATCTAGTTGCATCAAATCGTTGCACATGGGCAAAAAGATTTTTTAAAAACTGTCTTTGAAAACTATATTTTCGGAAATGCATCTAATTTTTAAATTCTCTCTCAACATGCAGCGATATTAATTGAAAGACAAATAAAAATGATTCAATATCTCATGATATGTGTTCTGAGGAAGATCTTCATTGATTACATTGATAAATTTTGCAAGAATGTATATATATATATATATATATATATATATATATATATATATATATATATATATATATATATATATAAAAAACGTGACATGAACTAAGTACATAGTTCAATTAATAGTGATATGTCTTAGTAGTTTTTTTTTTCTCCGGAATTTCACACTGCGGATCAATTTGTTTTTTTTTAAACGTATTATATTAGGCAGCATATATTTTATAATATAAATATTTTATAATATCAATTTGTTTTTTTTTATAAAAGTATTATATTAGGCAGCATATATATAATTACAGTCTGACGATGAGGACATGATGTCTTTGAAAGTACTTGCTTCTATAAAAAATAAACTAGATCTATCTGACAATTTTATACATAAGGATCGAATCATTCAGTGGATTGTTAGTAGTTTAATACTTATATTAAATCTATTAGCGAAGAGATTTCGCCATTAATCGCATTAATATTTCTAATTGTTTCAATGTATGATTATTTCTTTATAATATATTCATATATGTATATATATTCATATACGTATATATATATATATATATATATATATATATATATATATATATATATATATATATATATATGTCTATATATGTATATATACATATATATATATATACATATATATATACATATATACATATATACATACATATATACATATGTATATATACATATATATATATATTTATACATATATATACATATGTATATATACATATGTATATATAAATATGTATACATATGTATATATACGTATGCATACCTATGTATATATATATATATATATATATATATATATATATATATATATATATATAATAATAATAATAATAGCTGGCCAATCGTATTCAAAGATACCAGTCTTCTAGGGAGGCTAGGAAATTCCTATTCCAGACTCTTGCTCAGGTACATTTGTGTTTCTTCAACATTCATAGAGCCAACCTGTGGTTTTATACTGCAACTATGCTGAGCAGACCTTAATTACAGTTTCTGGGAGAGAGCGTGTTATCTAAAATGATCAACAATCTGGGCAAACTGGAACCCTCGGTTCCCTCTACCTAATTTCACTTCCAATGCTTGGGTCAACAGTGGTATGTTTGCGGCACATAAGTCAAGATCAATCCTGCGACCTGGGACAATTCGTTATTACTTTGCTAATTATATAAATGTAAAACGTGACACGTAGTAGCAAATAATATATGTGATAGATGTCTATAAGAAGTTACTGTTGGTTATTTACGGCTAATTTGTTTAAATAATGAACTAACCATTATTTTCGTCACGTGGCGATAATTCTAAGTAAAATAAGGCACTAAAATAAGTTATCCTTTTAAGTTTCTTGAATATCGGTGCCTGATATCATAACACACACTGACACACTACCATAAAACACGTGAAGATACGATTTTCGTTGAGCTCAGATTCGGGGTTGCCAGATTATGCTAGGTTAAAAATATATATTATACTAGCCATTATCGTTGCTTTAATGGTTCAAGGGGAGTAACTCTTATTTTCCTTTTGTATCCAAATTTGCAGCTAGGTTAAAATTTTAAGCTAGCTAAAATTAAATTTAAAGCTAGCTAAATTTTTTAAGCTAGGCATTTAAGCTAGTTACTGTGGCGGACTCTTCGTTTGACCATCATCACAATATCTAGGGAGGAGTAGGTGCAATAGGCATCAATGAACTACAAAAGGACTAAAAATTGAGCTACATTTAAGTATTGAATTAATGTTTAAGATTTCCTTTTAAAAATTCAACGATAATTCTTCTGCTGCCACTTAATATAAAGACGATTTGACGTGCGAAGATCCTTATTTTCCGTACAAATAATTATTTTTATTTCATGGATGATAGAACAGGAGACAATATATAAGATAAAATTAATATGGCGTAAAGATGGGAAAATAGAAATTAGGATTAATATTATATTTAACATATATCACTCTTCAGGCCATGTCACTCTTCAGGTTTACCTAATTTGCATATTGATTTTAAAAAGTTTCTTTCATTAATTAACTGTTCATTCATTACTGTTCTTTTATTCGGTTTGTCTTGATTTTCATATAAAAATTGTTCTGTTTAGGAATATCGTTTATATAGTGCAGAAAAGAGTTTGAAATTTGAATTTTTCTTGGCCTCCAACAAGTTGACTTCTATTTGTAAAACCTTTCTTAACTATAGCAAGCCAATTTATGAATGAAATGTTCATTTGAAATTTGTTTCAAAGACTTCAAGTAGTGAATATATCTTATTTTTAAAGCGATAGGAAGCGGGTGAAGCCTGCTAGGTAAATATGACAGGCTAGGTAACCAATATTCCACAGCAAGGCATTGTGTGTTTAAAATCTACAAATTTTAGGCAAACTATAAACAAATAGTAATTCCTATATCCGTCCTTTATGATTCGACATATACGATAGTGAATCCATAAGTCTATAGCTTGACACGTAGATGAGTTGCAGTTTGATGTGAAAATTTCGTTGTATAATGTTCGACGTTTTTACTGTCAACGTTTAAAGTAGAATTAAAGTATATTGAAAATAAAGGAGATTTTGTTGAAAAATAAACAATAGATGTGTAATATCAATATATTTTTTTTAATTAGGCTGCCGACATTGAGGTAACTATACAGGAGAGGGTGAGGAGAAATTCTCAATTCGATCCACATCGAATAATCTGAGAAAATAACGAAATATCAGATATTTTGTAAGGACTTTTAGTTAGGCTGAGAAACCATCACCATCCCCATCATCTATATATCCCTTTGGAAGGAAAGTTCTCATGGTTTGTAGAACATTAAAAAACTTTATGAACTTACTTTCCAATCAAATTATATATATAGTAGAAAATGGATTGAAGCACAGCAACATTCCTGAACTTACCCTATTTCCTTTTTACTTTGCAATGGTGTTTTATATGAGGTTCAAGGACTGTGATGAGGTTATATATATAGGCTATCACACCTCTGGAAATCTACTTAATATCAGGACAATGTCAGTCAAATTGATAGTATCTGTTAACATACGAAATTTGTATACAAATTGATAGTATCTGTTAACATACGTATTTGTATACGATCTTGTGTCTCATACTGAGGATGATATGCAACGTGCAATGGACACTTTCACCAATGCTTTCACTGTTGTGGAACTTACTCTAAGACTGCACTGTTAAAGCCTTACATAGAACCAAATATCTTTGTATGTAATAAGCGTATACGCGTGGTTGATGACTTTATTTATCTTGGTTGCCCACTAATGAGAACATGTACACTGAACCATTAAGTTACGAGAATTCAAAAGGCCAGTAATGCATTCGATAATTTAGGAAAGTGACTATGGAGACAGCATGGAATTTTGAAAGTGACTAAGATCAAGTTGTACCACTCTTGTATTGTCTATCGCGATTAATCGAAACTTCTGAGCGATTTCATCATCAATGCCTGCATCAGTACTTGGATTCAACTGGAGAATGTCATTGATGTAGAAGTTAAGAGAAGTCAGTGCAACAGCATTAAAACAACAATTCTGAAAAAGGTTGCATTGGAGTAGTCATGTTACTTGCATGAGCAACAACAGGTTTCCAAGGCAGCTTCTGTATGAAGAGCTTGCTTTCTGCTTGAATTTCTGGGATGAGAAGTTATCATTATTTATGCTATTTATACTCGGGCTATTGTCCCCATGTTTGTTGTTTTTGTCATAACATTTCGGTTGTTGTGTTCTCTGGCCTTCATCAGGTGTATATCGATCAGGGTAACTTACAGGGAATTCTGAATTAGAAGATTTTAATCCGTAGATTAAATAAAGGGTTCAGTTCAGAATTCCCTGTAGGTTACCCAGATTGATATACACCTCATGAAGACCGGAACCTACAATAGACGAAGCGTTGTGATAACGACAAACATAATGATAATAGTCCGAATATAAATAGTATAAATAATGAAGAGATTGATAACGGAAAGTGACCAGCTCCTAAGCGAAATTGGCGTTATAAGAATAGTCTGAAAGAATTACTGAACATTGCAAACATCAATACATCTAACTGGGGGTTCCATGCAAATGAACATAGCACCTGGCGGAAGACGTTTCATGATGGAAAGGTTGCTTTAGAGAGTTCTCGGTTTGCGGGAAAAAGCTGGAAGGAAATGCCCGAAAAGGTTTTGATGTAGAACTTCCATACCATATAGGTAACACTCATGGAATCACTTGTGATGCTTGTGGTATGATTTGCCTGAGGAAAGCAGAAAAATCGAGTCATATGCGAAGTCATCCATCGTACCAGAGAACCAAACAACTACAAAATGGCATTAAGTACTGAGAATTTATGTCACTTTTGCGGAAAAGATTGCAAGTCAACTAGTGGGCTGAAAAGATATGTAAACTGTCCGAAAATGTAGCTAATGATAACAAAATGTATGGTTCTCTATTCTGTCATATATTTTAAAAGTCTGTCCGGTTTAAAAAGCCGCATCTGCTCAAAGCACAGCTAGATCTTAAAATGATATCTTGTGATGGTCATGCACAACAAGGTGGCAGATTTTACGTATTTATAATGTAATAAATAAAAGTTAATTCTTATCTCCCGATTCTGAATTTCACAGAAATAAATGCCCTCTTCAGGGGCAAGATAAATCAATTGCATTAACTGATATCATATCTAGTTTAAAAAACATTATTTTTTGACGTCAACTTAATTTTCAATTTGATTATAAATTTTAAATATATGCGTGTGTGTGAGAGTGAGAGAAATAACACTTAATATTAACATAAATGTTAATGACATATCTTTGTATGTATGATAATACTTCATATTTATAATATAATATATATGCGTGTGTGTATCATATATTTAGGATGACATTGTAATTGTAGAAAAACATTTGCTGTTTTACATATTTTTATGGTTTTGCATAGCATGATGTACATTTGATAATCAGACCTAAATTCTGAAATGTATATATATATATATATATATATATATATATATATATATATTATGGCATACAACATTTATATATATAATAAAGAAAATAAAGCGATAGAATTAGAATGAAAATTGAATATGGTCGTTCCTTGTATTTGTTAAAAGAGAAGACACCTATCGCTCCCATAACGAGTTTCTAATAAGATAATGTCTTTCTTTTCAATAATTTTTTAATTAAAAATATGACGTCTTAGAATGGAAGTAGATTTATGTAACCACCAGGTAAACTTCTTTGAAATGATTAAATAATCAAACAAGGTATAAATGTAATTAGTGAAGGAATCTAGAGAACATGGTCCTCTGAAAGAATAGTCGCCGAATTTAATGACAAAAAGTACCACGCAGAATGTTAAGCTACTTACCTAGACAAAACGTTCATTAAGTTTTATCAAATAAAGTTTTTCAATGAGGAATGATCCGTGCTTCTAATTGCTAAGACTTTAGAATGTTGGCTTCAATTACAGACGTAATTGCATAAAATTTTGTTGGCTCATTAGTGAGCACCGAAATGTGTGCAGGTTTTAAGTTTTAACGAGTTTATTTTTATTCTAAGTTACCTAATTTTGCTCTTACATTTAATTGTTTGAACCTGTTGCTCATACTGAAAAAAGAGCTTCGAGTAAAATAGATTTTTTTAATCATAATGAAACATACGATGTTGTAACGCATTAAATATCTTATCTACTGCTTATTTAACCAGTTGAAAGCCAGTCAGATGCAGTAGCCATTAAAATCAAGGACGTGTGCTGGAGCATTGTTCTGATGGAACAAGTCTCATTTCGTCAGTTTTCCTGGGCATTTGGTCTTGATAGCCTTTCGTAACTGCTTCAGCAAGTTAGCATAATACTCTCAATTGATTTTATGATGCTTTTGAAGAAGGTCAATAAACACAACGCCTTTTGCATTTCAAAAAACTAAGACCATCACATTTCCTGAAGATGAAACAAACTTGGATTTCTTTAGAGCAGGTGAGGAAAGGTGTTCCACTGCATGGATAGTTTCTTTGTCTCTGACTCAAAATGATGAACCCAACATTCAGCCTGGGTTAGGAAACCTTCAAGGAAACTAGCTGGATTTGTCAGATTTTTCCATGATGTGATCAGTCTGGTATACTTTTCATCGTTTCAGAAGACGTAGCGCCCACCGAACGGAAACCTTCGTCATGTCAAGTTTATTTGCAGTATATTCTAATAGGATTGGCTATTTGATTTATAGTCAACCGCCTGTCACCCATTACTATGCAGTGAACACAATGTTTTCCTAGGTGGTAGTTTTTGCAGGACGTCTAGAACTTGAGTCATCTTCAAGACTCTTCCTTCCCCTTTTAAATCCAGATGTCCATTTTTGTACCGTTGATAAAGCCGGTGTGTCATCTTCTAATGTAACAACCTTGTCAGCATGAACGTCCTTGGTAGCTAAACCTCTTTTCTGTATATACTTGATAACACCATGGTGTCAAATTCTGTACATTTTCAAGAGAAGTCGCTACTAATTACATTTGAAGTCTTCTTTGAATAATCAAATATCCGTTTATCTACAATAAAACAATACAATTATTGATAAGAAAAGTTGAAATTAATGCATGCAAGATTTCACAGCTCTATTATCATTCCTACATAGTCAGCCTATAAACTTTTCAGCTCACCCACATATATGGTTAAGAAAAAATATAAGGTTCTGAATTGTAACACATTACCATGCCTAAAGATGATTAAATAAAGTTACCAATTAACTATTACTGGCAGACATATATCCACATATTCAATCTAAGCGAACATGTCACAAAATAGAGTTTAAAGTGAGATTACTACACAAATCGGAGCAAAGACAAAAACTACTAAAGTCCTTTCGGCATTTTCCTCTTTGAGGACTCGTCAGGTGCCAAATATTAACAGTATCCTCTCTCAAAGGAGTGTTATTAGCTGAAAATGAAGGCCCAATCAGGTTAATACACATTATAAAGCAATTTAGCAGGTTTTAGCAGGTCCATGAATTTAACTACGTAGTCTAGTATTAAATTTCGGACTTATATCAGGTTTTATAAATAGAAAAAAAAATTAAATAAAACGTTATCATTATATCCGCTACTACTTTGGGTTAACTACCTTAGTTATTGTCGCTCTTCTGTTTTTTTAAATATACAGGCATTATACATTATCGTTTTTGACTTGCCATTTCATTTTTCTGGTTGCTACTGTTTTCCATTTACTGGAGTCTCCTATAAATTTACAACTATTACAAATGCTTGCATCGTTTTGTTCAAACTGCGATATAATGAAATATTTTCCTGGTAGAAAATAGTGTAATTTAGATTTTATGCCTGGACTGATGGAAAGTATTACTTGGGAATGAACTGGCAGTAACGTAACTTTGAAATCCTTTCATCTGGTCAATGACATGAACACGAAGACAAGCATCACTAAAAAATACTAAGAGCAAGTAATTGTAATTTTTAATAGCTCATTCGAATCTTTGTTATATTATTTTTGTAAATTTAACGAAATGTTGAATAGAAGAAAAATATGTGTATTTCTTTCATTTTACATTTAAAATTTGTTTTATATTTCTCATAAAATTTCTAGTCCCAAATCTTCAGATTGTAGTGTTTATTTCGAAAACTTATCAGTCAGTTAAAATGAAGAGTGACAATTAACAGACAAGCTTAAGTGATTTAGTTTCGTAGCTGGTAACTGTTTGTTTTTAAAATGATATTATGTTTAAATTATTCCATGGGAAACATAAAAAAGCTTAATATTTTAAATTAGCGCTTGCAAGTTTGGATAAAAGAATGCTATTAGATTGGGCGTTCCACTGTGTATCTTTTTCCCTCCTGAATTGACAATATTTAGGTACCTCCACGAGATCGCTAAAAAATGAGCATAGCATGATGAAAAAGACGCCAAACTTGACGAAAACAAAATTTTATCGTGTAAATGCTTATGTTATTATTAAGAGGAAAGATCAAAGTTTATTTTAATTATTTTTTAACATTTTTTAATCGTCCTTAGCATGTCCGAAAGTTTCGTTAAAATTCTTGTTATTTCTTTTTTTTATTTAGCAAACTTGACAGATGGCAATCATTTTTTTTCCATTTTAAAAAAAATGAAAATCTCACTTTGAAATTCTTTTAAATATCAATTATCATTTTTTCAAAACTTATTTTAAGAAAATTAGAAATTATAATGTTTATTTAAAATATTTTGAACCAAGCTTAACATAGCTTCTGCGCCGAAAAGATGTAATTTGAAAATAAAACAAAGCAGGTCATAAACTTTCGCCTCATTTGACATGTGATGAATGACATATTGACGGATTCTGTGAGGATAATTTGTTCTACGGAAGGAGAAAAGTGAAATTATTTAAATTTAATTGAACAAATTATTTACCTCGTTATTTTTAAGGAAAACTTTCAGCGCTATAATTTTTTTCTACTTAACTTTCACCTTTATGTTTACGATGCTTTATAGAAAATATATTATAAAGAAATTAAAATAAGACTGTTAAGAGTGAGATTAAATTTCATATTTCATAGGAAAGGTATCTAATTAATTTATAGGTACCTTTCTTATGAAATTTTATCAGAAGTGTACATAAAATACTATAATTTTATGTATATTTATTACATTTTACTGTGTTATTTGTATTTCCATTCATTTTATTATTAATTTTGATATTTCATTTATGGAAAAATGTCATAACTGAGATTAATATAAAAATAAGATCATATAAATTTCATAAGATGATACTGATACTTGTAGGTACCCTTCTTAGTTGAAATTGAAAAATCAAATTAACTTCTCCACACGTGTTTCACAAAAGTAAAGGTCTTAACAGCGGAGAACAATGCTTAACTCAAATAACGCAACTTAATTGTTTTCTGGTTGTTCTTCCGTACTTACAACCCGATTATAAACATAAAATTACATTTCTTAATTACTTCGGATCTTCTGATTAGTCAAAATGATACAATTTACAACGCACTAAAAAAATCTATCTCATTAGGAAACCTGATGCGGCTTTTAACTAATTTTATAATATTTTAACAACTTAAATGTAAAAATCTATTATAATTAAAGAAATAACAAATAATTGTATTAAAAATTCATTCTTCATCGAAAAACTTTTTTGCTTTCAGAAAATATTGTCCATATTCATAAAAAACAACTAAAAGCAAATGAAAGCATTTGAAATTAAATAATATCTTTGTTTTATTGAGTTTTGTATGTTACAATTCAGAGCTGATTTTCAGGTAGGGGGTCCATTTAAAAACAAAAAAAAACATAATTTGCATTTCTTAAAGCCTTGTATTGTAATCACTAAACCTGACGCTATCGATTTTCTAGCGTTTTCATAAAATTAGTTATGGGTGTGTAATAAATATAAAAAATATTTCTGCCATGACTTTATAATAATTTCGATCATCTGTGAATAGTTTCTGAAAGTTTCATTAACATCCGACAATTATTTTTATTTTTGCAAGATTTTCCAAATTAATGTGTGTTATACAAAAAAAAAAAAAAAAACGTGCTAAAAATTGTATATATTATTTTACTAGTTCCGGTGATACAAAGAGAAACAAGGTTTTTTTAATCAAAATTTGGAATGTTCTCAAAAGAAGAAAAAATAATTAAAATAAACTTTGATCTTTACTCAATAATAACATAAGCATTTAGACGACAAAATTTTGTTTTCGTCAAGTTTGGCATCTTTTTCATCATGCTGTACTCTTTTTTAGCGATCTCATGGAGGTACCTAACAAGTACTTAACACTAAGACGCGATATGATGTAAATTGCGCTGAGTCGTTTTTATTTTGCCTTCTTTTTATCAGAAATTATCAGTTTAGATGACTGATAGGTAGGACGGGATGGGAGTTGAATACTTGATTTTCTTTTTTCTCATGGAAATGAAAAGCTAAACTCTGCTTACAACCAAAACTCAAACTTTTTTTTTGGGGGGGGTGGAGATCGTGAGTAATTAGAACCGGACATGGCTTCCATTTGTTGTACTTGAATTTATCATTCAAGTTTAAAAATATCAAAAAGACTTGCATTGTTTTTAAAACCGCAAAATCTATTATCACGCAGCCATTTCCAAATGTTCAATATCTTTAATGAAGTACTGAACAAAATCAAATAATGAAATATATACCTCTATTGTCTGGGTAAGCGAGACAACCTTCTTATTATTAACGGCAAGGTGAATTCTCTTTTAATTTTTGTTTAATTAGAGTCATTGAGAGAAAAAAAAGAATCCGGTTGGTTTAACACTGCGAACATAAATAGCATTATTATTGAGACGATAAAAATGAGTGAAGTAGGCAAATGAAGTTGCAAAAAAAAAATAATTCTTTATGGGGGACAATAATGAAAATTATAATGAAGTCTTGTAAATGTCATTGTCGATTCCCGGAGTTTTCTCAAACTATCTGTTTATTCCTCACAAATCATTACTACTGAATAGTGATCCTCATTAGGTAATACAAACTAAACTAATTGCAGTTTTGTCAATTTAATCATATATACTGTAGATCGTAGCTAAGATATTTGGGCATTACCATCAAATCAGTCATAATTTTCAATGCTGACTTTCGAGACAAAAATGTTTGGTGTATTACAATTTTCTTGACAACAATAATAACCACCTTTCTCTCGTCAGCTCTTAATTATTTTGTACCAGAGCTCATTTTTGTAAGTTTCTAGGTTTTTAGAAATAATGAAGTATAAATTAATGCATTCTTCATCTGTTTAAATTTATCTTTGAGTAGTAATATCTATATGTTTATTGGATACAAAATTTGTTCGGTCAGGTTTTCTTGTTATACTTAATCAAATAGAAACTTCCTGTTGCCTTAAATTATTGATACATTATTTTGCTTTTTCGCGTACAATCTCACTTTGTCCAAAACTTGTTTCAATGAAAATAGTCATGTAAAAATAACTAATTATGAATATTAGTGCCATATTCCAATATATACTAATCTCTCTTATTACTTAATGAATTTATTTTTACTAAATTTAGCTTAGTACGGTATGCCAAAAAAAAAAGAATAGTAATCTCAATCGTCATAGTGGTCTACAAGAACAACGTTAACTACTGCTTCACAGAAAATATATTTTGCTAACTAATCGTGTGATGGAATTATTCTGGAATACTTTGAAGTGAAGTTAAACTTTGGGTCGACTTTTTTTTTATCGGATACGCCTTGGGAAATCAGTAGCGTCTTATCCGCATTTTTTCTTTCGTTTTTTTTTAACGAAGGAATTGAATTAAATTGAATTAAATGATTTTTATTCGGGCAAGATTAATTTTGTCAGTGTTGTTTAGGATATTTAATTCAACTTTTTCGTGTTAAAAAATGTTAGAAAAATCTTTTCAATTTTCAGGATCGATTGTCATTTGTAAAGGTAAGTCCTGGTTGGCTTATAAAGTTTTTCTTTTATTCTATTTTTTTTTTTTAATTCGAATAGTGTCTACATTTAAGAGTTCAAACAAGTAAAATAATTTAAATATCTGGGAAGTGTTTTAATAGAGGACGGAAAGAGCGACACTGAAAACAGGAGAATTTCGTTACAAATTAAGAAAAGATTACTGAATAGTTATGTAATATCAATCCTCCTACATGGCAGTGAATGCTGGACAATGTCCTCACAGATGACGAAACATAAAGCAACAGAAAAGGACTCTGAGCAACAATGAAGTTTCAGAGGAAATGGAAACAAAAAGGACACTAATACGAAGCATCAGAACTTGAACATTCGCTTTGAATGGAAAAAAACAACACATAATTAACATGAAGAAGAGTCAATTGAAATTTCTAGGGCACATAATGCGGAAAGAACTTGGGAAATTTGATGCTCACATGAAATGAGAAAAAACGTAACCTACCTAGCGAGCTTGTGAAAATAGATGGTAGAACAAGGTTTAGGAGCGATAGCAAAAACTAAGGTTCTCATTGAATAAATAAATTGAATAAATATTGGTATTTAGTTGTAAAAAAATTAATTAACCTGTCCCTGTCGACTGTAACAAGAATACGTCAACTTTACCCCTGTAGAAGTGTAAGGCTCCGTCCTAAAATAGGCCTTTTGTTAATCGTGGTTAGTGATTTCTTATCTTGGGCTATCAGAGAAGCCCATTCTAATCAATCGGCAGATCACGCTGACTGTTTCTCGCTCTTCCTTCGATAGCTGATGCTTTTAAATGAACGTTTACAATAACATGGTTATATCAACTTCTTTTCTCTTTGATAGAAAAGAATTATTTTAAGATGACATTCCCACATATTGAAATATTCTTGAATTTTGTGTTACTGCATTTTCATATTTAGATTTTACTTTTTAAATAAAAAAAACTAATATAACATAATTACAAAAATGTTAATGAATATAGGTTAACATTAAAACCATTTTTCCTATAAGAATATTTCGTTCTGTTTAAAACAATGACTTCTGCACTAAATCACGCGACAACTGTTGACATTTAAAATCGCTCAACATAACCTTCATTAAGCGCTTGCAATTGATACGATTGTTGCCTTTAGTTTTAAGATATTTTCTATTATTTTATTGTAATTTAAAAAAAAGTATTAACAAGGAACAAAATTTAAAAAAAAATCGTAATTAAGAATAATTTAAATCTGCAAATATGACTACGTACAATTAGATACTTTTGTTGTTTCGATATAATTATTTTTGAGAAAAGTGTAACAAACTTCATGTTCCCATCATTTACAAGTATTTGATATAACTGTAAGAAACTTCTGCCATAAAGACTTAAATTATTTTCTTCATAATGGCGATATGTGTCTGAGATTTGAAGCGAACATATTTTTGCGATTAAATATGATCACCTATGGAAGCGAATATTTGAACAGCATCTGTTGATTTGGTCAAAGAGTGGTTCGAGCACTGTTAAACCATCAAAATTACTAGGTAAAATCAAATGCTAAAAACAAAAATTGAAGTACCTATAAATAGAGTAAATATTTCAAAGGAAAACTTATAGTTGACATTCACATTATTACCGCATTTGGTGGTACAAGAGAATCGGCACTGAGCTGAATGCTTCAATGTATAATTTCCGATTTGGGATTGATGAAAAATCTTTGGATTAAAGGTATCGATAAGAAAGATCATATTTTAAAATATTACCTTGTGAAATAATTTTTCTTAATCAGGTTAGCCCAAGTGACATCATAAAAATAACGCCTCGCTGACTGTCTCAAAGCGTGTACCTTATATAGTCGATGTAGCAACCATAGATCGGCTATGATTGATAAGAAAGTGCCACTGTTACTATGCTGAGTAGTCTGTACCATAATTGCTATGCAAATTTGTCGACGGTGCCGTCTGTGCTAATCAGCCAGATTTCTCCAGACATAATCGTGTGGATATACAAATTTAGTTACGCCAGACGCACTCTATCCGGGGTCTCTTATTCCATTGGTATGCTACAAAAAGAAATCTAAGCGAAGTAGGTAGATGCGCCCCTGGCGCTCTTGAACTTGGTAGATTGAAATGGCAATTTTCGAGTTAAGTTAGCCTTTCCCACTTGGAATATTGAGGAAACATATCTTCATCCCATTTACCAACCCATACTGAGTAAATATCTTTCTTATATACGTAATTGCTAAGGTTTGCTTATAAATATCAAGTTGTATTTATACTTGAATGATATATGAGTGGAATATACATATAGATTAATTTGCACGCACACACATACATATTTGTATAATTTCATATATATCATACACGTGTCTATAAAGGCAGAAATGTTTGTATTCATTGAATGGTGAAAAGTAGTAACAATTCGACGAGTGTGCATGTGTTTAATATCCAGACTATATGATCTGAAAAAAACATACTTGGGAGGAGAATCGGCCTTTATTTGCATATTCACCTTAATCGGTTAAATTAATGAGAAAAATATAGCTCAATAAAAACTACGAGTAGTTTTTGATACACAAATAATAGACACAATTCATAAATAGATAAAATCAAAATGGCTGACAATTCTTTTTCTTTCTGATCAGTAAAATTTATATCACATGTTAGAATAAAATTTAGTTTTATTGCAATAAGCGTGAATAAACTGTATTGCCTGAAGACTGCGTGATTCACTAAAATCGTTTTCTTACCTCTATAACTGACATATGAACACCTTTTGCAGATTTAATTCTAGTTTTGCTAGATATTTAACTGTTTTATTTTTTTACTTTTTCAGTATTTCTGAGTAATTCAACTTTGTCTTTGTCAATATTTCTGAGTAATTTTGTTTTTCTAAATCTCTTATGTCAATTCATAATTATGTCTTCAACTATTACCCTTAAATACAAAATGAAAAGGCCAATTATTTATTGTGAAGTCATTGTTAGCATGATTTCTCCTAGGATCTTTTATGAATTGGGTCTAAGGTAAAAAAATGATACAATATCGAGGATACCAGCAGCTAAAATTCTGTTAAAACCATTCTCTGCTGTAAACAAGTTTTTAGTTATTTGGCAAAAGAAATGTTTGCTGTTACAGATTTAAAATGTTTTATTTTTAATCCTGATTATACGCTGGATAGATTTTGAGCTTCAACTGAACTAAGATATGGAATATTCTATGAAATTCTTGAAAGTGGAATAGAAAATAATACCTTCTGCTTACAATCGTCAAACATGTGAAAGGCGAAATAGAATTTAAAGCTTTTCCGTCGAATTTTTACTTTATATTTTATTGCAAACGTATGCAAGAATAATATATTTTCTTAACAGTTGACGTTACCATACGGAATTTAAGCCAGTTGTTTACAAGATATGAGGCTGTTTCATGGCGTCAGGTGCATGGTATCAGGCGAATTATCTGATGGTCGAGAGGCACAGTTAGCTGTGTGCATACACACACATACACTTGATGCTCCAGTTATTTGAGAACACGTCTTCATCAGGTCGTAATTGTAGGATGGCTTAAAATATATTATCACCCGGGAGTCTTCAGAACAAAATTATAAAATTCTTTTGGCATTTAAGATAATAATGTTTTCATTGTATAAATTTAACTTTATTAAACTTATATTAAAATATTAACTTAGTGATAATAAACAGGTCAAAGATGATTGGTTCCATTTTTTTAATAGGCATAACCTGAATGTCTCATAATTCTGCAAACTGTTCATTATCAGGTATCGAATATTGTTATTAATATTGCAATAAATAATTTTAATTGATGTCATCTGATTCTGCTCATCAAATTACATAACAATCAGGATAAAACTGAAAATGCACAAAATGCACCAAAACTGCCATTATCAGATACAACCAAGGCCTACTAACAAAACTGTCAATTTACAGATTTTTGTCTGGCAGTTTCTGGAGGATAAAACAATTTGATAGTCAATATTCCTCAAAACTGATTTCTGAAAAATTCACGAAAGTAAATTTTCTTTTCGTAGATAATTTTTTTTTTTTGCTTATTCGAAATCAAAGTTTTATCTACGAAAAGAAAATTTATTTTCGTGAATTTTTCAGAAATCAGTTTTGAGGAATATTGACTCTCAAATTGTTTTATCCTCCAGAAACTGCCACACAGAAATCTGTAAATTGACAGTTTTGTTAGTAGGCCTTGGTTGTATCTGATCCATTATCAGTAATTTGATGCTTTCAACAAAAGTATGAACAACTCTTAATGTATTACAATTTGTATACGCATTTTTCAAAATTTACCTGTATTTTTAACTTAATTCATTTGTTGTATGTAAAACTCTACCTTTAGCCATATCTTTTGCAAATAAATCTTTTATTGTTGGGTGGTATAGGCAAATGTTCAGCATCCAAATCAATCATCATATCGGAATTGTAAATTCTGAAATTTGAGTAATTGAAGATACTGACTGGAAACTGAATAATCTTCGTGTGCATTTATTATACAGATAAGTAGAATACGTTAGTATTAAAGGTCTTTTTTGTTGAATACTGAAACATTTTGTTAGATAATTCTTTAAAAAAAACTGATTGCACAGAATCATTCAATTAGCTACGAAGAACAAAACATCTTTAGCAAAGCCTTTCCTATCAAATTTAGTTTGACACGTCGTAAAAAAAATATTTGGACATTTTCTTTCATTTGTCGGTAAGCTAACGTTACTTTTATTGCTAATGTCGGTATTCTTAAGAAGAGAACCGTCAAAGAATTTTGACTTTTCTTTTCCATGTACATCTGAAGTTCAACTCGATATGTGAGTAAATAGGTGCTCTAAAAGATTTTTTCTTGTTAAAATAACAGGTGGGTATTTCGGTCATTCCCATCACATGACTTTGTCATTTCTTTCTGCTTATTAACATCATTTTATTACTTTTTCGCTATAATTTTTTAATTCCATTTGGTAGTTTTGCATTTTTTTCATTCGTTAGGATTAAAGGCCTGCTTTCTTTTATCCTGCTTTCCTACGTATAATGCAGAGAACATTCTTAATTACGTATTTCTAACAACCAACCTATCATTCATACCAAAATATGTACACATATATATAGTAGACATACACATTTACGTGTGTATGTATAAGAAAACGAAAAAAAATCTAAACTGAATGTAAATGAATAAATTTTTCTTCGTATATGAGGCGAGAAAAACTTTGTGTAAAAACAAAACAACAATAAAAAAAACGGTAAGCAACTTTTCTTTTCAATTGGCTTCTCTATATCTAGAAATGAAAACGCAGATATGGGTTCACTATTTAAGTTTTATCCAGCCATTTGGGATCCCACGCTTTCGGTCATTATCATGGCCATTAAAATCAGAGACCTTGAAATTCAAAGACAAAATTTATTATTAGCAATTTTTTTCTTTTCTAATATTATTCATTTTCTTGTTAATGGCCAGGAATATGGCCGAAAGCATTACCTCCCAAGCATATAATGAGGAAAGGAACTTTGAAATTTGATACTCACTGGACACATTATCGGCAAAAGTGACAGAAGAAAACAATGCATAACTGACCTAACTAGCGAGTTTCAGTAAATGGATGGCGGAACAAGGTTTAAGAGAGAGAGATAACAAAAAGACTGATTATTGAGAGCTAAAAATGACAGGAAGTGTTTATTTTATTCCGTTTGATATGTTGCATGTTTTCATCCGTTAGTATTAAACGCTTGCTTTTTTTAATTCTGATTTATTATGCATAATTCTGATAAACATTCTTAATATGCATTTGCAACAACCACCGTACCTTTCATACCAAAATATGTACCGACAGATATATACACATTTACGTATGCATGGGCATATAAGAAAACAAAAAATCTAAGCCAGTTATGCAAATGAACAAAATCTTCTTCGTATATGAGGCGAGAAATACAAAAATCTATGAATGCTAGCAGTTCTTGTTTTCTAATATTATCCATTTTCCTTTTAAGGGCTAGGAATATGGTTTAAAGCATTACCTCCCAAATTTTTCAACAATACTTTTACTTTAACTTCAGACATTCAATTTCGTGTACGGAATCAAAAATAATAATATAAATACCATTCATTCCTTGGCTATGAATTTTAGCAGAATATGAACTAACGAAAAAATTACTCTGAATATTTAACAATAAACTTGTTGTAAGCAAATACAAAAGGGTGTAGTAAAGCTCCTGAAATTTAAGTAGAATATGCAGTAAGAAAGGACACGAAGACTACTAAAATTACTTGTGTGTAAAGTCCAGCAGAGTGAACACTTAAACAGAAATCTTACCATCTTACTAACATCATTCCTTTTACTGAACGAGGTAAGTAGTCGCCTAGTTTAAATTGTTGAGCTGTGAAAACGCACACAACACCCCCGTATAAAAAGTTTAATTTCTCAGCACTAAACCTTTCTATGGTCCTAATCTGTAGAGATAACAGCGTTTTATTATCAAAATTCCTTGTACTTGCTTCATATTCTCTTTCAGTTGTTGTAGAAAAATTTTCCTATCTCGTTTGGTTTCTGCTGGCCATCGATGAAAGTAGAGCAGATGAGGAATCTGGTCTTAAATTTTTGTGAAATGTTGACTGAAAAATGCCCTAAGACTTACGCTGTTTTATGTATTTTTGTGAGTTCAATCATTGGTAGAAATTTTATTTTAGTAGATGGAATTTTAGTTGAATACCTGGAGCGTTCGAATTGTTTAGGACATTTAAATAATACTACACTAATTGTATTACAACCTCTGGAAAAATAGGTAAGAATGAACTGAATGAAGCATGAAATTAGCGTCACGAGGTTTTACTGTTAATTCTTTTATGTGTTGTGTCTACACAAGCTCGATAGGTAGGCCATGCGCTGTTTTCCTCTTTTCCGCTTCCCTTCAATATGTCCTGTCATTTCCTCATAATGTGCCAGAGAAATTTCCACTGTCTTGTTCTGATGCTACGTGTAAATATTTTTATTTCCATTTTATCTAACAATTTGTCGTTGGTCCTGTGTTCTGTCCATGGTATTCTCTTCATCCTTCTGTAGAACCACATTTCTGTTGCCTCAACTAATGGAAGTTTCGTAAAGAATGTTATGCTTTTGATATCTACCCATTAATGGTAGCTATACGAAATTAATATAACAAAAAAGGGATTGCTTTGCTACTACCGAATGCAGACCAAGTAAAAATTGACTATGAAATTGTTTTATCCCCCAGAAACTGTCACCCAAAAATCTGTAAATTGACAGTTTTCTTAGTAGGCCTTGGTTGTATCTGGTAATTTCTCTTGAGGCAAGAGAAAGAGGAAATATTTTCTTACGCCTACTCAATTACTCTGAACTGTTACTAACATCTCACAAAAATTGCTTTTCTATAACAGCGCAGAACAACAAAAGAGAAGCATTAATTATAAAGCAAAAATGATTTAACATAATTAGTAATTATTCAGTAATCAAATACTATATAAGAATTAGAAAGCTCTCAATACGATTGTCTAAATCCTGTACTCCAGTACCTGACGATTAAAGAAAGAACTATTGTAAACCGAGGTGATGAACTAGGTAAACGATACATAAGAATAAATATGTAATAATATTAAGTTCTCTGAATTTTAAAATGAAGCATTGTTATTAATTTTGATTTTGTTTTCTTTTAATTTATTCTTGTTGCGGTTAATATTTTGATTTAACCTTCTACAATCGTTAAGCAAACAGCATAAATCGGAAAATGATTATACTGTACTGAGGCTTAAATTTGCATAATTTATCTTTAGGAGCCTGTCTCATATGGACTCATCTTAACTGATGCTTTGATTTCTTCTTTTGTAGAGACAAACAGCAGCACTCACCAACAGCTAAGTTGGGTTTAAGATTCCAAGATCTCTACTCAGGATTGTCCCACGGGACCATAGTAGATTAAAACGTTGGTTCATTAATTCGGTGACATAATAATTGTTGGTACAATCCCTGGTCCGGGCAGTGTGTATTTGGACTCTGTGGAAACCTGGCCAGCAGTAATTGCGCATTATTAATTAATTAACTAGATAAGTCAGCAGAACGAGAACAATCTACCCACGTATATTAAATAAAATGTTCAACTCGAAATTCTCTGAAGGTTACCTGGCTCGACATGCACCTGATGAAGGCCGGAAGTTACAACGGCCGAAACGTTGTGATAACAGTAACAAGGCCGAGGACAATAGTCCGCGTGCAGATAATGCTAACTCTTCTTCCTAGAAATTCAGACAGACAAATATATTTAATAAGAGTTTTTTCTTGGTCATATATCGTCAATTTATGCATTTTTGATCGCTATTTCTCGTGCGTTTATCAAAGTGATGCTTTCCTCTGTACTTGTATATTAAAGAAGTTGACCAAGATGTGGAGCTAATATCAGTGATAACCTCATACAGTCTCACAACCTGTAGATATTCTGAATTAATGGTCTTGTAACTGAATGAAAATTAAACATATTTAGTATATAATCACAATAAAAATATTTTTCCTTCTGAAAAATGGTTTAAAAATTAGTTCACATGCAGAAACAATTCTTGTGAACTTTAAGATAACTTATGATATCTGCAAGAAATATAGTGTATTTCTGATATTTAAACATATAATACGAACTTGTAAATTTTCCTCATGCAGAAAAATGAAGTATTTAGCATTTAAATTGTTAAATAACTATTTACAGTGTGTGCGGAAGCAGTGGAGTATAACAATATTTCTTGTTAATTTAAGTAACTTTTACATTTTCAAGATATTTTCTTTTACAAAATTTCAAAGTAGCAATGTTGTTATGGTAACGATTATTAATTTTTTTTAGTTCTTATGATGTGCTTATCGTTGTCAACATAATGAGAAAATTTAAACGTTCAATTAATTTTCATATATTCCATTTGTGTTTGTACTTCGAATGGATGTCACAACAGATAAAGCGAGCACATTAGGACAGTTGGATAAAACAAGTTTTCAACTACAAAATATTTTCCAATCTTTCCTAGATGACAGTGCATACCACGTTACCTGTTGTCGGCTGAGACTGCAATTTTTCTTTCTTTTGATGGGGAATTCGCATGCCACCACTTCATTTACTGTCGTATTGATTCCAGCTCTTTGGAATGGCTCCACGTCTCATCACCGGTGATAATGCGGTTCAGAAAAGAGTCACCTTTAGTATACGAGTAGTACAGAATGTATTGACCGAATTTCGGTAGTCTTTCTTCATGTGTCACTATTTGTTACTCGTTTGGCACAAGCTTTGATACCCCAACATCGTTTCTAACTCATTAAGAACAATATTTTGATTTTTACGCAGTTCCTTGGTCATTATTTGCCTGTTCGTTAGGCGGCTGAAGTGATCGAGACGCTCTTAATTTCGTGCTTTAACAGCAGTCTAGGTTCGCCTGAACGTGTCTTACCAAAGAAATAACTATCACCAACGCTGAAATGTATTACGGATTTATACCCTCGTAAGTGTCGATGAATGTCTTAGTAAATTTTTCCATGTAGGTATTCAGTGGCCCACATTTTGTTTTGTACGCGCTTTCATATCCGGTATGATTTTGCCACACAAAACGACAAAACAAAATATGGGTTATTGGTAGGACGGTTAATATTCTACTGTTTTACCAATCACACTCACCTCTGATATAATGACCCAAGCTAATAGGAAGCATTAGTAAACTTTATACAAGTGTGTGGTGGCGTGCGCGTGATAGCAGCATAAGAAAGAAAAGTTATTTGCTTCATGTTTTAATTAAAGCCAAATTATACAGGCAGAAATTCCTTGCAAAATCTTCCGCACTCCATTTGTTTCGATTGCTCGTATCTTACAATACTTTTGCCGATTCAGTATTACAACTGCTTATTATTCTTGATATGCCAAAAAGCGTATGTCATTCCTGAATACTGTTATCTCCTTATCTTTCAAGTTACAACTTAGATGGGACTAGTAAACTTTACACACTGAATAACGTAAAGGTAGGTACCTCCACGAGATCGCTAAAAAAGAGCATAGCATGATGAAAAAGACGCCAAACTTGATGAAAACAAAATTTTATCGTCTAAATGTTTATGTTATTATTAAGAGGAAAGATCAAAGTTTATTTTGGGGTATTTTTTTTTTTTTTTCATTAATTCGGTGCCATGATCGATTATCTGTCAATATTTTAAAATAAAAAACAAGTTTTAACGAAAATTTCGGACGTCCGAAATTTTCGTTAAAAATCTTGTTTTTATTTTGAGTCAGCAATATTGACAGATAATCGATCATGGCAACCATGTTTTTCCATTTTATAAAAAAAAAATGAAAATATCAGTTTGAAATTCTTTTGAAAATCAATTAGCATTTTTTCAAAACTTATTTTAAGAAAATCAGAAATTATAATGTTTATTTAAAATATTTTGAACCAAGCTTAACTTAGCTTCTGTGCCGAAAAGATGTAATTTGAAAATAAAACAAAGCAGGTCATAAACTTTCGCGTCACTTGACAGGTGATGAATGACATTGACGGATTCTGTGAGGATAATTTGTTCTACGAAAAAGTGAAATTATTTAGATGTAAGTGAACAAATTATTTACCTCGTTATTTTTAAAGAAATCTTTAAGCGCTCTAATTTTTTTTTTGTACTTAGCTTTCACCTTTACGTTTACGATGCTTTATGGAAAATACATTATAAAGAAATTAAAATAAGAGTGTTAAGAGTGAGATTAAATTTCATAAGAAAGGTATCTAATTAATTTATAGGTACCTTTCTTATGAAATTTTATCAGAAGTGTACATAAAATACTATAATTTTACGTACATTTACTACATTTTACTGTATTTCCATTCATTTTATTATTAATTTTGATATTTCATTTATTGAAAAATGCCATAACTGAGATTAATATAAAAATAAGATCATATAAATTTCATAAGATGATACTTGTAGTTAACCTTCTCAGTTGAAATTGAAAAATCAAATTAACTTCTCCACACGTGTTTCGCGCAAGTAAAAGCCGTAACAGCGGAGAACAATGCTTAACTCAAATAACGCAACTTAATTGTATTCTGGTTGGTCTTCCGTACTTTATAATTACAGCCCGACTATAAACATATTTTTCAAAGTTTTTCTTTATTAGCGCAATCATCGTCAAGAAAAACGACAAAGATGGTAAATACCTTGATCTAACACACACACACATATATATATATATAATATTAGTATTAGCCACTGCTTGAAATTTAATTTTTCATAGATACTTCAAACTTGTCTCTTGTATTTTGTATATTTATATATACTTGTACTTATATTCTCATCGAAGAGTGATTTTTTTCCTCTGCAATTCAAACTTATATACATTCTTAGGGAAAAATAAAACGACGCAAACCTTTCTTTTTTTATAATATCCCATTTTTGAATTCATTTTAACAAATATATGCGAAATATGTGATATTATTAAATATTAAATGCAGTATCCATGTACAGATTACGTTCTTAGTATGGCGGCTTCAATTTTTTTAAATTTCCTTTTGTCCACCCAATACAAGGCCCAAGAGTCACTTAAGTTAGAGGATTACTGAATGAGGTTTTTGTAAGGGCGTGAGGAAGAATTAAGAGCATAATATATATATATATATATATATATATATATATATATATATATATATATATATATATATTGCATCGCCAATTATTGTTGTTAAGATAATATTGATTGGTAAAGCCTCATCTAGGGAGTCTGTTCCACAAAAAAGCTGTCTAAATGGAGCTTCTTTCATATCAGTTGACTACAACGGGAATGAGGATGAGCCGACACAGTATACGTGGCATAGTGGTTCTTAGTTATGTAGGTTTGAACTGGTGGACCTAAGGAGTATAGCTCGTCTAAACATTTGTCATGAAAACAATCATAGATGAGCAAGAGTCTAGGAACATGTCGTCTGTGGGCAAAAGGAATTTAGATTAGGAAATAATTCATCACCTACGAGGTACCGTAATTGCTTTTAAACTCTGTCAAGAATGGAAAGTGAGGTCTGAGCATTTCTAGCCCTGATATAGCAGCAATACTCTCTTTGGTTTGATCTGACTTTTGTAAAGAGACCATGGCAGTAAGAATTATTTTACTTATCGAAGTGGTACATGGAACCGAATATTTTGTCTATATATTTATCATCGCGCTCTACGAGGTATGGAGTGAGCTTGTCCTAACAGATGTTCAAGTCAAGGAGACTCATGGAGAATACATCTGTTTATCATAACTGGAGAAAATTCAGAGCCTGTTCGGTGATGGTGGAAAGTTGATAGCTTGGATTTCCAGGTATTGAATGTTACAAGCTAGCTCCTTCTCCATTAAGCTCTTAGAGCTAGGTCAGATGAAAGGTCAGTCAGGGTCTGGTCATGTAGATTTTTGGAGGTGCACCCATAAATCGTAGTATATTATATATACATATTTACTAACGATCTGAAAATATTCTTATGCAGATAGTTAATATAAAACTGAAAGATGGTAGACCTGAAGGAAGATCCTTAGAGACATCTACATTAATCTCATGGGCTTCAGAAGACTGGCCATTAAGAAAGAACTTCATGAACCTACCTGATAGAAAGGATTTAATAATTAATATTCTCTTAGGGATGTCCTAGCTGGAGAGTTTCTGTAACAACCCACTATGCCGCATCTGGTAAAATGCATTTGATATATCCGAGGTAATTGCTTTCTTGATAAATTTATTTTCGAACACTTCACTAATTCTATGCGCAATGTAAATTAATATATCAGCAGTGGAACTAATTTTTCAATCTTAGCAATTGATTTTGTAATATTTTAGTATTTGTGCATCAATAAACTTCTCTGCAAAAGCCAGAGTAAGACTACCATTTCTACCATAAACCAGTTTCACGATTCACTGTCGCAGATAGGCATTCTATCTTCTAGCTTTCACCTGAACTTTTTATCCAATGATTTGGAGCATCACTCGATGTCGCAAAGCTTTAATCGAGAGACGATGCTCAAACCGCTAAATATCATGACAACTAAAAATTAAGTCGCCCTGCTATGTTAATTCTGGACAACTATGGTTTCTTTTACATCAGCTTTGATGAGAAATCAGCATAATTCAACCTTCTGTTTTTTCTTTGTTTCTTGAAAGATGTTTTAATTTCTGAATTAGTACAAAAATTTTAGAGGGCTCCAGAAGGCATTTGCATTCTCTCATTTCAGCTTTTAATCACTTCCGGAATTCCGGAACATGGTGTCTTTACCCCAAAATGTGCCACTTAAAACGGCGACATTCTCTGAATTACAGACATTGAAATCTGGATATACGTAAATGTGAAGTTTCTGAACATCAAATGAGCTTTTTTCTTTTTGATTGACTTCAACAATGTTGTGAAATTTAATTTTTTTTAAAGATGTTTTAAAACAAAAATGACATTAACAATTTAGAGACAATGTGACAAGACCCTGATATGACAGATTGTTATATTTAGTCACATGCCTCAGGATTAAAAAAACGTTCAGGTCAACTACCATGGCCCGTTTGGTTTGTTTACTTGACATTTCCCTGAAATCTCTCGTGTGTGTATACACAAACACACTATTAATAGCTTCTGTATATATTTCCAACATGATCGAATAAAAATCAAGATGTTCATGTTAATGAGTTTGTCTTCAAAATTTACAAATATCAGCATTTTTAAAAATGGTATACGTAAACTTCGTACACACATTTATAAACCAAAAAGTGTTTGATAATGGATGACGATATTCAAAAGCACTTATATACGGGACAATTTATATTCAAATTGATTGTACACCGTTAAAAAGAAAAAGAAATTATAATATATAAAAAGAAATCGTTAAAATGAACTTTCGTTGGTCTTTAACTAAACTTGTATAAATTAAACAATCTCTGCCCAAATAATATATATATATATATATATATATATATATATATATATATATATATATATATATATATAACATAATAATCTCTCGCTGAATAGCTGATTTCCTATTTTTATATGGAATAATTGATATTCTCTAAATTCATAAATCTTATATTCATTAATTTCTGTTAAATTCTCTTTCAACTGTATCGTTTATGTACAGTAGTTTTGCTTTCATAATTTTTAATTATGGGCCAAAAAGGTTTCTATCTGATTAATGTGAAAAGGACCAAGACTATTCTGTTAATATGGTATCTTTGAAGCATTCTTGGGTAGATTTAGCAAAAGTCAGAACAAAAAAAAGAGCGTTGTCTTGCATAAACGTTTTCGCTATCTTAACTCTTTTTAACGTGTCGATTTCCATGAAGAACATCAACCACCAGACTCATCCAATATATATCTACATTCATCGCTAAAAATTACTAACGCGAAATCAGTTTTCATGTACTGCTTTGTTCAATTTACTCTTTTCCCTTTATGATCCTTACTTAAAAGTGGTAGTCTTGTTGATTTTTATATATTGCAAATGTTCTTAATATTTTTCTCTTTGCTTACATTCGTAATTTCTTCCTAGTAAAGTTCCTTTGCTTTCTTATTACCTTTTCTAATTTTTATTAATTCTTTTGCTACTTTCTTGAAGATATTTGTTTATCTTGTTTTCATAGAGATCGTTCTTAGAATTTCATTTTTGGTCGATCTGTAATCTCTGTTTCCCATTTTTCACAATTTTTAACGCTGATTTTTCCAATATTAAATACGTTGCTTTGAAATATGATATATATATCTCTTTTAAGATTTCTACAATTTCAGTAATCTTTCAAACACACTATTGCACTGCATCTTAGATCTCTTGCCACTGTGGAAAATATTCAGTGACAAAATATACAAACAAATAAAACCCGTTAAATGTGTTTTGCATCGTGTTTAACACTTAGGCTTATACCTCATTTCAATTTGATTTTGCTATTCATGTTAAAATTGATTAATAACCAACATTACACTTGGCTAATGAAAACGTTGGGAATCGACCTGTCATTAATGCATTTTCCATTTTTCTACTTCAACTAAAGAATCCTTTTTTGAAAACTTTTGAAAATTGCGTGATTTAAAATGCATTATAATTTCTTTCTGTTTACAGCACTTAAGCTAAATACATTAAATACTTATGGTAAAACATTTCAGCTTTTATGTCTTTTAAAATGTATGTAGCTTAGTTCAGCACCTGGCCACAAGATTTGAGGATGGTACTCACTATACAGAAACAAAGTGAAAAACAAACTTTTTCTAATCGACGCACTCAGAATACAATGTTGGTTGAAACTAGTTTTGATTTCAAATATCAAATCGAAAATACAGTTTCGCAAAAACAAAACAAAAATAAAAATTGTAGTACAATGTAAAAGGTTTCTTAACAAACAGGTACATTTGTCTGTAATTTATCTTCCAGGTGTAAAAGAAATTATTATCCTGTGGTGACTAGTAAAATTGAGTTCTTTCTCATATTCTTTATTCACTGAGGCGTAAAAAAAGCGGTAGCTTGATAAGGTCGTTTTATCTTTTTAACACATTTACAAATATTGCTTTTAGGACTACTTATTGAGTACTTCCTAAAATCTACTAAAATTGGTCAATTTTGGGGTAAACTCTTGCCTGTAGCTGATTTATACAAGAAACATATAGCACATCTCTCGTTAAGATCTTTCGGTATCCATATATATTATATTATACTAAAGGGTATATGTGGGTATATTGATTGATTTTTGTTTCTGTTTTTCCAAATATGAATACCATGCTGGTAATAAAGTGACTCGGTATGGAACAGTTTTTAGGAAAATGTTGGTAACCTCATAGCGTTAGCACTGGATGTAAGTTAGCAGTCGATTATTAAAATTTGAAACCTGATTTTTCGGTACTCTGTTTTGACATTTTTATTTGTTATGCTAGTCAGACTGTAATGTGTTCTATTCTCTCTTCTGCAACCTTACGTAGGAGTCGACTGAATTGAAAAAATATTATTCCATTCGCTTGGAATTCATACCATGGATTTACCCATATATTCAAGCACATTCTATTAAAATGTTTGGACGGATACACAACCGAATTACCTTTTAGTTTCGTTGAAGGTATATTGCAAATCAGTGTGAATTTTACCTGAAACATGACTGCTCGTTTCTTTGGAGGTCCATTTGTCTTTAAACAACCAACACGTGCTCTATAATGCAACTTGGAATGAGAAATCGGAAAACCGAGTTCGAATTCCAATTGGTTTCGTTACTTTCACACGCAAAATTACACTTTGGAAAGGTATGAATCTGTTTCTTCTGCCCCTAACTATAGGTTGAATAGCAGGACAGACTGGGTACTATAGTCTTGGTTGGAAACCAGCCTACCACAGAAAGAAACGGCAACATACTCTGTCTATTCAGTTATGATTCGAAAGAAATGATCGCCCAAACGTGTATCACGTATGACACTTAACTGATTGAATGATTCTGAGCGGACGTTAGTTACAGTCCAAGCTTCTATTGCATTATGGCTAGATACGATTTTGAAGTCAGAGATTTCCTTCTCTTATACTGGTTGCTAATCACAGCTAACGAGTGCAATCTGCCCCGTTATTTAACTCATAGCTGACAGGAGAAGAGTTGTATTCATACTTTTCCCAGTATTTTGTACGAAAGTGAATGTGATAATCTCGTTCGAACCTCTAGTCAACTGCTCATTCATACACAACAAAATAAATAATTATTGTTGGAAAACACCGAGAGCTGAAAAAAGCGGTGAATGAACATTTCTTCGAGTAAAATTCAACATATAAGTTGCCATTAATAATTCTCAAAAATCTTATTTGTACATGAATGATATAAAATTATTACAAATAAAAGACACCATGGGAACTAAATTTTACATAACAAAATAAATACAGAACATGTACATTTACAATTGAATAATAGATGACAGGCTTGTTATGTCGGTGCTCTATTCATTCACTTGAAATGGAAAGAATTACCGGTGACAGGGATACTGCTAATCTTTCAATAACTATTCTACACTTATGCAACCCATTCACAATATTGTCTCATTATAAATTATCTGTTAGTTGCAATCCACACTATTACATTGACTCCGTTGATAGATTTGAGGGTTACGTCACTATTAATGCGCCGTATATTTAAGCCTATAATTTATATCGTCGAAGTGCATTGAACTAATTTGTTTTAGTGAAGGTATAAGTTTAGATTCCAGATATGGTAAATAGAACAAAAGAAGGAAAATGTTTTAAAATCGATAAAAAATTGTTTTTATTGAATAGACGTTTAGCAGATTTCCAAGGTTTTGCAACAGCAAATAATAGCTATTACCTCATGCGTGCAAAAGAAAAAAAAACTCGTATGCCGCCGAGTCGTACATGGTTTTATTGAAAACAGAAAGAAATAATTGTAGCAGAAGTAATACATTGTACGAATCGCATTAATTGTATCCATTAGGAGGTAAGGATAGGTGAAAGAACATAATAAAAGTGATTATATATATATATATATATATATATATATATATATATATATATATATATATAACAAGTGTAAAAAAATTCTAGGAACTTATATACTTTGGTTTATTACCGTATTCGTTTTCTTTTTTTTCCTTGTTTTAGTAATAAATTTCAACTTTAGTCGTGGTTCCTTATCTAATCCTGTATATACTTTGGATTCTCTGTGCGAATTTGTTTCATTTTGTTTATTTAAGAAGGTATCAACGTATTCTTCTGAAGTGGTTTTAAAGAATGCGTTTTTCTATATTTATGGATATATAAGATCTGGCTACTATTGTGACATGTATCTGGATTATGCCAAGTATATTTCTGTTTTTATAATGTATTTATTAATTTTTCTTTTTTGGTTTTGTTGAACGCGATTACGAAATCAATGTAAACAGTAAAAAAATACATGTATTTAAGATTTTTATAAATTGGTAAGCTCATGGATTTCAATGTTTCCTCATACCATGTTTAGAAATTAGCTTTATTCACTGAGCGACTCGTTGATATTTATTCTGAAGTTATATAAATCCTCACTTGGTGTCCCAAATTTCTTTGATTACATCTAGACTGTCGCCCTGCATCAGACAAAAGTAAAGTTAGTAAATAACTATATTTCGATCCCATGATTAAATTACTATTATTTTTATGCAAAAAAAAGAAACTCTCCAAGTATGGTTTGAGACACTCATTGAATTGAATAAATCCTTTTTTATCACAACTTTTCAGAGAACTGAATTAATGTCATGCCTTTGAATATCCCAGTTTTAGTTAATTCCCATTGAACGCTCCAAGATCTTGTTCTCACTGCTGGTGCCAGTGATTGAACTCACAACTCTTTGGATTAAGTCACTTTTGGATCAATCAACCAGCACAAGGACATATGGTCCAGTGGTTATCCAAAGACATGGCACGTGGAATTAGAACAATTTGCCCCTTTGGATTAAATAAATGGTTCAGTTCGAAATTCCAACAAATATCACCTGAAGAAGGCCGGAGCCTGCAACGGCAAAAACGTCGTGAATATGGCAATATAGATGAAGACAACAGCCCGAACAATGCAATTAATATAAATAATGACAATACCACATATCAGAAATATAGACAGATGCAAATCACTTTGTTTCTATATAATGCACGAATATAATTTTTATAAGATTTTTCTCCAATCCAACTCTGATAATATGTCTCATGAAAATTAACTAAACGTTTCTATGCAAATAAAAAGTTATTTATTTTCAATTTGCGGCAGAATCAGACAATATCTGCAATGAGACGTTAGGTTGATTTAAAGAATGAAAAGATTTTTCTTGAAAGTAAAATTTTCATAAATTCATACATAAATAAGTAACGAACATTTTACAGAATTCTAGTATGTTAATTTGTGGCAGATTTCTATTATCTTAGGGTAACGAGAGGCTAACCACATAAGTAAAAGAATCATCGTCTGACTTGTACGAAGAAAATGGTGACTAATTATAAAACAGGAAAGAAACTTCGTTGTGTAAGAATTAGATCTGGTGAAACGGTTAAGGAAGAAAAATAAAGACATTGGATTTCAGTATGCATTGCATGTCATAATTTATGGTTTTCAGTCAGCAACCTTTAGGTAGGTGCTTAGCATCTTTTTGATGTTTGAGAAAATGCCACTAGCCAAGGGAAAAATCTGAATCGACGAGTCTTACGAGTCAGAAAAATCGGCCGAATGCTAAAATATCCATAACGGTAAGGATTTAATATAAGTATGAAAACGAGGCGTAGAATAACTAAGAGACACTAATTTGGTCATTTCTGACTAAAGATTATTCGTTGTTATATTTTAATGTGATGTTACTCAGCAGCAACCAAATCTTAAATAAAATAAAATCTGAAAAATGTTTTGAAAGAAGGCTCCAATTTTCCCAAGTGTATTTTTCAATGTTTTTCCTCTAATTTCACTTAAACTGAGGTCATTTGAGAAAGACAATAAGGGCCTTCTTAAAAAAGCTAAATCCTTGGTTGAATTTTTTTCTTTAAATCGTTCAGAACTGTGCGCTAAGGAATGCCTTCCCACTTTCCATGTAAATAGCTATTATTGTTTTTTTCGTAAAATTTAAATGGCCTTAAGAAAGTTTAAATTAGAGAAACTAATGACGTAGGCGGCAACAATGTCAATACGATGGGGTCTCTACACATTCCTATCAACAGTACAAAAGAATATTCAGTTATAGAAGCATATTTTTCTAAATACTGTAGATGCTTTCTTCAACTTTTCCTTATATTCTTGTCTTCCATCCCCTATTATATTTTACAATAAGCCCTCAAATAACTGAACATATTCATTATTCAAAAGTATTTGATTTGGGAACTTGGGAAGTTTTTTTTTTAATTTCGTTATATTTAAATCATTTGCATATAAATTCAAGCAAGTCAGTGATTGGATAGCATTTCCATCCTTATTGTGATTTGGCAGGAAGAGTGTATAAATTAAAAAAAGTGTATAAATTAAAAAAAACTCCTTTGTACTGTGACGGTGTGCATAATTAACACATTCGCTGTATTTTTACTTGATTATAAAATTGAATATGAGGAAAAAATAATATATTCAGCACATTGATAACGTAAAACTACGATTCAGGTGCAAACATTTCTGCTAATTATAGAGAAGGTGATAGGAATGAAGACACTTGGTTAATGTGATTTTTTTAAATTTCTTGCTAAACGATGGTTGACGAGACAAGTTAAAATTGATGACTATAAAATCAGAATATTACTTGATAATAATAAATTATATACAACTTAGAACAACATTCTAAAAATATCCAACGTATGTAATGAAAATCACTTTGGCCTTTGTTAGCCGTGTAGTATGTTTCACGCCAGGAAATACTACATAGACTGAATCAAATTTAATGTCAATAACGAACCTTTCTTTTAAAATTTGATATATGTGATCACCCCAATATGTATTTGGTTCACGGTAAGAGATACCAAAGTAGACCATACACTCAGTGTTACATTATAACATCAGAGTAGCTAGGTACAATAGCGGATTGACCTGGAAAATGACCTTATAGGCACCAGTTGCAGATTTGAACTCCAAAGAATGTCATTCACTACCCTCGACGTGTGAACTTAGGATGAGAACAGTTGGGACAATCGAATGACTGGAGGTTATATAAACGCCTCACAAGAGAGGGATATGACTCTCTCTCTCACGTCCCCTCCATAAGAACCACCTTCGGTAAAAAACACATACACTTATGCCGATATTAACTGAAGTCCAGAGGTGAATGAACAATAATTTAATGTATGAGAGCTAGTCTCTTTTTCTTACTAATATTTGTAATGATAACATTAGAGCTGTTGAGGTTTGACTTCCACATAAGTGAAAATGCCGGAAGCATTTTATTTAAACGTTATGTTTCGAAACACATTGTGCCTGGCGATGAAAAGTAGATACTCTACAACAACGTTAACTGCAAGAAATCGTTAGGTACCCAACAATAAATTTACCAGAGGCTGGTTTTGATTGTAAGAAACTGATGCTGTGCTTATAGTGACATTAGAAAGGAATTCTTCACCATGAGCTTATTTCGGAGAATCAAATGATTGCTTGGAACATGTACTACTACCTATAGGTCGTAATATTCAATTGAGATAACACCAGATCTCACACCTGTTTTGTGATCTTGCAACAATCAAAGCTTGACTGGGGAATTCTTTATTTGTCAGCCGTATTCAGCATATATTATACTTTCTGTTTAGTATTTATTCACATTTTTACCAAATTTCAATACTCTGGAAGACTATAAAATACACATGGGGTAGTTCTTTGCATATACAGATCAAAACGTGCACAGGTTCCAAAATGAGCATATAAAGTGTATTCACACTATACAATGCATATCCTCTGAGTTTTATTTCCCCCGCACCATGTTACAAATGGTTGTGTCTATTCCGTGGCTGATTAAATTCTAGATGTCCTTCTGTAGGTTTATAGAGAAAAACACATATGAAGGCAGAACCTGCTCTCATCACTGAGTGCTGTAGACCACCATTAAATCCCCCAAGTGACCCTCTCGAGACCTATAGGATAATATCTGCAGTCCCGCTGCTGTTAAGTGCTTCAAAATATTTTGTGTCAACACTTTTGAACCGATATTTGCCCTGAACTCTGCCGTGGATGCTATGCAGATTACCACTGGCACCCTTAGAATGGGTTGATCTTTGCGAAATTTGGTAACATATTGCCCTAGAGCGCTTTGTCTCCGGGTTTAAGAATGTCATTTTGACGATTGTAGGCAATATCACAACACGCCCGTAATGCCGAGCGGTTATCCACAATGATCACCTGGCCTCTCTGATGATAGCAATCCAATTCTACTCAAACATTAGGCAGTCATTTCATCCACCAGTCTCTCATGTGTTTATATCTCTAAAATGGCATACAGGTCTTCTCCACAAGCTGAAAAGTTACGGTGTCTCCGGATACATTTTTGAACTGATCCTGTCTTTATTATCAAGTCGTGAAATGAAAGTTATCCTGAAAGCAACTCATCTCCATGGCTGTTTTTAATTTTCATTAACGACCTTTCTGATGACGTCAGCTCCCAACTTCTACGATGACAACCCAACCATTTACTCCTGACTCAGTAGTAAGGCTGATCAAAGTCAAAATTGCAGCCAATATCCAAAACGACCTCGTCGTTAACTGGGGAATTTTTCTTTCCAGAATCTCTCTTACATATGTATAAATCTACCATCCGTTCATACTTAGTATATTGTTGCCACATATGGCCTGGTGCCTCTGCCATTTACCCTGAGCTCCTTGATAAAATCCAAATAATAATCAGCAATATTATTTATCCTGATCTTCAGTCACTTACCCAGCGCCGAAGGTTACCTCTCTGTGTATTTTTATAAATACTTTCGTGGTAATTGTTCGGATGAGCTTTTCGCTATGGTACGTTGATTCTATGAATTTAAGCGCAGTACTGGACTGGCATCGAGATCTCATCAATTTAGAGTTGAGCCAGCTAGATGTAGCAGTAAGTTCTATGCTAATAGTTTTTTTTTCTCGCATGTCTCGCTTGTGGAACTCCCTTCCGGCTTCGTGCTTTCTAGCCAACTTTAATTTGCAAATATTTAAATCCAGCGTCATTCGCTATCTACTGTCCTCCTGGTAACTCTTTTTCTCTCGATGCTCATTAATATTTTTCTTCTTAATTCTCCCACACACTATAACTCTTACGTTTAAGTGCCTTTACTGCCTTGCTTGGGTTCATACCGATTTTTTTAAAACAAAAGAATAGACACATAAATATATATGTTGCTAATCTTTCCTCTTTTAAAAATATTCACCTCCGCATCACACCATCTTTCCTTCTGTCTATTTCCTCTTACCGAGTGTAATAATCTGTAAGGGTCTTATTTTTCTCTTTCTCGAATTTCTTTTATTTACATCTGCTTCACAAGTGCAAAAGCATAAAAACGATTTTTTTCTCTTCTTCGCATTTATCATATTTTGATTTTTCTCACTAATTTTTCGGAAGAGGAAAATCTAAGACATCATCAGCTGCAAAGCACTGATAAAGCCAACGAGGGTTAGAAGATTATTCCAAATTATTAGTGTATTGTGAACTACTCCTCTCAATTACTGGAACAATATTATATGTACTTGTGTTTATCAGCAAAAATCGGCTTTTCACGTCCATGTTAGGGTGATGCAAACATTCCAAGTGACATCTTTTTCAAAATATTGGGAATGATTCGAAACTTATTTAGCGCCTTTGTTTCGTGCTAGTGCGTCGTTTACAAACCTTAGGGAAAATTTTTAAAAATACGTAAATGGGTCTGCCTAAATTTGCGTGAAAACTTCTTTTCATACTCAACAAAAATCTAATTAATGACCAAGATACTTACTGACGCTAAATATGGCTTCACCATAAAAATCTTGAACAAGGAAAATCGTTCCTAGATCTATAACAATATTCTAAACATTAGCCTAAATTGGATTCATAGGACAGAAAAATGTCAGTATTAAGAAGTGAGAAGATACACATAGAAGTATTCAAGTTGCATGGCAACAAATATTCATCACGGTAAATGATAATTGAGCTGGGATAGAAACGTCTACCACATTACGTATTTTCTAAAAATTAAAATTTCAGACTGCCATTGTTTCTTTGTCTTTTCAGCACTTCTAGCAATTTCAGCATATCGAAAAGTCCTCGAAGAATTAATTGAATCAAAACCGATAGTTCTTTTATAATGAAAGAGATAATTTATCACTATAGGCGGACAGTTTTCAGAGAAATATAGCAAAAATAGATAATGACCAAATGAATTTATCTGTATAAAAGATTTTCAAGAACATTTTGAGAAAAATTTTGAATCAACCTAATATAGAGTTAATCGATTCAGGAAATCGATCGAATTTTATAGCACTGGAGGTTGCTGTTAATGAGTTCTTTTCCCAGTAAACAATGGTGATTTTTTAAACCTCCGTTATTTCAAAGTAATTTTGATATAATATTGAAGAGATATTTAGCAAATGTGTGCCTGGCTTCTTGCGTAGCGTAAAGAACACGTGCCATGGATTACCCTCGATCGATCTCTTTTTCTAATCACGTTGATTTCCATGTCTGCCATTTATCCTCGTTTCTTTTACTGTCTGTCATTCGAAGAAAGGCATTGATCCACTTCTCTCATTATAAACAAGAATAAAACAGCAGGACCAAATGGGATTGTGATAGAAATGATTATCATCTTTAGAAGATTTCAGTATCGACGAAATGAAATAAACCGTGGTGACATAGCGCCATCAGCTTAATGAACCACATAATGAAACTTATCATACAAATTCTGAGCGAAATTAGACCGGAAATTGGAAGAGAGCAGTTTGGTTTCGTTAAAGATATTGTAGGAAGAAATGAGATTTATGATCAGAATGCTTCCTAAGCGAGCGATACAAATGCAGTAGGACATAAACTCACTTCATTGTCTATTCAAAAACATTTGATATGGTACGACACAGTTACATTTGAACTGCTAAAAAGATTTGATTTAAGAAAGATAATAATCCACAGCTTATACTGGAAGCAAACCATCTGCATACGGATAGAAAATTAATCGCGTAAGTATATTGAAATAGTGGGTATATGACAATAACGTGTCGTCTCACCGGATTTATTCAATTTTTACAGCGATGTACTCTCAAGAGTAGAAATACTACTTGGATGTATTATTGGTGATCACAATCTCAGTAACATGATATGTAGATGACAGTGTTGATAGCAGACGCAGAAGCAAAACTGCAGGAATTCCTAGGCTATATAGCAAATGAGAACGAGAAGGACAAACCAGCAACCGTAAAAAGATGGAGTATGTGGTTGTTAGCATGAAAAACAGTCCAAGATGTGAACTATGGATTGGGGATGTCGAAATAAAGTAAGTGAAGGAGTAAAAACTGGGAAGTATTATTACAGATGACAGAAAATGCGACACAGACATTAGAAGGCACACTGGAATAGCAAAAGCAACCTTCCATAAATTAAAGTATTAAGATGAACATTTCGCCCAAAACAAGACAAATGAGTGCTGAACTGATGTTTAATACCTGTTATTCCTATATGACAATCAATGCTGAACACTCTTTCTCACAAATGAAGAGAATTAAAGCAACACATGTTCTACAGAAGGATGCTGAGCATATTATGGATAGAGTATGTGAGCAACGAGGACATTTTGGGGAAAATGAAAACAAAAATTACAATTAGACTCAGAGAAAATTGAAATATCTGCAACACATTATAAAGAAGTTTTGAAAACTTTTCCATTCACAGGACATACTGAATGTAAAAGGGCCAAAAAAAAAACAAACAAAAAAAAAACAGCGAGAAACACACCTAACGATCCTGAGTAAATGGTCAGCAGATCAGCCGGTGTTTGGGACAGTAAAAAGTAAACATTACTATGAGCAATAAAATATATGCATTTATAAAGAGCAAATATCACCTGTGTTGAAGAGACACGGCACACTGAAAAAGAAATTTACTCTTTGATGCTGGTAAAAAATACTCTCATACAGTTTGTCGTATATGACTTGGAGAGATAGACCCACTTCCCAGGTAGCAATCACTGCCTTGAGAAATGCAATGAAGGACATGACATGAACCAATGAATAATTTGCATAAATGGATAATAAACAAATAATTTGGTTTGATAAATATTTACTAAGTGTATATTAGTTTAACAGGTAAATTTGGAGATGCCTTTGTGTCAGTTTTCCAAGTGGCGAGGCTTTACTTTGAATATTATCATTAGAACTTCTGGCTTTTAATTGAGTTTAGACAATGACCATTGACCACTACAGAAAATGTTCACTTACCTCATCCGTTAAGCAAACTGAATTAAATATCTCATTTATTTAAAATATTAGTTATTCAAAACTTAACAAGCTGATTGTTAATATGGATTAAAATTTAAAGAAAATTCACAATTTATTTTTTGTATATCTCAGTGGGTGTTTAGAATATTGAGTAGATATGGAACATGTTTCACGCAGTCAGTATTGATTTATGGTGACGCAATGAACAACATTTAAATTTCGAGAGAAACTCGTTTGAAATATTTGAAGAGCTCTCACACGTTTTGTTTATTATCACCGAATTTTTCCTTGATTCTTGCTTCAATTTCGGAAACCTTAACCCCGTATCGGAAATCATTAATAATAAAAATAATGACGTACGCGACGATCTCTTTTAACTTTGTTAATCCATCAAACCAGACAAAAACTTTTGCAGGAGATAATTTAACCAAATAATTACGATCCAGCCTTGAGAGGCGAAAACTTAGATGATGCTAATCAATTTATCTTCTTTGGGTTGCTACGAAGAAACAATGTCAAATTGAGCTCGAGAAGAATGGAGGGGATAATTCAATTTATAATTTTTTTCTTTTCCACGAATACCTTTTTGGAAACGGACGAAAATGAAGGCTTTTATAGCTTCTGTAATAGATGGGTATTTGAATTTGGCCCAATTGCGGCATTAATCGTATTGTACTTGCAGCTTTCAGTCTCATCACCAGTTCTTGTACGATCACCGAAGTTAAGCAATTGTTCCAGCAATATAATGCAATAAATTAATCCGAGGGAAATGAAGTTGATTTTACAGGTACACTATTGGGTTCTGCTTTCGCTACACGTCATCTCCATTGAGCATGTATCGGACATAGTGCAGGGCTTAGTAAATTCCCTGCCACACCCAATATAGACATCCCTGCAACTTATCATGGAAAACATCTAGTCAACTCAATGCCACATCACGTAGTTGAAGCGAGGAATTAGATGATATTAAGTAGCTTTCATAATGTATTATCTAGTAAATGCAAGATGGTTACAAGTATTATTGCATTTAATAAAAAAAAATTATAAAGTTAATATATCGCTATTTAAATTTATATTCAGGATTTGGGCGATCATGGCTCTTGATAGGTTCTCTTTTTCTTTATCTGCGAATTGCTAAGACTTTTAAGGGAAGATAATAGGATGGCTTTTACCTCCACAGTTTTGAATTCAGAGTATTCTTACACTGGCTCCTATTCAAAGCTTGATATCCCGCTCTAAAATGGGATTTAACAATAGTTGAAGATAAGAGATAAGGAATGAAGCATTTGTGCGAAAGTGAGCGCAACAGACAAGGATGGAATTTGAACTAATATCGCCGATTCAAATTTCCTCGCCTATAAGTGTTGCGTTATCTTCACATCCTTATTTATATGATTTTTCCTAGATAATCTATTCAAGTTCAATTGTAGCGAAAATCATTTTGTTCTCAGTTCCGTGCAAAGACTTTTGTTATCCTAGAAGATATTTTGAAAAGTAATTATCGTTGCAATTTTTAAGACAATTGAAGTCAGATCACCCCTTACACCTGGCCACCTAAGTTCCCAGACTGCAACTCCTTGATTTTTATGTTTAGGGCGCAGTTCAGTAACAGACCAATAAAACTCCTTGTAACACCAAAGATAAACTGAAGGCAAGGATTATAGCAGCATTCACAATCTTGAACAAGGAGACCGTCCAGAAGTGCAGGAGATTCTGAAGTCGTTTGGAGGCCATAGTTGAAGCCAATGGCGATAATCTTGTCCAGGCAACATTTTGGCCGGTCCATGCTACGGAGTTAGGTGTTTTAACAGTATCGTCGTTATCACATTTCGGGCATTTTTTATGGGATGACCTATCAAAAATCGAAGTGCTTTATTTTAGAGTAATTTGTTTTAATAGAATACGAACGTCACAAAATTTTAAAATTCCTGCTTTGTTATTCTCAAATCTCTTTCATTCTGACTTTGAAATTTTCTAAATTATACGTGTAACTGCCCAACAGTTACTATGTTTTAATTAATTTGGATGGTGTTGTTTTATTTTTTTTTTTAAACATTTGTGCATTATCTTCATTTTTCAATTATCTCTGTAATTATTCTGTGAAGGTACATATAATAAATTTTGTTAACATCCGCCATTATTTTGTTGGTGAAGGCATCCAGGCATAAAAAAAAAAACATTGAAAAATCAATAAACTTCTAGACGTACACACGTGTGCAGATGAAAGCATTAAGTATGCCATCAATATTGAGCCAGGTTACCATAACAAGAAACTGAACTTAAAATATTCGTTTTGTATCTAAATATAAAATAAATACTAGTGTATAAAGACTGTCACTCATTAAATACTTTACACGCAGATTCACTCTCACCTTTTTTTCTTCGTACCCTCAGTTTTCACATTAACGCTATTATATCCGTTTTAAGATCTAACATAGTTGCTTACTCACGACTATATTTTCAAAATTCTGCTCAGAAGGCAGAAAGCACTTAAGAACAATTTTACCTTATAATTCATTCAGTATATTTTATATATCCTGGAAGATCTCAGTGAAAAAATCATTAATCTAATGGGATGTGTGTTAATCCATATTTTTCTGCTTAAAATTTAACATTTTACTCTTTTTAATTGACTAATTATTCTGGTTGAGAAAGGTGGCTTTGACCAATTTTTCTTGACATAACTTGCAGAATACTCCATCTCCACTATAGCTCGATAGAATGAAATATTAAAACGGCACAGAGACCTTCCTTGATATATAAAACGTTGATTGGATTATAAGGTAAAATTGTTCTTAAACACTTACTGCCTGCTGAGCAAAATTGGTGAGGTTAGAATAATGATTAAGCAACTATTTTGGATTTTGTCGAATTTTATCTTACTTTGTTCTTCATTGAATACTTTTTTGTTCCAACGGAAACTATTCGTAAAGACTTCAACGACATGTATTTACATTCATTATTATGGTGCAATGTTTACAATTTTTCTGACATATATTCTATCACAATAATTATAGAGCTAATTGAGAATGAAGACAATGATCAAATGTTTTCAGAAAAAAGTCTGTCTTAATTAGAATACATTTATAGGGTGAAATGGGTAAATTGTCGCTATTTTATATTTTTAATTTCGCGCATGCGAGATTTTTTATTTTATTTTGTCGACTGCACAGTATTGTAGGGTCAGTTTGGCACAGTCTGTGAGAAAAAAGCACCTTAATGCAGTTCTCTTCACCAGAAATTTAGAAACTGCATGCTATACTACTCCAATACGAAGATTCAGAGTGTTTGGGTGTCAATTTGAAGACAGTGCAAAGGATTCGGAAAGAGTTGGATTAGTCTAATGGTGATTACGAAGGTACGGCAGCTCGAGAAACTCACTCTGATCGTTCTGATAAGAAAAGAACTTCCAAATTTATTGGTGAGGGCCTCAAACTCAACACGGAGGCCTACATCAAGTGACTTGAGGAGGTAATGCTGCCCTGATTGAAGAAGGTGGCTACTGGGAGACCCATTGTTTGGCAACAGAACTCTGCACCATGCCACACACGCAAGAGAACATAGTCATGACTCTCAGAAAATTTCTGCTACCAGATCACCCCTTACACCTGGCCACCTAAGTTCCCAGACTGCAACTCCTTGATTTATATGTTTAGGGCGCAGTTCAGTAACAGACCAATAAAACTCCTTGTAACACCAAAGATAAACTGAAGGCAAGGATTATAGCAGCATTCACAATCTTGAACAAGGAGACCGACCAGAAGTGCAGGAGATTCTGATGTCGTTTGGAGGCCATAGTTGAAGCCAATGGCGATTTTATTGAATAAATTTACTCATTAGTATTTTAAAATATTTTTGCTTAATTTTGATAAATGTACCTGTTAAAAATGAGATATCAGTGTTATTTTCATTTTTCGTACTTTAGATGGTAATCTATCCATCGCACCCTGTACTTGATTAATCGACTGCCATTATCTCAGCTTTAAAAGGACATTATTATATTTCCTACAATACGACACCAAAACATCACACGCTTAAGTCGCATTGGTTGAGTATTTCTATAACTAGTCGGGCTCGTTACATTCACTTACGCGAAAATATCTTTAAGATATGAACTCATCCCTTCCCCTAGTTATTTGTGTAATAGTAGAACTTGTATCTCGAAAAATCATTATTTTCAAACAAATTGTTAATCCAACATTTATTTGTAATAAAATAAATGAATTTTTTTACAATCCAAAATGTTTCGGCTTTAAATAACTCACAAAGGGTTGATAATCCGTAAAGCAGAGCAAATTAATTAATTATCAATCATTATTTCCATGAAGTATTGAACTTCCAGCCTAATCATTAAGTTCATCCAGTGTAACTCCAAATTAATTACAATAAAATAGTTATTAATCAATTTTATTGTGGTAGCATTGTTTTTAATAACATCTGATATTATATAATGAGTAGATTTGTTTTCATCAGGATGATTTTAAAAACATAATTGCAGTTTGTAGCCATGAACTTTAAAATTTTATATCTTAGATCAGCATATAATTTATTGGTCGAAATGGCCTGAAGAATGTACACGTTGACGCTAACAAAATAAATCTGATTCCGGTCGCATACAATTCTGAAACCAATGATTTCTTTGGAGTCGTTTTAAGCTGCTTGGTTGTTGGACCATCTCTTGCAGGAAATTGCTGAGAATATCTGGTGAGAAGCTGGCTATGATAATATCGAAGCCTAGTTTGTCCAGTATCTGCAGTGTCATTTGCGAGACATGCAGTCTGCCATTGTCAGGAAGAATATTCCGTCCGTTTTAACTGATTAATGTTGGACATAATCATTGCCGTCATTAATGTATTTTGTCGATTTTCTGTCAATGATCATCTGCTGTGATCGTTTCGCCAGAATTCAAGAACTTGCAGTATATGATTCCACTTGCCAAACACAAAATATTGACCGTAATCGTTTTCACACACAACAGCTTTGGTTTGTTTTGGTGCTTAATTTCGGTTCATCCACAAAGCGGAATGCCAACAGTTGTAGGACGGGAATCCAGTGCTATCGTTTTGGTTGCACTTAAGAAGCGCAGGGCTGACATCGCAACGGCGGTTCTTTTATTTTTTTCGTTTCGTTCAGTTTGTGCAACATTCATTCATCGGTCTTTTTTATTTTACATTTTGATGAAAATACCGAACAGCTGCGATATTGGTTGCCGTCTTTTACAGAAGGCTTCCATTACTCTTCTCTCCTTTCCTCTGAGGAAATATTGGAACTAATATTGAGCTGTACGTTCACTGATAGTCGCTTAGTCAAATGCTTTCTTGATATTGCAGGAAATCCCTTCTCTTTCCACTCTTTGATGCTTTAGTCTTCGATTAATAAAGTGTTGGGGCGCACCCACCTTCTAACTAGTAATGGACTGGTCCCTCTTATATAAGTCAGCTCTGGAGAGAGAGTCAGCAGTGCAGATACTTTCTGAGCGACTGATATCCAGATAAGCTTACCTGGTACATACCGTTGGGCTATAGACTTTGGATATTGTTTCGTACTAACCAACCTTCGTTCTACTAATCACTCTGTTGCTAATTGCTTTTATGAATATACCAGTATTTTCCTCTACAACTGTGTTTGTCTTTATTCATACACCGACACGCGGGAAACTCACAGCATCTCAACAGTGGCGACTTGGCTTCGAACAGAAATAATAACCGATTTCCAACACGGAAAAAGTTCAAGCATTTACAGCAAAGGATTACAAGTTATCGACAAAAAGAAAAAACTAAGTTAGACATTAACTTATTGATTAAATTGGAAGCTATAATAACCAATTTTGTGCTTAAAAAAAAAAAAATTGTCGTGCCAGAAAATTTGAGTTTTTGGCCCCCTCAGAGAAAAAAAAACCACAACTTTTCTTTTTTCACTACACATACATAGTCATGGAGCAATTTCAATCAACTATGCTGGAACTCATTAAGTATCAGATGCAAAGACAGTGAAGAACGTTTTCAGAAAGAGCAAATTAAAATTCAAAAAGAACAACTTAAATTTCAGAAAGAGCAAAAGGAAGAAAACGCAAAACGATTTCTGGAACTACACAAAATACAGGAAGAAAATGAAAAACAGTTAGCAATGGCCGAACTTATACATAAAGCTATACTGTCCAAGCAGAAAGACTCGGATGAAAATATTTTTCCCAAGACACAATATGGTCAACGATCGAAAGTTTTACTTATAACCCAGAAGAGGAAAAGACTTTCGAAAGATACTACCATAGATATCAGGATTTTTATGAAGTTGATTGCCAAACATGGACAGATGAGAAAAAAAATAAGATTATTGCTACGAAAACTGGGAACGGCAGAACACAAGTTTACAGATTTTATATTGCCCAAAAAGACAAGATTTAAAATTCGATGAAGCAATTGAATTATTAAAAGATTTTTAATCCCAGACTTTCATTATTTCACAAAAGGTGGAAATGTCTGAATATCCAAAAAAAGCGAGGAGGAAGATTACACAACGTTCGCGTCAATCGTAAATAAGACGTGTGACGATTTTCGCTTGTCCGAATTATCGGCAGACAATTTCAAGTGTCTAATATTCGTGCTAGGCTTAGTGTCTAAAAAAGATAGTGAAATGCGAAGACGCATTTTAACAAAACTAGAAAATGACCAAAACATGATACTACAAAAGCTAGCTGAGTACTGTCAGCAATGCGTAAGCATTAAGCAAGATTCAGAAAAAATAGAAGAAACTGCTATCGCAAATGTGAAGAAAGTATATAGGAAGACTAGTTTCAGTTCTCCATCGCCGGAACGGAACTGGTATCCTACTACAAGAACGAACAGAGGCTATAGAAAAAAAAAACCCGAGTGCATGTTATGGATGTGGCCAGTGTCACTGGTACAATGACTGCCCATATAAAATAAAGCGTGCAGAAATTGCAAAAAAAGTAGGACATAAGATGTCAAAGTGTAGAAAATTAAACAGAAGTCGAGTAAAAGTTACCAAGTTAGACGAAGATCAAGACCTGAATATTCGAAAATACCTGCATGTAAAAAATGTACAACAAGAAGGTAAAATGCAACTAGATTCAGGATCTGACATTTCAATCATTAACACGCAAACATGGAAAAATCTAGGAAAACCAACGTTGCTAAAATCCAACAAAATAGCCAGGACGGTAACTGGAAAAAATAAAATTTGAAGGGGAAATATGGGTAAATATAACTTTCAACAATAAGTCGATAAAAATAAATGTTTGTAATGAAAAACACAAACAACCTGTTTGGGACTGACGCAATCACTAAGTTCAACCTATGGGACGTGCCCATTAGTTCTTTTTGCCACAACATTAGTGAAAGCAAAGACCATATAAAAAATCTACAAGCAGAATTGAAAACGGAATTCCCCGAAGTTTTTGCTGAAGGACTTGGACGTTGCACTGAAGCATCAGCAAAAATACAGCTGAAGAAAAATATCCAACCAATTTTTTAAAAAACGTATCATCCCTCTTGCCGCATTAGAGAAAATTGATCAAGAACTCGAAAGACTAACGAGAATTGGTGTGATCTCGAAAACAGAATACAGTGACTGGGCAGCTCCGGCTGTCTACGTAAAGTCGGGCGAAATTCGAGTCTGCGCCGATTTTTTTTCAACCGGGTTAAACGACGCAATAGAAGAGTTTCACTATCCACTACCAAGTCCCGAAGAAGTGTTCGCAAAGTTAAATGGCGGAAAAATCTTTTCGAAAATAGACCTTAGCGAGGCATACTTGCAAGTACCCATGGATAACGAAAGCGCAAAGTTACTATGTATTAACACACATAAAGGCTTGTTTAGATACGAACGTTTACCGTTCGGGGTGAAGACAGCACCCGCAATATTCCAGAAAATTATGGATACGATGTTATCCGGGTTAGACTACACAATAGCATATCTCGACGATATTCTTGTAAAAAGTGAATCGGTGGATGAACACAAACACCATTTACGCAAAGTTTTCGAAAGGTTAAGAAGATATGGATTTCGAGTGAAAGAAAACAAATGCGATTTTCTCCTGGAAGAGATCAAGTATCTGGGACATATAGTGAATAAAGGGAAAAAGCCAGATAAAAGTCGAGCTTCAGCAATAAAAAAAATATGCCTGAGCCAAAGGATATGAAATCCCTACAAAGTTTCTTAGGCTTGGTGTCATATTACTAGGACTTTATCCCAGACCTCCACATTCTACGAGCTCCCCTTAACGATCTACTAAAAAAAGAAAAACCTTGGATTTGGACAAAAGAATGCGAGCAACATTCAAGGATATAAAAGAAAAATTAACTTCAGATCTATTTCTTGTACATTTTGATCCAAAGGTAGATATCTTCGTGGCGAGCGATGCCAGTACACACGGCGTAGGTGCGTGCATATTGCACAAGTGGAAGAATGGAAAAGTTCGACCGATCGCTCATGCAAGCAGATCGCTACTACCTGCTGAACGAATCTATTCACAAATTGAGAAAGAGGCATTGACGATTATCTTCGCTGTAACAAAATTCCATCATACATGGACGGTTTTTCACGCTACAGACAGACCACAAGCCTCTGGTAACGATATTCGGCTCAAAAGGGTCTGCCAACTTACACCGCAAATAGATTGCTTAGGTGGGGGACAATTTTATTAAATTATAATTTCAGAATACAATATTTGTCCACCCACAAAATTGGTCACGCAGATGGGCTATCAAGACTCATCCCAAAAGCAACAGAACCTTTAGAGGATACGGTAATCGCTTCCCTCAGAGCAGAGGACGAGGTTGAAGAAAATTTGGCAAACGCAATACGAGAATTACCAGTATCGCTTAAGGACATCAAAAAAGAAGCAGAAAAAGACAAATATATAATAGAAGTAAAAAAATAGCTAGCCAGTAAAGATGAAAAAATTCAAGAGACATTCTCTCTGTGCAATAATGTGCTATTATACAGTGAAAGGGTGGTAATCCCTAACACACTCCAAAAAAGAATACTGAAAGACTGTCATGCTGGTCACCCGGGCATAAATAGAATGAAGAGCCTCATGAGAGCATACGTCTACTGGCCAGGTATGGACAACGACATCGCGTCTATGGTCGGCAGATGTAAAGGCTGCATTTTGGCATCAAAATCACCACAAATTCTACAGAAGCCATGGCCAAAAACCGACAGGCCATGGTCAAGGATTCACATTGATTTCTAACTAGTAATGGACTGGTCCCTCTTATATAAGTCAGCTCTGGAGAGAGTGACAGAGCGTCAGAAAGAGTCAGCGTTAGCAGTCCAGATAAGCTTACCCGGTACATACCGTTGGACTATAGACTTTGGATATTGTTTCGTACTAACCAACCTTCGTTCTACTAATCACTCTGTTGTTAATTGCTTTTATGAATATACCAGTATTTTCCTCTACAACGGTGTTTGCCTTGATTCATACACCAACACGCGGGAAACTCACAACATCTCAACATAAAGCAAAATGTTTTGCTCATAAATTCACTTCCATTTCTGGCGGTGAAATGATTAATAAAAGAAATGTTATGCTGCTTTGCGTGAGCCATCTGAATTCATGCAATAAAATCACTCAAATTTGATTTATTTTTATCTTTACTGTTAAAGATTCAATAACCAACAATATACAACAAAAAAAATTGCTTAAGTAAATAGAGCGAGATCTGTTTTAAAATAGCATAGTGTATGAATGATATTAAATAATTTTATCCTAAAATAAAGAACAAAGTTTAAAATAACACAAATTGCGCACATACCGATATACATACATTTGTCTTGGCAAACGCACGATCATGAAATGACAACTGATCGAGAAGCAGAAGTAGTAACGTTTTTAATTTCACAATCTGAATATGAAAATATCTATTATATCCGAAAATTATTTGGGCAATATATATTTTAATATATATATATTTTTTCTTTTGTTTTATGAATCCTCGATCAAATTTCTTATTGAATGTTTCATTTTCATCCGTGTGAAAATGGAACGTGCCCTGGTGTACTTCACAATTATTTGAGTATTTTTCTACAAGTCTATCTACAGATAAGGAATGTAATATTGCATGCATTGACAAATATTTTTACCTTAACACACACCTGCCGATATACACAATAGCAGATAGAAAATTAGTCATACCTTCAAAGATAATACTTTATCCATCTGACTCGTTAACCAGGCCTAAGAATGCTAAGTTTTGTGCATGCCTTTTTCGATGTTTTTCATGAAACAATCTGTACATATATCAGAGCTTGTTTTAGTGATACTTATTTTGCAGTTGAAACGCAAAAATGTTCTGATTTTGCTATGTACCCACCAAGTATAACCATATGAAGCTGGGAAAAGTATTGGTAAATTACACGATGATTCATTTCACACTCCAAATGTGAGGGGTTTGTAAAAGATAGCGGCTAGAATTTCGATCTCGAAGCTTATAGTTCGAATTCCAGTCGCGTTTTCTCAATTTACTTATACGCAAACTTTCTTGAGAAAGGTATGAATACATTTATTCTCACCAGCTATGGGTTAAACGGTAGAATTTGTATCTGGAGAAAGATTCGTTAATGCAATATTTGCTCCCAAATTTAAAGAAAAATTATTCTTACAATCCAAAGTATTTCGGCTTTAAAACCATTGATAAACGATTAAAACAATCATTTGGTACTCCAACAAACAATGCAATATTATTATAAGAAAAATACATGAAGATTATATATACTCATGCAAAATAAAATTGCAACAACCAAAAAGATTATCAGTTCTGACCTTGGTACAGTGTGTATCTGCTTGAGGCTAGTAGACCTTTTGATAAATTTTGTCTTTCAGACTTCTGTCACACTCATACAATTTGCGCCATCTACGTTTGAGCTTTAGATGGTAACGCGTGCTGCGATAAATCTCAGTGTAGGAACTAAACAATTCAGTACAAGCAGATGTTCCTTTAATTATATATATATATATATGTGTGTGTTTTTAGAGTAACCGAATGTGGGCATTAGAGAGGTAACAGGTTTCCGACTATATGTGCTTCCAACCAGATTTCGACAATGCCGTCGTGCATATATCAGTGGTATCACTAGAGGGTCACCTGAAGGATCGAAAGTTGCTCTGCAGTGTTTATTGATGAGCGCAGCCTCTGACATCATGCAAATGATAGTTATTTGAATGTGCAATGTAGATCAAAATGTTGTATAATATATTTACTCACAATACATGCTCAACACTGTTAGAAATTTACGTATCAAGTTAGGTAGCGAACATAGACACGCCTTGTTTTGTGTGAATGCAGGTATTTCATTTTCCAGACAGGAGGATAAACTCAATGAGAAACACATTTTGTACCATGTTAACACACGCAGTGACTTATTTTATCTATTAGGAACAGCACTACAGTGCACCCTCATAACAACAATAAAAATAAAGAAACTAGGGGTAGATAACTCCAACCCATTTATTCAACTGTAAGTGTTCATTTAACTAGTGGAATTTTCAACAGTCCTCCTCACTCGTTGTCAGATTATTATTTCCCGAACTCCCAGCACTGGTCAGTCTTTTTGTCAGCGTGTCCTCAATGATATCCTTACTTTCACAGTATTGTAGTTCAATACATTTCCTTGCAACTTGTTCTCGTATGTAATGAAACTTAAAGTCAATATGTTTTGCTTGTCCATGATACTGTGAATTTTTCGCCATAAAAATCGTAGATTGGTTGTCCTCATAGACTATTTTGGGCCAACATTGGCTTCATTAAGATTGTATTGGAGACGCTGCATCCATACTGCCTCCTGTGCTGTACTTGCCAAAGCCATATATTCCGCTTCATCTGTCCATTCTTCAACTGACGACTGCCACACTTAGTTTAAACAGCTATCCTGACGTTGATTTGCGGTCATCCAGATCATCAGCCTACTCCGAATATCCCATTAGATTGTCTGTTTCATTTTTGTCACAGTAACCCATATTTACTCGTACCATTTAAATAACGCATAAGCTTTACAGCCTTCTATTGTCGGACTTGTAGACTGGAAAAAAAATCTTCCTACATTTGCAACAGAATAGGCAATATTGGGTCGAGTCATTGTTGACAAATAAAGCAAGCATCCAATCGGTGACTGAAATACTTTCCGACTGAACGTCCCACTGTCCTTTTCGGCTTTTGTCAACTTTGTACCAGCATCAACTGGAATTGCCGCATACTTTGATTTCTCCATTTTAAACGTTTACAGAACTTCTGTGGTGTATACTGGTTATCCGATGCATATTTTCCTGGTTCTGGATAAGTTATTTTAACGCCCAAGGAATAGTGTAACTTCCTCATGTCCTTCATGTTAAATCTTTGTGAGATTTTTTTGATGAATCCTTGGATTTGTGTTAAGGACTTGCTTGCCAGAATGATGTTATCAACATACAAGTCCCCTATGAACATATTTCCTCTTGAGGACTGTATAAATACATGGGTCATTTTCCAGTTTCTTGAAGTTTAGCCTTTTCAGTTGACAGTCCAATACTTCATTCCAACATCTTGGAGGTTGTTTCAGACCATATATACTTCGCTTCAGTTGACAGACCAGGTGTGTTTCATCTCGATTCCTTCTTGTTGCTTCATATGAATATCCTCCTTCATCTCACCGTTTAGGAATACAGTCGTTATGTCTAATTGATGCAGCTTTAGGTCATGTTTTGCTGCCAATGAAATAACAGTCCGGACTGATTCGAACCTTACAACAGGGAAAAAGGTCTCGACATAGTCAATTCTATACCTTAGAAATTATAATGTTGGAAAATATCGCAAAGCTTCATGATAAACAGCATTTTTGATTTCCCTATTCGTTGTCAGTACAAATAGCTTGTTTCCATGAACAACCAACATAAAGCTAGTCGTGAAAAACTAGGGTTCAGTCAGATGTCCCGTTACTTTCAATGATTGTCCTTAATTGAAAATGCTTAGCCCACTCTCACTGGAAACTGAAGTCTTTTGAAATCAAGAGGAAGGTCTGGGGGAATTAAGGGGATTCTTGGAATTAAAACCCTTTCCTCTTTTCCTGGACCATTACAGATCTCTGATTCCATGAGATGAGGAAGCATCTTCTTCACAACATTGTCTCATTACAAAGCTTTGGAGGATCCAGACTTCTCAATAGCATAACTGACACATTTCCTTTTAGTTCCAGATTGTGTGATTGCATTCATTTGGATAATTCACTGCCTGCTCTTGATCAACTACAATGTCAATGGAAAAGTACTTCCTTTCTTTTGGAATTTCTTGGTGAAGTTTTCAGTTGATGCTATCCACAGTTTGATTCTTGGGAGCTAATATGGCCCTCTCAGAAAGCCAGTTTGAATCCATCGAATGATGCTTAGCCCTTCGAGCCACGACCACCGCTTTACCGGTATTAGATAAAAATGACTTAATGCCCAACTACCAGTTGAACGGTGGAGAAACACTTGTAACTATTTTTATATCTACCATGAACCATTACATACCAATTATTTGCAAATTTTGACTCAGGAGCTCAGGCAGAAGGGTTAAAATTATTCAGGAACGCAGGGATCAAAGGGTTAATGTTTGGATAAACATGGTTATTCAGGTCTTGGATACCCAAGACTTAAACTCTGCAACCATTTGGGAGTGAAATATTTCCATTTTGGTCCATTTTGTTGGTTCTATTGCCAAGCTGCAGCAGCAAAGCAACAATTTTTTTCTGCTTCAAGGTCACCTGTGATTCTAGCTCTCGTTTGTTTTCAGGTTGAGTATTTGACCATGGCTCCAGATGTAAGAGTTTTTCAGGCAGGCATTGGTTTCATCAGCTGAAGTTCCTCTTGAAATGACTGGTAATGTTTTTCTAAAATCACCAGAAAGTATCACAGTGATACCTCCCATGATTTGTGAATTTTATTTATTGTCTTTGGGTGTTTTGTTCCGGATCTCAAATGCTCGCTTGTGTGCCATGATACATTCATCCTAAAAAATGAAGCTTGTCTCCTCTTTTGACTTTGCAAATAGGGGTTTCATTGTAGTTCAAATTCAATGGAAGTTTGAAGGTGCTGTTTTCTGTACACCCTCCGTGCAAGAGGGTAACAGAATTTCAATTCATGCTACTGCTAGAACCACTTTTATTTGGAGTCTCACTTCAGAAAAATAAGGTTAGTTACAAAAGGTTTACCTGTATCTCCAGATGCATCCAATAAGAAATTGTTGCTGATGACATCAGGACCTTCTGATCCACTTGCTGTTGGTCTGAGTTCAACAGAGGCTCATTGTTTTGAACACATTGCTGCAGTTCTTATATATTGTATCCTGTTTCTCTCAAAATTTCTCTTGATTTGTTTAGTTTCTCTGTTTGGATTTGGCAGAACAAAATTGCTGAAATCTCTTTGAGTCAAGTTCATCACTTTATCTTCAATTTCACAGAGAGCTAAATTTACAATCTGAGGATTCAATTCCAATCCTGGATGAGCAAATCCCGTTTGAAGAAGATGAGATATTTAAAAGTTAGAGAGTTGTCCCCTTTTAATTAAAAAATTGTGACACACAGACATTTTTGCATTTATTAAATAGATATTTTACCGACTGCCAAAAGTTCTTCAGCCGATGGAAAAACGCTTGGGTTTCCGCTTTTGCCTAAAATAAAAATAATACTTAGGAATTTGCAACAGCAGTGAAAAACATTCTAAATATTCGTTCGTGGATACAACCTATGAGGTTGATATATCTCGAACAAAAACCATTTAAACGAAACCCAGAAGAATATGATATGGCCCTCAAAGACAATACTTTTTCGGTAAAGCACTCTTAAACAAAACTGAAACAAAAATAGAAACATAATATGAATCAATGTGCCATGTAATAAAAAATATAAAAACAAATATAGATAAAATATTAATCAAACTCATTGACACTACTCCAAATCATGCAAACTGTTCAAAATATTCAACAGAAATACTCTAAAATGCTACAACTCATATGATACGTGACAGAAAAATTCCCAGTACAACAAAAATCAGAAGATCGACCTGTAACTGTAAATACTGAAGACAAAAGGCCTACGAACTAGTGTAATATACTGTAATATCTACGAGAAACCTACAAATATATATATATATATATATATATATATATATATATATATATATATATATATATATATATATATGGAAATAGTAGGAACTCACAAAAATATTTAGCTAAAAATATATTTAAAAAAAATAAACAAAAATATATAAAGCATATAAAAATAATACAAACTGTACCATCTTAAAACCCTATAACTTTTTCACGTAGGAAAATAGCGATAATCACTAAAAGATAAACTCATAACTAAAAGATGAGAGCTCATTTTCAAATATAGACACGAAAATACGCTACCTATAATAACATCACGACTCAAAATCCTAAATAAAATCTTACAACCTGAATCTAAACTTTATTTCTAATAATATTTAAAATAAAAAAAAATAAGCAAAACAAATAATAGAGCAATAATTTTGAAATAAGCAAGTAAAAGGCCATAACTACAAATCATTTGAATCATTAACTCGAAACAAAAGAAATGAAATGTGGTCGATTTCCTCCTTCCACTCTTCCGTTAATCCCCAGTTTATATATATGAGAAAAAGCACATGGAAGGAGTAGCAACATAGTCTGAAGATTGCTTGAAATTGACATTCTCCATGCAGTGTTGGCTTCTTTATGCGGATTATGTATATCTACAAAATCTGTCATTGATAGGTAACAATGTTATGGTCATCTAAATACAGCATATCTTTAACGGATATAAAATAATAATTAAGACTGTTTCACTCGCTCCATAAAATGATAGACCAGAGTTCTTGTCATTATAGTGCTCGATATCAAAAGGTAGAGCATTAACAATAAATGAAATTGCCTCTATTCTGCGTTTCGTGGTAATTACATACTCTCTTCAGAAGACTTTATTTTAAAATTGAATTTATTTACAGAAGTAATAATTTTCTTAAAAGATGTTATTATTCTTTTTAAAAAATGTTATATAATATAAACTGTTTTTAAATTGATGGATTATATGTATTAGATAGTATCTTATGTTTTCGGAAATTAGATTATAAATAGAGAATAATTTTAACCAATACACAAATGCTACGTAGAACTATTTGAACTTGCCCATTATCAACGTATTTAATGTATTTCGAGCCCTAATGAAGATTAACTATTGTTCCATAGTGAGGTGTATATTGTTTATTTACTAACCTTAGCTTGACGTAAAAAATGTCACCATTATATGGTATATCCAGTGATAATCGAACTCACTACAATTGTAACGGTATAGATGGGATAATCAATGTTCTACTGCGAAGCGCACAGAAGTTAAAATTTATTTTTCGTTCGGCCTAACCCTCGTTGAAGAAACACATTGCTCTCAGTGATATTGCACTCCCTGTGTAACTAGCACACACTCTCTCTCTCTCTGCGAGAGAGAGAGATTTTCCTCGAAGAGAGAAATAGGTTTTCCCCAAAGAGAGAAATAGGTTTCCCCCAAAGAGAGAAATAAGCAACATCTCTTTCTTTTGGCTTAGATAGTCGGAAATGAAATGTCATTGATCTGCAACCGACAAAAAGAAGAAAAACGGTGACTGAAAATTGTCATCCTTTTAAAACGTAGCTACTTAAGAATGCAGGAGTTAAGCGAGCTATCGATTTTCGAAAATTTTCTTTGACTACTTGCACTTGTTAAGTGGTGCGTCTTAATTGGGTCTCCACTATTTTGTTTCTCAGTACGATTTTCAACAGCTGCCCTCACTGACTGCACTATTACAATACCTCATAGCTGCTTCTTTTTATCGCTGTTATTTGTTTTTGTTTTAAGAATTGTTACTTAATATATAGAAAATATGTGAGTACTTGTAATCTTTCTTTCCTTCGAAATGGAAACGAAATTACCAATCATTCGCTTGAACAAAACCAGGAGAAAAATATTGTAAATAATATACGAAGGAGTGCTGAACATGTATCGATCCGACCAAGAAGGAATTTGAAAAAAAATCTGTTTAAAAAAAATCTGGCTAATGCTGTGGAATGAGAAATTCTCAACAGTCTCCCGTATATCCGTAGTCAACACCATTGAACTATTGCAGATTACTTGCTAGTATAGTGCTTTCGATTCTTCTCTGCTATCAATGTTACCATGTCAGACGCCACTAAACTTAGTAAATAACTATTATAAAGTATAATGAATCTTTGCTGTGTACTGTATTACAGCAACCTTGCATTCGGCATAGCTTTGTAAATAAGATTAACACTTTCAAAGATACATATCATGGCACAGTATAGTATACGGTATTATTTACTCCTTTTTTTATATTGAAACAGTCTTGGATTTCATTATCGATACCTGATTCAAATTCCTGAACTCCTTATGTTTATGCATTATATTTATCGTGCAATGGAGAAACGGATAGAGAAAGAAGCGTAAAAAATGAATCTAAAGCAATTTTTGTGAAGCCATGTCATAAAATACGCATTAGGCCTTTTAAGAGATCCGTTGGAGAAATATCAACGAGAAGGCAGACTGAAATGATGACGATAGATTTTGATCTGAAAAAGCGCAGATACGAAGTCTGGTTTTGATGATTATGATTTTCACACAAGAAGTCTAATGAAACCTACTTTAAATATTTCTTCTTATTCATTACAAAGCCACGTTAAGTTCCGGTTAAATTCAACAGACTCTCACACACTTCCTCCGCTGCATGTGCTTACATATTAAATGAAAGCCTCTCGGTCACACAATGAGACAATTATCAAAGATTACATTACTTACTGGACGAACATGTCGAGAATAAAAAATTTCAAAAATCCAGCCAATATTTGATATGGTATTTCTAGATTTAAAACAAAAATATTTCACCCCAAGTATGGCAATAAAGCCATTACGACGCAAGGAGGTTAGTGAGTGTGAAAAGAACAGGAATTAAGAAAACGGAAGATAACGAGTGACATATCATTTAAATTTCTGAATATCAAAGTTGACTGGGAAGCAAGAAGACGGCAGAGAGTTCTAAAAGCAAGAAATGCGACAGAAGAAACTGTTAGCATAGAACTTACAGTTATATCTCGGCATTTAAACTGTAAAGGAATTAGACCTTGTCGCTCATCTAGTACTATATACAGTTAACATATCCACTTAACAATTAACTATGTTGACCAACCCCCTCTTTTTACTACTCTAATAGCCGAAATTAATAATTCTTTAGTTTTAAATCTGTGTTGGCATACTCAGTTTTGGCCCAAACACTAATCATCACGACTAGAATAACGCATCATTTTACTAGATTTAGAACAATCACATCAAAGTTAAAATTAACTCTTACAGCTTCGAGGTGAAAGTTTAGCTTATAACATTCAATACCTCCAAAACAAAGCTAGTAACATTTCATCTTCAACGCCATGACACTTTCACGGTGTCAACTCATCCCTATTTACTTCCTATTCGTTTGGTAAGGAGGAAGTTCCATCAAAGCAGTTCTTACCAAGAATCATCCCTTTGTGAAACACTCCCAAGCGGATGCTTCCCCCGACCAATACAGTTCACCTCTTCAAGTCTATGGTCTACCCTACATATCCTCACAATATACACTTCTTACCACTTTTCTCTCACGTTCTTACAACTACTTCATTCCTCTACCTTAAGTGGCTTTTGGGCCTTGTATTGGGTGAACAATAGTACAAAAATATTGTTTCTGAGTTGGCAGTGGAGGACAAGTTTCTACAAAAGGGAATCTTGTTTTCCCTCACTAAAAACAATGCCTTGAAACCCTTTATTTCATATCAATCTTTTTTTTACTCCAACCAATGCTTCTGATTTGATTGAACTTCCTGGTCGGTTGACAGTTAAATCATTGGTGTTTTGTGGTGTGATTACGAGTGATAAATCTAAATTGCGGGTCTGGTCAAATTAAGTATTTATCTCACTGGCCAATCGTTTTGTAATTCATATTTGTTTTTGCATTTTTAAATAGATAATAACGCCCAATTGGTAGATTAACACCAAGGATTGTATCGGGGTTAGAATAACAATATAACTGATGGCTGACTAAGGATTTGACACCTAAGATAGAAGTTAGCGAGTCGAATTATATTTATTCTTAAATTCGTCAAACTGAATTATACGAAAGCAATTAACGCCTTACCTTCAACTCCTAAAACAGCCCTTGAAGTAAGAAAAGTTATGTGAAATGAGAGAAAATAGATTGACGTGTTTCATTAAAGAAGATACTTTTTCTATTTCTGTTACAAGAGGTGTTACCAAATTTTCAAAGTATTCAATCATACAAACTTTGCTGTCCCCCCTTTTAAAAAAAATACAGCACTTTCATAAGCATTTGGGGCAGTAGTATGAATTAACTTGATTCACATTGATTTAGGTTTTGGCGATTTTTTTTTTCAAATTTAATATATGATTTTGTAGATCTCGTAATGCACAATGCCATTCCAAAATCAGCAGATATACATCACCTTCTTTATAGTGGTTAATGGAGACTCATTTAATATCCAAGTCCATTTCGCATATTTTCGACTACCTTACAAGGCTTCTATGAGATAGGTGGAGTATCTGTCATATCCAATGTTGTGTTGCAAGAATTATTAATCAGCCTTTGGAATTGGTCATCATGAACGATTGTAGGCTTGCAGGAACTTTTTCTCACATCCAGATCACAATTTCTATTTTTAAAGCTAGAAACCACTTACGAAGAGTACTCTTAGCTACAGCACAATATCGATAACCGACACATTTCTTTATTTTATTTATTTCCATAAATAAGAGATTTAAATGGAAAAATGCATCTAATTTTCCCCCCATATTTCATTTCTAACAAAAACATTTAAAATTCACAATCCACGCATGAATCCGTATATAAAGAAACGTTGAAATCTCGGCTTTCAGAATTTGTAAATTTTATAAAGTTCAGACACCTGTGAAACAAAATTGGATGCTCGAACCCTACCTATTTTTAAAAAAGAAATTCCCCGAACATTTGTTCTCATCCACTAAGTGATTTTTTTCATTAATATTTTATTTTTGCTAAGTTTTAATAATTAACAAACCTTTTGGATAAACTGTAGCAATTATCTTTTTTGATAATAATATTAATTCTTGACTTGTTTTGTATTGTCGATTTAATTTTGATTTATTTATGTATTATACTATAAATCATAGTTTTTACAAGCCTAAGGAGAAATCTACCTCTTTTCATCTGGAAACACGTAGGAAGTAAAAAGCTGCCATAGAATTTCTGTTTCGAGTAAAAGGAAGTGCTTCAAATATTCATAAGTTAGCTAATGTTTATAGAAAGGTTTCACTTGGTGTAACTTCAGGAAAATGGATCTTTATATTCAATAACATTACTGCTACTATGAATCCGGATAAAGCCAAGCATCTGGCGGAAGAATCGTTACTGATGAAACATAGTAGTGCCTTCAGTTTAGTGCAATCAAAATATTCAAAATGAATTTCTAGAAAGCTGAAAAACTTCATGAAGAAGCAGAGATGGTTGCAGCTAAAGAAAGTGGAAGACAAAGGACATCGGTCCTCTAGTGAGAGAGGAAAAGTCCAGTCGCACTAAGAAAGCAGTAAAAAAGGAAGTAGGTATATATTATTTATTCAAAGAAGGGGATATCACGAGAGAGAAGAAACATATCTGAGTTGAGGACAATATTTAGAATCGTGATTTTTGTTAATTTTCAAATACTTTATGTTTTTTGGTACTAATTAGTTTATAATGAAATATGAACACCTTTTGAACCGCATTGGTAGTTTAAATTACAACAATTGAATTTTGCTGACAGTGCTTTCTCCTGACAAGCTATCTATTTATATAATGTGAATGTGTTTGGGAAGATCAATTAATTAACATTCTAATCACAGTTTCCTCATAATGTGATATTTTGATCCCTCCTATGTCTATTACACTCAGTAAACAGAAATAGAAATTGTTAATATCGAAACATTAATTTAAAATCTGTAGAAATTATCGTTTGGTGAGGCCAGAATTGGAAAGAGAAATTCAATGTAAAATAAGGGAAAATATTCTTGCCTCAGCAGTAAATAAATATGTTCTTGCATTGGCTGATATAGTTGATATTTTCAAACTAAATACATCTCTAAGCTAATCTGTCGCTAAATATATAATCGTCATCATTATATTACAGTAAATGATACAACTTGGGATTTATGTCCTCTGAGACGGTTGTATTTCAATATTGTCATGTGCAGGTTTAATTTTCTTGTCGAATTGTTAAGGTTATATAAACCGCCTTTCTGATAAATGAACTCAGCGAACACTCATGAGAATCTTTGGCAACTATTTAAACCTACATGACTAACTACAATTTCTGATTCTCTCACTGACGTGTACACACACATATATATATATATATATATATATATATATGGGGAAACATATATTCGTACACATTTTTAATCTATTTCCAACTAGTGAATAAACATACTTTTCATATAATTAACAGTACACAGATGCATAATAGCTAAATATGCATGGAAAACAGTAATAAATTAGAATTAATATAAATAAGTCCCATCTATCCATTTTAATGGATAAAAAAGTATTCGTACAATACAACTTTCAGATTTTTAAACTTTTAAATTGCTTTAACACTCTAGATTATTTAAATGGAATATTCTAGCCTATAAAACACAAAAAGAACATTCTGAAATTGATATTCACGCAAGCAGGTTATCATGTCAAGAGGCAAAGAATTGACAAATTTGCAAATAGAACTAATTGTTAAACTCTGGAAAGAAGGTAACAGTTACAGGAAAATCGCAGGCAACCTGAATATTCTATTTACTACCAATAGTTAATTCATTGCAAGGTACAAAACTCAACTGTTGAAAACCAAAGAAGAACAGATGCTCCACGGAAGATTTATTCAAGAACTTCGAAAAAATTAATCCGTCAAATTAAACAAAATCCAATGGTTACTCGTCAAGAGTTGCAGGATGATTTGATTTTATCAGGAATCTGTGTCTCACAACGAACAATAAGCAATGAAATTCATACGTACAATCTAAAGTCACGTTCCAAGAAAATTCCATTGCTGTTTAAACGACACAGAGATGCCAGGTTAAAATTGGTTTGTGAATATAAGGATAAGGAAAATCGTATTAGGAAAGAGTATTATAGACAGACGAAACCAAAATAGTGCTGTTTGGACGAAATTCTAGAAACCATGTCTGGAAGAAAGATGGCGATGCCTTCAAACAAAAGAATACAGTTCCAACAGTGAAATTTGGTGGTGGCAGCATCATGGTTTGGGGATGTTTTTTTTCCGCAAAAGGTACTGGCAACATATCCATAATAGATGGTAGAATGAATGTCGTAGAACATCAAAATATTTTGGAAGAAAATTTAATGATTTCTGTTGAAAATATTGAACTTTTCCTGATTGGATCTTACAACAAGATAATGATCCTAAATACACTGCAAAATCTACGAAGAAATGACTTGCTAAAAATAATGTTAATATCCTGAAATGGCCAAGGCAGTCTCCAGATTTAAACCCAATCGAGAATCTATGACATTATTTGAAAATTCAAATCCAATTGAGAGCTCCAACAAACATCCTGGATTTGAAGACCATATGCGAAGAAGAATGGAACAAAATAGCAACTAAATTTTGCAAATCATTAATTGAGAACTGCAAGAAGAGTTTGGTTGCCGTAGAAGTGAATAATGGCTATTCTACAAGGATTAAATGAAGATTCTGTATTCTTTTTTGTATTGTACGAATACTTTTTCACCCATTAAAATAGATAAATATGATTTATTTCTATTAAACTAAATATTTTTTCTGTTTTCTATGCATATTTAGTTATGCACCTGTGTACAGTTACTTATATGAAAAGTATGTTTATTGATTAGCTGGAACTACAAAAAATTAAAAATGTGTATGTGTACGAATATTTGTTTCTCCCCACTGTATATGTCTTGTATTAATTTAATATATGAATAAACTCTATTTTCTGATTTTTGCATTGTGACCTTTGAAAGCTATGGCTTTATCAAATACAAATATATTGTACTAAACTATGAAATATTTCTCTGGTAGAATGTCTTGTAAATACTTTTTTTTCATATTCAATAAGAGATAAATATCTTTAACATATATTCTTTTCAAGGTACAAAATATCCACATACATTCTCGACTCGTTAAGTAAACCATCAAATCACTGACACGTCATTATAGGTGCTATTTTACCTATGTCGCCCAAGTTAGTATTATTTTTTAAGTTTTTAATCTTATCATTATAGATTTTCCAATGTATTTCGAATATATTTTTCAGTTATTGCTGTAATGTTTTTCATTGTCTGTCTTCACCTCGTTCATTCTCTCTGTCTGTGTGCGTGTAGGCATATATATATATATATATATATAAATATATATATATATATAAACTCACACGCAGAATAGTTTTACAGTTATTGAATAAACTTTATAAAAATTAAGTCAAATATGGTATTAATTTATGCTGACCAATGACTGTGAAAGAAGGTCGCATTAGGTCAATAAGGGAGACGGATGTAATAGTAAAAATTTACCTAAAATATTTCTTACATTCTCAACAATAAAGTCATTGGACATAATTACAGATTTAATCTATATTCTGCCATCTTAGAGAGATAAATTATAAACTTGCTTTAAGAACGTTTAACTTTCTAAGCAAGCCTAAGTGCCTTTAGTGATCTTCTATGGATTTAAATGTTTCTCTTTCATTAAAAGTAATCTTTACAGACTGGAATAAATGGCCCTCAAAAGTATCCGGTATGACAATTTTCAGATATGCTGTTAAAATTTTTAGCTGGTCGCTTAAGAAGCATGCGTGCCAACAGCATCCTGATAGAATATTACGTGCTACCCAACCATGGAGCATCATTGCACCAGATATCTTCAGCGCGAAACTTCACAAAACGTTTTTTGAAAAGTTCGATCATTAACAGCACATTTTTCGTACAGTGCACGCATTTTTTTTAGACTTTAACAAATAAAGTGAAAAATGTTAGTTATATTCGTTCATTTTTAATATCAAAATTAATAAACACAAATACGCTAATTTTGATAATTTCATGCCCACTGATGTGACAGTTCCCACGCTTTTATCAAAAGCGATTTGTTTAGATAGGCACCTCCACGAGATCGCTAAAAAAGAGCATAGCATGATGAAAAAGACGCCAAACTTGACGAAAACAAAATTTTATTGTCTAAATGTTTGTTATTATTAAGCGGAAAGTATTTTGGGGGAATTTTTTTTTTTTACATTTTTTAATCGTTCCTAGCACGTCCGAAATTTTCGTTAAAAACCTTCTTTTTTTTTGAGTCAGCAAAATTGACAGATAATCGATCATGGCAGCCATTTCTTTCCATTTTATAAAAAAAATGAAAATCTCAGTTTGAAATTCTTTTAAAAATCAATTATAATTTTTTCAAAATTTATTTTAAGAAAATCAGAAATTATAATGTTTATTTAAAATGTTTTGAACCAAGCTTAACTTAGCTTCTGCGCCGAAAAGATATAATTTGAAAATAAATCAAAGCAGATGATAAACTTTCGCGTCACTTGACAGGTGATGAATGACATACTGACGGATTACGTGAGGATAATTTGTTCTATGGAAGGAGAGAAGTGAAGTTATTTACATTTAAGTGAACAAATTATTTACCTCGTTATTTTTAAAGAAAACTTTCAGCGCTATAATTTATTTTTGGAATTAGCTTTCACCTTTACGTTTACGATCTTTATAGAAAATATATGATAAAGAAATTAAAATAAGACTGTTAAGAGTAAGATTAAATTTCACAAGAAAGGTAACTAATTAATTTATATGTACCTTTCTTATGAAATTTTATCAGGAGTGTACATAAAATACTATAATTTTATGTACATTTACTACATTTTACTGTGTTATTTGTATTTCCATTCATTTTATTATTAATTTTGATATTTCATTTATGAAAAAATGTCATAAATGAGATTAATATAAAAATAAGATCATATAAATTTCATAAGATGATACTGATACTTGTAGGTACCCTTCTCAGTTGAAATTGAAAAATCAAATTAACTTCTCCACACGTGTTTCGCAAAAGTAAAGGCCTTAACAGCGGAGAACAATGCTTAACAAATAACGCAACTTAATTGTATTATGGTTGGTCTTTCGTATGTTATAATTACAGCCCGATTATAAACACAAAATTACATTTCTTAATTACTGCGGGTCTTCTGATTATTCAAAACAGATACAATTTACAACGCATTAAAAAAAGATCTATCACATAAGGACACTTACGGAAGCGGATGCAGCTTTTAACTAATTTTATAATATTTTAACAACTTAAATGTAAAAATCTATTATAATTAAAGAAGTAACAAATAACTGTATTAAAAATTCATTTTTCAACGAAAAAAAATTTGCTTTCAGAAAACATTGTCCATATTCATAAAAAACAACTAAAAGCAAATAAAAGCATTTGAAATTAAATAATATCTTTGTTTTATTGAGTTTTGTATGTTACAATTAAGAGCTAATTTTCAGGTAGGAGGATCCAATTAAAAACAAAAAAACATGATTTGCAATCCTCAAAGCCTTGTGCTTTTAACTATTGTAATCACTAAAGTGGACTCGATCGAATTTCTAGAGTTTTCATAAAATTAGTTATAGTGGGGTAATAAATATAAAAAAATATTTCTGCCATGGCTTTAATAAAAAAACATATTTATAATAATTTCCATCATCTGTGAATAGTTTCTGAAAGTTTCATTAACATCCGACAATTATTTTTATTTTTGCAACATTTTCAAAATTAATGTGTGTCATACAGACACACACACACAAAAAAAAACGTGCTAAAAATTGTAAATGTTATTTTACTAGTTTAGGTGATACAAAGAGAAACAAGGTTTTTTTAATCAAAATTTAGAATGTTCTAAAAAGAAGGAAAAAATTTTAAAAAATAATTAAAATAAACTTTGGTCTTCCTCTTCATAATAACATAAACATTTAGACGATAAAATTTCGTTTTTGTCAAGTTTGACGTCTTTTTCATCATGCTAAGCTCTTTGTTTTAGCGATCTCGTGGAGGTACCTATGTTTAGATGAAGTTAGCATAAACTAAACACTGGTAATGCCATCTAACAGCACATAAAACGAACTTTTTGACTAATTAAATACTTTATTCCGCTAATGTCAACATGTTTAAAAATTCATTTATACAGTTAGCGCATTTTAAGCCGCTGCTGTTGTCACAACTCCCTTTATTTTTGTTGTAATTGTGGTGCATGGTAATATTCAGGGCAAAATAGTACAGTGGCTTCTCGGCTTCCTTTTGCACCTGGGTTGTTGAGGTTATCCCGTCCCTCCTCGCAGAAGTTCCTCCGCCCATTGGTAATGCCGTTGACTTCTGTGGTGCAAACATTTGTGTAAACAGCATGCATATTAGTGAAATTGTGTGCCTTTTTAACCAAGGACTAATTTGTGAAGACGAGTGCAATGTTTATTTCTGATTGCATGCTAACAAGTTACTTTATTTGAACACTTATGATGATAATTTTTTTTTCCAAAATTTCAGGATAAAATGTGTATACACAGAAGTTAAAATAATCATAACGTTGTTTTAAAAAAAAGTCATTTTTTAATTTAACTTTTTAGATGCTCAGATTGGACATCTAGCGAAGTTTCATTTTATTAGGTAGCACTATCAAGAATATATATATCCTTAGTGCAGCTTGCCTCTTAAAAAAAATAAAAAAAATAATTTTACTTAATCTAGTACATGTCTCCAGTCTTCCACTTGGTGAGGATCAAACTCACTACCCTAATATTTTAGCGAGATTTTTTTGCTTAAAATGACATTTTGCTAGATGACAACATTCTTTCAACTTTATATTTGATGGCATATAAGTTCTCAGAGCTTATATTAAATATTATAATTTTATGTATTTAGGCAAGATACAAATACTGCTAGCCTGTGACATCTGGTAAGCCTTTCCCTATTATTCAAATGGGATTGTAAGAATGAGGAGATATTTTGCTAGTTCTCACAGGGACGAATTAACTAGGAAAAATTAAATGCTTAAAGATTCTCTTTTTGTATAGTGGAATAGGTACAATCTATTGCATGCAGCTGGTTGAACTGTTCAATTTAAAATCTCAGAATGTTACTTGCTACAAGAATTCGGTCGGAGGGTTCAACGGTTAAAACTTTGTAACTAAAACAATCAAGGTGAGAATACTAGTTTGAGCAAATCTTCTTCTTATTATTATTATTAAACCACCACCACCACAGCAACAACAACAACAACAAATTTAAGATGTATTATATCTGTTTTCGCCCGCCTTTTCATCATTGCTGTTTTTCCTTGATTTATTTTTGCCTATATATAATTATTATCGAAATTTTCCATAAAAAGTACTTACTATTGTGTAAGTATCTGTGATTATTTACCTCGAAAGGCATGAATATAAAATTTATTCAGAAACTTAAAGAAAAACAAAGCACCCAAGAACGGGAAAATTTATTTACCATTCATTAGCCTTTACCTCATTAGCATCTGCGGAAAGCCAAAAATATCCAGGCATATATATATATATATATATATATACACATTAGTCGTAGTACCCTTTAAAAATTCCACGGTTTTTCTCTTTGCATTTTCTGATAAATATTAATTATCTCTATATTTCTGAGATGAGGTATTGTAATTATTTACATGGTTCAGACTGTTGTCCTCCTCTTTATTGCCATATTTACGATCTTCAGGTGATATACGTTGGAATTTCGAACCGAATCCAGTGGTTGAGTGATTAAAAAGTGACTTGATCTAAAGAGTTGTTTGTTCAATACCTGGCCACAGCAGAGCTAACAAAATCTTGGAGAGTTGAGTTACTAAAAGGAATAAACTGAAAGTGAGATATCCAAAAAAGCATGGTACCTGGCATTCGAATAATCTAGCCCCGTCGACTAAATAAAGGGTTCGATTTCAAATTCGAACGTATATCACCTGAAGAAGGCCGGAGCGTGCAACCAGACAGCACAAAAAAGTTAACATGAAGAGAAACATAATATGGTTCAACCCACCGTTCAACAAAAACGTAAAAAGAAACGTGGGAAAATATTCATTAAACTTATACACAAACACTTCCCCGCATCAAGCACTTTCCACAAGATGTTCAACAAAAACTCAGTAGAAATCAGCTACAGTGGTAAAGAGAACATGACACAAATAATAAAAAAACACCTGGACAAATTAAACCCATATGTAACTACTGAATAAAGAACACGAATGTCCTTTAAACGGCAATTTCTTGCAGAACAATGTAATATACCAAACCAAAGTCGGTCCATCAAAAAAGATTTATTTGAGTCTTTCACTAAGGCAGATCCAACAGATAAAATCATTGAGGCTATTCTCACCCAAAAAAGACCACACAAAGAGAAAAGAAAATACTATATCCTACAAAGGGATGCAGTATAAGGGGAAAAATAATCCATCTACTCCCGTAGAAGAGGAAAGCAAAGAAAATAACCAAATTGAAAAGGAGAAACCAAGTACAAGTATAGCGGCTGTTTCGACAGACAAAGTCAACGATGTAGTGGCTGGGGAATCCCCCTTTACTCCCCACCGCCCGAGATTCATGTGTGCTTTGCCATTTTTGAGCATTTTAGGATGTTGGAGAAGGAGATTGGGCAGAAGCAGAATACTGTGATGTGGCAGAGTTCGTCGAGCGAGCCAAACAGTACTCTCATCTGATGATAGACATCGATGCACAACATCATTCTCAGGCTATGTGCTCAACACGATAACGCGAAAAATTTGTCGGTGCACAAAATGCAAAGTGATATTACCTCAACATATTATAAAAGGGTCAGGTTCTTTTCTTGTGGAACATACAATTGCCCACGCCAGAGGACGGCGTAGGACTAAGGTGGAAGTTTACGAGATTCTTGACTATATTATCGGAGAGCACTTAGAAGCATGTCTTATACAATATGGCCAATTGGTGAATGTTACTTCGGAATATGAGGCGGATGAGCGGGGGGTTAGAGTTAATGTTGTACCATGAAGCCTTCACTTTTATTCCCAACAGCTTGGAGATAAGCGGGAAGAATTACCCAGTCATCATGACGGAGAAGAAACCAACCTTTTGGGAGAGTAGTGTGACTGGTCACTTCACCCCTTCCTCCTTAGAGAAGAAGGCCTCTGGAGGCCTGCCTAAATTTTACTCAAATCCCCCTCGAGTTTATACTACTAGGCGAAAAATCCACATGAATGGCTGGTCGTGGGTACAGTGAGAGGGAATCCCCAAGCTGTGGGATCTCAGTTCCATGAAGCCCCCCCAGCTTCCAAGGTTAAAGGCACTAACAGTCCCATTCCCAAGGGTGAAAATCCGGCTTGCTACGCCGAAAAATTACATATGCTAAGCAAAAAAAAAAAAAAAAGAAAAGCTTGAAAAAATTAACGTGTAAAAGAGGCATTTGATGGCTAAAAAGCAACGGGGGCCAGTAGGTCTGTCGCATTCTTTAGCCTCTGCATGACACTATTTGTTACTGGTAAATAATAAACAAGGTTTAATGAATAGCCCGAACGATATACCAATAAAACCCCGTAGAATAGATGGAAGATTTTGATTCTCAAAGGATCAAGAATCATATGGCTGGCAGAAAGAACATTTAACTACGACAGGTCATAGGGCAAAATCTGTTGACATTGGTTAATAACATACAGCTAAAAATACGGCCTATGAAAAGTGCAGAGAGAAAATCGAATAGGATTTAAAATCATAATTCGGAGATAAGAATTCTCTTGCAGAATGACCCCATATTAACTCCAAAAGGCGTAGCCAGCCAGCTAGGATTGTGTGTCAGTCTTGGACAATGGAAAACATGGAAAGACATTTTATCATTTAGAATTGATCAGTTTTGGACAATGAAACACATGAATGGAAAGCTTTTATTTCTGCGTAAATATAAAACTTAGAATTAATCTTTCTTTTGTTGTGACATTCAGCAGACCTTAATTGGAAAGTGGCCGAAGTGGTATGCGCAGATGAGACACCACGGAAGGTGGAGGAGCTACCAACGCCCACTGGGGAGCATTAGTGAGAGATGGTAATAAGAGGAAGTGGAAGTTATGAGGTGGAGTAATGCCTGTAACCATCACTCGTGGAAGAAGGGAATCCCCCCCCAAAATTATGAAGTAATTTAATTCTCAAGACCTAAGACAATGAAGATGACAGAAGGGGGAAAATACCGAATTTTCCAACTGCGCCGTGCCCCACGCCGGTTTAGGCGAACGTCAATAAATACGAATACCCGAAGAGAGAGCGGAGAGAGAGATCGTTCCAGTCACTGGACGCGAGACACCCCATGTGATTATCTGCCGACGAGAACCTCTGAAATCAGCCTTGTGCCAAACTTTACTAAATTAACAAAGTGTCACGTCCGACTTAAAAGGGTTGAGCCGATAATTGTCTGCATGCGAATTCTTAGACTGTAAACCAACTGCTGTACGAAAGACCTTATATAAAACTAGTATATTTTTTTTATTCGAGTGTCATTTTCTTCTTTGCGTATTCACTCTCCCTAGACCAGCCCAATACAGGTATACCGACGACGATTCGATCTCAGCCGCCTTATTATCAAAGCAAACCACAACGAACCTGGATCTAAGTGATCCCCCCGCCTGCCGATAAGCCGCAGGTATTGGACGTTTTGGACGACCAGGGAGAGTGTAGGGCGACATCTGTCCCATCTTCCCCAACCTTTAAGAAAAGGTTAACTTCTCCCCCAGTGATAAGGTCACTGACCCATTCGCATCACAAAGCTTCCTCGGTCACAATCACCCCCAAAAAGTCAACGTTGCCCAGTGGGGGTGCCACTCCCCTCAGCCTCTGCCCTGTCTCCCCCATCAAAAAAAAAAAATATATGACTCTTCTTCAGTGACTAGTTCATTGACACCAACCCCTTTGAATTTGTCCCCCATTAAAATGGTGCCCACTCCATGTGCATCACAGTATTTTTCTCCTGTTCAATTTCCTTCTCCAACACTACAAAACCCTCAAAAGCGGCAAAGAAGCCAAAGTGGAAACGAAGGAGAAAAGGAGGAAGTCGGAATTGCCATAGAATATCGGGGAAGATATCTGCCGTGTGACTCAGGGCCAAATAGACAGAGCGAGAAAGTATGGTAACCGAATACAGGCCTTGAAGTACTTTCAATCCAGAAGTTTGGCGATAAGGATATTGATGACTCAAAGAAATTTTCTGACGCGAAACGCTTTCTTTTACTGTCATCAGGTCTGGCTGGGGTCCCGGCAGACTTTGTGGGGATGGTGAATGAAGCTGTTAAATGTTTCGACATTACACCCCGATTAGCAATCGTGGAAAATGAGGAAACAAATAGCTAAAATAATTTTTCTCAGAGAGGGTTCCAGTTTTTGCTCACCCCTCTCTGTATAGAGCGCTTAAATTAACTTTTCCAAGGGATATCGGGAACTAAATTGAGTGCTAACAACCCGGATGTAAAACCATTTCGGGACATTATCAACAGGCTGGATCGTCAATAAGTTCTGGAATGAGCTTCCCCGGGAGGTAGTGTGGACTTGAACTAATAGGAACAGTTCGGCTTCTGTGTTGCGTACAAGCTACATTGACCGAGTATTAGTTAGGAGAGTCATCTTAGGACTCTTAGGTTGTCCAAGTCTTCATTCCATTGTTTTATTAGGGAGATAGGCTTGTCCGGGTTCGTCTAAACTTAGATAAGCCTAGGATTAGCATTAGTGGGTACTGGAAATTCAATACATTGTTGTTCGATGAGAAGTTTTTTCAGGACCAATTTTTCCTCTCCCTAATTGTGGGAATTATAGGGGTCGTAAGGCTGCCATTAAGTCGTTTGCTGCTGATTACAGTAAGCGGATCAGCTAAAATTAGCAGAGCAAACGGTACAAGAATCTAGGGTAGAAAGGGATATAAAATCGGTAGGTAGTGGGTAAATAGCCGCAGCTAGGGCAGAGTTGACCTTCTTGCTTATCAAAAAGGACCAATCTCTTGTAGTTATGGCTAGATTAAAAAGGATGCCTTTTGAGGCAACAAATATCTCCGTTGGATTGTGAGCTGAAGAAGTTCAGTATATCACAGACTGGTACATCACTAGCGTTGCGTTGCCCGATGTGAAGCTTTCCGATCTTATTTTCAGCATCTTTTTACCAGGGAGCCCGGTCTGAGTTCGGCTCAATTCGACACCTATTTAGCTGACTTTCTTCGCCTCGAAGCGACTGAAGCGGCTAGGTGCGTGAATTCGATCACAGAGGCGGAAATCTGGGATGCGTTGAAGCTTTTCAGCAGAGACAAGATTCTGGGTATCGATGGTCTCCTCTGGCTTACTTGATGTAGTTGTACGTGATTTTCCCTCTGCTGGCACTAGTCTTTAACCAATGGATGAAGAATGGGAAATTTTTCCGAAAGCCTCACCAGAGGTGTGATCAAGGTACTTCGCAAGAATAAACACAGAGGGATGGGATTAATAATTTCCGACCCTTTGCTATGTTGAATACAGAGTTAAATATTTTAGCCAAGCGTTTGCAAGCTGTCCTGCCTAGTCAGTGAGGCTGCGTTGATCAATTTAGTTCAGGCCAAGGCATTTGATAGGTTTAACCATCAATTTCTCGGAACTGTCCTCGAATCAGCCGGCTTCGGGTCATATTTTCAATCCTGGATCCGGCTCTTGTATTGGTCCCCTCGTTGGGGTGGTGGATGTGAATGGTCGAAACTTTTCGTGTTGTCCAGATCAATTCTTCAGGGTTGTTCGCTTTTCACTGATGCAGTACATTCTTGGGTTGGAACAGTACCTTTGCGAGTTAAAGGCGAACCCGGTCGTACATGGAATTACTCTCCCTGGTCTGACCACCTCGGCCAGGTATTCTGCCTATGCAGACGACGACAGCTTCCATAAAAAGCAACGCCGAGATTGACAAGTATATCGGCAGATATGAGACAGTAATAGGAGCCAAGTTCAACCGCGACAAATCTGTGAGCTTCCGGTTCTGTGAGCTTAAAGAGGAGGGCGGAAGTTTGTGCCTATCACATCTACCCTATCCTTCTTTACTGTCACTTGGTAAAACCTACTCCCGCACACCGAACTAATTTGGGTTCGAGTCTTGTTTCACCTCTTGTGGGGGCAACAAGGCTCCTAAGGTGCATCGCGAGGTCTGTTACCGCCACCCATTTGAGGGCGGTCTAGGAATGCACAGCCTTGAGATTCGCCAACAGAAGCTGCGGCTCAGGTTCCTGGATCGAATATCTCTGCAAGATGAGGATAAAGACCTCTTCTTAAAGGAAGACACTAAGAAATCATTTCTTTGAGAAGTGTGTATGATGGCGAGGTGGAGGCCCACCGTAATCATCGAACCGAGTGCTCCTTCTATTGCGAGTGTCGATTGTTCTGAAAGACTTCACATAGGTTAAGGAAAGCCTATTCGACACCCGACTGTTTTCTCTTAAGGCATTATATCGTGTATTAGTGCGGGTCGGGGCGCTCGAGATACTCTAAGCGATGAGCCGAGTTTCACTCTCTGTGTCTTTGCGTGTCCGAGTGTATCAATAACGACGAAACATCACTCACCTGGATGGTGTTACAGAAGGCCCTCTGGGGTGGCAGTTACGCCAAAGTGCGTGCGCTGCGGTGGGTCGGTGGAGTTCTTGGGGCGCATCATTCACTGTAGCATCGTACAGGCTTTGTGCGAACTGATTGAAAGTTACATGGTTTGCATCCTGGGGGGAAAAATTTTTGACCTCGAGGCCATTTCCGTCTGTAGCAATAATGTAGCTGCCTGAATAAACATTTGTTATCGCAGTCCAGTGTAAGGTTAGCATATTTGTTTTTCTTTTAGTTTAATCCTTTGAATTTAACATAGAAAGGGTATGGATGGTCATCGGTCCTTTTATTCTTTGTCCCCATTTTATCTTTGGTTGATTCCTCTTTCTATCCCACATTTAGGTGACAGGGATTGCAGTTCTCTGGTAACTGTGGGATGTCTTTCGTTTCGAAGGCAAGTTTTCGTCATTGTGTCTAAATGTCTGTGTTACTATGAGTGATTGTAGAACGTGTGCATGAAATTGATTTTATTAATACCACAGTATTTTTCGTCCAGTTAACTGTTACCCCTGCCATGATTAGACTATAGGGTTGCTGCTTACTAACACTAGTTTTATTTAGTTGTGTAAATACTTTTTTACATTACGAACATTGGGGAAGTATTTTGTTTAGATTTATATCAACCCAACCCTCCACAAAGACTGTATATATGGGATTAGGTATGAATTCTTAGAGTAAATGTGGCATTACAGTGTTTGTCTAAGGCAGCGTTGTATAGATAAGATGTTTTGGTGAAAGGAACAATATACGAACGATTGGGTCAGTGATTAGACTAACTAAGTTATCGATAGAACAAGTGACGGCCAGACTCCACCCATGCCCATTTTGCCCGTGTGTCGTATTTGTACATAGTCAGGCCAGATATTGATTATATTATTGCGTTTAGCATATTGATCACTTTAACTCATATATATAGCATACTTTAAAACTATATTTTATTACATACACACACATGCACACACACGCATATATATATATGTGTGTGTGTGCATGTGTGCGTATATGTATATATATATATATATATATATATATATATATATATATATATATGTATTTATATATATATAATAATTGTGTGAGAGATAGATAAAATTACTTATCGTTTATTAGTATCTTTTGAACATGTATACTATGGTGTTTATTTTTCCCGCAAGGCAAATATAAACCCTTAGATTTATGTACGCTTAATGTTGATACGCGTGTTTGCTTTCTTCTGATTGCTGTTGCTGTTGAATTTGATAAACTTCAAAATTATGCTTGAAATTTTGTCATGGAATCTCTATAACCCCAATATAATTTTAAAGTGGGTTTTGAACCAATAAAGTTCCAGAAATAGCTGATTTTCAACTTTGGTTGATGGAAGCCAAACTCAAATAATTTTATTGCTTGAGCGCAGACGTGGCTATATAAACAAAATATATTGGCAATAAGTGGCTATATAAACAAAATATATATTTTTTTAAAATTTCTAATGGTTGTGAGTCTTTCTGATTGTCTTTTTCATGTCTTCAGATACCAAACAAGAATTCCTGCTTCACAAAATTTAACCAAACCTTCATAGGTTCTTGTATATTATTATAGCTTAATAATGACACAACTGTATTTATTATGCAAACAATTTTTCTATGTAATTTTTCTTCGTTGTAAATTACTAGAGAATTAATGGGTTTATTTTTAATCATCCATTTTTATTACTTCAAACGTTATTGGACACTTCGTATATAAAATAGACATCTATATCAAATACTAAGTGTTCCTTGCAAATGCAGTTAGTGGTGGATATTAATCACATAGATCGAAGATTATACGGTGAAAAGTTCATAACAAGTTAACAAATTAATTGATCCACCTTCTTTATATATATATATATATATATATATATATATATATATATATATTATTTTATATATATAATTTCTCAGCGATAACAAATCCTTCTTGCGTAATAATAAATACAAAATTGCAGATGTTCCTCAATGATCAAGTCTTAATTTTAACACCTGATCCCTGGCAGATGGTTTATTACATTTACGGAAATGAAGCTTCCCTCGTAATCAGTCGCATATAATCATTACTATTGTGAATTTCATTGCCATCTTTATAAGCTACAATTTTATTCCACTTCGTTGAAACCGTTTTATTGCTCAATCTTTCATCTCTGTGAAAAGTTGTAGCACATTAAGATAGATATTTTTAGAATTCTTGCGTGGCTTAGGATTTAACAAGTAGTCGTTATAAGCATATAATAGTTAATCTTAGATTTTATTTCTATAAACAAAGAGGGTTGTGAAGAAACGATGAGTTGTCTAGGATAACCGGTGCCAGGGGTTAACCCTTTTCGTGACTGTCGGAGGATCCCCGGAGTCGAAATTTGTAAAGATTGATGCTGACATGATTTGAATAACAAAAATAATACAACAAACAAGATTCGATTGATTGAAGATTTTCGCAAAATTTACTTTAAGTAACACTAGTGCCAGACACATTCATAGAGCATTGAATGAAGAAGCTAATCTTTTTATGCTTGAGAAATTTACTGATCACGTAGAACTTTTTGAAACCGTATTATCCTGTCACTCCTGTAAAGCTAGAATTAGCAAGTTTTTCTATGAAAGACTATTCCTTAAACTGTCTAAAATGATGTAACTAAATTTTGAAATATAAGCAAAATATGTTGTTTTTATTTTTTTTCTTGAATGAGAACTTCTTGTAAGATATTGGTGAACTTTCATAGGGCCATACTAAATTTTTTTATTACGTGTTCTTAGAATAAGACAACAAATCACACCAATTATTTGTCAATAAAAATATCTAGCTTTGGTCAAGAGAAAGGGTTAGTCTTTTTCAGAGGAACGCATACAGTAGAATAAACTCGGAAGTAGAATAATTATTTAGGCAGATATACCGTATATACTTATGTATAAGGCGACTTCATGCATAGTGAGATCGCTGAATTTTTTTGTGTGCAACCGGTCACTGAAAATATCTGATTTAAACCTCCTCCAAATTTACCTGTGTATAGTGCGACCTCATTTTTTTGGCATAAAAAAATAATGATAAAAACTCGCACTATACGGTGGATTTTTCTTCACTGGATCCTTCTATTTTTAGCACATTTTTATTTCTCGATTTTTATCACATCACTGGGATACATTTTAGTAGCGAAACCTTGAAGAGCAGATAGGATAATTTCGGTATTATCAGAATATTTTCGTCCAAAATGTCTTATTCCTTTACAACGAGCAATAAAAGTAGAACTTCCAAAATGGGTTTTTGATAATGCTAATAATAACTGCGTTTGAAACTTAGATTTAATCTTTTTTTAAAAATTGTTTTCAACTGCTTAAACGTCTTTTTTCCTTTCTCTCCTTCCCGACGACATAAAATTAAAAAGTGATATTTTTTCTTTTAATTGGAACAGATTGATCAGTTTGTTATTCTCTCAGCGTTTCCCGTATCTCGCAAGATATTACACACATTTATTAAAAATCCATCCACCTCAAAATAATCTATTTTTCGATCAATTATTCCATCTTTGATAAAGCCACTTTGCGAATGTTCAGGTAACATCTAATGAAGATGAATATTTATGCGTAAACTGTTAACGACGCTTATACTTCAATTAATCTGTTTGCTAATAAACTTGAATATCTATTCTATTCAATGACAATCTTTGTAGTTATTGGCTTACTTACTTCTCTCTCACTCCTTCTCTCTATTTTCTCTTTCCTATTTTTCTCTCTCTCTCATTCTCTCTATTTTTTCTCTCTCTCTCCTTCTCTCTATTTTTCTCTCTCTCTCTCTCATTTTCTCTCAACGATACTTTTAATAATGCGATCTTTGTGCATAAATCACTAGGGAGTATAAGACGCACTTAATAAAGTAGAAATATCAGGGAAGAAAAAAGCTTTCTTTTTTTTATTTCTTTTCATGTATAAAATGTACCTGATTTTAGAGCAAAGAAAATGATAAAAATTTGTGAAAAAGGAAACAAAAAAAATAACGTACATTTTGTTTACTTTTGTGATTCGTATGTATTACGAAAACGTGATAATAACTCTTGGAGTATAATAGAACTAAATCACCAATACACATTGAGAAAATAAATCGAAATAAAATTGAATAAACATTAACTTGTGACTAAACTCAACAAAATTCGGGAAAAGTATGGAACTGTACGGGACTTAAAGAAACACTATGAAACATTTATTTCCCTTTTGTTGAAATACGCCATTAGATAGTTATTATCTCTACGGTAAATAAATAAATCCAATTTGACCCGATTTTGTCCGTTTTGAGTCCTGGAAAAATGGGATTGACTTCTGAAGTATAAGACGCAGTAGACTTTTGGACACTATTTTGGATTAAATAAAACGAAACTTTTATACCCACAGTATTACGGTGATTATTTCACAAAATAGAAGTCTCGAGAGCCACGTAAGATAGCTCTACTAAAATGATAATGATGAATGAGGTATGTGGTATGAATGGAACAGTTGATAGGAAATGAAGATTGAAGATAACGAGGAAAGTTGATGATTGATTCTTGACTTGAAGAGGTCAATATTGAAGTGTTCAAGGGAGCATCTGTCTGGGAATTGATTCCACAAACTGAATTATAAAAGCTATATGTGCCCATTTAAATTGCGGATTCATGATTAATCCACCGCTGCAAAGGCTGTTAGATATTTAAGTGCGGCAACGGCGCGATATTGATTGTTCCTTCTAAAAGGTTTATTAACTTCAGGTATAGATTGACCCTTGTACAGAAAATTAACAAATCACTTATTTTGAAATTCATCCACTTTTACTCAATCAAATCATTTGTACGCAGAAGCTGACATTAAGGTCTAGATATGCTCACAAGTATTAATATATTTCCTTGCGCAAATTTGACAGTAAACTGGCATAGAATTGCAGTTATAGGAATTCAAGTGTTAACTCTGGCCTTATATAGAATTAACGTTTGTCAATAAACTTGAATATCTATTCTCTTTAATGAGGCACATTCTAGTTATTTAGTTAGATAATTATTCTGAAACAGGGATAAAGGGAAGGAGATAAGAATTATGAGGACTATATCGCACTAATCTTTCAAGTGACTGCCTTAAAAATCAGCCTTAAAAACATGGATTTTTGTAAAACTGAACTGGAACAATGGAAAATACGCAGCCTTCTGAGCAAAGAGGCAGTCTTTAAGTTCAGTAATTACCATCAACCTGAAAATTTAGTCTTAAATGATATCTTCATAGACGCTATGAGTAATGTTTATTAAATGCGTACATGTAAAATTAGCAAACGTTGAGGGATATGTATATTCATCGCGGATCACCTGACAAATAACCATAATTGTGTCCCTAATTTTAGTGTGGACTCGTTTTCCGTCCTCTGTAAGTCCCACTCAAGTTACTACTTGAAAATATTTGAGGCCATATATATTTCTTCCTTGAAACATTCATTATTTAAACAGAAGGATTTTCTTCTGGGCCTCCAATTAATTTCCATTTAAAAATATTTTCACCAACATATAGTTCATCTTTTTATCCATAGTTATATATTTATTAATCTCGATTTAGTTCTGTTGAACGAGGTTCGAAACCGGTTAGCTAGCACGTTTTTCATTTTTTTTTCCTTTTAATTGTTATCATGAGTGGTAATAAAAACAAATTTTGTCTATCTGTGACGGTCATTAAGTTTTTTTTACCCCCAACGAAATCTTTATATATAAAAATATAATATTTTCAATGTCATAAAGAATTACATTTTTTATTTATCTCTTTCATTCACTCATGCCCACAGACATACATGCTTATTACTAATGTTCAGTCTTGGGTATGACGACAAATTACATCCGGCAGCAAGGCCTCTGATCGGGAGATTGGAGGTTTTGTAGAGCGGAGAACCACCTCTTAATTGTTGTTGTTTTCAGGTCCACCCTGACGCGGGGTGATAGCACCTGTTAGGGTGCCAGCTATGGGCAAATAGTTAACCTCCAAACTGGGGTCGAAACACTATGAAAGTGTAAAAATACCTTTTTTGTAGAAGTCTCAGCAATACATTTTCATAGTAAATAAATTACTAGTAATACATTTTTGTAACGAAAAAAAACATATTACTAGCAATAATTTTCGTAAGAGAAATTACTAATGCTCCCAAGAAAACTAAATTTCAGCATTAAATGATCCATAAGGATTTGATATGCCTTTAAACAAACAAAACAATCGTTAACAATGATCTAATCCCTTACATGTTTGCACAGTTTAATTTAGAACGACAAACGATTACACTGATCAAACTGGACAGTGGAAAATACGCAACTATCTCAGCCACTATGCAGGTGTTAAGACTCTTTTTATCTATCAGCTTGCATATTGATTAATTTAGAGATGAACAACTCAGTATATATATATCTATTTCCATTATCTCAATATCTGTATTGATATATCCTTCTCTATCTCATACTAATTCGTCGATCTATTTACTTTTTACTTTTGATTATTCCTATTAATCAGTCAATTCAATGTTCAATGTATCTGTCTCAATCTATTCATATTTATTCTTGTCTCCTTTAGAGCTTGCACACGTATGATAACTTCCAGTCTGGGTGCTCATATTATTACCCTTTTTTTAGATATTTTCTTATTACAAACGATTCTGTTCTTTGCTCAATCACATTTTACGTTTTCTTCAAAGTTTTTTTTTCTTCCTTTTATTCGTCCAACTCTTTCTTCTCGTTTCTCAGACGTTCTTCTTTATAGGTACAAAGCCTTTTGTTTCAGGTCTTTCATGTACTCCGCTTCGTTCTTCTTCCTACGAACAGAAAGCTATATCCAACTGGACAAGAACCTACATCAGACATGTCTGGTCTTGAAATAAAAATGACGCTTGTGTTAACTGGCTTTGCCATTACGTGTTTTGAAGATCTGAGACTGGTAGTGAAAGTTAAAGTTCGTCAAGCGTTTGGGCAGTTGAGGTAATTGCATTTCAAACTCATTCTGTTCTGGTGTAGGTTTAAGAAAAAAGAAATATTTTAGAATAAGAGAAATGACACAGCGTAGCTGTTGACTCCAAGCTGGGCCCAAAAGAATAGATCGAAATAATTATAAGTATAAAAGTGGTTGTGCAACGAACATGAACTTCATATCTTTCAAAATAAAAACTACTCGAAATTAAGAGGAAAATAAAGATCAAAATCTTAAAACTTAGAAAATTCCTTAGCACGCATTACTTACCAAATTCAAAACAAAAATTACGTAAAAATTTGATTTCCACAGATAACCATCATTACTTCAAGTTAGATGCGCAGTGATAACAGTAATAATTAGGTTATAAAACATATTCCAGTGCATTATGCTAGAGTGAAGTTGACTGTAAAATGATACAAATTTATATAGTTTAACTTATACTAATAAATCACTAGTAATAGAGCCCCCAAGTAAAAATCAAATTCACCAAGACACTGATTTACGTCAGACGCCCCCAAAGCACCTAAATTATCAGAATGATTTTCCCCGTATCAGGAATATATTTTTCGTAGAGAATAAGATGAACAAAAATATTCTCTTCAGGGTAGAAAGATAACAACTCATGGGTGTTATGCTTCATACCTCCCTTGCAAAATTGAACCTACTAAAAATTTACGATATTCACAATGTTATCATATCACACGCATACAGACACACATATATATATATATATTGGTGGGGGGGAACAAATATTGGTACACATATTTTTTTTTAATTTATTGTATTTTTAATTAATGAATGAACATTCTTTTCATATAATTAACTGTACACCAATGCCTAATAACCAAATATTCATAGAAAACAGAAAAAAATGATATAATAGAAATAAATCCCATTTATCCATTTTAATTGGTGAAAAAGGTATTCGTACAATAGAAAAAAAGAATACAGAATCTTCATTTAATCAAAAAAGAATACATAATCTTAATTTAATATTTGTAGAATAGCCATTATTCATTTCTACAACAACCAGACTCTTCTTGTAGTTCTCAATTAATGATTTGCAAATTTTAGTTGATATTTTGTTCCATTATTCTTCGCATATGGTCTTCAGATCCGAGATATTTGTTGGAGCTCTCGATTGGATTTGAATTTTTAAATAACGTCACAGATTCGAGATTGGGTTTAAATCGGGGGACTGGCTTGGTCATTTCAGGATATTTACATTATTTTTAGCAAGCCATTTCTTCGTACATTTTTCAGTGTACTTAGGATCCTTATCTTGTTGGAAGATCCAATCATGATGGAGTTCAAGATTTTCAATCAAAATCATTAAATTTTCTTCCAAAATATTTTGATATTCATTCTGTGGCATTCATTCTACTATCTCTTACTGATATATTGCTAGTACCTTTTACAGAAAAACATCCTCAAACCATGACGCTGCCACCAACAAATTTCACTATTGGAACTGTGTTATTTTGTTTGAAGGCATCGCCATTTTTCCTCCATAGACGATTTCTAGAATTAAAACTCAATTTTGGTTTCGTCTGTCCATAATACTCTTTCCCAATATGATTTTCCTTATCCTTATGTTCATGAATGAATTTCACTCTGGCATTTCTGTGTCGTTTCAACAGAAGTGTAGTTTCCCGAGAGGAGCATAACTTTAGATTGTTCGTATGAATTCTATTGCTTATTGTCCGTTTAGTGACACAGATTCCTGATGAAAGCAAATCACCCTGTTACGCTTGACGAGTAACTATTGGATTTTGTTTAATTTGTCGCACTAATTTCTTCGAAGATCTTGAGGAAATCTTCCGTGGAGCGCCTGTTCTTCTTTGGCTTTGAACATTTTGCGCGTTTTATACATTGCAATGAATGAACTAATGGTAGTAAATGGAATATTCAGGATTTTTTTCTATTAAATCAATTTTTTTCTGTTTTCTGTGCATATTTAATTACTATGCATCTGTGTACAGTTAATTATATGAAAAGTATGTTTATTCATTAGTTGGAAATATAATAAATTAAAAATTTTATGTGTACGAATATTTGTTCCCACACGAGATATATATATATATATATATATATATATATATATATATATATATATTTTTTTTAACCTATTTTACCGCAAGCAAGGCAGCAAAGGCACTAAGACATAAGGAGTTACTGGATGTGGAAGAATTAGAAAACAAAAACATTACTAAGGTGCTAGTATAGAAGCAGAGTAATCAGGACAGTAGATAGCAATTGATATTGCATTTAAATTTTTGAAGATTAAAGTTTTGGAGCCGTTAAAATTAACACGTCATTCTTTAGATCAATTAACAATAGACTGAAGTCATTTTTTATATCAGCCACGAATTTGACCTTATCGGGCTGATCGGACTTACTATCGAGACAGGAGCAAATGGTTGTCTTCAGCATAGATACCAAGTTGAGAGCTGATGCCATCGGGAAGATCATTAATGAAAATTAAAAACAAAGTAGGATCAATGATATAGCCTTGGGAGTCACCTACATTACTCCGAAAGGATCTGGAAGAGTGGCCGTTCAGGATAACTTTCATTTCTCAATTTGACAAGAGAGACAGGACCAGTTCAAAAATTTGTCTGGAGACACTGTAACTTTCCAATTTGTGAAGAAGATCTGTATGCCAAAACCCGTAGAAATCTTTCGAGATGTCAGAGTTTGTACTCTTTCCGTAGTAATCGTTTGTACATCAGTGAAACGAAAGCTGTATTTCTTGTTTGAAAAACGGGCCCATCATATATATATATATATATATATATATATATATGTGTGTGTGTGTGTGTGTGCGCATTTACTGGAAATAACATTTATGCTAATAAGAAATAGTCGAATTAAAAAAACAATTCTAAAATTAAATCTTTGATAACCCCTTTTATGTCATGTATAGATACAAAAGTTTGTTGTCTGTTTTCAAATTATGTTTACTATAATCACGCAAACTATGGACGCCTGATGACTAACAATCAGTTTTCTAGATCAGCTAGCTATTGGAATTTGTTCATGATTGTTACCTCGTTACATTTGATTTTATGCGAGTGAACTAAGCTTAATCAATAACAAAAGTAGATTCTTACATCCAGTGAAGAAATGGCAGATATAGGAAGTTTATATGAATGAAACAACATTCATTGCAATACCCCCTAGACACACACACACACAAACACACACACATACATTTAGAGAAAAATTAAATGTGTTTTGGGTATATAATCTAGCTAATTTCATTTAGATTCTTTTTATTTTTATCTCTATCTTTATTATTAAATACCCCACATTGTGATGGCAAAAGATCTGCCAAGAATGTTTGTATTTTCTTAGCATTTCTTGAATACGGTCCTTTTCAAAATATTTTATCTAAACAATCAACATATGTCCGATATATTGATGATGCTCTATTAATATGTCCCCATGATACTAATTTATCTGATCTTATAAACTAAACAAAATCGAATATACAATAGAATTTACATACGAAATGGAAGAAAACAATATCTTACTTTTCCTGAATATCATGCGACACCGCGTTGATAGCAGCTTAAAACTTAGTGTTCACCGTATATCAACTAATAAAAATGGTCTAATACATTTCTTTTCCCATCATAACAACAAAATGAAATCCGGAATAATCATTGGATTCTAATTCAGAGCACTCACAATTTGCAGCCCTCAATACTCAAAGCGGAGAAATATATTGAAATTACTTTCATATATATTGAAATTACTTTCAAGATCCTTTCATATTCAATGCGAAGACAAAAGTCTCATAAAATATTCCAAAATAGAAAAGCGGCTCCTCCTGACAAACCCACTTACTCTATCATAACTACAATCGAAAAGAATTTCTCTAAACTCAACATAAAATTTGTGACAAGTACATCTAAAATAATAAAAGACTTATACAATACAAAACAACAAGCCAAAACTTGAAAGAAGAATTTACTCTATACCAGCATGGATTTCCAGAAAGAATATATTAGAGAAACCTCAAGAAGTTTAAATAAAAGATGTGAACACAAGACAGTTTAAAAAACAACACATTAAACGCATTAGTTGCTCACCGTAAAAATGCTACTCTAATTAAGAGAAAAAAATTTTACTAATTAATTTTATTAATTTTTTCTCTCGTTTGTGCGCATGTGTAGTTGCATCAACATAAAACAAAACCTAGTCCGCTGAAGTTCTAAGAGACGAAACCTGTCATATGAAAACTTTTTCACTTCATATATATATATATATATATATACACTGGGGGGTAATAAATATTCGTACACATACAAATGTTTTATTTATTATATTTCCAACTAATCAATAAACATAATTTTCATATAATTAACTGTACAGATGCATGATAACTATGCATAAAAAACAGAAAATAATATTCACGGTAAAGTTCTGTTATTCTCTTTGTGGGAATTATATATATTGTCTGTGCGTATACATAAATTGACTCCTGAAATTACGTGTGTGGGTAGATATAGGTGCATTCATTCAAATAAAACACGATTTATCGTATATGCATATATATGAATAAACGATTCAACATTGATTAAACATCGTTTAATGTGACAAAAGGTTACACTTTTAAAGTATGCAGTGAAAATAATAACTTATCAACAATCTGTAGACAAAATTGGCTAACCTTGCACTCTAGCAAGTTCAATGGAAATAGTGGTCTTGAGATAGAATGGGAGAAAAAAGTTTAAGATAGACTTAAATATCGACACAGAAAAAGCAAACAGAAATATAATGGCCAGACTTGAAAATTTGAGACAAACAGAAACAGAATGAAATTGATAAACAAACTCTATGAATTTGACTAACGTAGATAGGTATAAACAGTGTTAGATACGTAGATATGGATTGTAACAAGGTGGCCTATGGCATAGGTAGATAAAGTGTTTGTTATAGTTAAAATACACAAATACTCGCCTGCATATGCTGACAAGTAAATATCCATTAAAGTCGACATGACTCAAAGACTGCAGACTTTGTAAACAGCAGATAAACCACAGGAAACATTAAACGAGAAAAAAATTGCTGATGTTTGCTCCAGGACGAGTCTCTGAACAAATTAACATCCTTACCAGCATTAGCTGGTATTTCACAGTGGCAGAGCAAAGAGCTTCGTTTGACAAGTTGGGACCGAACAAACTCTTTTGAACAAAAATATGATCGTTTTCTAATGGTAGACATCGTAATACTTGGGAAAATTAACCCCAAAATGATGTGTTAAATTTTTTTTGGCGACAGTCAAATCTGTTATTTCGCATACATTATTTAATACAAACACGTACCAGCTAATTCCGTATTTCATTAAGTAGATATTTTTTACAGATGTACATTTCCAAAATTTCATCCAATCTTCATGTTTCGACACAAGTTTGTTTTGTACAAGTCAGATATGTCGCTTCTGTCTACGTCCTTGTACTGATTCTACATTACCTCGATCTCTATGTAGCGCCTAATCCAAATATTTTGTATTTTACGTTAAGTAGTATTCATATCTCTTCTGCATCAAGTTTTACAAGCAATCCTACTAGCGAACAAAAAATTATTTAGGTCTGTCTAGTCTGAAATCAAATGTAATAAAGTACATCATTGGTTCAATATTTAAATGAGGAAAAAACTGCCAAATTCCAAATTTGTTAAATGAACTGGCAAGTTTTATGACACATTGTTTATAGCAGAACAGAAAGGGAACTGCAACAACTCCTACAGGAGGTATTGAAGGAAAGTGAGAAGAAAGAACTAAACATCAATTGCAAGATGACATAATGCATGGTTGTCAGCAAAGCGAATAGCATAACATGCAAATGACACACTAGAGATGCTAAAATCAAGCAAGCACAATAATTTAAATATCTAGGAAGTGTTTTAACAGAGGATGAAAAGTGAGACATGGAAATCCCAAGGCGCATTGGGATAACGAATGATGCCTTCCAAAGGTTAAGCAAATTATTACGAAACAAAAATTTCCTTACAAACAAAGAAAAGATTACTAGGCTGTTACATAATGCTAATCTTCCTATATGACAGTGAATTCGGGACAATCTCCTCGCAAATGAAGACATTTAAATCAACAGAAATCTAGTTGTACAGAAGGATATTGGGAATATCATGGATTGAGCATGTGAGAAACGACAAAGTTCTAGAGAAAATGGAAACAAAAACGACTCTTACACTTAATATTAGATAATTTAAATTTCTAGACCACATAATGAGGAAAGAGGGTTTAGAAAATATGATACTCATCGGACAGATTGAAGGCAAACGGGAAACGACACATACCCTAACTAATGAGCTTGCGTAAATGGATGTCAGAAAAAGATTTAGGAAAGATAAGAAAAAGACAAAATTTAGTAAGAGCTATATAGGACAGGAAAATGTGGAGTGCCATGAGCGCCAACGTCCTTAAGAGACATAGCACGTAGAAGAAATAATTATGTTGGAAGAAATTCAGGTTTCTCCTTTTGTACGAGTAAAAGCAAGGGATTGTTAGTCGAGTTATCTACGTGTGAATCTGTAATATAATTCAGAAATAACTGGTATTTAACAATTGTAATGAAAAATATAACTTTCTTTTTGAATATACGAAAAATAAAGACAAATGTATGCCACTAGTATTCTTTCATGGAAGTCAGCGATGAGTTCATTGTTGTTGAACCACGATTATATAATCATATTGCAAAGTTATCTTTTCTTTATCTGTACCTAAGTCAGTATTTACTACGTTAAGTTCGTTTTTAAAATTTTAATAACTGTACGTAAATGTTAAATATTTGCTAAATCTTAACATTAAAACACAGGTTTTATATGCGTTTATACAACACTTCTCGATTCATATTGTTCCTAATATATTGATCTTTATGACAAATTACGTTGGTCTTTACTTTCCTGAAAGATTTTAAAAGTATTAAAAACAGGCTAAATCCTAGAATCGGAACCTTCGAAAAGTTCAAAGGTTGAGAGAAATTTTTTTTTTTTTTTCATAATGCGACATTTTGCTTTTCAGCTGATTAAAATATGTAAACCCTTCGAAATTAATTTTGTTTCAATAAAAGAAAACACCTTGTATCCCTAATATTTATCAGTAGACACTGACGTAGAAATTGGCAATTTCTTATGGTTTACACGTTATTAAATCCAGCAAATGATATTCTCGAATAAATTCTATAGAATACAAAGATGCATCTTGCTTCCAGACGTACATGACAAGAATAGTACAAACGGTTTAGCAAGATAATTATTTCTTTTGATTCAATGACACCGAAGATGATCAGCTTTAGACGATGTTTGTCTGGTCTGAAAGGGGGAAAATATTAGCGAGTGTCTGAGTAAAGCATTCGTAATTGATAAACATTTTCCACATGTATCGATTTATTTTTTGAAGATAGAACCACACAAGTCACTACTGTTGATTTTAGTTGGTGCGAACTGTTCACTCACTAAGAAATGATCTGCCTCTCTATCGCAAGGTGATATGACGAGGTTTGGCGTGTTTATGAAGAAAGTGATAAATCTACTTGGAATAAGTACTGAGGAAGGAATCTGGAATGTGAAATGGTACAGCTGATTCAGGGAAGTCTCTACTTAATTTGGACATAACATACATTTGTCAACATCTTCTTGTTCTGTCCCCAGATGTATAAAAATGGGTGCATCGTCTCAATTCTTCCTTTTAGTCTCTCGTTCCCCAATATATGACAGTGTGGACCCATGACTCGACACGGTTTGGTGACAGTTTCATGACTGAATGTGATCTTCAAACCAACCCTGAAGTTCGCACTGAATCGTAAAATTTACAGCCACCATGCGGTATTGATTCTTATGTTCACACACTATTTCTGATACTGACTGAGCACATTTCCCTTTTAATATAGCACGTTTATGTAATATATATATATATATATATATATATATATATATATATATATATATATATATATATATATACATAGCTCCATAGGCCGATAAATACCATCGTAACCTTCAGGATCTTTGCGATAATATTAAATTCGATTAATTCGCATTCTTTTATAAAAGAATCATCAAAATTTTCAAGGCTTATGGCCGCATTACGTTGAAACACAGGTTCCAGTTCGATCACCGAGTTTAAGTAACGTCGAGCTGGGTCAGTACTTCAATGGTCGACCGCTTGGATATCCCAGGTGCTGTAAACTTAGATGTGCAATTGATGTAATGGATAATGGATCGGAATTGTTAATCGGAGAGCAGAGTTCAGAGGTTAAGGAACAACAGCATCCATCATTTGGTAGCCGTTCGCGTAAAGCCATAATCGCGAAAGTGTGAGTGTGTGCGTGTTTTAACAATTTTCTCTATTTATGGTGATTTTCTAAGCGCGGCTCAGATGTGGCACAAGGCCGAAAGTATGGACCGAACTCACTACTCAGTCGTAATGTAGTAGCGAGACAAGCTTGCTAACTATTACACCACGTCGAGGTGCCAAATTTTCTCCGTTTATTATGGAAGAGTGCTTAGTATTGGTGACAGAACGTTTATTGATAGTATGAACATAGGAAACAGCACTACATTGATTGTCTTCGATATTGTGACTAAATTAAAGAAAAGAGCTTCTTGCTTCTCAGTATACTCACTAGTTTCATATACTTGTAAAAATGAATAATGATAACTAGTATAATCGATATAAAATACGGCACATACTTATACAAGATAGTCTAATTACCTTATTCCTTTACTCGCCTGGATAATCGAACCTGTGACAAGCTTTTATTTTTATTTTTTTTATCTTTTTTACGTCCTCTTCCAATAGCTGACTCTTTTAAGATATTACATTATCCATCTCCAGACATGTTAAATATTCTTATTTGACCGTATCAAAGTTGACTATATAACTTTCTTTGGCAGCTACTGCATGGATAATTGACTTGCCCGAGTATTCACCCTCTGCCAACTACCGTGGCAACATAAATGCATGTTATCGAGATATCAACTTGAAGGATTGAGTAAAAGAAAAAACCGTCTGAAAAGCATTATTATTATTATTATTATTATTATTATTAAGTAAATACAAGAAACAAATATTTTTTTGTATTAATCGTGAAGTATTGGTTATCAAATGTGCCTCGTAGACTACGCATAGTTATACTTCATCGAAATCTTTTAGGTAGCCTTGTACTAGATAAAAAGCAAAGCTATCGTTATTATAATTGTTTTCTTTTTTCTTTACATCAACAGTTGTTTTCTTACATATAATCTATCGTTGTTCGATATTCGATGGATTTCTTGATATTTTTTCTGAAATTTGCGTGTGTCGCCGACAATTTAAGCATTAGTAATTTTAGCATTAGTATCAATAAAATTAATGACCACAGGACTTCGTAGGTTTGAAAGTTTTTTTTTTAAATTTCTATAGCTAAAGTTATCGCGATTACTGATGGTGTTTTTGATATTTCATGAAAGTTTTGTATCATCGTGCATAATAGGATTATTCAATAAAAGTTTGACAAATCCTGCATATGGATTTATCGTCGTTGACGTCAGAGATTTTAATTGGGGATTCCCTCGATTGTTGGTGCTCGTTTTTCAGTTGGTAAATCTCGTTCCTTTCACTGTCGTCTCCTCGTTCCTTTTTCTGTCGTCTCCTCGTTCCATTCACTGTCGTCTCCTCGTTCCTTTCCCTGTCGTCTCCTCGTTCTTTTCTCTGTCGTCTCCTCGTTCCTTTCACTGTCGTCTCCTCGTTCCTTCTACTGTCGACTCCGCGTTCCTTTCCCTGTCGTCTCCTCGTTCCTTTCCCTGTCGTCTCCTCGTTCTTTTCTCTGTCGTCTCCTCGTTCTTTTCACTGTCGTTTCCTCGTTCCTTTCACTGTCGACTCCGCGTTCCTTTCCCTGTCGTCTTCTTCCTTTCTGTCTTTCAATCATTTTCATAATATTGCTTTATTTCTATTTCCCTCTTTCTCTTAAGCTCTGCTCTTATGATTTATTAATTATCACTTCCTCTCGGTCTTAAGTCGGTCTACCTTTCTATAAAAATATAACAATAGAGGCACCTGTTGTAAAGTGATCGTTTGCAAGCAATTCGATCTTCATTAGATGGTCAATTATTGTGGTCTCCTGTACTCAGTAAATACTGACACGAAAATACTGTGTTCACCTTAGATCTCTTAGTAAACTGGATTTGCTGGTCGATCATTGCTATAAGCCCTTCAAACGTGAATAATCTAAGCCAGGTGAATGCTCATATAATATTTCGCGGTTCCTTTTCTTTCTGTGTATTTACAATCTATTCATTTATTTACATATATATATCTTATTCTTACTTTGCCCCCTCTTCTTCGTCTATCTATTGTAATAGAGCTTAGTTGGTGGTCGAGATATACACATATCCCTTCTCTCCTGTCACCTGTAGTGAGCATTCAAGACCAGATTTAAACTAGCATTCGTTGAAGATTAGTACTTTTTTTTGCACACAAAGATGCAAAGGTATTTCCTGAAAGTGACAGTCTATAATCATTTTCGTATATTTTCAGTACTGATAACAGTTGTGTACTAGTAACATTTACACTAAAAAGCATAAATATCTGTAACCTTCCTCAAATATTCCTATTTAACTCCTTATGTGCATGGGCAATATGTGTAATTTCTCTACTGCATGTTTGTTAAATATTCTAGGATATCGAATCTACCAAAACAATTTCTAGAAAATCGTTACAATTACAATAAAACGCAAGAATGACAACTATATTCCAAAACAGATGTACAATTAAATAAAAGGTTATGTATTTCTATTTTTCGAAATTAAGAAAAACATTAAGGTTAGCAGTTCATCAAGAAATACCAGAAGAAAGATAGGAGCTAACTCCAAGTATATACTTTGTAGGTAATCAATATTCGATTCCGAATAAGAGTAGTGTTGTCAATTAAGTACTCATTTCGTACAAGCTTGTTTATCAGAGTAACATTCAAAATTTCTTTTAAAGAAGTTGCTCACAAATTGCATTGTCCATAGTTCGAAACACAGTAAAAGGCAGGATCTCTAATGAGGCAGGCTATGTCCATTTAAAACGATGATGCAACACCATATTCTATTTCCACTTTTATCCATTTAACTTTGTGCAAAAGAACCAAAGTTTTAATTAATACGCACACAGATTATATATATATATATATATATATATATATATATATATATATATATATATATATATATATATATATATATATATATATATATATATATATATAAGTTGTGGTAAACCCTCCTACAGTAGAATGAACTCTTCCTCCTCTCATAAATACAAACTGCGAGAGTCGGATAGGTGAATTTGTGTGGAGTGAAGTGGACTAGTAGATGCAGTGTTAATCTACTTATTACTAACACTATTGTTTTGTATATATCTTCAATACACTTTTTTCAACCTACCTTCGTCTTCCGTGTCTTTCTTTCTGACCCCTAAACAAGCCACAACAATATATATGGGTAAATTGTTACCATTTTATATTTGTAATTTCGTGCATGCGCGTTTGTTTGATTTTGTTGACTGCACAATATAGTCAGATCCGTTTGGCACCGTCTGTCAGAAAAATAGCAGCATGACGCAAATCACACCGCCAGAAATTTGGAAACAGCATGCTGCACTGCTTGGCATTCGCACCGGAAGCTCCAATACGAATATTTCAGTGTTTGAGTGTCAGTCGAAGACAGTGAAGAGTTGGATGAGTTTAATAGTGATTACTAAGGTATGGCAGCTTGGAAAACTCACTCTGATCGTTGATAAGAAAAGAAATTTCCGAATTTGCTGGTGATAGCTTCAGACCAAATACGGAGGCCTACATCAAGTGCCTTGAGGAAGTAGTGCGGCCGTGGGTCAATAAGATGTCTACTGAAAGGCCCTATGTCTGGAAACAGGACTCTGCAACATGTAACACAAGCAGGAGAACCCAGTCATGGCGGTCAGACAATTAATTTCTGCCACCATATCACCCCTTACATCTGCCCACTCCCCAGACTGCAACTCCCCTCTTGATTATTGTGTGCGGCGCAGTTGAGCAAGAGACCAACAAAACTCCTTGTATCGCCAAATATGAACTGAAGGCAAGGATTATAGCAGCATTCACCAACTTAAACAAGGAGACCGTCCAGAAGAGATGCAGGAGATTCCGAAGTCGTAAGGAGGCCATGATTGAAGGCAATGGCGATTTTATTGAATAAATTTACTCTTTAGTATTCCAAGATATTTTTATGTAATTTTGGTAAATATAACTGTTAAAATGAGATGTCAGTGTTATTTTCATTTTTGTGCAATTTAGACGACAATTTAGCCATTCTCACCGTATGTGTGTGTGTGTATATATATATATATATATATATATATATATATATATATATAAACATTTTAATTTTCTTTTTTCATCCCACCCCACCTTTTATCTGAGCATTCTTTTTATTTATGTTTTGAGAATGCTCACGTTAAAGAAGAGAAACGTAAACAAGAAATTTTACAGATTGAATGTTCAATCGCTTTTTATGTACTTCGGATATTTCAAATCATTTACAGATTTATTTCCCGCTAAAGTTTTTACCGCTACTATTTTTTTAATGAAAAAACAAAACAAAGAAACAAGACCACAGATGAAAACTGTCTTATTCGCTGGAAACGTTTGCATTCCCTCATTATATATTTTATTTCACTTTTGTATATTTTTTATCTAAGAATATTATCCATTTCTTCTTTTATCTTTTTCTGATATTTTTCATTTTGAATTCCTCTCTATATTTTTCACTAACTTCATATTAATTTTTTTTTCTTATATTTTTCCTTACATTTTTTCTCTCTTCACTTTTTAAACTTTTTCGTTTTCCTGTTCTCTTTCCTGTCTCTCTATCTCAATCTACCACGCCTCCGAAATGGACGAACCACTCTGCAGTTGTCAGTAATGTTGTTATCGCTACTGTCACACACAGTAGCCAGCATTCCCATTCATTCAAACCTCAGCAACCCGAACGCACAAGCGCGCAAACCAACTCTCCGTTACTTCTTGCGCACAGGCCTAGTCGCATAAAACAGACTGACACGCACGCGCATTGCTACGACAGGACGACTACAACAGAACAAGCAGACACACACGCACGCACCTAATGACGCCCACACAGTAAGTCTGAGTACGTACATCGACTCGTAAAACGTACAAGTCCTCGTTACACACGCAACTTGGCAGTAGATAAAGATAAATATATTTGTTTGCTCATTTATTTTCATGGACAGCCATACGCAGCGTTTCCACCTGTACTACAGCTACTATTAAGTGGACTAAAGGCGAAGAGATTTGTAACTAAACTGAAAACCGCGAGGAATCTGTTACAAAGAGCACACGTTAAAAAAAATAGAAAAATTTAAAAAATAAAAAAATAAAACAGCCTTGAACATTTATTTTTCTTTCACGTTTGAAACCTACGTATTTTGATGTATTCTTCAATCTCCTGTTAGTAAATTTATTTGTAACTACTTGTAACAAACATCTTTTCTTGCTTCTTAAAGAAGGGCGGTGTCTTAACTACCTTCATGTGATCTGTGCGCCAAGGAATTTTGAATACACGCACGCATTCTGAGGTTCGCACTTGTTTGCACGTACACAAGCGTGCTGACTATCGCAGTCGGAGAGTTTTCCCGCGTAATTAAATCACTTGATATTTTACTGCCATGTCGGATCATCTGGAAAATGTTAAATTAGCGGGTCAGATAAAAGAGGGCTTACCTAATGACCACAACGGCCAAGGAGAGGTTACTACCTCACACAGAGTACACCATATTCACAAGTTGGAAAAGTAAGTCAAAGTTTTCTTTACATAACAAAATGAAGATTTGAACTTCTGTATGAACATATATATTTCCATGACTATTTGCACAAACGCACAAACACACACGCACGCGCGCACACACACACGCACACACACACACACACATATATATATATATATATATATATATATACATAATTCTTATGACTAAATGTTATTTTAGTGGGTACATGTATTTGAGTTGCTATCCCTGACATTGTGCCTCCGATAGGAATCGAATGTGTATGCCCTTTTTCATCAGGGAAACCATTTCTATAGTTGAAACATGCCTTTACTTTTTCTAAGGGGATACACAATGTTTCTTTAGTAGGACTTTTTAATTTAGGCCGGTTGTTATTAATTTCACTTTTTAAGAAAATAACAGCAGAAACACCAACTCGAATACGTGTAGCCACTAAAGAACGTTTATAGTAATAAATAATGTCGAATAAAAAAAAAAAATCCATTTAAGTTATATAAGCATAAACACACCTTTTGAAAATATGCAACAAGACAATATAAATACGTATTTACACTTGTTATATGCATATACAAATATTTGCAAAAACATATATGTACCTAAATAGGTAAATATGTAAACGCAAAGCCAAAAGAGATATTATATATATATATATATATATATATATATATATATATATATATATATATATATATATATATATATATATATATATATAAAATATATATATATATATATATATATATATATATATATATATATATATATATATATAATACATATTTTGGCTTTGCGTTTACATATTTATCTATTTAGTTTTTATAATGTTAAACATGAGTAGCTAAGATATATATTTATTACCACTTCAAACGTTATTTTTAAGGGATACCGGGGATTTAAATAGACACCTCATTTTTATTTCATTTTAAACATTGAGCATTATATCTATCAGCCTACCCACTCAAGAAAAATAATGACTGATTAAAAATAAATCATATATATGTAATGTGTGTGTTTGTGTAAAAGACACGCGTGAGGAGAGTTCCTGTTCATCAAACAACAGTTGTTTCGAAAACCATTACTGATTCTTTGATCCTTACTGAATGTCTGATTACTGTATTTTGTAAGATGCACGCACAGACAAGATACGATATACAAATCTATATATGGACGAATAGTGAATAAATGAATGATAAAATATGGTGAAACAACTTGTTATGCGTTTCGTCCCTGGAAATGACTTCTTCAGACTAATAATGGTTTTGTCATGGGAGTCTTATGCATACATAAGTGAAATAAAATAAACGCAGGTTTATCGATGTAAAATTGGAACAGTAGTTTTTTTTGTATTTATTCTTACACACACACACTCATATATATATATATATATATATATATATATATATATATATGAAAGTGATAGATATAGATATAAATATTATGAAAGTATACTAAAACTTTTTATCACACATCCGCAAAAAGATATTTAGTTATATTTTGAGAAATGGGTTAAGCCAGAACTTCTCAGCAGAGGCCATGTATGTTTTCTACAGAAGAGTGTAAATCTTTAATTAAGTAACTATTTTCTATTGTGTAGTCCGGTTTTAGTTTTCAAAACAAACAGTGCTGGGAACATTTGCATACAAATAATACAACACATGCTGTGTACATATAAGATAGATGCACAAATATGCACAAACTGATGTATATACTTCAAGCATACAGAAATATGAACATATTTCTTTAGTTTTGTTGCTAACCGGATCCGTTTTACTTGACTTCCTTATGCCAATGACTTACTCTTATTTTCTCCGTTGAAAGTCTTTTCCGGTACAGATAACAGTTCTTAAGAGCTTCTTAGAGGACTGTATGAGTATGTACTGTAATTCTATTTTTCCTGTCGCTTGTTTTATCGTCTTGAAGTATCAGCCTGCGTGCTTGTGCGGGTGTCGGATGTATTTGGGACTTCAGGAAGAAAACCATCGACATGCATTTGCACCCGAATAAAAGGATATGCTTGTGTTTGTGACTATATCTGAATTTTCCATATAAATCTAGTAATATTTACTTAATTACTGTTATGTTTATTGTGATTATTTGTTTTAATGTCAATCTTGTTTTAACTTATCCATACATGAAATACTTATATTTATCTAAAACATATGAATATTTGAATCCATAGCTTATACATTTGTGTGTAAAATAAAATTGAGACAATTATTTTTATTAAAAATTCCTGACCAATGAGGAACTACGAACTTCAGGGAATTTAATAAGAATTGTCTCAATTTTATTTTAAACATACATATACACACACACACACACATATATATATATATATATATATATATATATATATATATATATATATATATATATAGAGAGACAGAGAGAGAGAGAGAGAGAGAAAGAGAAAGCATACTTCAAAAGTATATATGTATCATATATATCTTAAGCAGTGGTTGATTTTGTTTCATGTACGGGATCTAAATCATGCTAAAACATAAATTCATCATGACTAAGTAGCATTATTCTCATTGACAAAGTATTCCAGGGTTTTCTGGTAGGCAGTTGTGTTGACTGTAACGGTAAATAATAATAAACAGCGGCCTGTAAACATAATATGGCAAGTGAGACCATCATTGATTGCAGGAATGTAACGCTTGGATTGAAGCAACTGGGGCATGGTACCTCTTTAACCCTCTTCCAAGCATTCAACCGTAATTTCCGAACGAGATATAAAACTGGCTCTTATTAGAGACCCCGGAGCAAAACCTTCAGATCTGCGTCTCCCCAGCCCGTGTTAGACGTCGACGCTACCTATCATTGAGAAGAAGATTAGTTCTAGGTACTCGTCTGCGGTTGTCTCTCTTTCGACCTTAATTTGTTCGTCTGGATAACGTTCATTTGACATGCTTCGACACGAAACTTTTAGGAACAACAACCTTTTCAGTGATAACTTTTTATTTTTTGTGGAATGTGTCAAGAATGAGCCTAAAACGCAAATCACAAATCGGAGATACCAAAATCAAACAAGTACAAACAAGTAAATATCTGGGAAGTGTTCTAACAGAAGACAGAAAGTACGACACTGAGATCCGAAGTTGCATTGAGATAGACAAGGTAAGCAGAGTATTAAGAGACAGAAAAACTTCGTTAGAAACAAAACAAAAAAAACCATTACTGAACTGTTACATGATATCTGTCTTCCTATATGGCAGTGAATGTTGGACAGTATCCTCAAAAAAGAAGAGAAGACTTGAAGCAACAGAAATGTTGTTCTACAGAAGGATGCTTAGGTTAACAAGGCCCGAACATTTTAAGAGAAGATGGAAACAAAAATGAAACATACTTATCATCAGGAAGAGACAATTGAAATTTGTGTGTGTGGGGGGTACAGGATAAGGAAGGGGGGGTTGAAAATCTGATACTCACAGGGTTTAGAAGAAATAACGTAAAGACAAAATTTATTAAGAACTACAAAGAACAAGAAATTATGGAGAGACATGATCGCCTACATCATGAGGGGACAGGGCACATAAAAAAGTCAATGATGACCTTTCGAACAAGCGTAAAACCAGAAATCTTTTCCAAGATCACCGAGCTAGATTTCATTCTGAAATGAGTTCATTAATTCATTATACAGTGACATGTCTTATTGAAATGTATTATTCTAATATTTTAAGATGTTTGGTGTTAATAATTATTTCCTGAAACAGCTGTTGCTAAATTAAGTCTAGTGAAGTAAATACAATCGAAATTTTGAAATACATATTTTCCTCACTTCAGATAAATCTATTTTTGATAATCTAATTTTTGAAACATAAATTCATATCCTTTATATAGACAGTATATCCGGTGAGTTTCCGTTTACATTATCTATCCTTAAATAACTAATAGCTTGTTTGTATATTAAAATCTGACACACCAAGTGCAACATAAATATTTATATATAAACAAATCCAAAAGATATAGGCCATCCACACACACACACACATGCACGCACGTAATAATACATGTAAATATCGCATACTTGAATATTATTATTATATATTATTTTAAATGTTAATATGGACTGGTTGATACTCATATTCTACAATCTTCCTGAGTCTTTCAATGATTCATTTGAACTTTTTGCTGTTTAGACTTGCAGCACTTATCGCCTCGCAGGGATCTCCTTTACTTGGACATTTTCTTTTCTCACATATATTTTATTTTAATTATGGAACGTGTTTAGGTCTTTGTTCGTTACCTTTTGAAACTTTTTTGTTTATTGGCTAAGTTGGTAATATAATTTTGCGAAATGTAAAGGAATTTCTTGCAGCAATATACTCGTTAAATGAAAGTTTCTTTATTGCGATTTATATCACTAAAAAGTTTGCTTATAATTTTCTATATTTATCTTGATATCGTCATCGACTTTTAAGCCAACTATAATTGTACTGCTGACAATATTAGTCTAACCTTATCTCTGTTGTCTAAGTAGTGTTGGTTGATCATTTTCTCAAGGACTGAACCCAGTCATCAGCTTCATTCAATATAGCTCTATACTGATCAGTAAAATTATTTGAGAAATCAGTTTTCATAGACACGGTGCGATGGGTAAATTTTCGCCGTTTTATATTTTTAATTTTACACAATATAGTAGGGTCAGTTGGGCGCTGTCTGTGAGAAAAACGCAACTCACTCCGCCCGAAATTTGGAAATGGCATGCTGTTCTGTTTGCCATTCACGCCGGAAGCTCCAATACGAACATTTCAGAGTGTTTGGGTATCAATCTGAGGACAGTGCAGAGGATTCGGAAAGAGTTGGATGATATATCCAATCAACATCATAGTGTTTGGAGTGATCACGAGTCGTAGTGACGTTATGCCTCCATTGATCTTACCACAGGGCCTCAGACTCAATGTGGACACCTATAAAAAGTACCATGAAGGGGTAGTGCTGCCCTGGGTCAAGAGGGTGGTTTTTGGAAAAACCTATGTCTAGCAACAGGACTCTGGACAAGCAAAGAACCTAGTCAAGGCTGTCAGACAATTTCTACCACCACCTCACCACTTATATCTAGCCACCTAACTTCCCAGACTGCAACCTCACTTGATTATTATGTGCTGGGCACAGTTGAGTGAGAGGTCAATAAAACTCCTTGTAACACCAAAGATGAACTGAAGTGAAGGATTATAGCAGCATTCACCAATTAAAATAAGGAGACCGTCCAGAAGGGTTGTAGGAAATTCCGGAGTCATCTGGCGATTTCAAGGATTAAATTTACTCTTTAGTATTTCAAGATATTTTTGTGTAATTTTGGTAAATATATCTGTTCCAATGAGATGTCAGTGTTATTTTCATTTTTTGCGTAATATAGACAATTCATCCATCCATCCATCGCACCATGCACATCGCCGCCCACCTGATACGTTTCGCTTTGATGTTTACTTAAAGCTGGTAGTTTTGTTGCTTCCATATCTTTAACTGATAATCTTCAAATTTTGCTTTGTACACATTTGCGACTCTAGCTTCTTGTACATCAATTCACTTCTTTTTTCTCTTTTTCATCTTTTTTAACTATTCTTGTGACATTCCTACAGCCAGTTGTTTTTCTTCTAATATTGCCAATGTTTTCAATTTCTTTTCTTTTTTATAATTGTTCAACTTTTTCGCAATTTCCGACGTTGTGTTCTTATCACTCGATAACTTTACAAAATTTTTTTTTTCTTTTAAAGTTTCATCTTTCTTAAGATCTTTATATATATGAAATCTTTAAATATAAATGAAATTAATAACTAAATAGCTTATCTATAGTGATTATTTGTATGTATTTAAAATATGACGAACAAACTTTGTGTCACATAGTAAAATTTCACCACCACCAAATAAATTTTAAATACGTCTAATAATAAAAAGCTGGTGATATGCTGGTAGTGTAACAGTTATCGGCGTGGAAAGTGATATCGGAAAGCAGAATTCAAATTCTAGGCAAGTCTGTTGCATACATTTTCGCACAAATGCCTTTGGCAAAGGCATGACTCCGTATCTTCTCCATCACTATCTATAGGCTAAATACCAAAGTAAATTGGGTTCTCTATCTTTGGTTTGTAACTAATCTAAGAAGAACAATTGAATTCCAAACCATACAGAAGGAAACTGGAAACTACTCCACGATCTTTCACAAAATGTTAATGTAATTCACAGATGACAAAGAAAATGAATTTTGAGAGAGCTATTATCGCCTAAGTCTCGAAGGGACATGACCTTAAAAAAAAGATAGCGGCTGAAATTCACGCGGTATATTTATCCTATTAAAATAAATATATCTTGAAAACTTTACCAACTTCAGTTGATCAATACCAGTCTTATGATTTGCATAATAAATTCTGACATTCCGTATGTTTGTCGATATAATTATTCTTACAAATAATAGCTTAAAGGCTAAAAGAAGCCATATCTGAATGTGTTCTAGTTACCATTGCTATTCACATTAACAAACAACCAATGCATTGATGTCATGTATTTTTTAATTTTAATATCCACTCTGTTGACATATATCATGCCATCTATTTAACGATTATATTTTCTAATTGACCCAAGGATGTATTTGCTCGATCACGCGATATATATCTATATGTGAGCAAATTTATTACCAATGCAGTTGACATGTCTAATGGGTGGGTGGATAAACTATATGACTGCGCAGTAAAGTTTTTAGGCGTGTTGCGGCTTACGTAGCTTGTCCCACACTAATAGGCCAGAGAATATCTTGAATTTTGTTACTATATTTTATTTTTCTCTATTAACACTATTCCAACTTGAGTGGTATTTCACCCCCGTAGCAATGTATGTCACCACGTCCAGCCGTAATAACAAGAAATCGCTATCATCATGGGAGATGTGAATGCCGAGAAGACATAGTCCGCAAATTCGCTCTAGTATCCCGAAATGAGCGCAGCGAAGATGGGTCTAGTGGTGCATAGCAAACGATGAATTAATCCCGAACACATGGTTCTATGAGCATCCAAGACGTCTGTGGACATGAAGAAACTAGGGAGGAGAATCAAAGAACCAGGTTGACTATGTAACTATCAGCAAAAATGTTCAAAAACGCAGTGCCACAATGCAAAACACACCCAAGTGCCGACTGCGGGAGCCACCATCTTCCATTAGTATAAAACAACAGAAACTAAAGACCATTAACATCTAAACTGCAATATAATAGACTCATGGATGATCAAAGTTGCAAGGAGACGTACAGTTATAAATGAATATAACCTGAACAAGAATATAAACTCAAAATCAAACACTAGTGACGTCGGCGAACGAGATTATCCCAAAGAGAACTAGAAAGGAAAGGAACGAATGGATGATAGACATTCTACAGATGATGAAAAAGCGACAAGAAATAATGCGAAGGAATGAAAACGAATACCCAACATAGTAATTAAAACAAATCTACATAGGCTAAAAAGGGTTGACCAATAAAAGTACGTATAAATAGAGAATGAGTAAAACAAAGACAGCAAATATACACAACAGAATAAAAGAATTAATAAAACAGCAAGTGAGCCAAAACAACAGGTTCTTTCAAATCAAAGGAAGCATCACTGATAATAGAAAAAGAAAAATACCCCAAAGGTGGTGTGAATACGTAGAAGAACTTTTCACATTGCGAGAGAGAAACTTACGCTGGAAAATACGGAAAGACCAGAGATATTAAAAGATGAAATCAGACCAGCACTGAAGATGAACAGATGAACAAAGCAGCGGAACCTGATAGGATCGTAACAGAAATGCTCTCAGCCTTAGACGACTTCGGTATCGATACGATCACAGAAGTAATAAACGAAATACACAACAGTAGACACATACCAGGGGACTTAACTAAATCTATCTTCGTAGCATTACCTAAGAGACGAGGTGCAAACGAATGCAAACTTCATAGGACAATCAGTTTAATGAGCTACACGACCAAACTAAGGATGCGAATCCACATGAATAGTGCTAAGCAGAATTAAACCGAAGAACAGTGTGACTTAGTAAAGGACATCGGTATAAGAAATTCATATTCATTATGAAAATAATATCAGAGGGCGCTATATAAATGTAGTTGATGTGCACTTATGTTTTATAGATTACGTAAAAACATTTAACAAGGTATATTTAAACTTTAGAAAAGCTACATATGTTTGAAAAAAGAGGTTAGAATTATACAAAACTTATAAGGAAGCAAACCGTCTGCATACAGATAGAAAATAAATTGAGTAGCTATTCAAAAATAGAAAGAGGCCTCTTCTTCCGAAATTTGTTCAATATCTACAGCGACTCTATCTTAAGGGCATTGGGAACATTATTGGTGGGTGTAATCTTAACAATATAAGTTAAGCAGATGACACTGTGTTGATGTTCGACTCGGAAAGAAAATTACTGGATCAGCTAGACAGGATGATACAAGAAAGCGAGAAAAAAAAGGACTATCAACTGCAAGAAGACAGAAAATATGTTCATCAATACGAGACGTCCAAGATGCAAGTTACGAATTTGACATATAAACATCAAACAGGTGTAGAGGTTCAAATTCTGGGAAGTGTTTTAACAGAATGTAAAAGGCGATATCAAATTCCGAGCACTAAAGAAAGAAGCATTCCAGATACTAAGAAAGGTGCTGAGAAATGGAAAAACTCGTTAGAAACAAAAAAAAAAAATAATAATACTGGATTGCTATGTAATATCCATCTTCTTATATTTCAGTGAATGTTGAAAATCTCTCCATGGATAAGTAAAAACTAGAGGCAGCAGAAATGTGGTTGTACAGAAGGATACCGAATATTCCATCGATGGTACCAGTAATCAACAATGACATCAGAATGAACACATACAGTGTAACCCGGATATAAGAGAGTTGTCGGGACCGGATAAGAAGTCTCTTATATCCGGGTTTGGTCTGTCCGGGTTTGGTCTATTTTATTTACATTAACACACGCTCTAATTTGGGACCAGAGAAAATCTCTCTTATATCCGGATTTCTCTTATATCCGGGTCTCTTATATCCGGGTTACACTGTACTCAGAATCAAGAAGAGACAGCTGACATTCCTTGGATACATGAGAAAGGAGGGCTTGAAAATCTTAACCATCGTGGAGTATATTGGAAACAAACCAGTTATCTGACGAATTTGCGTGAATGGATGGCCTTATTAAAGGTAGAATTAATTAATTGCTAAGAGCCACACGAGATAGGAAGTTGTAGAGAACCATGATCGACTAAATTATTTTAATACAGTTTAATAGACTTATATTAAAAAATAAAATCTAGAGAAGTGTTTACTTGAACTGACAGGCTATTTTATAAGCTAAAAATTTCTCACTGGCCTGATTATTTGAGACAGGTCTTGAATTTGGTACGAAAGAGTAAAAATTTTCAGATGCTGATATTAAAAAGCTGGAAATGAACAAAAACAATAAAAAAAAAACTATTTTCTTATTTAAATAGCAGAGTGGGATTCCTTTTTTCCGATACGTCCAAGTGCTTTTATTAATTACGAATTTTCCTCCGGGAGTCAGGCAGGAAAAGTTAATTATTATAGCTGGTTAAAGTTTTTAATCTCGCGCTTTTATGATTGTATTGCATAAAAAGCGACATTCATTGGCTATTTTTATTCTGTTCAGAATTACCAAGTTTAAGTTTTGATAAACTTACTATTTTTTTGTAAAAGACAACGTTTCTTTTACTTAAATTCTAATTTTGTTTAAATCTTTAAATGCTTTTCCGAACTTCCCTTATTAAAACCTTAATGTTTATTACATATTGAGAAAAATTGTCTTTCACTCCAGTTATTAAGACCCCTGCTTGTATTAGGTACATAATAGTCATGCTACTATATGTTTCTAAAAATAAAACCTACTGCGAGACTTCTGCTGACTGATTAGCAAAAGATCCGTTGCCTGTAAGTTCGAGCTTCACACTTGTCTGCTTTTAAAAAAACACACTAAGCATATTCGGGAGTTAGTTGTAGATCGATAGTTAGTCTTGTATTACAAATACTTGCTTATCTGGCAGCAGGCTATATTAGCCAAATTGAATAAATATCTACTGCAAGATAACTGTCAGTGTTGAAAGCGTTGGTCAGAAGAATGCCAGAGTTGTGACTACATAATCGGGACAATATAAATTTTTTTTAACCTTTTGTAAATGTTCTGTTACTAAGCTATTTTGAAGCGAGTTGATTTTCTAGTACTAATCTTTTTAAAACAGAACTTTTCTTGCTGTAAAACTTACGCTCAAAGATAAAAACCTATAGATTCAAATTCTTTCTGTCGCGGTTGACACCTGCATCGCATTGCTTTCAGGCAAACAGCAATAAAACGAAAGTCCGTCTAGTAGCAGAAGGTCTAACCCTTTAAACAGCATCTTCACGTTGTATTAAGAAGGATAGTTTTTTTTTTACAAGTTACCTACGTGAAAAATACATGTATTTTGCGTGTGTAGGTATTCAAAATACTATCTCTGCTGCGAATAAACGAAACTTTGGATACAGATTAAACCACGAGGTACTATTCAGTATCTAATATCAATTGCTAATTATTATGTTTATTTAGATTTATTTTTCTGTATGAGTTTCTAACTGATTTTTATACAGCTGACGACCACATCACGTTGAAATACCGGTTTCCGTACGGTCACCGAAGTTATGCAACGTCGAGACTGATCAGTACCTAAATGGTTGGCAGCTTTGGAATACCAGGTGCTGTAAGCTTGGATGTACGGATAATGGCTAGGAATTGTTTATCGGAGAGTCGAGTCATAATTCCAGTTGGATTCGTTATATTCACTTAGACGACAAATAACCTTGAGAAAGGTACGAATTCACATCTTATCTCTCAGATATGGGTTAATTTGTAAAGACTTTCACTAAATCATTATCTAAAAAAAGAAAATGTTTTTACAATCAAAAAATGTTTTCCGACTTTAAATAATCTGCAAAGGATTGATAAGCCGTAGAGAATGAATAAATAATGAACTTTATAAAATATAATCAAACACGGCCACAACTGTTGGCCATCGAGTAAAAAATTTCTTCCCTACAATTTTAGTGTTTTTGTTTGTTAACCATTGCTGTAAAAGTAAAGCGCCTCTGTGTGTTTTTGAAATTACTAACCTCCGTCAAACTTTTAAGTAATGCTACTTCTGGTGTCAAGAAATCGCGATGTTCCCCGTTGAGCCTAAAACAAACATTGTCTTTCCTATATTAGGTGTACGAAAAAGGTTGGTACACTTAATATAGGAAAGACGGATTCAAAAAATTAAGACTTACAGGATATATTTATAGGTAGAAGAAAACAACGAGCAACTTAATGAGTTTGTGTGAATGGATGGTAGAGGCGTCAAACTTTGTCTAGTGTTACAAGAGACAGGAAGTTGTGGAGAACCATGAACAAATATGAGGAGTTGAAATGTTACTTTTTCTCTCTCTTGAACTAATGTACTCGGAAAAGGCATGAACTCATCTCTTCGGCTCTTATAGATGGTTTAAATAACAGTAAACTGGCTGACATTCAAGACTAGAGACTCCAGACTAGTATGAATTCAAAAGCGTTAGTAAAGCAACGGGAAACCACACTACTATCTTCCCTAAAGTTTCTATGGCAATTCAAAGTTAATGAAGAGAATTGAATCTGTTGAGTTATAATCGAAAGAATGTGGCATTAAAAATATAGCATGATCGGCATTTTTTTTTTTTTGTCGTGAGCCCTGTGATCCTCTTTCTGCTTCCGATAATCTTTAAAATGCTTTGAACAGAATTCGTTGCTTTGCTCACAATTTTTGAAAACGGCATTTTGCCACAATAATTTGAACTATTCAGAAATTAAAAGATTTTAAATTAAACTACAATTTCAGTATTTTATTCTCAGACCTTAAATTTTTCCTAATAGCTTTAAAAGTTGGAAAAAAAAATTGTAAATGGCGTAAAGTTTTGTTGTATCTTTTATGTGACGTATCCATTCAGGATGTGAATGATCATGTCTGTTCACAACTTCTTGTCTATTATAGCTTTAAGCAACGTTTTTGTTTATTTGCCATCCCTCTCTTCCTCTGTTAACCATTCGTACAGACACGTTAGATTGATTTTTCCTCTGCCATTTAATATATGAGCTAAATTCTCTAAACCCTCTATCCTCATTACGTGTCTTAGAAATTTTAACTGTCTGTTTCTGATTGTAAGTATGTTAATTTTAAAGTTTCCTTGAAATTTTCTCGTTGAACATATTTTCAGGTCATAGTTTCTAAGCACCCGTTTGCAGAACGATATCTCTTTCACTTTGGATTTCTTCTTCATCTGTAAAGAGAGAGTTCAGAACTCACGAACAACTTTAATGAACTGTCTATCATATCCGTCATATTTTTATATGCGCTGTCAACACAAAGTACGGAAGAATAAATTGAAAAGTTTTACTGTACGCTTGACAGAACCAAGGCTCAATGCAAATCTCAGAAAAATACAATCGCCATGCGACAGACAACTGAATGCTAAAAGAGGGAAGGAGATAGTGAAATAGTTGACAAATTCAGACAAGGATCTCGTAATGAACGCGGATAAAGTGGCTCCCATGGTGCATTGCGAACGATCAATTAATAGCCACCACCTAGTTTCAATAACACCCACAGCATCTATGGGCACGAAGAAGCCCAAATCAACTACATAACGATCGACAAGATATTCAAGAATATCGTTTTAAATTGCAAAAGATACCAAGCGAGAGTGAACACCTTACAGTGATATGTAACCGTAGAATGAAAACACGGAAATTGAAGAGGGCCAAGACAGCACACAAATTGCAATACTACAGACTCCCGAATGACCAGAATTTGAAGAAGTATACGGACAGAGTTAAAGTAGATACAATGCTCTAAATGAGAATAGGAATTTGAAGGCAGACGAATTAAAAGAAGCTTTAGTAACATAAAATGATATCACCACAAAGAAAACTAGACATGTAAAAGAAGAATGGATGACAAATGAAATTCTCGACATGATGAAAAGGGGACAGCAAAAATACCGAAGTATAGCACTAAATATAAGTCACTGAACAAAGAAATTAGAAACAAATACAGGAGGGAAAAAAAGAAATGGCTCAACAAAAAGTGTGCAGAAATAGAAAAAAAATGAAGATTACAGACAAAGCAGATGCGCATACAAAATAAGAACAATAACAGGACAAGATATACTCATCAACAGGATGCATAAAATCCAAGGACAAGCCACTAATAATAGGAAAAGAAAATACTTCAGAGATTGAACGAATACATCGGAGAACTCTTCCACAACGAAAGAAAACAAGCCGCAATACACAGAAATATCGAAGTTAAATTAGCACTTGTCAAATTGAACAAGGACAAAGCAGGACCGGATGGAATTGTAGTAGAGATGCTGGTAGCTTTAGATGATTTCAGTATTGCCAAAATTAGAGAGATAATAAATATGACAGTGACCCTATACCGTAAAAACTCAGTAGATCCATATTTGTAGCGTTGCCTAAGAAGCCAGGCGCAAACATGCGAACTCCATCGAAGAATGAGCCTAATGAACTACGTAATAACATTTATCATCTAAATTCTAATGAATAGATCGCGCAGCAGAATTAGACGGGAAATAGGACAAGAACAGTACGATTTCGTTGAAGACACTCAAATAAGAAATGCGATATTTATGCTCAGAATATTAGAAAGAGCAAGGCAAATGGAAAAGGATGTATACCTATGTTTTATAGGTTATGCATTTGATAAAGTATGTTACAAAGAATTCTTGGAACAGCCCAAAATGCGAAGTACGAAATGGGGACACCAAAATAAAAAAAGTAGAAAAATTGAAATATCTAGGTAGTGTTTTAACAGGGGGCGTAAAATGCGACAGCAAAATCCGAATGAACATTATGATAACGAAAGTTGCCTTCTAAAAGCTAAGCAAAACATGAGAAACAGGAAAAATGCGTTAGAAAACAAAGAAAATACTGCTGAACTGTTACATAATATCTGTCCTACTATATGACAGTAAATACTAGACAATCTCTTCACAGATGAAAAGACTTGAAGCAACAGAAATGTGGTTCTATAGAAGGATGCTGAGAATACCATGGACTGAACATGTGGGCAACGACAATTTTTTTTAGAGAAAATGGAATCCAAAAGGACATTCACATTTACCATCAGAAGGAGTCAGTTAAAATTTTTAGAGGTCATAATGAGGAAAGAGGGCTTGGAAAATTTTATACTCACAGGACATATTGAGAGACAGGGGAAAGCAGAGCATAACCTACCTAACGGACTTGTGTAACTGCTTGACAGTACAGGGATTCGGAGAGAGAGCAAAAATATAAATTTTAATAAGAGCTACAACTGACAGAAATTGTGGAGAGCCATGATCGCTGATGTCCTAAAGTATATGTGACACATAGAAGAAGTAATCTATGAAAACGTATTGCTCGGTCTGATAATGATAGCATTTATTGTTTCACTGTCTTAAAAAAAGCCACACTTTTATTGCACTGTCCTGTCTAATTTTGCTTTTAAATCATTTAATACGAAACCAAATGATAACCATATTTAAATGGCTCATTCGGGTGATTTTCCGATGGAATTCGTATTCATTTGTGCCTGTTGTCTTAATGCTATGAAGATAGATCTACTGAGATCTTCCGCCACTGTTATATATTATGATATTATATATTTCGATCCCGAAATTGAAGAATGTTGACAATATCTTTATTACAGTCTCATATGGTCCTGGTGTTTTGTTTCAATCCATTTTAGCCAGTTCTGATTTTACCTCAGATTTTAATATTGCAGGTGCCTCCGTGATTTATCTCCTCTGTGACGTAAGAGTTATCCGGTTTATTCATTTCATATGTGAAGTATATTTTTTCATTATCTGCGTTCACTTTTTAGATTTTACCCGCCCATTTCTTTTAAAATCAGTTCACCCAAGGTAAGGCGTTACTGCCACGAAGACGCAAGGGGCTAGTGGGAGCGAAAGAGAATGAATAATATCTTAGAATGAACCGGAAAACCAGTTCTAAACAGGCTACAAGGGACAAACCTCTGTGAACCGAAAGGAGCATGTCTTTGTCCTGTTATTTCTATTCCATTTTATGCCTGCCTGCTTTTTCTATGTTCTGTTCACTTTTCGTTAAGTCATTTATATTTTGTATGCTTACATTTCTTTTTAATGTTCCCCCCACCAACACTTTATTTGCTAAGCATCCTATATATTGTATCTTTCCTTGGTATTATTTGCTACTTTTTTTTTTTTTACATCATCCCGAAAATTTTATTTTTCATCAACTTTTTTCATAACTCTCGTTCCTTCGGTCATTTCGTTTGCTGATCTCACTAGTGTATCCCTTAAAGTGTTCAACTCTAAATTTTTAAGTTCTTAGATTTGCTCTTAACTCTATCAGCTGGTAGCATATTTAGCAAAATAGCAAAAACAAACGTACATTCTATGGCCCATATATATGATGCAAACTGGAAATATTTGTTTATCAGACCGTGGTTAATAAAACCAATGATTTTCGTTTTCATTTTTATATTTGTCTCCTTTTTCTTTTTGCTGTTTTGTCTTTGATGTTTCCGCCTCCATTCATTTTATTTCATCGTTTCATCACAAACGGCTTTTGCGTTTTTCGGTTCTCTTTCCTTTAGATTTGAATTTTTTCTATTTATTTTTATTTCATCCTCGTGTCCGTTCTCTTTAATTTTCCTTTACTTTTATTCTTTTTGTAGTATTTTATGTAAATGAGATACTGCTATAAAAGCAGAACGCCACAGCGAATGCCAATCGAGCTACCATATGTTGACCATACAACATCTATTCCAGAGATTACTCTGTTTCATAAGAATATGGCGTCGCCAGTAGAATACCTAACCGCGTTGGATGAACTGGAGCACGTAGAAACTCGGATTAAATGTTTTGCTGCGTTGGCCACAGTAAATAAACTGAAAGGCAAGAAAGCCAGCCGAGGGGCGAATGAAATTATTGATTTATTTTTGTTTCCGACAGGATTTGAAGCCATAAAAAATATATCACTTATGGTGTAACCCAAAATACTGGAAGACTTAACATATGAGGAAATTTCAACCATTATAAAAAGAAACATGCGACCAAAAACAAGCAGGTTATTGCAGAGAAAAAAAATCAGGAAAATAGACAGAACCCAAATGAAACCGTAATGCAATATTTGCACAGACTGAAAGAAACATCAAGATATTGCGAATTTGAAGAACTGTGTTTGAGATGAATTGATCCTTCTAAGATTAATTGAAAGCATGTATGACGTTACATACAAACATAAGATCGTAGAACGGCTACAAGCGAATAATAAGAATTTAGAAGCAAGTGTAGAACTCTTGCAGCAATTAAAATTAATTAATGAATGTAATAATTCTAAAAACAATGTGGAAGCATACAACACAACTGAAATCCTAATTAAGTGCAAATATTCTAACAAATAACATAAAAGAAAAAAAAATCCAATCCTAGGAAAATAATGTTTAAATTGTAAAATAAAAGAACATTTATAATCTGTGTGCAGATACAAAAAGAGATTAGGAAGAGTAGAAAATATAAACCCTCATACTGAAAATACAAAAGTATATACGATAAGAACACCTGCAGTAAAATTGAATGGCATAACTTTTCTCATGTAGGATGACACAGGGAGCGATATTACCTTGACTCCAAACAATTTATGTGAAAAAATGGGTAAACCCAAATTAAGAAGAAGTAATCTTAATTCAAAACAATTTGTTGGATCTGTCATTAAAAGTCTAGACTCTTTTGAAGGAACTTTCGAGACAAAAAAGTTTTCAGATTATTCCCATCATTGTTGTAGAATGCACAAAAAATCATGGACTCTTGAGAATAGACGTTTTAAAAATGGATACGATGAAATTAATAAACTGTATAAAGTTAGAATAAACTGACATATGACTATTGAAAGAATATAAAGCAAGTATTAGTCTAAAAAATAATAATCACCCGGTCTATTTTGAATCTCTAAAAATACCTATTCTATTCCCATTCTACACATGGTAGTTGCAAACCTAAGGAAAATGGTAGAACAAAGTGTATTAGAAAAGGTTATCCAAGGAGGTAGCAATTAGGCTTCACCAATCATTGCGATACGAATGCCCAATGGTGATTTGAGGATATGCGGGGATTACAAAGTAGGTGTGAATCATCAGTTATGCTTTGATTCATTCCCCTTAATTAACATAGAAAAGCAAGTTCTGAATTAACAGGAATTAAATACTTTGCGAAGATTGACCTGAAATCGGCATATAACCAAATACAAATTGACAGAAAATGTAAAGAGGTCAGTACAATTAATATATCGATAGGTTTACATAGATGGACTTGTCTACCATTTAGAGTTAAGACTTCAAGCCATATTTTTAAAAAGGCAAGTGAAAAATTCCTGTGGGGGGATATAATCATATATGAAGACGATATAAGTATAAATTAAAACAAAAAAATGATCAAGTTTTAAACAAATTAAAAATGCTAGTAAGACGATAAATAACGATAAATATGAGTTAAATTGCGACAAAATATCGTATTTGGGATACCAATTATCTAAATGAATTTTACCAGACAATAAAATGATAAATAAAATATCTGAACTATCTACATTAAAAATAAAAGAAAATAGAATCCTTCTTAGGATTGACCAATTTTTATAGATATGTGTACAGTGACCTAATAGAACCATTTTTAGAATTACGGAAAACAATACAGAATTTAAATGAAATCAGAGGCAAAATACAGCTTTTGAAAGCTTAAGAAAGTCACTAATAAGAAAACTGATTGCAAAAATATTTGATCCAAAAAAAGAAGAGACATTGACTACGGCTGCAAGTGAACATGCTGTAGCCGCAATTTTATCTCAAAATAATCCAATAATGTACCTGACAAAAAATTAACGTCAGCTGTAGCTAACTATTCAAATATTGAGAAAAAAAAGCGTTAGCGATAGTATGGAGTACAGAAAGAGCTCGACATTTTTTGTTAGGACGAAAATTTTTGTTAACGCCAGATTACAAACCTTTCAGTCAGATACACGCTGAGGCGATCATGTATCTTTCGATACATGACAGACAAGGCAGATTTTTTTTCCTTCAGTAGGTTGCCATTTCTTTCTGCGGTAAAACAGTTGCCATTCAAAGCTATAGAATCCGATCTGTTCTGCTATTTACCTATAGCTGGCGGGAGAAGAAGAGGATTCACACCTTTCCCAAGATTATTAGCACGTAAGTGAATAAAATGGATTCGACTGAAATTAGTATTCGACTCTCCGATTCCTCAATCCGAGCCGATATCCATTACTCCACCGTGCCTAGTTTATATTTAACCCCCAAAAGGAATTATCAAAAGTTACATCTTCTAGAATTTTAAGATGGGTTATAAAACGCATGGTCTTTGATTTCGACATCATATACGTAAAAGGGAACACTTCCATACGTGGATGCGCTATCCAATTTAAATTTATTAAATTTCGACAGTAAAAATTAGAAACATCTGAAAATTCAGAAGATAAAATACTGCACTGAGTGGAAACCGACATGTTACCTCTAAATCGTCTCAGAATAGTAACCATACATGATCCAGTGTTAAGTAGAATTTCAGAAAGAATAAAAAGAAACACATAGAGCTGTTGTTCAATGGCAGACAGACCCCACAAAGAATCAAGGCATAAGTTAATAGTAGAGAAAGGCATATATAATGGAGATACTATAATACCCGCGCAAACTTAAAAAAAAGTACTAAAAGATACCCAAAATGTGCTGAAAAAAAACACCTTCGGCAAAACAAAGTTCATTTGTGGCCTAAAGAAAACGATCCATGGGATCGTGTACACACGGATCATGCCGATATTAAAGGCATGGGGCTAATTTTAATTTTATTGGATTCATTTTCAGAATGGCCCGAAGTAATTATGGTTGCTAACAGAAAAGCTACCGCTGTAAAACAAATATTACGAACAATATTTTTCAAGGAATGGGGTGCTTAAAACTTTGCTCTCAGATAACGCGACAGAATTTTGCGAAGAAAGTTTGTACTCGTGGCTAAAGCTTATTGGATGTGTTCCCTATAAAACACAATCACAGAAAGAATGGTACAGACTCTGAAAATAGGACTAAAAGCATTTTCCCCATCTAGTGATAATATAGAGAGTTACTTACCAAGATTACTGTTAAGTTATAGGACAATTCCATAAAATCCCTCCGTAGTAATGGGTAGACAGATTAGATCTCCCATAACAATGTCATTTCCAACAAGTGAAAATGTGTGGTATAGAAAAGACAATGAATCTAATCCAGACAAGGCGAATTTTGTAGTACAGGAAGGACACAACACAGCAATACTAACGAAAAAGGGACATAATGTACTGGCGCATGCAGATCAATTCAGAAGCAGAATGGAACCCGATGATATAGAAATGGACGAAGAATCTCAAGGTGAAGAACATGAAGGGGAAGAGTGGACTAATGAATCCAGTAGTAAAAACTGAACAATCTATGGAGGATAATGACCAGAAATCTGACGAGGAGTTGGAAGAGAAAAATGAAATCAGACCTAGGTTCCCTGTAAGAAGAAGCCAAGATACACACCAAGAAAGACAATTTAGATTCCGAAGAATAATTAGAAATCAAAGATCAACGAAGGTCATAATGCCATTTCGGTTCAGGGTGGTGTAGTATTGTATGTAAATGAGATACGTCTATTCCAGAGATTACTCTACTTCATGAAACTTTTTACTCGTTTTTTTTTCTATTTTACTTTATTGCAAGTATTTAAGTCTTTTCTCTTAGTTATCTCTTAAAACTTAATGCATCTACATTCCCCATCTTTCATAACGCTGTTTGTTTTGTTTTTTTACTTCGGTTTTTAATTTTTCTCTTCTTTTTCTTGTATCTCTAATTTTATAATATATCTATCAATGCGGCTTGAGTAGAGACAGTCATGTTTGGCGTGATCAGGAGGCACGTCACATGTATTCAATACCATGACTATTTCCAAACGACAAGTGACAAAATGTCATGACTAAATACACACCGCCAGATGCTGAAGTGAACTTGGAATGCATGTAATTATGACAAGCATTCGCGAAGAGGTTTTTTTCCGTGCACTTCTAGCGTACATGTAGACAACGGATTAATAAACACTAAAATCTAGTTAATTTTGATAATAATGTAATGCTTATTATCCAAATGCACTGGATACTATAATCTTGATCTCTTTATAAACATTTATTCTTCGTTCATCTCTTTTTTTTTCTATTACACGTCCTTTTCTCGATTGTAATGGGTTATTCTTCTTTTTCTAATTACGCACTTTTTCTTTATGAAAATTATTTTTCTAAGTCCTGTTTGCTGTTAGCGAAACGAGATGTTCAGCACTAATTTGGCTTTCTATAAAACTTAGCAAAACTTTCTTTTGTGCTATGTACATTAGAATATGAGTTGTTATGGCTCTCTAGAAGCTCCATTCTTTTGTTGTCCTAAGTAACGTTTGACCTTTTATCATTTTTCTGTGTCCTTGTTCTGCCATCCATTCGCTCACTAATTCCCATCTGCTGGTTTTACTATCAGTATGCCCTGCGAGTGTTCAATTCTTCAATTCAATTTCCCTCATAATGTCCAGGAAATTTCAAATTATGATCAGAAGTATCAGTGTCACCGTAGTTATTATTTTTCCTTCAAATGTCCTCATAGCTATGTGTTCTATTTGTACCATTTTTAGCATTTTTCTGTAGTATCACATTGCTTCAAGTCTCCTCTTCTTCTTCTGTGAGGAGATTGTCCGGCATTCATTAACAACTTTAATGCACCTACTATAAAATTATTACAAGCAACTTTGTGTTTTAGACTAAGCAGCAAATATAGCGAGGTTGATTTTTACTGGAACTCCCACCACTATGACCTTGTGTCAAGCCACAAGCTTAATAAATAATCATTTTTGCTTAGAACTTAGTTCTTTTTAGAATTCTGTATATCATTTTTTCTTCAAGTTTACATTTTAAATATATTGCTTTTATTCCTGTTCTGTCTCACCTGTAAACACAATCATTTCTTCTCGTTTTTTTTTCTTCTATCCCTATGATATCCTCTCTTCAGTTTTGTTTTCTCTATTCTTTCTGCACACACACGCGCGCGCACTCTTCTGTTTTCTCTCTCACGTTTATTATTTCTTCTGAGTTTCCCAAAACTCTATACAGTTCTTTCAATATATCTCTCTATCTATACTCTATTTCTCTCATATTGGTAATTCTCTTTCTACATGAATCTTATTTTAGCTGTTTGTTTTATTCTCTTATATCTCTTATGTTTGATTTCTATCTCGCCTTGTTACATTCTTTTGTATATTTATCCATTTATCATTCCGCTCGATTTCTCTCTCTCTCTCTCTCTCTCTCTCTCTCTCTCTCTCTCTCTCTCTTTATCTAATCCATTATTCCCTCATTCTCTTTAACAATATTTCCTCCTCGGCTTTTTCCGTTTATAATCTAATAATAACTTAAAAAATATTGTATTTCTTTATTTTTTCACTTTAACACACACATAAATTCTTGTAAACATTCCAAGTAATGCTTTCTGAAAACAGAATATTACACATTTTTGGCACTGTTTTTGCTCTTTAGGGAGTTCTGCTGACACGTCAAGAATGCGTCACGTGTATTGGCGAAGGTCTGCCATAAATTGAAAGTGAAGCAGGATATCTCACGAGTGAATTGGCGATGCGCAATTCAAATGTCGGAACATCAAAACTCAGATTCTTGTGCGCGTGCACACACAAATGTTGATTCTGGAAGGACATTTCAACTGATACCACAGAGGAATCTGATACTTCTGGCCAAATTGGCTTAAAATGATCATATTTCAGATGAGAGGATTTTGAATTGAACTGAAAAAAAGATTAATAAAAAGATTTTTCTTGTGCTGTTAGCAAAATGTCAAACTCGATCGTTTAACGGATCACAAAAATATATACTGATTTTGGTTGTTATTAACTACTGCTTAGCTCCTAATTGTTTTATTACTCGACCTAATATCTTCATTTTTGTTGTTCCGATCGCTAGTCATTGGCAATTATGCAATCTGTCAGTCATCGACTACCTTGAACCTCATTTTAAAGGAGTCTTTGACAGAATCTTTTATTGCATTGATATTTCTATTCTAACTGTCTAATTATCACCATTTTCAGATCGAAACGACAGAAATTCTTTAAATTTTCACACTTGGGAGCTTTTATTGGAGATGATCTGAAGACAAGATGATATATTCAACTTACTTGCTCCCAGAAATGCTGTTGTTGAATCATTTCTAATTCCTTCAATATTTTTTAAAAGGCTCTTCGAGTTCCAGGCGCGACAGTAATGATGGATGCAATTTGTCACTTGTTTGACAAGATGCATAAATTTTTACCAACTTCATTTTTTCAAATTTACTTTTTTGGTCTGCTTGATGAGTGTCATCCAATCTTTGATAAACTGTTTTGTTTATGATGTCTATATTTGGTTTTCTTATCAGAATTGGGGATCCATTTGAATTTCAAAGTGTCTTGGAATTTTTTTCTTTATTCTGTTTTCCGTGTTCTAATCTTAGTAGTTTGAACAATTTCTAATGAATGATAATTCGCTCCCAGTTACGGTATCATAAAATAATTACACAAATTCTCACGTATGTAGGGACAATAAAAATGAGCAAGTAATATTACTGTATGGAAATTTATAAATCGAAAACAAAGTTAAGAAACCGTTATGGACATGTATTTTAAGGACATTCCATATAAACTAATGATTCATAAAAAGAAATGGAGAAAATTATAGAAATTGAATTTAATATCATGAGGCTTATATATATATATATATATATATATATATATATATATATATATATATAAAATTTATTGGAATGTTTTTTCCAAAACCGGTCAGCATATTGTCACCAACTATAAACACGGCCATAATATGATGACTGTGTTTCGAAAATAAAACATTCCTATAACTCTAGATATGTACATAGAAAATCCATACATTCAGTTAAAAGTAAAAAATAAATTCGTCCTTGATGATGGCTAAAAGTATGGCCGAACGTGCTTGCACATACAGAACATTCGGACAATTTCTACATAATTTGTGCCCAGAAAAGAAAACGATTATAAGAACACACAAAAAAAAATAAAATAAAATAACTTAACTGCAGTACTCTGTCATTTTTAATGAAACTTCGACGTTGTCAAAGATTAAAGTTCATTTTCTTATAATCTTATGATTTGGACCTCACTTTGCATACAAGTTAGGTATTTGATGACAGTGGAACGTAATGTTATTTCTGAATGTAAATGTTTGTGATGCCACGTGAATATGTCATTACATGGATTCTGGGAATTTAAATAAATTTTAGATTACGTGTTTCTAAATTACCAATAATTTTGTTTTTTAATCTAATACCATTGGCCTTTAAAATTTGTGATATTTAAAAATTTGCTTTAGTATTATCGTATAGTCAACAGTGATTTAGCTTATTGTATTTTTGAGCTTCTGTATTATATATTATATATTGCAGTATTGAGCTTCGATTAGACATATGGCAACAGATGAGAAAGGATTGATAGTATATGTTGGATAAGATTGTATTTTTCATATTTAGATACAATCATCAATTGAGCAAGTGAAATCTTAAACAACCTTATTTTATATACAATAGTTGATTATATAGTTTTTATTGTTGATTACTGAATTAAGTTTTAAACACTTTATATAAAACAACACAAATCCTACTTTAATACCTGAATGTTTGTGCGTACATATATAGACATAGTATACGTCTATACACACACAAACAAACAAACACACACACACACACACACACACACACACACACACACACACACACACACACATATATATATATATATATATATATATACTAATTTTCTACGGCTTGTCGAGCCTTTACAGGTTATTTAAAGTCAGAAAATATTTTAGATTGTAAGGTTTTTTTTTTGGTTTAGCGATACAAGCCGTACTATTTAATCCATATCTGGGGGAGAAGATATGGGTTCATACTCTTTCTCAAAGGTATTGATTTGTAAGTGTATATAACGAACCCAACAGGCATTGGAACTCTGCTCTCCGATTAACAATTCCAATTATCTATTACACTGCCAGCATATACTAGCTTACAGCACTTGATATTCCCAAGAGGTCACCTATCTAGTTAATTACCAGGCTCGATGTTGCTTAACTTGGATTATCGTACGGGGACCGGTGTTTCAACGTTATGTGGCTTTTAAACGGTGTTATTAGTGGATGTTCGTATTTGAGTAGGCGCTATATATATTAAAGTTTATTTATTTTCACCTACCGGCCTGAATTTAGAGAAAAGCTTATTAAAGAAAACATTTTTTCGTGAAATCTTATTAATGAAAAATTGTGCTCTTCGGCAGCTATCGAGCCTGCATCCATCAGGGTAGAAGAGCAACCGTTTAGCCCGGTGCGACTATACTGCTTTGGATATATATATATATATATATATATATATATATATATATATATATATAGTGATGGTGTTAATAAAACAGTGCTCGATATAATACAACGGACCTATTAAGTATATAATAATAAACATACATATTATCCCTCACCGATAGAATAACTTGGAGTTGCATGCACATATGTATATATAGTATATTTCAGTCATACATTGACCGTTTAAGTGACAGATCATATTTACATTCGGCAACGCTAAAACAAATTTTTAACAAAAATAATGTTAAGATCAGCTTTAATTACGTTAATAACATCTATAAACAAATATTGCAACATAACAACATTATATTAAATAAATATATTTCCAACAATGACAACGTTAATGTAAAAAAATAAATGCAACTGCCGAAAAGTATGATCTGTCTCTTAAACTGTCAATGTATGACTGGTAATATTGTATATTGAGCTAGCATACATTCCGGTAACGATTTCAAATTTTATTTTGGTCCCACTGAAAACCCTTGGAAATTTCAGTTCTACCATCATCAAATGACTTTAGGCAATATGAAATACAAAAACAGCAATGCTCTCTCTACATATTTCTGGCAAAGAATGACGCTTATACACCTATTATCAGCTGGGATATTGTAGCAAGAGCCAAATCTTACAATGGGCAAGGCAATAAATGTAATTTATGTATTGATAAAAAATTAGTTATCTTAAATAACCCTAGTTTAGAAATTAATTAATCAAGAGAAATTAATAGGTGGTTATAAGTAGGCATAAAAATAAAAAAGAAAATCTTAGATACGTTGATCCAGATTAATTTTTAATGTAAATTATAGGTTTTCTTTTTGAAAAAGAACAAGTTATCTCCCTTTATGCTTAATATAAAAGATACTATTTACAACTGTAAAATAACCTTTTACACACAGATTTTATTATATATATATATATATATATATATATATATATATATATATATATAAATCCCGTTTATTATAAACGCCAAATGTATTTTTTAAATTAAAAGATCTGTAATCCCAGTATAATATATAATTGCGTCAATATTGCAATAGCCAGATATTTTTTATTAAAATTTAAATTACGTAACGGTCAGTCTATATTAAGCACCTGAAGATTCCATTGTGCATGAAACTCTGAGTCGTGCTATCGGTAAGAGTTAATAGGTATATTTATCATTATATAATTTACTGTGTGAATTTCATTTTTTCTCTTCCGTCCTACACATACAAAATTCACTATTTGTGCTGAGTTTGCAGCACAATACTTTTTTCTTTTTTTAAATTTCATCTCCACTATTCACCTATACGATCACATTACGTAACTTTATACGTGAACGCTTTTTATTTTTTGTTTTTTCAAATATCACTGTACATCATTGAATACAAACCAAATTTATTTAATTTCCGTTGTATTTGATTTATATTTCTTTTCTAAAATATAATAATGAGAAATATATGTCTGTATCTAAATACTTGTGGTTCTTAGATTTCAAAAATTCCTAAATTTTGTTTTTGGATAATGATTAAAATTCTTGGATCTTTACTAAAAAAAAACGTTAGTCTTAATTATTTTGATATTCACAAAAATTAAAGATGGATACACGTAGTTTCCTTAAATTTCAGTGGTCAGTAGTAAAGCTTAGAACCAACAACCAGTAGGAATATATTTCTGTATAATATAAAATATTGATGAAACCCATTAGCACACACTGGACTGCTTGCATAATTTGAACAGGTGACTTATTTTTGTTGATTTCAATTTTTCACTTTTTTTGGTTTGAAATGGGAGTATTCTTCTAGTTGAATGATACTCAAGAAAAACGTTATCTAAATGGAATACCTGGCTTCTTAGTTCTGTGTTAAATTTCCATAAATTTAGCTATTCGTGGTTTGTTAGAATTTAATCCAATCCTTATTCTGGAACTGCGAGTGAAGGACTTCCATTTGTCATGTTAGTCTTATTTAGTGTCTGGTCCTTCTGCTTAAGGTGTACCGGACTGAAATTTATTGACTGACAGCTTCATACGTGATTAGAAGTGCATCTATTCATATTTCCATACGAGTTAATCGACAGGTCTTTAGGATATCACTGACAAGTCTTAATTGAAACAACAATGAATATTTATTATAACCTTTAACCTGGGTTCTTGTAAGGTGATTCCACTGCTAATCAATACTTGTTTATCGGAGTCGTGAAATGCAGGTGCGTAATTACATTAATAGAATCAAATAATGAAGAAGGAATATTCCAGTATTAATTATTAGTTGAGATCAAAATAACTATGGCAAAGTCAAACGACTTGGATAAACTTAACTTAAATTGGCTATCTTAGATGCCAACAGAGCCTGCAGTAATCTCAGAAAATGTTGGCTGGCTTTTCGCAGTCAAAGGAAAGAAAATAGAAAATGACATCGTCAGTTCGTAAGACGATTACATCTGGTTTTTGAGGAATCAGATGATGGCAACCTGCCAAATAGAAAAGAAAGACACACAGCTAAATACAGGAAAAGAAATTATGACCACCATACATGAGTGTGCGTTCATATGCGAGATATACATGAGTGTGCATTCATATATAGTTTCCTATATTGCTTTATATGAACAAAAATAGTAATATCTACATCTCCAAAGTAGCCTCTTATACGTGTTGTTTAAATTGGAGCTCACAAAATACTGTTTCTCAAAAAAGATAATGACAAAAGTCTGTACTACATTCGTTTTTCACCAGCTGTTCAAATTCTCCCAAGTTTTAGGTAACACCTCATATATGATCTTACTTATTATAAAACGCAGGTTGTGTGTGTGTGTGTGTGTGTGTGTGTGTGTGTGTGTGTGTGTTTGTTTGTAACGTTTATATGTTGGATCGAATTTCCTAGATTTTTTAGCCGATTTCAACAAAACTTCACAGGACTACATAAAATTACCTTTTGGTGGTTCTAACGGCGCCGAAAATGGGAAAAACACAGTTGTTTTTTAAGAAAATCAATTTGAAAACACGATTAAGACACATCGTGAGAATGAAAAGGGGACAACTCACCCACGAAAATGTAAACAAAAGAGCATAGCATGATGAAAAAGACACCGAACTTGACGAAAACAAAATTTTATCGTCTAATGTTCATATTATTATTAAAGAGGAAAGATCAAAGTATTTTTGGAGTATTTTTTTTTACATTTTTTAATCGTTCCTAGCACGTCTGAAATTTTCGTTAAGAATATTGTTTTTTTTTTTGGTAAAAAAAAGGACAGATAATCAATCATTTTTAATCATTTTTTTCGATTTGATAAAAAAGATTAAAATCTTACTTTGATATTCTTTTAAAAATCAATTATCATTTTTTTCAAAACTGATTTTAATAAAAACAGATATTATACTGTTTATTTAAAATATTTTGAACCAAGCTTAACTTAGCTTCTGCGCCGAAAAAATGTAATTTGAAAATAAAACAAAGCAGGTCATAACCTTTCGCGTCGCTTGACGATTGACGAAAGGCACATTCATGACGTTTAGATAACTTACGGGAGGGTAATTCTTTCTACGGATGGAAGGAAGTGAAATTATTTAAGTGAACAAATTATTTACCTCGTTACTTTTAAGGAAAACTTTCAGCGCTCTAATTTTTTATTTTATTTTATTTATTTTTTTTTTGTACTTAGCTTTCATTTTTACGTTTACGATGCTTTATGGAAAATATAAAGAAATTAAAAAATAAGACTATTAATAGTGAGATTAAATTTCATAAGAAAAAGGTATCTAATTAATTTAGGTACCTTTCTTATGAAATTTTATCAGAAGTGTACATAAAATACTATAATTTTATGTACATTTATTACATTTTACTGTGTTATTTGTATTTCCATTCATTTTATTATTAATTTTGATATTTCATTTATGGAAAAATGTCATAACTGAGATTAATATAAAAATAAGATCATATAAATTAAAGTTTAGCAGTAGTTAAATTTCATAAGATGATACTGTTACTTGTAGGTACCCTTCTCAGTTGAAATTGAAAACTCAAATTAACTTCTCCATACGTGTTTCGCAAAAGTAAAGGGCTTAACAGCGGAGAACAATGCTGAACTCAAATAATGCAACTAAATTGTATTCTGGTTGGTCTTCCGTACTTGATAATTACTGTCCGACTATAAACACAAAAATTACATTTCTTAATTACCATGGCTAATCTGATTGGTCCAAATTATACAATTTTCAAAGCGCTAAACAATGACAATCTCACACGGACATTTTGAAAGGTTGATGTTGCATTTAACTAATGTTAAAATATTTTTTTAAATTCAATTTAAACATTTTTTTGTATTAAAAATTCAATTTTCATTGAAAAATTTTTTTGCTTCCAGAAAATATTGTCCATATTCATAAAAACAAATTAAAACAAATAAAAGCATTTGAAACTAAATAATATATTTGTTTTATTGAGTTTTGTATGTTACAATTCACAGCTGATTTTCAGGTACGTTGGCCAAAAAAAAAAAAAAAAAATACATGATTTGCATTCTTCAAAGCCTTGTGCTTTTAACTATTGTAATCACTAAAACCGATGGTCTCGAATTTCTAGAGTTTTTCATAAAATTAGTTATGGGGGTGTTAATAAATATAAAAAAAAATATTTCTGCCATGACTTTAATAAAAAAAAACATATTTATAATAATTTCGATCATCTGTGAATAGTTTCTGAAAGTTTCATTAACATCTGACAATTATTTTTATTTTTGCAAGATTTTCCAAATTAATGTGTGTAAATACAAAAAACGCGCTAAAAATTATCTATGTTATTTACTACCCCTTGTTGCGACAAAGAGAAACAAGGTTTTTTAAATCAAAATTTAGAATATTCTAAAAAGATGGAAAAAATTTTAAAAATAATTAAAAAAAATTTAGTCTATCCTCTTCATAAAAACAAGCATTTTGACGATAAAATTTTGTTTTCATAAACTTTAGCGTCTTTTTCATCAGACTATGCTCTATGTTTTTGCGATTCCGTGGAGTGACTTAGGTTAAAAAACCCAGGTTGTTTGTGTGTGTGTGTGTGTGTGTGTGTGTGTGTGTGTGTTCCTTTATATATGGGATCGGATTTCTTACATTTTTCAGCCGATAAAACAAACATCCACTTTTTTTTTGGCAGTTAGTATTTCTTATTGTCTTGCACACTTTTTTCTTTATTTACATTCAGAATGCTTTAAAAATTCCATTTACAAGACAATTGTTTATAATAAAATTCTATTCACCAATCGATAGACTCATAACGATTGTAAACAATGTTTTTGTTTGAGTTTGGGTTTGACCAATTCGTAAAAAAAAAAAAAAAAAAAAAAATTAAGACATGCGTGTCCGTCAACCTTAAACAATAATCTTTGTCAATTTTATTTTTCAGTCTTTATGATGGTCGATATTTGATCTATCTCTTACTGTTACATCCCCGGGCAACGCCGGGCTCTACTGCTAGTTTTTAATAAAACTAAATCTCATGTATTTGTATATGTGAGCTTGTGTGTACATACTTGACTTCAAAATAGGAAACGCATGTTCTCTGGTAAATAAATCTGGAAAATATATTGTATGCCACCTCATAAGGCAACATCCATTAAAGTATAAATGCAGATTAAAATTAAAACATCCTATCCCAATTAATTACTGGTTTATAATTAAGATCACTAACAAATGTATAGGTAATAAAAACAAAGTACAAAAATATAAATTTCGTTCATGTGGAATCACTGATATTATAAATAAACACTTTTCATTTATTTATAAAACAGTATTAGGTGCATAATATATAATCGCCGTTGTCTTCATAGTTTCCCTACGTCGTTATATGTTCTGCGCACAGTGTTCTCAGCATCCTTCTGTATAACCACATTTCTCTTGCCTCGTCTCTTCGTCTCCAAAGAGATTGTCCAGGATTTAATATCATTTCGAAAAAATTTATATTATATAACGGCTCAGTATTCTTTTCTTTGTTTCTAACAAGATTTTCCTATTTCTTAATACTTAGTTTATCTTATGGAAGATATTTTTTGCTATTCCAATGCGACTTTGGATTCCGGTGTCGCATTTTCTCTCTTCTGTTATAACAATTCATAGATATTCAAATTTTTGCATTTGCTTGATTTTAGTGTCTCCTATTTATAGTTCGCATCTTGTGCTGTTTTATTTATTGATTTATTTATTTGCTGACAACGATACATTCTATTTTCTTGCAATTAATGTTTAATCCTTTCTTCTCGCTATCGTATTCCTTTAGTTTAATTTCTATATCTGCTATCAACACTGCCATCGAGGCCGCCAATAATGAGTCATGGTAGTACTTATAATTCATCCAGGATCACCTCATTGTAAGGTTTCTAACTACGATAAGAAGAAACTTCCTTGTTTTAAGCTCCTTTCTATTTTTGTGTATTTACCGAATTCATTTTTTATCTGTATGCAAGCTGTTTATTCCCACTTGTGGATTATTCTATTTTCCCAAATAAATCAAGCTTATGCTATGAATCTGCTGTAACTAAAGAAAATGTAAAAATAAAAACTTAAAAAAAAACTGTAATGTTTGGTGTTGATACTGTCAGCTTTTCGTTGGAATTTTCCTGGGTCAGGTCATTGCGGATCAACTGAATCAATTTTGTTCCAGTTCTGTATCAATCTTATTTATCGCCAGTGCGCTGTATTGACATTATTCAGAATAGACTGCTGTCTGTTATATGGTAAAAAGCAAATAATTCCAGGAAAATAACTCTTACCAAGTTATATCGATTGACGCTTCATTTTATTTTACTTTTAAAATACCAATAATATTTTAAAGATAACGTTTTTACATTCTAATTTGTTTGTATTAGCAATATTTCTGCGAGAAAGATTTTTGTCATTAAAGATCAATTCCTTTAAGATACAACATTGTTTCTGATAACAAAATAGAAATATCATTTGTGTTAAATTCCTTCATTCTTGTAATCTTTATAGCAAGTCAGTGTTAGATCAATGTGTTAAGAATTTCCATGCAGTTCACCGTATTTGACGGCGTACAGGACACGTTTATCTTTAAGGTGGCTAAAAAAATCTATTTGCTTAATGTGCAAGGTTGAGCCATCCCATGGGGTAATTCTACCCTCAACGCCGACTATCTCAGTTGATTACTTCTAAGTCGGCTCCATAATATGTATTCAAACGGCATTATTATTACTTCTGCCGCCACCACCAGTACTGCAAAAAAGAATTATCGTAGCAAAGTACAGAAGAGATGCAAAGGAAAGGAATTACCCGTAATAGTAAAACGTTAACCTGTGAAAATAAGGTTGGGGAGAAATATATCCGTCATACGAAACGATTGAAGGGACGGTTGTGTTTATATAGATCCTTGCTTTATGTTCAGCTAGATTCCTAGATTGTTTTTATATATACTGTCATGTTTTCTGATACTTCTGAAGTGATTTCGCAGTGTTTTATGTACTAGCAGTTTTCTTGAAAAAACTTACCTGCTGAAAGAAACAAAAATACAAATACTGCAATGCATGCTTAACAATTTTTTAACAAGTGAAGAGAAAAATAGAGGCACTAGATCTTCTACAGAAAAATGCTTGGAATTCCATGTACTGAGCATGTGAATAACGAGGTTTTACTCTGTATGAAAACCAATAGGGACTTGTACTTAAAAACAGAAAGCCACAGTTGACATTTCTGGGACACATAATAAGAAAAGATGGCTTGGAGAATTTGACACTCACAGAACATACTGAAAGCAAGCGTGGTAGAGAGAGAAACATCCAGTCAGTTTGAGTAAGTGGATGGCAGAAGACAGTTATTACTTAGAGCTGTGAAGTAGTAGAGATCCATGATTACCAACGTCGTGAAGGGATATTGCGCATAAAAGAATGCATCTTTTTTTCTGTTCAGTGCGTTATACATATCCCCTACGTTTATGAGGTTTTACTCAGAGCCATAATGACGGTGAAGATCAATGCCTTCCAAAGCTGTTTTGATTGCTAGCTGATCATCGATTTTATTCATATGCTAAAAGCCTGCTCACCTTTTCTCGTTATACAAATATTCAAGCGACACGCCAAGAACTAAAGTTATATTTCATTTTCGAAACAGTAAATACGTCCTGAAAAATGAGGATGAAATTTGGAGAAAAATCTAAAAAGGCTCATATTTTTGTAGGCATTTGTTTCTCCCCACAATGGTTTCACTTTCTGTGTATCGTCTAAGTAAATGTAAATGTTTCTTTTGTATGAGAATTAAAGTATGAAATTAACATCAGTTGAGGACCATTAGAGAACGCTTAATTAGAAATTAATGTATCACTATGTATTTACAAGCACATGCCTGTTACCTTGAAACGTCGCCCATGCCTGCTCATTTTATATCGGAGATCATGGCTTCAGCTACTTAAAATAAGTGGCATTCATATACCTGTGGTTGCTAGAATTAACTATCTCTCTCTCTCTCTCTCTCTCTATATATATATATATATATATATATATATATATATATATATATATATACAGATTTAAATAAAACATGCGCATTATATGAAAACAATACGTAATATTAAACTGTATATAATATCGTCGTTGAAAAGATAACTTTTCGCTTTTCATCCATGTTTTTGTCTTTTTTGCCATTAAGTTTCTAATTATTAATGTTTCGAACCATTTACAAAAAACTAAATGGATTGCGTTATTATTCAGTTTGTTTTGCATGATACAGTCGCAAAAAGAAGAGAAACGCAAGAAAATATTCTTTGACATTAATAATTTTCCCAGCGTATGAGTAAAGATAACAAAATGATTAAAGACACAATTGTCATTTATTGAGGCAGTTAACTTCTGCTCTTCTATCTACAGCTCCGCTTAAGGACATGGGCGATTGTAATTAAAATTGTATGAAATCATTTTATTGTTTGGGGACTACTATAAACACTTGTAGTTTGATCAGGTCTTTTAAAACGGAAATCGACATATCGATCAAAGCTATCCGAGACTTCTTAAACCCTGTGTCCTTTAGCAGTTTTTCTCCCCTTGTTAAGGCTCTCGTTCCCCTTTCGCCATTCATTTACACAAGCTTGACAGAAAAAATGACTCGTTGCTTTCCTCTCTCTTTCTCTCACTATATCAAGGACATCTTCAGCTGTTTTCGTGAGTCTGAGTATAAGTTTCCTACAATTAAATAAATACGAATACAGAACAATTTTCAAGACAGTAAACTTATAAATAAGCTATTTTCCATCTGGTTTAATCGCTTTCTCTGATTATTTCATAGAAATGAATACATTGTAATTAATATTTCTCGTGTGTAATTAGTTTACTAAAGTCACGGATGAGACAAATGAAACTCATAAGAGAACAACGAGAAAGTGCTTATCCGATTATAAAAGATATTAAAAAATATTAGACTCGAGAAGAGTATTACATTATATGAAGCATATTACGAGTCAGTTTCTAACTGAAATATTGATATCTAATGTGAAAATAAATCTATTTTAGTAACGACTCTCATATCACTGGAGATTTTATTTATTAGATTCTGTGTTCTTGAGTACGTAGGAGATTATGGTTCTCCACATATTCCTTGTTATCGTTACTATTATTTGATTTGGTATCCTCTCCGCCTCGACGATGTTTCTGCCGGGTGATGAGTCATATTTCAACTCCTACTCACAGCTGAGAGAACATTTGAGCTGTTGGTTTGTACATTTCTCAGATTTGCCCTGTCACATTTTAGTATTTTGGTTTACTCCACCTTCACGGCGTTCTTATTCCAAGGTACCACAACGTCTATCAGGATTCATTCATAGTTGCCCTTGCGCACAAGCGTAATATCAGGGTAATTGTTGTCTTAGCGTTTATCAGTCAAGATGGTCATATTCCAGATGAGCTTTTATTATTATCATTATTTGGAAATCGCCATGACTTCCTGAGAAAGATAGTGGAGAAGTTTCCTGTTACCTTCCGTGTTGTTTTGTCCTTCTGCTAGACTGGTTATCATCCAAAACTAAATAGCCCAGCCTGCCCTGCTAATTAATCCATAATTAATCTTGATTGGAGACGAGATTTATAACTTTCCTAAGAGCAGTTGGACAAAAGACAAGGCTGAAATTTGAATTCGATCCATCGAATCTACCTTTAGCCCCCCCCCCCCCCGATAATCGTTATCAGCACAACTCCTCGGGATTAATAGACATTTTTACTTGCATAAATTATGTTAAGTTAATCTAAAAGTTTCAATAAAATCTTTTGTAAATATTGGGAAAATCTCAAGTGTTTCTGAAGTTGTTTTTTCATCACTTTAATTTTTGTACAACTGTAGTACGTAATTTACAAGCAGTAGAAAAATTAGCAGTTGGAGAAATCGATTCTATATGAAGTTGAAGAAACGAATGTTGAACACTAGTTTTCTCTTTATGGGTACAGAAACCTTTTTTTTTTTCTTACTGAAACAAGACTGTTACTGGCCATCTAAAAACAGTTATTATCACAATCGACAAAGTCTAGGCCGAGGGAAACCTTTAAGATTTTAAACGTAAACGGAATGTTATGGATAAAATGTTATTCTCCATCTGGTGATATTCAAAAATAACTCTTTCTGTTCAACGAGATATCAATTTTACAGCATTACAGCGCCGGCTCTCATACAGAAACGCAATCGTCGCAAAACAATCGTGGAGCTAGAATGGAAACTTCTTCCATTTGCAGAATTTTCTCCAGATCCTCTTCAACCTATTCTTTCACATTATATAAAACACACTAATAATATTGAACAATTTATCGAATCGAAATCCGGAATCCTTCTTTTATGACTGAATACTGTTAGCCATAAGATAAAATATATTAATGACTGAATCATTGCTTTGTGATTTTATATGAATAATAGTTTTTTAAAACTTACTGAAAATTTTCACAACAATCTAATAGCAAATGTATTACAATTATTAGTTTTTGATCATGAATTCCAGCGTTTATTTTATTAACTAAGTCTCATTTATGAGATTTTCAAACTACGATACGATTTTCGAAACACATTGAATTATGTCCTCATTTTTTTCTAGATTTAGGATTCTCTATGTGATTTATTGACAACGTCTTTCCAATGCAAAAGCGTTCATAATTTGCCTTCATTTTTCTTTGTCCAATGGCAAACGGGCATTGCACTATTTTAGCATTACATGCCCTAGTGAAGATTTTACTAAGACATAAAATCAAGTTTATACATTCCTCACGCTAAATATTTGCGAATTTTTCTTTCTTAGGATTATGAGTATTTATTCATAGGCGATGAAATTGAAACTTGCTGTATTATTTCTTTTTTCTTACAAGATAGTGTAATAGAGTACCTTCTACGATAAGCAAACCAGATGATTTAATCAGAAAATCAGTAAAAATTATTGTTAGATGGCTGAATATATTGATGCTTCAAAATAAAATAAAATCGAAGTAATATAAGCAATTGATACTGTGATTTCTAAAGAGTTTCTCATTATTTTTGCTCTTGCCAATGGAAAGAAAGTTATATAAGAAAGGGTAACAAAAATTCAAAGAATTAGACTTAATTCTCTCTTCATTTTTTATGTTATAACAATAACTGCAGATTCAGTGTAGGTACCCAAAACATCCTTTAAAAGAATTGCGATGAAACCCTGTGATACCATTACAATCAGCGTTATAACTACGAATAAATAACGTTGATGAATTTCCTTGAGACAAAAAACAAGTTCTGGCAACATTACCTGTAAGGTGATGAGAACCACAATGTCGAGTCTTCTTATTGTAATATTGTTTGTTTTTTAGGTTTTATTTTAGCCTTTTTTCTTGCTTAATTGTAGCATGCTTTCAGATTTACCATTGGCTCCAAAAACATTTAAATGACGAATTTATTTCTCAAAATTCAAAAACGGAAAAGTTCATTTTTTTCAGAATTGTGTAAAACGGAAAATAGTATTTTAAAATCTTATCTGTAACTAAATCTTGACAAGAATTACATTTGATTTAGACGTATTAAATAAATGCCTCAGATTTCCCTATTAAAAAAAAATGTCAAAATAATTTCAGCTCAGCCAAGTACTGGATGTCGAACAACTGCCAAGGGGAATTTTTGTTCGTATTTCAATGTTTACAAATTCCATCAAGGACTGCGACAAGATTATCGGTGATAGTATTCAGCATTGACTTTTGTGTAATGTTTACCCATGAAATCAATGCACAGAGCAAGGTTAGTGATGTTCGTGACTAATCACTGATTACGAAGGCAAAAGTATATGTTTACAGGTAATCTACTTTAATTACCAGATGTCCATTTAACGCATTTTCGCATGGACGAAAGCCTCATCAGTATAAAACTGTACTTTGGAGAAGTAATTTTTTGGTGAAGCAAAGAACTGACAGGAAAGAGAGCTGAGTTTATATTTAGAATGTTTTTTTTTCTTCTGGTGGGGACCATTACAGTAAATTGATCCAGAGAAAATGAAATAAGTCGGTATTAGACCAGGACTAAGCACGTTGATTCTTGCCGATTAAATCGTAGTTAATTTCATTAGAAATCTTCAGATTTTTTTTCTTTTAATCAGAGAGTGATTTAACTGGGCGCTGTGGATTTGCGGTTAAAAAGAAGGTAAGTCAAATCCCTTTATCTGCGGTTAATATCACAGTGCTTGAGGGAATTTTCTGGGTGGGCCACGTAAAAAGAAAAAAATACTGACTATAATACTAACTGGTGATAATAATAAATATTCACTCTCAGTATTCTGTTTGGTATTTTTAAAATACTAAACTGTTTAGGTGGTTTTAATCAACGATTTCATTCTGGTGTATAGATGTACTAAGTAGAATACGTCGACTAAACGTCACTATCCCTCTGTGTGTGTGTGTGTGTGTGTGTGTGTGTGTGCGTGAGAAAGAGAGAGAGAGCGAGAGAGAGAGCGAGGTCAAGGGGATTTGCGTATATTTACGAATATGCAGAATTTAATCCCGTGTACACATGAGACACACATTCAAATTGTACCATATTCCGATCGAATGGGCAGGAAATTAAACACATGCAATTTAGTAAAATCTAAGTTTTAGTTTTGATTTTTCTTAAGAATGTCTTCCAAACAATTTTTGCTTTTTTTCCGTCTTACTTATTTTCTCTTTCGCCAGCTTCTTCGCCTTTCTCTTCTCTCTGTTTAACCACCAACTCCTTCCCCTTTCTCTTTCACCACCACTACTTTCCTCTTCTTTCTCTTTCATCGCCCCAATCTTCCTCTTCTTTCTCTTTCATCGCCCACACCTTCCTCTTCTTTTTCTTTCATCGCCACCACCTTCCTCTTTTTTTAAACCCCATTCCCTCGCCCACCTCATGCTGTGTTTTGGTATGTTTTGCAAATGTTTTCTGATTTTGCCACTATATTTGTTTTTTGTGTGTTTAGCAAATATTAAAACAACTGTATTTTAGAATGCATCGTTTGACTTAAACCTGACAAATGTAAAAATAATATGCAAAACATTGTGTAGAGAGATTGTACAAATGGTACCAAATGTAAAGAAACCGTAAAAATTATAAAAAAATACAATACAGCTTAAAGAAAGATAAAAAGACTGAAAAATTAATTACAGGCAGATTTACATCTTCGTTTTTCTCCATTTTTTATTATTATTATTATTATTATTATTATATAAAGCTATTTAATTATCAACCTCATTATTTTTCTTTTTATCAAAACGTTTTGGTCATTAAAACATAATCAAAGATTGATAAATATTAGTACTCCATTTTATGTCGGTTGTAACTCCCAGAAAAGTTAACATCTTGGTCTATCCAAGAGTTGCCGCAATAAAAAATGTGATCAGTAGTCAGAGAAACATTTCTAATACTAATGACTAATTTGAAATTCACAGAAGATATTATGATTTAAAAAGTTTGTTATTACGATTTACTATCAATTGTTAATTTTTCTCAATGAAAATGTCCTTTCTTTTCAACAAAGCAGCCTGAAGATAGAATATGAATACATGCACTCTACTTTTATAGATTATAGCGTTTCGGGGTTATTAAATTTAATAACTATTCGTATCTGAAAACTGCACTTATATTCGTGAATGCGTTACCCACATCAGCGGTAATTCAACGTAGTTGCTCTTGTAACATGACAATGGTCAGAACTAAATCACCATGTATCTGTGCATCTTCTAAGTGGCACGTCCTTTGGACAACTATGAACTCCCATGTCCAGGATATGGTTGTTCAAAACTTCCTATCGATTGTGGCGCTTAGCAGTTTTTTTCCTTTTGCTAAAGCTCTCGCCTCCCGTTCCGCCCTCGCTGTCTTCCCCTATCTCTCTTACCTTTAATATGCTGGTTAATTTTTCCAAGCTCTCCTTCTTCATTTTGGGTTCAAGGAATGTCAATTGTCTCTTCCTGATTATGAGAGAAAGTGTTTTTGTTGCCATGTTCCTCGTTGCTTACTCGCTTAGTCCATGAAATTCTGTAGAACTATATTTCTATTGCCACAGATTTCTCCTCACCGTGGGCAGTGTGTCCAGTATTCGCTGTCTTCTAAGAGTGTGAATATCATATAGCAAATCAGCACTCTTTTCTTTTGTTTCTAACGAATTTTTAAGCATGTTGCTTAAACTTTTGGAGTGACTCTTTTGCTTGTCTATTGCATGTATGGATTTTTATGTCGCATTTTTCATCTTCGTGTCTACCATTTATAGATAGAAAAAATAAGTTTTAACAAATATTTAATGATCTCTCAGACTGAGAGATTATCGTGACATATTAAAGAAAGAAACTAACATTTCTGGCCTGAGAAAAAAATTATAAAAAACCCCCAAAAACCAGACTTTCTGTTTCCCATAGCAAGCAACAAGGCATAATGAAATTTGATCCAATACAAACTCGCCGATCGAAAAACTGATTTTGCTTATTTTTTTATTTAATATGCAAGTAAGACACGACCTAGTCATTAATCACTATTGATTCCGTATCTATTAACCCTACTTGCTCTTCCATATGTTTTTTGTAGCTTTGTCCCTTTTTGATCGCAAGATTGTTGATATTTAGTAAGCTAAATATAGTATAATACTAAGCCCCAAAAGTGGGGCACCGAATGAACTCTGTCCAACAATAATTGTTTATAAGACGAGATTACTAAATCGTACTTCACGAAAAGACTTCCACCATTTTGTTACGAGATTTTTAAACCAAAAAACCAGAAATTATGCTTGTGATCTTGCTGATTGCTCAATTAGTAGATCTTTGTTCTGTAGATGATTTCACCAAACAATTATAATCTAAAATAGTGTTAATTTCCGTCATTGTTCTGTCAACTGAAGTTGATATTTTGCTACAATTATTTCAAACTATGCTTCATTAAATTTAAATGATGTGTAGCGAAACGGACTTGTCTATTCCGGTTGTATAGGGAAATGAACTAGTCAGTTTCCATGGGTTTTGTTTGTTCGGCACTTTCTACTTCTCAAAATGTGCATATGTATGTGTGTCTTCCCTTTCAGCTAAGATAATCCTATGGAAAAATACGGAATTATAAAAAAATATAGTAACTTTTGATGTTCAAATCGGTAGGGATACTTTAACCTGTATGTTAATCGTACACATATTGGAATAGGATCAGTTGATCAGTCTTCGACCACGCTTTCAACACTGTCAAAATCACTTGATCAATTTATAAATATTAGATGGAATAAATATTTGAAAGAACAAAGGTGGGTTCCCTTTCCGAAAAATAAATAATTCCTAACCAAATAGGTAGCGAGAATCGGCAGTTGCGATATTAAACCAAAACTTAATTTGCTGATAGTATACTCAATCACAGAATTACTCTAATTGCTCAACTATTACTCTAGAATGCACGAGGTTGCGTACAATATCATCCTCATTCACATGACTGGATGTGGTCACATGGTCGCCATGGATCTGAGCACCTAACTACTTCCCTCCCCATCTGTGTTGAAAGCCAGTCAGGTATTCATTCATTCAGGCATAGCGTGTCTTGGGTAAGTAGACCTGGTGAAACCCACTCTTCTCTAGGTCAAACCACTACCGATATCATTGATCTTGAAGCTTTAAAAACTCATCGCACCGTCTGTTAACTTCAGTTCATAAAGCTCTCCACCCAGAGATGCACTAGCTGCTTACATAATTATGGAGAGTCCACTCTGCTCTACTATTCAAACCGAAATATGGAGGAGGATAGATAGATTCATATGTTTCCAAAGGTTTACATTCGAAAGCGAACACAACGACCTCGGCTGGAATCTGAATTCAGCACAACAATCTCACTCCCCACCAATAATCGGTAGGTTGCACGCAAATTCCTTTGTTAAAGATGTGCTTTTCAATTGCATTTAAATGCAGAGAAAAAGTCCAGTCAGTTTACGCTTTGGCTCTAGATTTATATTGAATCAGACATGCTGGTCAGCTTGCCACTGCCGCGAAACAAAACACAAAGCCCACTGTCTCTTTTGATTATCTCTGCAATCTATTTGCAGCGTTTAAAAAAAACGGTTCTTTTATAAGAAAAGCACAATTGCTCTGCATTCGATCTTTTAAATGTAAAGTATACATTAAAAAGAAAAATGTGTAGATTGTTGCAGAATTTGGACTTCAAAGATTCTCTGCGTTTTTGAATAGCCAAGAAAATAGAAACTTGCCTGAGATCTCTTAAAAAATCAAAGAATGTCCACGAGAGCTATTCGCGTTATACAAATAATTATGTAATGACACAGGCACACAAAATGTATATATATATTCAAATTATATTTCGTATGACTATATAATGTGAACATTATGTCTGCAATCAAAACATACATGGATGCATATGTGAATGCAAACATCTACGCACACACACGATATAAAAACATACGTATACGCATATATATATATTTCACAGATATTATAAAAACAGTGCTCAATGTTATATAGCAGATCTATCAGATTTATCTCTGAGACATAAAAAAACAACGGTATACACAGAGACGACGAGATAAATCTCCTTCGTAACCTGAGACCAAAACAAGCGGACCGCATGAGAAAGGACCTAACTAAATTCTTTAAAGACGATAAACTGAATATTACCACCAATAACAACGCTAAAGTAACCAATTTCATAGACGTTACATTAGACCTGTTCAAGGGCTTGTATAAACTAAACACTAAGGATTCATACAACCGCAGTTACGTCGACAGAAAATCCAACTACCATAAAATGATCCTTGACAATTTATACAAATCAGTACAATTTATCGACCAATTCCATTAACAATGAAATATTTGACGATAATAAAACTAGATATACCAAAGTGGTAGAATACAGCAACCATAAAGTGAAAATAGAGTATGTAGAAAGAAAAAACAATAAAGATAAAAGTAAGCTAAAACAACGCAAATGTAACATCATATGGTTCAACCCACCTTACAATAGTTACGTCCAAACTAATGTAGTTAGAATTTTTCTAAATTTAATTCACAAACACTTTTGTCATTCTCCAGCGCTAAAAAAGATTATCAACAAAAATAATATTAAGGTAAGCTATAGTTTTACTAAACACTTCGATAATTATATATCGTAACATTACAATAATATATTAAGCAAGCGCACAAACAAAATACTAAATAATAATCCTACTAAAAGTAAATAAAACTGCCGTAAAAATGTAACCTGCTCACTAAATAGCCAGTGCATCACTGAAGGCATAATCTACAGGGCTAGGGTCAATTCAGACGATGATGTTAAATATTACTTTGGTTTCACGGAAAACAACTGGAAATTGCGTTTTTAGCGTCACTAAATGACACTGAACAATATTAAATACAAAAACTGCACGACACTCTCAATGTATTTTTGGCGATTAAAAAGACATCTATAGGAATTCATCCATGAGCTGGGAGATAATCGCGAAAGCTAAACCATACTATGGAAAGGGAGGCAGATGTAACTTGTTTTTGTTGAAGAAGCTTATTATATTAAAACACTTAAATAGCACTAACTAACTGAACAGGAGAAGTGAATTGATACTAAATGTATACATAAAAGCAAACACCTACTTTAACAGATTGAACCCGATTGAAATAGATTTCAAAATAGATTTTACCAATATTATTTTATATGTAACATATTCATATTCTATTCATAGAACCCATGATTAATAGCATTTGTATATTATATCTACACACATATATAATTCCATATTATAGATTATACTCGATTAATTTATGACATGTGTATATGCAATTTCACCTTTGTGTGTCTAAGGCTAGGTTCCAAATGATTTAGATATATAGTCTTAACATATAATTATGTTATTTATTATTAATAATACATTAATGAAAACGTTTATTTTTTCATTTTTTAAATTATTTAAAATACTTTTTAAAAATTTTTTGTCTCTCGAACTTAATAATTCGAACGATATAAATTATAAATAATCAATTAGAATATTATCGGCAACAATAATAAAATAAATAAGTTTTAACACAATTTTAAATCAATAGCACGAGTACGTTAGCAATCAGTGAGAATTTTGCACAAGACTGACACTTATATGAGTAAGCACACACACACACACACACACACACACACACATATATATATATATATATATATATATAATGAAATGGATTCAGTTAGATGATTATTTAATATATTTTCTGTTTATATGTTATTTTTATAGATACAATTTAAGTAAATGCTCTGTTTTTAATTAAATAGCATTAATTACATTTACCGGTCTTAATATTCGAGAAATTTCATAGAAAATATGCGTTCTCCGATAGGAATCGAACCTGTATTTCTATATGCAAACCACCATTTAATCTGACGTGCTATACTCTTTAGCTACAGAGAAGCGTCTTGTTAGCAAAATGCAAATTTCTATTTATAAACACACAATCTTCGGCGAGTTTCTCGATCGATCTTATCTTTATCACGAAACGTATATAATATTTAAATGGTGAATTATGTGAGTTATGTTACATGCTTTTTCATTTGGGTACTGTACTCATCTTGGTTTTTATAACGTTTTGTCTGTTACATCCTGATCATATTTATGTGTTTGTCGTCGTACTTGGGGTTGGCTTGTTATCATTGTTCTTTCCATGCTTCTGAGATATCATTTTATTTGTCGTCATGTTACTTGTTTACTGAACTAGAATATAGGAATTTTCAACACTACCCCGACCAAAGTTTGAACTCACAACTGCTAGTCTATAACTGAGTATTTGATCTTATAAGCTTTTCTGTAGGGAAAAGCCTATAATACTGATGAAAGTCTGGGTCTGTAATATTTCGTTTAGTTTGGTACAATGCCATGTGTAAAGTATCCAGAGAAGAGACACCAGCTAATCGCCTGGGATGTTAAATTGCTAACTAATGTCACGCGTTAATATTTATTAAGCTAAACCTATTCTGCCATCTAGCCATCTTTATATCACACAACTTAGCGACTCAATAGTCATTAATTGCTGACTTATCTACATCTTTAGAGAGATAGACAAAATGAAAGCCTATCTATATGAGAGGATGTGTGCGAAGGGAGACGTCCATGGGCATATATGCTTTTTTTAATTTTTACTTTAATATATGCTTTTTTAAATTTTTACTTTAATTCCAAAGGTAGTCTCTAACCTCATTGCAATTCAGCTACTTATTTATCCACCGGGACAGAAGGTTAGTATAATCTGTCCCCACATATGTGATGCAAACAAAGGCAAAAATTGTTCATTTGGTACTTTCTTTCCAAACGCCTTAGGTATCGGTAATTACCTCTGAACCTCTTATGCAATAGGAAATATTTTGCTTGGAGGAATGGACTCTATGAGTTGAGCATATTATGCTTTTTTCCGGAGTGAGTTCTGCGGAATCCGAGAAAATCCGTGTGAAAGAAGAATTTCCAAGATTAGATATTGATCGTTTTGTTTGTCATCCTTCCCAATGTGGAAATCAATCCAGTTTTATTGCATCCTTGATTTAAAATAGCCCTTTCCCCATTTCACAAATTCTTTGGTAACTGGATCAATCTTTAAAACAATGCTGTTTACTGTCAAACGTTTGTAATATACCTAAAATTATCTATATTCTGACACAATTTAATTCATTTCATTTTCGATTTCCTTCTTGTGCACTAATTCTTATCAATTACGTGTTCATGTCCTGCTTTTTATTCAAGGCTCTCTCTAATGTTTACCGTATATAGGACATCATTTCATTTTTCACTTAATGATTATTTACATGTAAATGCGAAAATATGAACTTTTTTCAAGTAAGGTACGAATAACCTCAACCCACAAATGAAAAAACAAAGAAAACTATCAAGAAGAAAATCATTTTTAATTTACTTTTCATTCTAAATTATTCTGCTTTCTTCTGAATTTTTATTTATGTGTCTATTTCTGATTTGTGTCCTTGTAATATCTGTCTACGTCTACTTTGCCGCTTAAACAAGCACTTTATCTCTACAGCAGACTTTTGATTTCGACATTTATTTCGGAAATAATTGAATCGGGGTATTTAAATTATCACTCGGATATTAAAAATATTTTAATCGGATCCTATCAATAGAAGTATATTGCTTTTCAAATTATGGTTTAAGATGCATTTTCATCTTTTTTTAAATTTTGTTCCCCAGTTTTTTGTATTTCTAAAAGTTGGAAATAAAATAAATTTTGGTGGTACATAGATACTGAAATAAAGGATCTTCAATGTGGGCATTTATATTTGTTCTTCACGAACAGACTGCGGTTAGAAGTCGATTTCTTTTATGAAAATATGATTTAGCTTTACATATATCGAATGGTAAATATATAATTTGGAAAACTTTTATTTTGACATACTTCGCTTGTCAATCGGTGTAATCAGAAAATCGAGTTGTACTTCTAACTTAGCGAGACAAAACGTGATGTATGCTAATCATATGAAAGCTGTTTTTTTTAATATTACTTTTACTGTATTGTTTTTTTTGTTCTTTTTTAAATTAAATTTTTCTAACTTTAACTCTATTTACTTTTATCTTGTATTTCTTGTATATTTATCATTCCGTCAGATTCTTATTCAAACTATATCTACAACGTATATAATAAAATCTTAGGATGAAGATAAGAGTACGAATTTTTTAAAAATCGCAAATTTTAGACTCATACACATATTATACATTTATTTTATAAAGAATTAAGCAACATAAAATAACACTTATAATTTAATTAATCATGTTGTCGAAGAAATAATATTGGCGTTAAAGAAATTTAGAAAAAAATAACATAAGCAATCATCTTGATGTAAACAAATATAAAAGTACCATTAAATTATTTTATTGTAACCATCCACATTATAAACAAGATGAAAAGCCATTAAGAATATAATTCGCCGGAATATAACAGTTAACAATCCTAAAAAAATACCTAGGATTTATCATTTACATTAAAAAAATAATTCAAAACGCCTAATCTAACTATTACAGATAATTCACCACCTCATGAATCCAGTATTTGTACAAAATTATGTTGTTTATGAATTCTCATGTCATCTGGGAGTTTGTATCTCCAACCAAAAACCATTAAACTTTTGCATTGGTAACACATACCCCATACTCTCGTAGGTTAACTTGTCACTTTTCGAAACTTTAGACAACCAAAATACTATATAGACAATTTCTATAGATAATACCAAAATAATATACAAGATCATTGCAAAAACTCAAAATCTTGCAATGATGAATAAAATATCTTTCTCCGCAGAAGATGGCATATTGAATAAAAAAATGCATGTATGGATGTTTGATACATACGTTTCCGTTTAATCATTACATATGGCGTCATTCCGAACTGATTTCAATTCTAGCCATTCAAGAAAGCCAGAATTTAGTAAAAAAAAAATCTTGATTACAATACAAATAACACCAGTTCTTTACAATAACTGTGATAGTTGAAAATAATTAATATAACAGAAAACATGAACTGTGGACAATATATTCATAACTTCAATCCCGGTGTAGAACACCTCATTCGGAAATTGGAAATATATAATAAAAAGTTAAATAAACTGACATTATCCGTGGAAGTTAATAAAACTTCTTTGGATGAATACTTGCTGCTTAAATGCACACACACACACACACACACACACACGCACACACACATTTCGCTAGTTGATATTTGTTTTACATTGATAACACATACCCCATACTCTCGTAGGTTAACTTCTTACTGAACAAAATTTCTTGCTTTTTACCTTCTGACCAATATTTTCGAATTATTTCGATTCGTGAATCTGTGGTTCAGAATGAAATTGGATTCGTATGTTGCCCACAGAAAAAAATTATCTGAGGTATGACGGCAACTTATGAAATCGTCATTTCGCACGTATGTGCATATGACCTTTGAAACTTCATTACATACATCTATATTTCAACATACAAGATGTTTATCAAGTTTTTGTGCAGTTAAAAATTTGAATTTGTTTAGATATAATTCCTGGTTTAATTGCAAACGAAAGCATATTCAAGATTTGATTAAATTTTTATAGACAAAGATTCTGGCATGGATGGAAAATGTAATCAGTTTTATATTTCAAGAACAGAATTTTCAATAATTTCAAAACCGTATTAAATTTTCTATTCAATAAATCCCGGATACGTTGAAAGGTATTCTTATAGCTAAATATCGAATATGATGAATAAATCTGATCTGGTTACATTTGCTTTATCTTCTATAAAAGAGAAAACAGTAATAATAATAACAATAACAACAACAATAATAATAATGATGATACAATATTAATAATAACAATAATGATGATAACAATGATAATGATAATATAACAATAAAAACAATGAGAATAATGTAACAATAAGTATGATAATATAATAACAATATGATAACAATAATAATAATATACCAACATGTGACCTTTATAATATAATATCTTGTATACACGAGTTGAGATAAGAATTTAATATGTGTATACGGGATTTCTGTAGCGCTGAAAACTATCATGCCGGCTTTTTGTTGAGTCTTTCAATATAAACATTTTGAATAAAATGAGAAATATATGCGGATAGTTGAAAACTATAAACTAAAACTAAAAAGTATGTTTATATTTTTTATTATGAAGTTATATGCAGAAGCTAAATTCCTTGACTTCAAATGATTTAAAAAAAGCAACCAAAATATATAAGAAAACAACGATATTTTTAGTATTTTGAAAATATTTATTGAGTGTCGGATCAATAATCATTTTCTGGCTCGTTGTTCAGAATATGAAAAAAAAAATAATCGCTGTTTCGCTTTTGTTTTTTAAATTGAAATCATATGCTTTCTCTAAACATTTTGATAAAAGCTAAGTATATTTTTACATATTTAAAATATTTTCAGCGCTGAAGAAATAAGAATGAGTTTAAAACAAGAGACTTAAGTTTTCACCAAAGAAGATATTATGTTACATATTTTTTTCTTTTTTTGCAAATATAAAAAATTATACTTTCTAATTTTCACTTTATCTGAGTTACGTAAGTCTATAGCCTAATGCTAAAAAGCATTTATTTACACAACAAATAACATCTTACCGTTTCCAATACACTTATTTAAAAGGTGCTTCTATATTTCTATATTTGTATATACAACACTTCAGTGAGCACAGATAGTACAAATATGATCTTACGGAACGACATTTTGATCTGAAGTAGGGCATACAGACACACTTACCGTAGAAGGAAGTGGCGAATTAAACTGAAACGAACTTTTTATTTTTCGATTATTTTTAGTATGTAAATAAAATTTCACTATCTCAGTTTGGATTAATTTACAAATATCATCAATGTAAAAAGACTCGTTTTTGCATTCATAATTATAAATTCATTTTTATGCAAAATTTCTTAAAAACTATAGACATCAATCCAAAAGCACTTTTCTTTTCTTCTTATAAAATTAAACTTCTCACTGAGATTATGATGATGGGAATATGTTTCTAACCACTTCTACTGGCACATCTAATCACAAATTGACGCCAATAATTATTCAGCTAAATGCCCAAGTGATTATAACATGTTTTCACTGTTACAGCATGCAAAGGTAAACATCCATTAAAAATCAAAATCCGAGAGACTGAATAACCACTTAAGGAAACCTATGACAACTTCAGCAATCAATTTCTTCCATCAAATGTATCTATACAGAAGATGAACCATGGAAACCGAGTTATGCCCCTTCCACTGTCTTACATCTTTAAGGAAATATTCAAAAAACACTTATATTTGCGAATTAATATAAGCTGGTGTCAAATGAAGATTTCCTAAGTTTCTTCTGAAAGTTATGAACCAATATTTCAAGGTTTTTATTAGGTGTTCTAGTTTTCAACGACAGGAAATCGCAACAAGAGACATTCATCTCGATGAACACTGAAACGAAGATTCAGGATTATCAGATTCCAATAAACAGTAACTCTATTTGAAAATATTCATTCTACAAATATGATTTATGCTAATATTTGTTCTAAGTGCCTGTCGTGGATCGATGGTTTGCAGATTAATCTTGCAGGCTATTGATATTGAAGATCGAAATCTATGTCGTTTAGTATTGTGGCTTTTTATGAGCCGAAGACAAACACAGTAAACAATTCTATGTAATAGACATTTGACGTTAATGAGTAGATTTATTGCTCGTCCTTTATTTAATAAAACTCTCCAATCGCATTTGTGCAGTCAGCATAATATTTTATTTTTGGTTTGTAATTTTCACTACCTAAAAAGCCAAGATAGTATCATTATATTAGATCCTGAAAATTCTCCAGCCATAATGAACCGTTGAAATCTCAATATGGCTCCATGGTTTGAACGTCTGTTGGGTCTCAAATTCACACCAGACTTCAAGGAGAACTCATATTAAACTGGGAAAACAGCCGGTTCATTCTATTGCTCCAGGAATAACTTTTCTACCATACTTTATCTTTACAAGAGCCAGATTAGATCCAAAATTGTATTGCTGCATATATATATATATATATATATATATATATATATATATATATATATATAGCAAAAACATTTACGTTGTCTTTAGGGAGGAACGTTATACTCTACTCTGCTGCGTCTTTTCCACACACGCAACGTCACAAGCTTATCGCTAATCAATCGCTACTTCCATAGCAAATGTTCAAACGAGGTTCAGTCTTTAGTTCCACTTTTACTACTAGAACACGGCATGTTACTTCCACGAAGTTTAATCTTCATAATTTCTTACGTATTCTAACGTTGAGAAGTAAGTTACACTCGGCTATGTCTAACAAAAACTGCTAATTCGTGGACCAGATGCATGGATGCTTCCACGATCAGTTATTATCTAGCCTTATTATCAGAATAATCTCCACTTCCTACCACCACCTCTTTCATTCATGCCATACACCACATTCATTATAACTATTTTAACAATAATCTTCTACCTAGAGTGGTTATCGACTATTGGGTGAACTATAATATTAAAATCATTGAATGTGTCATAAATTTGACACTACTTTAGGTCAACTTGCTTAGCGCAAGTTTAGTTTTGTGGTCAAATGGAATCACGTTTATAAGGAAGATTACGTTACATCATCTTTTCTCGCTTTAAATCCGATTGTCCAAATGAATTTTCTGCCATAAAATGTAAATATGAAACCTTGGCCTTTTATCTAAATTCATATACAGAGCCTTTCCTTCATATAGCGTCACACTGTACCGAAATTTTCTTCTTAGCTTGTAGTATATGCTCAAAGGAAATATCAGTTAGTCGCCAGTTGAATAAACAAGGAAGGATAAAAATCTGCTTCTGTCTTAAATAACGTGATGATTAAGAAGACACTGGCTTCTCCAGATCAGAGTTTGCCGAATGATTGATGGTTCACTGACATCAAGATGAAGCTTTTCAAAGTAGTAGATACTGGCTTTTGGATTAAAGTAGTCTTTGGGCCGCGGGAGAAATGACACGAACACATTGAGGAGGAGTGGTTTTACTTTCTTATTCGGAGTGAGTTTATTCCTGGTTTTGGCACATAAGCTTTCCTGTCGGAGACATTTAGGCTGGGAATTATTGAGATACGTAAGTAGAATCAAGTATAAAAATGACGTTAGTTTTGGTATTAATGGCAACCAGATATCATATTGTTTAAATGTTTAAAAAGGCAATAAATACTATTATTCGTACCAACTTTAATAATGATATTTTTATAATCAACAAAACAAAAACAAAAATTCGAAAACCACTTTTCGATTAAGGTACTCATTGAATTTTCAAACCAGTCTGGGAAGTATTTTAACAGAAGGCGGAAAATTTTACAGTTAACGCCGATGACGCATTGGAATAGCAAACGGGAGCTTCCAAAAGCAAAGTATTAAGAAACAAGAAATTTTCATTCGAAACAAAGAAAGGATTGATCAACTCATGTAATGTCAATACTCCTATATGGCAGTGAATTTCTTCGAAAATGGAGAGGAAGCTTGAGGTTAGAGATATGGTTCTACAGAAAGATGCTGAGAATATTAAGGAGAGAGCATGTGCGTAACGAGGATGTTTTAAGAAATAAGAAACAAAAAAAGAAAATGCTTATACTTTCAATGAAAAAAACAGTTGAAATTTTGAGGGTACATAAGAAAAAACGGTTTTGAAAGCAAGCGGGGAAATATCATGTAACCTACATAACGAGCTTATGTAAATGGATGGTAGAAAGGGAGTAGGGGGAATAGTAAAAAGACAAACTTCTAAAAGCAACAAATGACAAAAAGGTTTAAGAGCCATAATCGCTCATGTCCTTAAGGACACGACTCATAAACGTATTTGGTGGATTTTACTAGAGATTAAGGGACATATTTATTAGTATTGTATCAGCGCTTACAATATTCTAAATGATTTTAGGAATGGTATCTTTTGAGATGTTTCGATTTTTTGTCGGGTCTAATTATTCTAACCTCTTTGGAAAGAGCGACTGTTCCAACTATGCTTAATAAAACGGTTAATTTCATGTTGTACGGTGTTTTTCTGTTCTCTTAAAAGTTTCTTCCTTTCCAAATGCTGTTTAATAAAGTTTATAAAAGCCAAAGACGATTTGATTTATGAAATACTATTGTTGTTGAAAGATCGTAATCTGAGTTGGAATTGGTACATTTGTCTTCAACGGTAACCGCGTGGCAAATAGTGCCAATATAATTGTTACTGCTTGGAGAAAAATCACTAAGACTTGTAATATCTCTGAACAGCAACCATTTCAGTACTGGAACCTCACGTGTTTTCATGGTTAGAAAATTGGATTTATAAATCATTCGTACCGACTCTAATCCTTGCTGGATGTCCCTTACTTGTGACTTTGTATGAAAAGCTGGTTATGCTTAGTCAATAATGTTAAGATTCGCTTAACTGAAGTCAATCTCTGTTTTATTTGTTTTCATTTATTTTTCATATGTACATTGCTTTGTTTAAAATGACATTCATTTTCTTTCGGAAAAAATATGGGAAAATGAGAATTCAGTTTTACATTCACTTCACACTTTAAATTGAATATCTGCGGTCATAAATCAGAGTACAACATCAAGGATTATACTTCAATTATAAAATGAACGCCCACCTTAGAAACATTCTACTACATACCAGTTTGAATCTTTTTTCTAAAATTGAAATATTTCCATAAAAAATTATATTTGAGTAAAGAAAAGTAAATAACAATATGATTTCATGCAAAAGTCTGACTTCGATTGACGGTAACTTAACCGTAAATAATAATAAACTGCGCAATACCGAATACTTGATTAAGATCGCAATAATTCAATCCATTTTGAAGGTTTTTCCATTATCCACATTGAGGTTAGTGTCGGACAGACTTCATTGAGGCAGACTTGTGCTAAAACTTGCTTATAGCTAATCTTAAATTGATTCATAACATACATTGACTGCACTGGGGTATTGATACGTATTTCTACAAAACATGAATAACTACAATAAAACAGGAATAGATGACGTCGTTAAAGATAAGAGTGGAAAAAGGATCACGATGGTATACACGAGGAAAAAAATTAGCCCGAGTTTAAATTTAGAATTTTATTTTCTCCTGATTGACTTTCTCTTAATGCAACTCACTGGATCTGCGAGTAGCATAACTGTTATCGGCGCGGAAAGTGAAATTGGTCAGGCGAGTTCAAATTCTGGACTAGACTGTTCTGGTCACTTTCGTACAAATAACCTGGGGAAAGGAATGAATCCATCTCTTCTCCAACTGCATGTTAGCTGAGTAGATTGATATCTCGAGCTTTGATTGGCAACCAGTCTAGGAAAAAGAACATTCTGAATTCAAAACCGTTGAGAATGCAAGCAGAAAACCACTCTACTGTCAATAATTTACGGCAGTTCACAGATAAATGGAATCCGTGGAGAGCTATAATTATCTATCTCCTGAAATATTAAATTAAAAAATATATCAATATATTGACCACATGATGAAATACCGCAGATCTTTCGACCAGTACTCAGGTTTCCCAAACATTGAATTTAATTTACAACTTATATAAAAGCATTAGTTTAATTTCCAAGGAATAAATAGATATTTTTTAGTTAGCACAAAAAAGTCTCGTATATCTATGTAGCGAAATGCACATACGTCTGAAGTCATTTACTTTCATTATTTGACAGGCTAACTTTTTAGGCACGCTTTTAAGATGGATTAGTTTTATATCTATATCGAACTCTTTGTAGTACGTTCGATTCTATCTGAGTAAACTACACATTCTGTATTATATCCTAAGCTTAGAAATCCCTTGTTAGTTAAACACGCCAAGTCCCAGAGGATCGTCTCCCATGCAGAACGTCTCCTAAGGGAGGGTTTAGTATTAAGCCCTGGTACTTGAGGTGTTTCCAAAAAGGAAATGGTGAAGGAGCTTGAACAACATTTGTCTTTAGTTCTATGTACACAATGAACCTCTACTTTAAATTAGGCTTTATGCTACATTTCATTCGATTTGTTGTGTGGATATATATGCCTATCAATGAGATCAGAAATGAAGAGAGTTAACTTAATTCAGAATTTTATCTCGATGATAAGCGTACATGTGTTTGAACTCGCTAACCACTGAGCTATTGACTATATATTGATTATACAAGGTGCGGCAGAAATAGCTCCCCCATAACGGTAAGATATTAGCTAGAGGAAAACATCATTTCCATTAATGTCTTACCATTATATGGAAGGAATTGTGGTAAGTATTTCTGCTGCACCCTGTATATAAATTGATTTATAATTGCAATACTCACATGTTACTCAGCTTACTTCACTCAAGGGAACGATGACAATGTTTTCATTGTTGCAGGATGAAAATATTTTTTCTTATTATTAATCGAGATTGTTTTCTCACTTCTCGTGCGTAAAATGCTGAAGATTGTCTTATAAAAATCGCCTGATGCAGCTAACCATGCGCGTGCGTGTAACCATATCCATTGATAATAATAGGTGTTATTATACAAAACAAAAATGACGTTTCTTAAACGTTCGGGTAAAAAAATATATCCACCAAGCATTTGAAATTATAAATAAAAATAAAAATTAGTATAAAGTATTAGTGCTTCCGTAAAAGAAGACAGTGACTTAAATAAGAATTTTTAATTTCGTACCTTGAAATGAACAAAAGCTCTGTCTAAAAACGTTAGCATTAAAATATTTAGTAATAACATTTCTATTTCTTATTCCTATTATCTACCATTATTTTTTAATCGTATTTATTTCATCAACTTTCGTTGAAAAGAGGATTAGATTGAATCTTCTACACCCATTGGCTTCCATAGCTCAAGTGCTAAAACCTCTGGCAGGGTAAGAAGGAAAAAAGGACGATAGTTTAAATATCGTCAAAAGCATTTCGTTGTTCGTAAACAACCGTAGAATGAAGCATTTGTGATGAAACGCGACTAAAATTAATATAAAAAGTATTAGACATTTAAAAGCATGGATATTTCTAATTTACAAATTGAAGGATAGGAGAAATATTCTTAACCAAACTCACAAAAACGCCGAGTTAATGTTAAGAATTATTTTTGTAAGTGTTGTGAATATGGATTAATCTCCTCTTAGATGATCCACGTTATAAAAGCTGTATACTTCCGCTGTCAAGTCAGATGAGTAGTAGTATTCTAACCTGAAGGAAGCTACGCCGAAGGGCGGAGTCTCCTTCGGGGAGGTAAAACCGGTCCTGAACCCGTTTATACGGGTTCAAATGGGCTATTTTTTGGCCGAGCCTAATGGCTCGGGAATGCCCACGTTAAAAAGACCTTGTGCCACATGACACCCTCGTTGGGGGGTGACTCAATATCGATGAGTAGTAGTATTACCCGAAGGAGGCTACGCCGTAGGGCGGAGTCTCCTTCGGGGAGGTAAGACCGGCCCTGAACCCGTTTATACGGGTTCAAATGGGCTATTTTTTGGCCGAGCCTAGTGGCTCGGGAATGCCCACGTTAAAAAGGCCTTGTGCCACATGACACCCTCGTGGGGGGGGGTGACTCAATATCGATGAGTAGTAGTATTCTTAATTGAATAAACGATTACTAGACAGAATCTCTTGTCCTGTTTTCATTACAGTAAGTTTGTTATGGATTATAAAAAAATAATTGTATCGGTGGCTATCACAAAAGAAACGTTTGGTTCGCCCATACATCAAAGATAAGGTCCTTCCGTAAACAGAAATATATATACCTGACTATTCTGAGGTGTTTGTGTCTGTTCGCTATATGACATAAAGTACGGTATATATATCCTCTCATAATGTCCAATATCATATACTGAATTATATATTCACAAAAGGAGAGTGCTATGGAAGAAAGGTTTATTATCCCATTTATTTCCCCACCCCCATTATGTGCATAATTATTTCGATGATAAAATAACACTGTATTTCACGGACGGAATCGAATGGCTGAGAGAAAACGGAATGGCAAACATGCTTTGTTCTCAGAGAGGCTTTTATACCACGAATTCATACACAAAACTCGATATACTTATTTAGACGTGTCCCACGCAGAGAATAATATATCATATATATACACAACAAGTAGAGTGCAAGAGGAACGAAAAGATAGGGTCTTGTCTATAATATGGAGATTGTTCTGTTTCTGGAGAAGCTATATTTAGGACTCCAGATTCAAACGAGCGGGATTCATCTACTATATCTCAAATGAGCACATATTCCACGAACTGGAAACGGCGAGTCGTGGTTTTTCTTAAATTGAGGACTGCGAGCCGAAGTTTCTTTCTCTAACTGGGGAAGATACATTCCCAAAGGGAAACGACGCTATGTCCTTATCAGTAGCATTTGCTGGAAGAGGCAGATTTGGCCTCATCCCGGTCGCCCTGGCCCAGGTTAGAAAAGCAACCGATTGGTTTGGCTGCTGTAAACAAACTAACCACTTTCTTCACTGTATGAAGTGATGTCTCTAAGCGGCTGTCACGTGACCCACATGACTTATCTTGATCAAAGGAAGATAATCGCCATTTGTCTTCTTACATATTTAACTATTCTAAACTGCTTGAGTCATAATACACCCAAGCTCGCATTTGTAAAGATTTAAACAAGTTACCTTATCAGAGTACGATTCAACTTTTTTCGTTCAGTTTTTTTTAAATACATTTGTGAATCTTGGTAATGAGCGTTATAAATATGATTCTGGAGATAAAGCCAAGATATTCAAATATATATTATGATAAATCTATATTTGTTATTGCCATTTTTACAAATTTTTAATAATGATTCAAGCAGGGCCCAACAAAATAAAATACTGGGGAGGCTAAATCAGATATTAAAATTGAAAAAATCCTGATTTTGTTTTTCATATGATCCTCCCATAAGATGACCATTTTTAATATATACTCCTAAAAATGACATATCCCTTCAGGACGTATGCACTTATGACTCTCCACAGATCACTTTAATTTATTTTCTGTGAATTGCCGTACATTCTTGGTAAATATAGTAGAAAGCATTTCTGTTGCCTTCTCCACGGTTTAGAATTCAGTTTTCCTTTCCTTACAGGTTGACACCCAAGCCTAGAGAGCTCAGTTTATTTTACTATTTAACCCATAGGGGAAGAAGAGACAGATTCATGCTTTTCTAAGAATATTATCGCGAAAGTAAAAAAAAAAAGAAGAGAGACTAACCCGGAATTTTAGGTCGGCACTCCGATTCTGCCGATACACTACCTGCACATCCACGATTCATCTATATATTCTTAAAGATGAATATGTTGCAAAAGGTAGTCGAAATATTTATGGTGTTTATAGGATAAATACTTGAAACGAAAGAAATTGTCGAAAAGGTTTAGAGATGGTGACTTCAGCTTAAGAAATACTTCACGAACAAGTCGTCCGGTTGCGTTTATAGATGGTTTGCTTTTGTTTGAACTTAACAGAGGTGGATACTATGGTTGAAGAATTCAATCAGAAACTGAATTCAAGTCATTTAGTGGTTCGCTGACATCTGCAGACATTTGAAAATGTGACTAAATTTGGAAACCAAATTTTCCATCATTTGACAGAAGCGTACATCAAGAGTGGACATCGGCATTTCTGTGCCCTCTCGTAAACGCATCCCGCCACTTTGATACAGATTAGTGACTGGCAATGAAAATGAATATTTTACGAGAATCTAAAGTGACGACAATAATCGCTTAACGGAAGCAGACTAAAAGACAACCATAAAAGGACCTGCATCTAAGGCAAGTGTTTGAATGCGCTGTTGTGTTACAGTTCCATCAGACATATCAACAGTCAAATAGTTTGAAGGCTTAAGTATTGTGGTCCACTCGTGAAGAATGTGGAAAACATTTTTGGCGAATGCATTTTGTAGAGTAGCATTTATTAAACATCCATCAAGTCACAATATTTTTCTGAATAGGTAAATATCGAATTTTTATCGATTTATAGGGAGGGATTTTTTCATAATATCGATAGTAGAAAACTAATCTCTGCTTTTTACAGAGTTATCTTGACCTAGATGTTACTTAGACTTTGAAATTGTATTTACATCATTAATATCTGCATATTTTTTTTTTTATCTTTCTGAAGTTTTAAAATATTTTAAAAAAACTTTTAGTTTTTTTTATCCATCTCCTCCACTCAGCTTTGGGTTAAATAGGACTTGTGCCTGGAATAATTAATGTTATTTTCAAAAAATTCTTGATGCAATATTCACTCGTAAAAAATGGCCTTACAATCCAAAACGTATTTCAGCTTTAAAGAACCCACGAAGTGTTGATACATCGTAGAAAAATAGATTGATGAATCAACTGCTATCATTAAAGAAATCTTTGCCTATTATATCATTCAGCAACAGTGCTAAAAATAATTCGATAAAAGTGCATGATTAAAGATAAGATACACCATCGGGCGTTGATGTGCTCAGAGTGCGTATGTATAAAAGCTATCAGAAAAGCATTGGCAATCGGGTCGTTGTTTGCCTTTTCATGCGGCTGTGATTGGTCAAACGATTTGAAATTAAGACTCTCTGTGTTTCTTATTCAAATTCATTTCCACTCTCCATTGTACGCTCGTTTAAAGCGAGGACGGACTGCTATCAATCATAAAACGGCGATATATGTTGAATTGCCAATGTTAATATTAACAATTCGACAGAACACTTACTGTTGCGCAGTCGTACATTTATTGCCATGAAAAATCTATATAGCCAAAGAGTACATTGTAGCAAGAGGTATTGCATTACGGTACCCCTGAAATAAACACACTTTAAAAAAAATAAAATCTAGGGTATTTGCGAGTGGAGGGTCTACAGTGTGTGTGTGTGATCGGATGTTGCCGGTTTCGAGTCCAAATTGCCTGGGAAAAATTACAACCTTGAAATTGAAAAATCGAAAAAACTGATTTTTTACACTTTGCGCAAAAATCAAAGGAAAAATTTAATGTCTGTAAAAAAACAGCGTACAATCAATTTAGAGATTTGAAATTTAACGCAAAAGATTATTAGAATTATAAGAAAAAAATATTATAAATAAAAATTATCGTATATTATTATTATGACGGTCCATGGAAGAGGTTCCCTCCTTGCAAGATTGAGAATGCAAAAACGGCCCTTTTCAGGGCACCTCCCTATTCAAATTGTTACCCCCTTATTTGGGGATGTGCCTCAGTTGCACTCAATTGTTGTTACTAATAATGATTTTCGGGTGGACTGACTTTAAACTTAATCTGCTACAATTGAACGGCAAAAATTCCCAGTAATGAAACACCCGGTCAAAGACGGGTTATACTGCTAGTTTGTATATAGGTACAAAAAGAACCTCTTTTGCACACAATACATGGAGAAGAGTGTCAGTTTCAAGAGACTGAATTCAATATTTTTCTATTATAATTTTCTATTGACCCAAAGATTCACAAGTTTACCAAACTTTCATTAAAACTGATATTTATATCTATATTTTTCACAATATATTTGCTATCCCCGTCATTTTTTTCTCGCTATAAGCTTGTTAGCTTTTATCAAAAATTTTAATATATCTCCAAACTACATCAATATCATTCTTTTATCTGGCTGACCTGTTTCTTAAACTTCAAGTTTTTCAATTTATTTTTTTAGTCTGGTTGTTGTTGAGATATGGAAAAAGTAATATTAGTTTAAAGAAAACGGGAAAAAGAAAAAGGACAGTTAACTTGAAGTTTTGTGCCAAAAATAAGATAAAACCAAAACCAAAACCAAAACGCAAAATTGGCTCCAAGAGAAATCAGCCAAAATGTCACCTAGCCATTCTATAGGGAATTCTTAGAGTATTAAGTGATGGTTGATCCCCCCCCCGCTATTAGTGTACTAATCGTCATTTCTCAACGGGTACACTAAAATATCGATAGAATTTAGGACGTTCGAGACATTTACCACTTAATTGTTAATAGCGTTAAATAGTTAACTGACAACTATCACCTCTTGTTAAGATGTTTAAAAGAAACTCTATGGTAATATCATTCTTTGCTAAAAATAATGTTTTGGTATTATTCTCTTCGTCGCACGATTTAATTATTTAATTCCCTTTCTATTTTCTTAAACGGAAAGAGTTCAGTGCCAAGATTAAGAATTCAGTTAAGTAATCAAAACATTTTTTCGTATTGATTTATCTTCTGTAGTCAAAATAACCTTTTGACAAATTAAAAAACATTTTTAACCTTGTTCAGCTGTCGTGGAAATATCACACAAAGCGTATAAAATTGTTTTCAGCTTACTACGCCCAAAAGGATTTTCCTTCTTTGTTAGCAAAATTTATTGAGTTAACGTAATTATCAGCCTTCACTTGATTACGTGGAACGCTGAGCTCAAGCGACATGAGATGAATGTTATTTTCATGCAACAATTTGATAATAACTTAAATCCTCAACGAGTATTTTGTGAATAAATCTTTTTAAAGGGAACACTGCTAAATCCAACAAATATCGTTATTTTTATGTGGGAAATGACTCTAACTTAGAATTCAAGAAACGTTAAACAGGCAGTTATACTTTGATTAGGATTCCATAAGATGTGGAAAATCAGAAATATACGTAATAATACGCGTGCTAGAATCTACAGTGTAGTTGTTCTACTTCCTTAAAACAGCAGTTTTATTATCACTTTCAACAGTGTCAGTCGTCGAACAATCTTTAAATGTAGGTTAAACCAAACTTAACTTTTATTACGGTAAACTTTATATTTAGTGGGTAAACACATTTGAGTAGATATCCGTGTCTTTTTTTACATTGAAATTAACGTCTACTGGCCTAGAGATAGAAAGTCTTATTAAAGTAAGTGTGACACTTGACTGAACTGGAACTTGTATTATTTTTAACATGGGAAACCACTTTCAAGTCAGGCGTGCTTTAGCAGTTTGCTACAAGAACCCATTACAGCACATCAAAGCTGAGTTTCCCTATTTAAGTAGTGCAAATTTTTCGTTGGGACTGTTTGAAGTCTATATCTATTAACTTTATTTTTTTATCTGAAACGTAAACAAAATATTTCTTAAAATTTCCATCGTTACATGCAATTTTTTTTTTAATGAGAGACCACAAGTTTTTGTTGGAATAATATATGTATCGTCTGGAGGCTAATCCATGAATTTGGAGTCTTTTAAAAAAAAATTGTTGGGAGGTGGGCAATAATCAACTTCATAAGATGAACAGGAACATTGTCGCGATTGAATACACTCTCCAGGTTTTAGCTATTCGTTTTTGACTTATACCACTCAAAAATGTCTTTTCCAAGGATTTACAGTAATTCTATGAACTTCTCATGACACCACACTCAACTTTGAAGGGATCGGTAATTTTAATTCCAACATTACTAACTCCAAACATTTTGCAATATACCCTTTATTGCCTTCTAAGTCGTGTTAGATGACTATTTCTATAAAAACCCACCTTCTACTTTAACTATCACGTTCATCCAAAGTAGTCGTAAATTTGTCTCTAAAAGGAAATTAAGTTTACAGTTAAGACATTGGTTTTTATGTAATTTTTAGCCAAAATTATACTTTTCTCTGTAATGTTTACTTAAAGGTGGTAGATTGATTTATTTCCTGTCTTTAGACCATGTTCTTAACATTCTGCCTATTTTCCATATTTTCAACCCCGAATTAACATATTTTCTCGCTGTTCAATCTATCTTTCTTGTTTGTGACAGTAATTTTTTTTTCTAATCTTAGATAGTGTCTTTTTTACTATTTTGCCAATGTTACAATATTTTTTATTGTCGTCTTATTTGTAATACGTTGTATTCTTATCAGTCAATTTTTTCTCGTCCTTACGGCCTGTGGATAAAAAGCTATAATCATACGATTACATATATTTTTAACAATAAGATTAACATGTTTTGGGTTGTTTAATAAAATTTTTTACCATCAAATGCATTATTATAAATGATTCTAATAAAACAGCTAAGCTAAAATTTACATGGTATATTTACTATATTAATATATGTTGAAAGTTTAATACCGGTTTCATTGTAAAAAGAAAAACATTGACGTGCATAATGAAATATGAAATAATTTTTAATTGTATGTGTGAAAACCATAGATTACAGTGCATGCGAAGCGAGCCCTATTCCGGCGAAATCATTTTTTATAGTGTTTTCAAATCTGTGTATTTATTTTAAGTAATATTAAATTTTCAAACTTAAACATTTCCAGAATAAAAATAATTATCGTTAGTTTATTTTTAATTAATTTATTTATTCTTCTCCAAACTTAAGAAATGTTCCACTTTCTTCACACAAAAAATCATCTGGAAACCCAGCCATGATGCTCTCCCATTACTCTTGTTCATTAACAAAAACGTGAAATGCACCATCCCCTAGGAGATGTATCTAGCTGGTTATGGTCAGGAAACTGACAAGCAAATATGTGACATTGAACGGGGTATTTGCTGTAACCGTCTTGATTCAGCAAGACAAAACCTGTAGATGTTAACACTTAACTTCATTTAAAATCAGACGCCATGAGGAGAGGCCTTGCTGTTAATATTATTATTATTAGTAGTAGTAGTAATCTTATTTTTAGTAGTAGTATTATTACCATTATTATTAGTAGTAGTAATAGTAGTAGTAGTAGTAGTGGTAGTGTCATTATTATTAGTGTTATTATTATTAGGAATAGTATCTTTACAGCAGAGGAGTATAGCTAAAAGTCATTGTCAGGAAACAAAGGTTTTACTAAAAATTTCGGCTCCCTTCCTTTTCATCTCACAATGTGTCCATTCTTAACACTCATAACTAAAATTCGAGGTAAGGAAACTCTAGACATTTTTTCTCTAAATAAATTATAACTATACACATTATATTGAAAAAACAAAACATAATACAATATACAATTTACAATTTACTCGGTATTACTATTGCAGAAACCAACTTCTACAATTCAGTGGATCACAGCTAATTTCCATAATGCTGTTATTTAACAAAGTCCTGATTGGACAATAAATATTATAACTGTATTTTGTGTTTTTTTACGCGCAAAGTTTTAAAACCTTGTTCAAGCTAAACACTTGTAGGCCCCAGGCTAGGTTTGCAGTAGCTGACGTTCTGATTGGTTCGTTAATATCAATATCATGTTTCCGCCTACGTCCGCACGGTTGATATCGAGTTATCTTGTTTAAACTTAATTTTCCGCCAAAATCTGGTTATGTGGTTGCGAGCCTATCACGTGATTCACATTACTTATAGCTACTTAGCGAAATCTTGATTCTTATTCTTTTCTTTTTCCTGTTTACTGAGACCCACAGCAATGTAGCTCTGTGGAGAGATCGGGGAAAAAACTATGAAACGACATGATACACACGCACACACGAACATCTATAAGCATCTATGAACATTCACTCCTTCAACAGCAAGGACACAGAAACTTATCAACTTCTAACAGTGAGATTTTCATCAGTAGTAAAACACTTTTCTTTGAAAGCCTTAACCAATTCAAACCAACAGTTAAATGTTAATAACTCCTGCTATATTTAAACATCGAACTTTCAACTATAGAAAATGTTACAAATTGTTTAATTAATTTAAACAGATTTATTAATTACAGATTCTATGTCACTTTCATACAAAAATGAACATTCTTCACGGGAACACATTTCACCTGTCAAAAGAACATTTCTAAGTAAAAAAAATACATACTTCAGCTAAATCTCAAAGTTCACTGAATTACTGTCTCTACAATTGTGGTTATGCATATATAAATTACATTTACTTATGCCATTTCTCTTTTTGAATATTTTGTGGTATTTTGCATTAATATAAATACGAGAGGCACTAATGACCTCTACACTATCTCTCGTGTCTCTAACACTCAATAACAATTGTCAACCAGATAATAAATAATTTTTTGTTGTTTCCTCTTACCGTTTATCATTTTCTACAAGTAATCGTGTATGTATAAAATTTAGTGGGGAGATAATTATTTACCCAGAGTTAAAACTCCCCTACTAACTCTTATCTCTGTATTCTGAACAATTTCAACAATGTTGACTTTTTTTTAAATAAATTAATTATGATCATTTTGATTGTCATAATAATTGATTTCACGATACATTTGAAAATAAATGAGTATGTCTTATAGACAATCGATATCCGAATTATACGATTGACTTACATTTAATAACTACTGTAAAAGAGATTAAATTATTTGCACTTAATACGGAAATAACGTGGGTTTTAGTGGTTTACTTTTCCACATATGGAAGAATTTAGTGCTTTCTAAGAAATCTAAGAAATGTCACTTATATTTTGATTAGATGTTTGTAGTAAAATAAGATGTCTCTAGTTTGTTTGAGAATACATTTTAAAATAAGATTCTAGTTTAGTTGTTAATTGATTTGTTCGCATTTGTTCATATAAATGTTTTTTTTAAACTGCTTAGAGTTTCATACTAGAGATATTTAAGTATCCTATTCTACTTCTGTTTTGCAAACTAAAGTTCAAAGTTGAAAATTAAGTTTTGAGGTTGACGTTAAAAGATCAACCAGACAAAAAAAGAAATTGCAAGTAGAATTTGCGCGTTTTCCAGCGAAAGAAGAGGACATTAAATATCCAAAGAAATTCAATATCCACATTGGGACATTTTTTTAAAGAAATGAAATCCTTTTTGCCTTAACCTTTAGAGTAAATCTAGTCATACAGATTTTGGAAGTATCATTCATATCTTTACAATTTTCTTTCTTCACTCCACTTCATTACCTTATTTGCTTAACAGCATCCCCTCTTTATGTATCTAAAATTATAGGTATTTTATCTCGGTCATTCTCTCTCTCTCTCTCTCTCTCTATATATATATATATATATATATATATATATATATATATATATATATAGGGTGCGATGGATTAATTGTCGTCTAAAATACGCAAAAAATGAAAATAACACTGACATCTCATTTTAACATATATTTACCAGTATAACAGAAATATCTTGAAATACTAAAGAGTCAACTGATTCAATAAAATCGCCATTGGCTTCAACCACGGTCTTCAGCCGACTTCGGAATCTCATGCAACTCTTCTGGGTGGTCTTCTCATTTAAGTTGGTGAATGCTGCGAAGATTCTTGCATTCAGTATATCTTTGGTCTTACAAGAAGTTTTGTTGGTCTATCGCTTAACTGCGCTCCACACATAATAATCAAGTGGCTTACAGACTGGGGAGTTAGGTGGCCAGGCATAATGGGTAATGTGGTGGTAGAAATTGTTTGACAGCCATGAATGGGTTCTCCTGCTTGTGTAGCATGGTGCAGAGTTTATCTTAAGCGAGCGGCCTGTTTCTACTTTTATTTCTTCCCACAGCTGCACGGAATTGCGTACACATAGTCCTTAATCATGTTCTCCTCTATGAGAGGTCTTACTCGGAAGTTTTTGCATAATGTTGAATCACTTTTGAAGGGCGTTCTGATGTTATATAAACCACAGATCTTTTACATTTTTCCGATAATTCCTTCATATAGGGTAGGCAAACCGAGGCGGTTTCTAAGGGTTCCTCTTCTATCCCATTTGACGGAACTGCTGTTTTCCCAGAGTATTTGGTACGTTGGAGGATACTGCATATACTGACCATTTCTTGTTCATATGTCTCTGGCTCGCCACTTACAACTTTTGCTCGATGTTGTAGACAGCGGAGGATCCCTTTCTTTACACTGTATGGGTGGTGGGAGTTGAAGTTGAGGTATTGTCCGGTGAATGTTGGCTAACGGTATACGGATGTCTACACCCCATCGAGATGTTAGTACATCCAGGAATAGTTTGTTGTTTTCTCTCTCCACTGTGAACTCTATCGGGGATCTTAATTCACATGGTACAGTAATAGCTGGACCTCTTCCTGGTATAGCCAAAGTATGAAGGTGTCATCTACGTATCTCAGCAATGTTTTAGTGATGAGGATTCTAATGTCATTTCCTCGAATTTTTCATGTATATGTTAGCCATTGATGCTGATAATGGCGAGCACATTTCTAAACCTTCATCCTGATGATATATGTCTGATCCCATTCCGATGTGTGCTGTTTGTGTACAGAAAGTCAGCATCTCCATCAAGTTATCTATTAGTATACTGTTATGTTCTCCTAGGGATGAGACCGAGCCAACTACCGATAAAGCCTCCTCCGTGGGTACCTTGGTGAAGAAACTCACCATGTCCAGGCTCATTGTCTGGTTGGATTGGATAGAGCATTTTGATTATTTCTACGAAATGGGCAGAGTTTCGGGCATATGATGGTGACTTTCCTATTAATTAATTATATTCGATAGGGAGCGACTCAGAGGGTGGCACACAGAGCCTTGGCAAATAGCAATTGGCCTCTCGGAATACCGTCTTTGTGAATCTGGGGAAATATGTGAGGTAGCTTTCTGTAACGTGGGGACAGCTACCTGTATGTCTTAGGTGGGAAGTGGTCTTTGTTCTTGATTAGGATCTGCGACACTTCTCGTTCTGTTTTCACTGTTCGATTTTTTTTACTATAGCTACCATTTCTAATGAGGTCTTCGAATTTTCCTGTATATTCCGTTTTGTCTATCACTAGAGTCGCATTACCTTTATTTGCTGGTAGTATGATGATGATGTCATTCCTTCGTAAGGTTTTGATTGCCAGTCTCTTCAATCACATGAAGAAGGCTAGAGCGTACAAAAGGTGGAAACGTCAGGAATATAGCAACAAAGTTGAGGACAATAGTACGAACAATTTAAATAGTGTAAATAATTACAATACCTCACCTCAGAAATATAGAAATATATCCAATGTTTATTTAAATCATATGTTGAAATTAACACGCTATAATCGCAGTCAATATATGATTAAAATAATGATTATATATACTATTCAAGTATTTTATATTAGATCAAACATTTACTTATTCTTGTCTTCATGAGAAAATCTGAAAAGTGATTCAAAATAAATCATTTTAAATGTGTGTAAATCCAAAAAGAAAAACTTAGAGACGGTTCAACAAAATGGAGAAGAAATAAGTGTGGACGTTTTTTCATTGAAAAGAAAAAATGAAAACTTGTTATTAAAAACTTGAATCAATAATGTTTTACTGTACACACAACTAGACACGGGAAGTGACGTGACGTTGATACCCAGAAATTTCTGGGTATAAGTTAGGAAAACCAGAATTTCAAAAAAGCCCTATCCAATTGAATCAGTTCGAAGGATCTGTGATAAAAACTTTAGGCTATTTTGAAGCCTACGTAGAACTAAAAAATAAGTTTGCCACGATAATTGGTAATACGTTAAAGAATTCGCAACAGTAAAAACGCGAATGGTTTTATAAAAACTGAAAAGAATGTCATATGGAATTAAAACTGATAGTGAAATTTTTCAGTGGGCTGCAGAATAAGTTATTGGTAGCAATATAAAAAATACAATATGCTACCAGGATGAAATTTGTATTGGTGCTATTAATGACGAAGAATTAAAATGGAAAATCAGTATTGTTTTGAATAAGTTAAAAATACTGGATTAACATTTAACAAAAAATGTGTGCACAACTCTAAAAAATATCATTTTGGGGATATTCCAGATCTAACAAAGGCATATCACCAGACCAATCGTTAATTGGCAAAATATTAAAAGTTGAAGTATCTAAGAACAGAAAAGAATTGGAATTTTTCTTGGGACTTGTGAATTTCTACAGACGGAATGTAGATCGATACTCCGAATTAACAGAACATTTTGCTGCTGGAAGAAAAAAAAGAATGCGGAATTTATTTGAATAAAAGAACAAGTAGCATTTGAAAATTTAAAAGCTGTTCTTTCAAAGAAGCCAGTACTAAAAATTTCCGACCCAAGAAAGGAAATAGTAACAACTGACGCAAGAAGAGAACAATTGTCAAAATCTGAATTGAACTACTCAAATATCGAGAAAGAAGCGTTGGCCATAATATGGACGACTATTAGGGCTCTTCATTTTTCTACTAAGGTCTATAGTCCTTTAAAATTCTTATTTAATCCTAGGCAGGAAATTCCTAAGGTAACGTCTTCTAGAATTCTAAGATGGGGCTCAATGTTAATGGCGTTTGACTTTGATAGGTGAAAGTCAGTAACATTCCGCATGTAGACCTTTGTCGAGATTGATCTTCATTACTTCTGAAAGTGAGATGAGGATGAAAAATTTGAACACACTTTCTTACACTGAGTCAAAACTGATATTTTGTCAATGACAAATCAGCTAAGGATACGACGCGCGATGCCATATTGTTCAGGATAAAAATAATAAGTGGAATAATTGCTAATTAACAAGCGTTTTAAAGATGTTAAATACAAATTAATTGCAGAAAAGAGTGTAATTTGTAATGGAGACGTAGTGGTTCTACCAGCAACGCAATGGAACAAAATTATCAAAAGTCTATATGACGATGTTCGTTGCAGAATGACGTCTACGCAAAGGAGATTACGGCTAGAGGCATGAGGGCCAGTCTATTCTACAAATGTAGAAGAATACGTAAAAATGTGTAAAATGTGCATTGACAGAAGAAAATTTAGACAGACAGAAGCACATACGTAGCCTAAAGAGTCCCAACCTTGGGACATATTACACATGTATCATGTTCGTGTTAATGGAGTGAGTTTATTACTAATGCTGGTAGATTCGTCTGCAGGCTGGCCAGAAGTAATATAGGTCTCCAACAAAAGAAGTTCAACCCTGAAACAAGCGTGAAGGATTATATTTTCAAGAAATGGAATAACGAAAATGCTAGTATCTGACAACGCCCCAGAGTTCTGTGACGAGTAACTCTGCCAATGGTTGAATAAAATTGGATGTAAACCAAACCGTACCATCCACAATAAAACGGATTAGCATGAAGGATGATGCAAACTATAAAATCGGGTTGAAAATGTGTGTACAACAGAAAGAAGAGATATGAACAATCTGTGATAAATGTTTCTAAGTTATAGAACAATGCCATATGCTGGAAGGTCGAAAAGCCCATCCGCCCTGATGGGTAAAAAAAATTAGACCTCCATTGACCATGTCCTATGCTACCAACGAAACTCTATAGTATAAAAAGAATAGTGAATTTAATCTACACGAGGCACGATTCATAATGCAAAGAACACCATGATAATAGAAAAAATTAAAATGGAATATTAGCGCACGCGGTCCGAGTTAGATTTCAAAACGATAGCAATGAAGAAATGTATAGTTAGCCTGAAAGTAACGAAGGCGAATGTTGTCAAGGCAAAACAATCATGACAGTGAAATCGAGATTGATAGGAGCTCTGAAGATGTAAGATCGTTGGAGGAACGCTAATATGAAAAAAGAGAAAGATAACGATCTCCCCCATCTAGACAATATCTTAGAGAGAGGAAGATAGTTGGGAGACAAAAGCTCCAGAAGTACCAGAGTAAATAAAGGGATAAAACCTCTTCGGTACAGGGAGATGAGGTGACTCCTTTACATATGAAATCACAAAGACTATAAATAACCACGGCTATTACCCATGAGGCAGTTGAGTGCATGCTACTTCCTTTGAGTCAGTAACACATTATAAATGTAGCTCTTTACTAGGTTTATCTGAGTTGAGTGCTCATTTGCTACAAAGATGGACACTCTGAAAAATCTCAATATTTACTAATTAACTTAGTATGACAAAAGGATAAATGGAGATATAAATTTGACGTTACAACTGATGGTGGAGGCTGGTCGGATAGAAAATAATCATTCGAAATTCTGACCATTTATATGGATTCGAACACCGATTGCTTTATCGATGAGGAAGGGCACTTTTAAGCATTTACTGACATCCTGGGAAGTTTCAATTTATGACTACATGGAAGTAGTCTGCAAAGCAGACATGCCAACTTCTTCTTATATGTGCCTTATCCCGTCAAGACGTTGAACATCATGACTCTCCACAATTTTCAATCCTTTGTAGTTCGTAATGCATTTTGTTTTTGTTTTTTGCTATCTCACCTAAATCTTGTTCCGCCAGGTAGGTTATGTGCTGTTTTCCTCTGTCCTTTTTGCTTTCAGTCTGCCCTGTGAGTGTCGGATTTTCCGAGCCTTCTTTCACCATTGAGACCCAGTAATTTCAACTGTCTCTTCGTGAGAGTTTTAGAGAAAATGGAAATAAGAAAAAGCACTTATGTTTAATATATCATAAATGTCTTTTTTATTTCCATTTCCTCTAAGACATCGTCGTTGCTCACATGTTGCTCATTTATGTGGTTGTTTGATTTTGATCTTCATTTTGTAACTTTTACGTTACCATCCCAATGCGCCTCCAGATTTTAATGTCGTACATTCTGTCCCCTGTTAAAAAATATTTAAATTGTTGAAGTTGTTGGATTTTTGTATCTCCATCTTGTAATTTGCACGTGAGACTGTTCCTTTTGATAACAACCATGCATTCTATCATCTTGCAATTGATGTCTAGTCCTTTCTTCTCGCTTTCCTTCACTACCTTCTGTCTGTAAGGAGTTTCCTTTCTGTATCTGCCATCGACATTCTCATCTGCATAGCTTATGTTAAGATTGTGATAGCCAATAATGAATCTTGGTAGGACTTCTATTTCTCTTACAATCGCCTCACCATATAGGTTGAATGAGTTCACTGAGAAGACATATCCTTGCCTTACATCCCTTTCTATTTTTGGAAATTTACTGAACTCATTTTCTATCCGTAAGCAGATGGCTTGCTGCCAGTGGGGGTTCTGTATTATTCTAATATCATTCCCTATGTCCAGGTTATCTCGCAGTTCAACCATTCTTTGTGGCGTACTTTATCAAACGCTTTTACATCATTTATAAAACAAAGGGACACTTTCTGAATTTGTATTGCTTTTTCTGATATAATTCCGAGCATAAATAAAGCATTCCTTGTTCCAGTATCTTTAACGAATACGTACTGTGCTTGTCTTGTTTCCGGTCTAATTTTGTTGCGCGCTTTATTCGTCAGAATTCGGATAAGCTGTTACATTAGGCTGTCCAATGGAGTTCACATTGATTTGCACATGGCTTCTTGGGCAGTGCTATGAAAATAGATCTACTTAGGTTTTTCTCTTGTTATATTCGACAACAGATTTATTTATTAATATAAATTTCACTTTAACAGAAAGGCACAGTAGTGAACACTCTGGTAAATTTCTAATTGAATAGACAGGCGTAAAAATCTGCGTTAATGATCTCACTCACCGTCGTACAAGAGTAGATGCCCATTGGCTTTTAAGTTGAAAGGTTATGGTATTTCTGAACGAGTTTTTGATCTGAATCAATCTTTCTTATCAAATCGTGAAATGAAAGTTGTCTTGAATTGTCATTCTTCTTGATCTTTTTGCATTACTGTAGCTGTACTCCAGGGTTCTCTTTGAACCTACATTGTTCCTAATTTTCATGAATGACCTTCCTGATAGCGTCAGTTCTCAACTTGGTATCTATGCTGATGACACAACTATTTACTTCTATCTTAATGATCGGATTATTGTTCACTATCCTTAATGTTTTATTCTTCTCCTATTATGTCACACTTGTGTTTTAGTGGCTTTATTGCCTTGCTTTGGGTGAAATGATTAAAAATGTACTTTTTAACAATGTGTGAGTAACCTTGCTATTATCTTTCTCTCTTTCTCTCTCTCTCTCTCTATATATATATATATATATATGTGTATATATATATATATATATATTTAGTGTGTGTGTGTGTGTGTGTAATTGATGGTGATTGGCTGAGAACGTTTTAACATGAGGTTCAGTACATTTTTATAACACTGGATGCGGATTATATTAAAACCTGTTCGACATTTATTTTTTTTTATTTTACTTGTTTTTTTTTCGTATTTCCAAATCTAAAAATAAAGAGTTATTCCTTAAAAATCAAAAATCTAAACCATTTGAACGTTGCACAAGACACATAATCAAGAACGCTTCATATATAAATGTTTACAAGGTGCACACAGATATACTCATGTGTGTTAATCTTAAGGCAAAATCGGACGCGTAGTCGAGTGGATGGAACATTGGTGTCAAGCTATGATAACCGAGTCCAAATCAAACCATGATTTGATAATACCAGCGTTGGGAAATGCATGAAAGCTATACCACAAGTTAACCCAAGGCTTGTGAGTGAAATACATAGACGAAACTGATCGGAATCCATCGATTGTGGTACTTCCAACTCATTATGACCGAGTGTTGTGGTGTACATGCCTTATTCATACCAATGATCACGACAGATTATATCCCCCTTTGCTAGAAACCGTAACTAAAGTCTATTCATCAACGTCAGTCGCCATCTTCTGTCTAACTGAACCCTGTTCCTCTATTGCTCTTTCCTCATTAAAGTATTTTCTTTCTCTTTCAATCTCTGTAACCCCCTTCGTCCTAGTGGCATTGTCGCTTCACTTAGAGTTAAATTATTAAAAGAAATGTTCATTGCACATGCGAGACGAATTTTCTAAAACAGTGCAACAGTTGATGACCTAACTTTAGCGTCATCAAACACAAAATCCATCTATTTTATCACCTAGTGAGGCTCAAATTCATTACGAATGTGTTTTTGAGAATTACTTTTTGCTGTATGTTAAATCTTTTTCCTTCGATATATAACAATCTGTTCTGTGATTTAGCAGAAATTCTAAACAATAATCGCTCTTATGGCTGTCCAATGTAGAGGCTTGTGAAACTTGTACAACTCTCAGGAAAGTAGCAAAGACACTTGTCTAAATGGTCGATTGGTTCTCCTTGTTACTTGACAGTGAAAACTGCGACGGTCGAACGGAACATAACGAGATAAATGGAACTAGTGGCTCTTGTGAATAACTCATACGAAAAGGTAGAGTGGATCTGTTGCTGGTCGAGTGAATCCGCGGGAAATTAAGACGTTTATTTTCGCTGGTCGTTCACGTTTTGATGCAAAACTTGTGTATCCTTTTCCCATTTGATTCTACTTTGCAATTTGAAGAAATTCAGTGCAGCCCATGTGTGATTATTTATTTTGTGTATGCATGTGTGTGAAAGAGAAAGATAGAGTAGCGGACATTGCGCACATTTAAGCTTGTTACATTTCAAAAATTAAATGAGAATGCATGATCACGATTCATTCTCATATGTTTTTATTAGTATGAACTGATGTGTTAAATGATCTCGTGTTTCCATACGGTATTTTGTGATTTAAATTCAGGCAGCACTTGCTTGTGTTATATTAACTATTGCTTGTTCGTGCGACATACACATCATTGGCTGAGTATTATGAGATTAATTTTTACACCGGTATTATGTAGCGGTTTGCTGTGGAGATCACATAACAGCATGTATCTCTAACACTCCAGCACTCTTCTAAATGTTTTGCTACCTTAAACAATGTTTTCTTTTTATATATATACGAAAGCAATTCTTCGATATTATACACGCTGAATTTCTACACCATTACTATTTGTTGGGTCTTGCTGGACAACAAATGTTATGAAGTCTTCTCAATAGTAATGGTAAAAATCGCTGTTTCTATACAGGAAACATTTGACATTCGTTGACCAAATAGTTATTGTTAATGTCGATTGAAAATTAAATTTTTATTATGGAAACAATTTTTTTCATTTTTAAGAAATTACACTTCTTACGTCCATTAAATGTTATATCTCTTTGTAATACTAATAGAAATTTCTTGATATATGTTTTGTTTTTTTAGTGTGGTAGGGTTAACAGCTTCATTGAATACTAGAGAACTCTCCTCAGTATTCTTACTGATTTTAGTAATGCTCTTGCCTGGATGGTTTAAACTCTTCCTCATATTGCTAATTGTTCTCATCATTTACCAATGATTTTGATTTTGAACTCGTTGAGCCTTCATACCATCCACCTTCATCAAAGCTAAAAGGACACTAAGTCTAAATCAGTGTTCGCTTAAGTATTCTCGTTGATTTTTATAATGCGGCTTTCTGTAAGGTTTCAATTCTTCCAAAAATGTTCGGTTCTTCCAATCAAACTTTTGAAAGACTCTTCCAGACTATGTTTCAAAGAATAATACAATTATCACCTTCATGTTGCAAACATCTTTTTTGGTTATCTGGAAAGATCCAATGCTTTAATTATTATTCTTCGCCTCTTCTGCGGCCTTCTCATTATTATTTCTCCAAAATGATTTGTTAACTTTTTCTCAGGATAAAAGTATAAAGGGTCATCCTAAATATACAGTATATGTTATCGTTATCATCAATATTATTGAATTCCAGTCGAATCCATTACATTCACTTCCGTGCTAATACTCTTGGGAAAGGTATAAATCCTCTTCTTCTCCTCCCAGGCTATGGGTAAATAGTATGACAGGCCGGATTCTATAGCCTTGGATGGCAATTGGTCTACCGCAGAAAGAAATGGCAACCTACTGCGGGAAAAAATATGCCACATCAGTCATGTATCGGAAGATACATAATCGCCTAAGCATATATCACGCATGGCAGATAACTGACTGACTGATTATAATATAAATTTTCAAACCTATATTATCTGGTTGCTCACCCTGAGAATCAGGTAACAGCAAATTTCCTGATCCTCCCATTGTTTCTTCAGTAATTTTGCTGTTTTTGGAACAGTTTCAGAAGTTCATTGAATTGCCAAATATTTCAGCCTTTCTTGAGGATCTTGAGCACCATTCGAAAAGTTTTCATAAATATAAACACAATCGTCATTTTCGATTTCTCAATCTTTTCTGTTAGGTATTGTCACTTGCCAGTTTTTTTTTTATTCTCAGTTTATTAAAACATTAATTCGGCAGATTTTTTATATTTATTCATCAGATAACAATAACAGCTATAAGACATCGGTATATTTAATGTAATTAAGTTTTCATAAAATAGAAATATAACATTTAAAATAAATTCAAGATAAATAGACCCAAATACAAAATCTTTGTTACAGATCCTTTTTACGTTATTAGATTTCTCGTTTATCCTATGAAATCAGTGTTAAACTTGTGAAAGGAAAATTGATACATTTCTCAGTACAATTCCCTCTGAATAAATGCAAAGTAAAAAAAAATATTGTTGCTTCTTTCTATTCATCTACTTGTCACACTGTCAACTCAAGATAGAAACATTATCTATTCCTACTCGAGTTGACAACTGCAAAATGTGTAAAGAAACATATTCGTCACATTCTTTTTTATTTTTAATTACTTTGTTTTTCTCTTTAAGTAAATGGTATCTTATCGTAATAACATAAAAGGCTTTGCATTAGGCTTTATTCAAAGACAGTTACATCCTAAAGTGAAAAAAGTTTCCCGACCCTTAAAAATAGTGCATTTTTGCTAAAACTGTCAGTATATCCTTCCCGAATTTAGATTAGTGGTGTAATCTTAACAGACGTCTATCTATTCTAACTTCAGACAGGTTTCCTGACCATATCTCACAACTTGATATTTTACACAACTTATCGTCACGATCTTTTATTATTATCTCATCTCTTCCTCACTTCTTTAAATTTAAATTGGGATGAACCTTTATGTAAAGGAAATTGCAAAAAGAAATTCTGATCCATTGCTTCCTTAGAACTCATACATCTTCTCTTGGATGTAAAATTGTTTGGACTAAATTTACAAGTCTACAAAAGTACTGATTTATTTCTCTTTTAAAATGACCGAAATATGTATATTTTGACTCTTATATTCTCGCTAGATATTTTAAACGAATATCTCCGTCAATAAAGTTTCTATGGTCAGAAACCTCACCATTTCGTATAGCGACTTGTCTACAGAAATTGGCGGAACAACTTTGTTTTGGTCCTTGGTTTTTACTGCCAATGCCCAGTTCTTATGCTTTTTGCTCATATATCTTTTCTGCTTATTCACCTTCCGTAACAGAGATTTTTTGATGGCTATGCACCTCCAATGTAAATCGATTTTTCACAATTGAGAGCAACACTGGCAGCTGTCGAGAAGAATTAAGTTCAGCTGCTAACTCTGAAGAAGTTTTCCTTTCTTTTGCTCTCTATAGTCAAGTAGAGTTTATCTTCTTCTTTGTCACTTTTGGTGCTCAAACTCTTTTTGCCAACATTTGCGCCAGTTTCTAACTGCCTTTTTAATGAATATTGCAATCTATAGCTAGAAATATTCGACTTCTTGGCAATTTGTCCTTGAGAGTAGCCTTCTATGAATATAATCTCAATTTGTGCCATCACTTCAACGCTTAGTTGCTTTGATTTTGTAAAACTTATTTCAAAATTAAAAAAATAAGTAAAATAAAGTATGGAAACACAGTCGTAATGGTACAATTTTTTCTTCTTCTTCAGAGATACCTATATATGTCTTGTTTACTATTGTGAGACCGGAAACTACCTGCACAATAGACTCTTCCAGGCCTATATTAAGTAGGCGACATAGCACTCTAGAGACTGAGACACAGAGTGACACAGAGAGTCTCGTGCAACTACCAGTGTTGGACACTAACATATAGTAAGCTCCGCTTACACTATCTCTGTAACCTGTTGTTAATATATCTTTCTTACTTCTAATCCGTGTTCCGTGTTTTACTTCTGTGGTCCCAACTTTGGCCCCACATCAGTGGCGACGAGGATTCTAGAAACGCACTCACGGCGAAACCTAAATACCTTACCAATCCCACATGTGGGTCGACGAAGAATTCTAGAAACGCATTCACGTCGAAAAACCACAATACCTTGCCAGTCCCACAACAGTGGCGACAGAAAGATTCGAGAATTTCGTTCTCACCATATCAATAGCGACAGTACTCAAAAAATACACAAACTACACGCGTTCTCACAGCAGTGTTGAACGAGAAATTAAGCTGTTATTACTACATTAGCGATTTAAAAGCTAAACACCCAGCGTCTACATATATTCCAATACCAAACAGCAGTGATTCGATATCTACGGAATATTAAAGTCTGTCCAAATAACAAGAACGATTACTACACACCCACACATACAGAAAAAAAACAGTTGTTCGTAAAACAAACTGACAATACAACAGCAAGTACTACCATTGTACTCAAGTTTTCGAAAAAACTATCGAATTTTTTTTTTTTATGTAACTGAGTTGAACTCGGGTATAAAATTATTCTCCCCTCAAATTCACTGAGGTGAGTTTTCTCTTTTTTTTGTACCTTTCTAAAAAAAAAATATACATAAGTGTGGTAAAAAATTATTCAATTACGTTAAAATTAACGGAACCACGGGAATAAAAAAGCTAAACACACATAATTAGTTTAGTTTGACTATTGTCTGTCCATATATTTTTTTCTGTAAAAGAAAAAAAAAGGAACAAAAACCTATCAAGATTTTTTTTGTTTACCTCCTCTTAGTACACGCATTTCAAAGCAACAAAAAAAGCGCTGTCATTTTTAAATATGGAAGATTTGCAAAAAGTAGTTGCCCAAATGTTAAAACTAGATTTGGATCAGCAACAAAAATCAGAAGAAAGACAACAACTATTTTTGGAATTACATAAACAACAAATGGAATTCCAAAAAATTACGCTTCAGAAAGCTGAACTACAACAGAAACAACTTAAAGAATTACTCGTAAATGCATTAAAAGGCTCAAACTCTGAAAAAGATACAATATTCTCCCAGAGTACAATCTACAATTCAATAGAAACCTTTCAATACGTACCAGAGGAAGACAAAACGTTCCAAGCTTTTTACAGGCGCTACGAAGATATTTTCAACGTAGACTGTGAACAATGGCCCAGTAAAAAAAAAGGTACGTCTACTATTGAGAAAACTGGGAACTACAGAACATAGTAGGTTCGTAGACTTCATACTACCCAAGAAAACCACTGACTTGGGTTTTTCAGAGACTATTAAGCTCCTATCGGAATTATTCGGGGCTAACACAAACTTGTTCCACAAACGTTGGAAATGTTTGAACACAGTCAAAGACAACCAGCAAGATTTTCTAACGTTTGCAGCATCGGTAAACAAGCTCTGTAATGATTTTAAACTGCCGATGATTTCAAGTGCTTAGTTTTCGCACAAGGTCTAGTATCAGCAGAAGACGCCGAAGTCAGACGACGGGTACTGACCAAGCTTGAGAATGAACAAGGATTGACTCTCCAAAAACTGGCAGAGGACTGTCAAAGAGTAATATCAGTAAAGCGTGACTCAAACACTATCGAGGAATCAGGTGTGACTCAGATTAATAAAATCAGAAGTAAGTCTACCTCCTATTCCCCTCAAAAAGACAAAAGGAAAATCTCATGTTCTAAATTCCGCAGTAACCAAAACCCAAATAAGTTAAAGAAACCACCCGGACCATGTTACCATTGTGGTAAATGGCATTGGATGAAATTCTGTCCAGTTAAGAACAACAAATATTGCAAAAATTGCAATAAAAGTGGGCATACTTTAACTTCGTGCTGGTACGTCAACAGAACGAGAAAACCCAAAAATAAAATTAGGCAAGATCAATCTGACGATATTGTCGATAGGAATTTAAGAAAATATGTAACAGTGGATATTTTCAATAAGTCCATTAAATTTCAGCTTGACTCGGGTTCTGATATTTCAGCAATTAACTGGCGTACTTGGCGAAAATTGAACAAGCCGACCTTATTAAAAACGGATAAAACAGCAAAATCCGTAACTGGCGAAAAGATTAACATTTTAGGCGAGGTAATACTTACAGTAACACTAAATGGAGTTACCAAAAAGCACAAAGCCTACGTATTGAAAACTTCAGATAACTTATTTGGAACAGATTGGATAGAAAAATTCAATCTTTGGGATTGCCCAATGAGTACATTTTATCGCAAGATACAAAGTACAACGTCCAATTTGGTAAATCTCAAAAAGGAACCCAAACAACAATTTCACCAGGTTTTTTCTGGCGGCCTTGGGAAATGTACTAAAATGAAAGCTAAGTTCAAGGTGAAGGACGGTGCACAACCGGTATTCAAAAAGAAACGGAATGTCCCTTTCGCTGCTCTGGAGCAAATCAACAAAGAGTTAGATAGACTCGAACAAGCAGGTATGCTGTCAAAAACAGATTTCAGCGAGTGGGCAGCACCTACGGTCTACGTAAAAAAGATGTCCAATCAAATACGAGTATGCGCAGAATTTTCCACAAGTATGCGCAGATTTCTTTTTTTTTGCAAGATCACCACTATCCTCTCCCAAGCCCTGAAGAAATTTTCAATAAACTCAATGGTGGAAATTTTTTTTCGAAAATAGACCTCTCGGACGCATACCTTCAGATAGAGGTGGAAGAAGAAAGTTCCAAATTGTTCTGCATAAGCACCCATAGAGGGTTGTACAAATACAACAGGCTGGCTTTTGTAGTAAAGGTTGCGCCTGCAATTTTCCATGGACGCTATGCTGGGCGACCTTGACTACGCAACAGCCTATTTGGATGATATACTGGTTACCAGTAAAACTATGGCAGAGCAGCGGAACCATATAATAAACGTATTCGAAAAGATACAAGAATACGGATTTAAGGTTAAGGAGGAAAAGTGTGACTTTTTCTTACCAGAGATTAAATACTTAGGTCACATTATAAATAAAGATGGTCGTCGATCGGATCCAGAAAGAGCCAACGCGATCAGAAACATGCCGGCCCCAGATAACGTTCAAGCGTTACAAAGCTTCCTCGGCCTAGCTAACTTTACCAAGGCTTCATTAAGAACATGCAAAATTTGAGAGGGCCTCTCAACCAACTCTTAAAAAAGGACAAAACATGGTCATGGACACCGGAATGCCAAGACGCATTCGAGAAGATCAAGAAAACTCTTACTTCAGACCTCTCCCTCACCCATTACGACCCTAGTCTCGACATCATAGTCGCAAGTGATGCAAGCTCGTACGGCATTGGTGCTTGCATTTTGCATAAACTGCCAGACGGTTCGCGAAAAGCTGTGCCTCACGCATCAAGATCTCTACTTCCAGCTGAGAAACAATATTCCCAAATAGAGAAAGAGGCTCTAGGGTTATTATTCGCTGTGACAAAGTTTCACAGATATCTACATGGTAGACGGTTCATACTGCAGACAGACCATAAACCTCTGATTACAATTTTTGGGTCTAAAAAAGGTCTGCCAGTCTATACTGCAAATAGACTACTTCGTTGGGGAACGATTCTCTTAAACTATAATTTCAAGATAGAGTTGCTAACATCCAAAAATATTTGCCATGCAGACAGTTTATCGCGACTCATTCCAAAAAAATACAGAAGTCTTTGAAGACTCCATCATTGCTACTCTAAGGACAAGCTGTGAAATCAAAAACATGATCGCGAGTACCATAAGAGAGCTTCCAGTTACTTTGGCCGACATAAAAATGGAGTCTCGAGAGGATGAATTCATTCAATCCATAAAAAGCAAAATTCGAAACAAAGACCCCAATGTGCCTGAAGTTTTCTCCCTCTGCGATGATGTCCTACTATATAATGACCGCGTAGTGATTCCAAACAGCCTACAAAGAAAAATCCTCAGGGATTTTCACATGGGACATCCGGGGAAGAACCGTACGAAAAGTCTCATGCACTGCTACGTTTATTGGCCAAACATGGACAAGGACATAGCAGACATGATAGAATCATGCAAAGGATGGGCGTTTGCAGCAAAAGCTCCAAACACGACGTGTAAACCATGGCCCCAAACAGATCATCCTTGGCAAAGAATTCATGTGTATTTTGCAGGGCCTATGGACAACATGTACTATCTCATTGTTGTGGATAGCCACTCAAAATGGCCTGAGGTCCTACAATGCAAAAGACCAACCACAAACTGCACGATCGGATTTCTACACGAGCTATTCGCGCGTTTTGGCGTGGTGGATTGTGTAGTTACAGATAATGGCACTCAATTCACATCAAGTGAATTTAGAGATTTCTGCAAGTCATATCAGGTGGACCACATTACAACGCATCAGTACCACCCTAGGTCGAATGGCCAGGCCGAAAGGTTCGTGGACACTCTAAAAAGGGCTTTAAGAAAGGCACTAGGCACACCGACAGATAGAGCATTGCAACAATTTCTGCAGGTGTATCGGATAACCCCTAATCTGAACACGCCTATGGGAAGCTCGCTTGCAGAAACAATGTTCGCAAGGAAAATAAAGTCTGTCTTCGACAAACTTATTCCACGGCAAGCAAAGTTAAAAAAAACCGTATCGCCTCATAGGAAATATTTCAATCCTGGCGATAGGGTCTTTTTCAAGGCGTACAAGAACAATATGACATTCTGGGAAGTGGGCATCATAAAGCAGAGAATTGGCGAACTGGTATATATGGTCCAAGGACCAAAAAACATTCACAAACGCCATTGGAAACAGCTCAGAAAATGCCGTTTGAAGGAATCGGAGGAATCACTACAAAATAACTGTGAAGAGCCGATCGACGTAATTTTCGATCACTTCGATATATATAATGTATTGTTGTATCCGAAAATGCTATTGGAAATGAGTTATTGTTTTTGGAGCGTGCAGTAGCAACGCTGAGTTTGATTTAAATTTTTTTACAGTTGTGCGTTCATGTACAAATTTAAAATCAAACTCAGCGTTGCTACTGCACGCTCCAAAAACAATAACTCATTTCCAATAGCATTTTCGGATACAACAATACACATATTTTCGTTGTCCTCTTATTACTGAGAGAAAAAAAGAAACAACATCTATTCCATACCTGAAGATGTCTGTAGGAACAGACGAAAGCTTGTAGTAAAAATAAGAACTAATGCGGCAGAAATTTATAGAAACAAGGATCTTTTTCATTCATAACGAGTTCGGAGGTTTTTGTATATTATTTCAATTGTTTGCGACGATGGATTTCTCGCCAATTAAATCATTAACCTTTGCATTTGTTTTTGTGTGAATAATTCATGAATTTGTAAATTGATTGCACGTTTATCGAAATATATATATATATATATATATATATATATATATATATATATATATAGAGAGAGAGAGAGAGATAGGGGGATGTATCAAAAATACTTTTACAATTTTTACAAACTTTTGGGGCGGGTTCCTCACACTAAAACAAGGAAAAAATCCATATAAACATATGTCCGCAAATCCTTCGTTTTTAGTTAAGTTTAAAGATATTTTACTGTAGATGACGCTGTGTTGCCATGCTACTAGGTTACATTTGTCATTTGTGTACATTGGTGGCTAGTCAGTCTTCAACTTTAACCTGTGCAATAGGGAATTAACTGAGAAGTGTTCCGTTTAACAGTGTCAGGATATTCATATTGTGAGCAGGCTGACATGATTTTTGCATACGCTGCGCGAATGGTAATGGACGCGAGGCTGCACATCTGTATCCCATTGCGTTTCCAAACCAAAGGCAGCCGAGTCTTCCAACCTTTGCTGTTGTTTATCGTCGCATTGCTGAGACAGGAACTATGGCACCACAAACTATGAATCGAGGAAAACCGAGATCCGCTCGTACGCCTGACCACGAAGAAAACATTCTACAGGCTGTGAGAGACGATCCAGGTATCAGCACACGTCAAGTGGCCCTAACATGTCGTACATCCATATGGAGGGTACTTCATGAGTAGCTCTTGTATCCGTATCATTTGTAACGTGTGCCGAGTCTTTCGCCCTCTGACCACTCACCACTGGAGAACTTACTGATAGTTTATAGCACAAACTGCCGATACGTTGTTTGTCACTTCAGTCTTGTTTACAGACGTGGCAACATTTGGAAGAGATAGAATAATAAATTTACACAACCAACATTTGTGGGCGGATCGGAATTCACTTGTTACAATACAGGCTAGACACCAGCATCAGTTTACGATTAATGTATGGGCTGGAATTGTAGGTGACTGTGTGGTAGGTTCTCCCAGCACGTCTTACAGGATCTGTCTACAGGGACTTTATTTCGAACACGTTTCCAGACCTGCTAGAAGATTTACTCCTGTTAATACTGAGACGCATGTGATTCATGCATAATAGGGCTCCAGCACATTTTCGTGACCCACTGGCTCACATCTACCATGTAAGATGGATAGGTAGAGGAGGACCGGTTCTATTGCCTGCACACTCTCCCGACACCAATCTTTTGAATTTTTATCTATGAAACAATCTAAAATAATTGAAACCATTCGACACTGTGTGGGAGTATTTGAAAGTCAATAATCCGACGAGGGCATGCGTGTGTAGAAGCAAGCCGAGGACATTTTTAATATTTGTTATGAGCTGCAGTGTTAAGGTACAACGATAGTCTTTTAGATATCTGTTTATACAGACGTTTTACATTGTGTTGGTGTCAGTAATTTTGTCTTGTATCTTGTTTTGTACATTTAACAGCGTCTAGCGCAAACTTTAAACTCAAAAATGAAGGATTTGCGACCAAATGTTTATATGGATATTTATCCTTGTTTTGGCGTGAGGAACCCGCCCTGAAAGTTTGTAAAAGTATTTTTGATACACCCTATATATATAGATATAAATATATATATATATATATATATATATATATATATATATATATATATATATACGTCTTCCTTATCTGCTATATTTAATGAAAGATGTTTAAAAGAAAGTTTACTGCCCAAATATACATTAATATATATATATATATATATATATATATATATATATGTACCTTTTATCTTATTCACATCTATCTTTGTTATTTTCCTACTATTCCTCCATTTCAAACACCTCTTTTCCTTCTAAGATTTTAAGTTAATGATTTTTTATAATCATAATAAAAAAAGATAAGTTGACGTACCTTTTTATGTTGACTTTGCGTTTGCCGAATCTCAGAATAAAACACAGACTTTCTGAGAAACTTAGAAAGCGAAAAAAAATTGGAGAAAGAAAATCTCCGGAAAGTGTCCGAAAGTGCTATTTTGAACTTGGTATTTGCGACAAGTGTAACATTAATATCAGAGTATCGCTGAATATTTTAGCATCTGTTGCAAAGTACATAGTCAAGATATGTGGCCAAATTTAATTGTCTAGTTCTGTACGATAGGAAGCGAAAGGACTAAATTCGGACTTAAATGCTGAAAGCATCGACTAAAAGATAGGCTTAAAATGGTCATTTCTAGAAACTAAATACACTAATCTTCATATCTTGTGATATAATTTTTGTTCTTTCGATTTCTACATCTCTTTACTCCGCTCATAAATAGTTATTCATCTATACATGGATTTAGCTACATTATCTCTCGTTCTTTTAGTGCCTGTTCTTTTTCGCAACATACATACACAAATAGAGATTGACAAAGGGCATATAAATACATATATATATGATAATATTATTTGGTAATCCTTATGGATAATTCTGAAAAGGATCCAGCGAAAAATCAATGTAAGAACAAAGCAAAAGATAATTTTGAAAGGGGAGACTTCAGAAATCCATGGTAATATTTTATTTCGTAAAATTTACTTTACCAGTTTCGTCTCATCAGACCAAAGTCAGTTTCAACAATAAATGGATTTTACATTTTATCAGGCACAAAACGAAATATTTAATCATAAAAATATAAATGTATATATTATTTGTACATTTTTGGTGCGTTGGTAGATATGGGTCTCTATATGTATAGAGATGAAAGTGTATATGATTTTTCAGAAAGTGGATTCATGTATATACTGTATTTGTATGTTTATACGTATATAGGTGTATGAATGTATCTATGTTTATGTGGGAATAATTATATTTATCTTTGTAACTTTATTTTTATTTTTAATTTTATTGTTATTCACTTAAAATTATCTTTTTCTTATTAATGTATTACTATTTTTTTTAAATCTTTTTACATATATACATTTTTTTTAAAAATTATTATTTAATGTTTGGAAAATTATTCGTTATTTTACTATTTTATTTTTTTAAAATTACATGGGTATTGATGTCGCAAATAACTACATACATTGAACAGAAAATTTTCGAATATATTCAATTTTAAACACGACGATTACCAGTTCGGAATCGTCTCTCAAGTTTCCTTTTCTTTCTTTTGTTTTCTTCCCCTTTCCTTTCTTTTTCCTTTGCTCTCTTTCCTTTGTCCCTTTCCTCTGTTCCCCTTTGAAAATACCATCTCTACTTCATTTCTCACATCCGGTGGAAATAGGTCAACCTGTCTACTCTCATCCAGTACAGTTTCCTTATCTATATATCTCTCTAGACAGACATATCTCTCTTTTTCTCCCCTTTCTCTTTCTTTTTTTCCTTCCCCATTTTCAATCTATATTTTAAAGCATAATTTATGTTTAAATATTTCGTTTTGTGTCTGATAAAATTTAAAATACATATATTGTTGAAACTGATTATATATATATATATATATATATATGTGTGTGTGTGTGTGTGTGTGTGTGCGCGCGAGCTCGCGCGTGTGTGCATGTGTGTGTATATATATAAGTGGTGTGTATTCCTAAAAAGGAAGATACGCATTGCTTAATCTGTAAAAAGTTATACCATACAAAATAAAAAATATCTTTATTAAGTTTAATGTATTATTTATTAAATTGTATCCTACACAACTTTGGTGAGATTCGATAAATTTATATCTACTCAAATTAATACATGAAACATTTAACCACTCTCCTTTTAAAAATCTATATTTTTCTACAAAAATAAAATTTACTGTATCTCTTTCTACACTAAAATGATATTGTACTTCCCGACAAGATATTGCGTAAATTTGTGGTCGCTCGTATAACAATCGCTAGCAGATTCTACCACTGACTTAGTGAAAGAGAATTTCAAGTGAACTATTTTTCGAATGTTATGTAAATATTTTATGTTACTACTTTTTTCATTTATAGTTTATATTAAAAAAATCTTCATTTTCTTCATACACTGAGATGTATATATTTGTTTGATTCCTCTAGTATACTTTTTCATATATACGCATGATAAGTTGTTAATATTCAATTCTATAAATTCTTTGTCTTTCTATTTATGTCAGTTTATTTCTGTTTGTTGAAAAATATAAAATGTTATTATATATAAATCTCTTGTGTTGTTTCAGTTTTTATAACGATGATTTTCTTCTGATAAAACTAATTTGTAAAAAGAGCAAGATAAAAATTTTTAAATAGATTTATTCTTGAAATTGCTAATCTTCATGTCCGCAATCATTACATAGCCAAATCATGATACAATTCGGACGTTCCATAAATAATCTTGATCCACAAACCGTGTTGATTTTCATTAAAACATTTTATTATATTAGGTATCATGATCCACAGGTTACCTAATAAGCAAGATTTGGTTAAATAATTTGTGGTACTTACAGATCCCCATAGAAATAAATACAATGATGATTTCGGTGACGGAGATATCAGTCAACTTAAGTGACAAAGTACACCAAAACACTGATTTTTTTATTACTCCTAATAAGAAATAAAATAATTTTGCAGAATGACACCGTTTTCTTTCTCTTTTACTGAAACTATTACTCAGTCTAAATTCTTCAAAAAATAATCTTTAAAATAATGCAAAATGATAATCAATTTATTGGTCAATTATGATGTATTAATCTCACTTCTCAGGGCTTGCGACGGACCGATTTTATGATAGATAGAACTGGAATTATGATATTTATAATTAAAATGACTAGACTGATCGTGTACTTTGGACATACAGACCACGAATATTTTAATGGTTATCTTATTCTGACAAAAAGCCAATATTTTCTAAGCTCCTAATAAAGATAACACAAAAGCTTTTTCTGACTGGATCAACGTTCAAACTACTATTCTATGGCAACGGGACAGATCGATTGAAAGGGAGCAGACGGACCTCCTTTGTTTCTTTGATTAGAATTACAGGAATAATTTTGTCAATAAATTCCTTGTCAATACAAGAACACTCCATTTTTGTCAGCCTTTACTTTCTTCTGTTTTTTTTTTATTCCTTTTCCATATAAACAGGATGTTTTCACAATGCTTTCTTTGCCAGAGAAGCTTATTCTACATTTAAAGACGGGCAGATAATCATCAGAGATTGTAAATGCTATTAAAGGACAAATTAATACGCAACGAACTTGTGGCAATGTCTGAATGAAAATAAATTACGATATTTTATCGTTTGATATTATTAAATTCATATCCTATGCAGCTTACTTTGCTATTTCAACAGTCTTGACATAGGAAAATGGAAGAATTTAACAAAATATATAATCACTAAAAAGTTTTATTTATACTTTGATTAAAAATTAGAAATTGTGATAGCGATATTTTCAAGGTTTATTCAGGTATCAATCGCACATCTTTTCTCGCACGATGTTGCTAAATTCATTAATTTTCGTTTTTGTATAGGTTATATTTATTAGAACTCCTGTTCTTTTTATCGTGATTATTTTTAGTAGTATTTTAGATTATCTATACTATTATCATGCTTGTTTTTAACCCCGCCTATTCTGACATAAAATGGTTACATTTTCTGACCGGAAAACCTGCATAATACTACTAAAAGGGAAAGATTTGGGAAAGCTAGGGAGAGGAAAATAGAATATAGCGTAACGATAGAGAAAACTGAAAAGAAACCCAAGTGAAAAGAATCATGGGGGAAGCTAGGCGGGGAGAGGAACGATAAAGGCATGAAACTGAAGGACCTAGAAAGACTTGCTGACTGAATATCAAGAGAAAATATATGAAAGATGGAAAGTCGCAAGAACTTTGTTGCATTAAAATTCTTTAAAGATGGAGTAAAAAAGAGGATACAGTAGTAAATACTTGAACATTCCTTATTCCTTTGAAACTAATTCATGTTTATACAACAATTAAATAAAGACATAGATGGGAAACGAAGATTTGAAGTTATAAAGGAGAGAATAAAAACATACAAGCAAAGGAAGAAAGAAGAGCAAAGTAATAAGATAATGGATTATCTTTTTCTTCTTAATTGGGAAATTTTTATGGGTTCAATATTTAATTGTTAGTATTTCTACTATTAATCCTTTTATTGTTACTTATTTACACCAGTTATTACTGTGAATCATTGGAATTGCCTGAAATTTTCTTTGAATTTTCGTTTTCTTTAGTTTTACCACATGTGTCTCTGCGACTGTTTCCAATGTACTAATTAATATTGACATGATTATCATCCTTATGCTTTATATTACATGGGTGATGTGCTGGTTTTTATTACTTTTCCAATTTCTGGGATATTTACTCTGACTCCTGCAAGGACGGCAATGGTCTTCCAATTCATTACTAGTTTACTTGCCGGAGAACTATCAATATTACTATTGTTGCTTTTATTTTTATTCTGTTTCACTTTTCTTCCGATCACTATTGCCGGCGCAATATTTTCCGTAGTAATAGTAATGATAATTCTTACATCAATTGTAAACAAAGTAATGTAAATGTTAGCAGTTTCAGTAAAATTATCGGTAGTAACTGAAGCTATTCAAATATTAGTTTGATACAAAGGTCTCCAGGTCATTGTTTGCGCAATTTGAGGAACTCATTCATAGAAACGACTTTCAAGTTTACTGTTCTTCATTGAGCAATATTTAGCACATTGTTTACAAGCCTTACTGAAGCTATAAGAATGAATTCTAAATGATCTTAGAGAAGCCGACATCAGTCAGCATTTAAATACTTTTCTTTCTGTCTCGACGCAGGCAAAGTAATCTTCGTACACTATATTCACTGGGGATGACAAATAGATTTATTTTGATAATCGCAAACGAAATAAAGTGTTGCTTGATCCAAGGAGAGATTGAACCATCTCAAACTTAATGGAATTTTCAGAAGGCAAGGGAAGGTCTTCTGTATTTAGTCGGATTCAAAATAAATTCTCGATGATGAATTACATGAACTTGGATAATTTCTGTCTGAATTTCTAGGATGAAGAGTCATTATTTACATTATTTACATTCGGACTAATGTTCTTATCTTTGTTGTTATTGCATGCTTGCTCGATTTGTTTTTACGGTTTATCAACCATTTGTGTATTATTTAAAGCCGAAAGATATTTATGATAGTAGAATGTTGCTTACAGTATTCGGTGTTCCCAAGCAGTCCCTCATCTAAGTACTAACCGGACTCGATGCTGCATAACTTCGGTGATCGAACGAGAACCGATGTTTTCAATGTGATTTAACCGTAGGCCGTTGTTATTGCAAACGACCGAAATGTTGTGATAACAACAAAGATGAAGACATTAGACCGAATGTAAATAATGCACCTGGATAAACTGTTACGTTGAAGTGATTTGTTTGAATGATGTACTGGAACAGAAAAAATCTTTTTTTCTGGGCAAGGAAATCGATTTGTCATTTTGATGCATGTCAACTTCTGTCTGCGCATTGCAAATATACCGACTCAAAAGTCGATCGGAACTACTTCATTATGCTGTGTAATCTCCAAACATGCCACCTTCAGACTATCATTTGTTTTGCTTAAAACAACACCACTTGATTAATCCGTGGTTAGACAAGTTCAAGATATGAAATAAAATTTTGCAAGTATTTCTATAAGCAAATTCGAAATTGTTCTTTTTAGAATAAAACACACAGTTTAGCAGAAATGTAGCGGAAACCGTAAGAAACTAAGAAAATACTTTGAAAACTGAATAATAATACTACAAATTTATGAGAAAATATTTTTTTCAAAACGCTGGAAACTTTTGCCGCAACTTAATGTTATAGTTCCCATATAATTCATTTTAGATGACGAAAATAAATACTGCGGTGAATATCGTTAAGATTATTGGGGTACTTACTTTCAATCATTAAGCAATTATTCTTGCAGTGATAAAAATACTGCGATAACCAAGGCGAGATAGATAAATTTCCGAATCAAATGGTTCCATCATATACTATGTATATCAAATGACTGCGTGGGCTGAAAGATTTTGAACATAATTGATTGTCATTTGTATTGCTATGCTACTTCGTCTAACCCTGTCGCCATAATGACGAATGACGTGAATAAATATATCTGTGGGAAGAAATGTAACCCCGTCCAATGCTTCTTAGAAATGATTACATTGGAAAGCCTCAAAACATCATTTGGTTTTAATATGGATATTTTTTGTTATGAATCGCATATTCGGCCTTGGCTTTTATTCTTAACTTGACGTAGTTATTTATGAGTTGACACGCATTAATGTGTAAAATGTATATATATATATATATATATATATATATATATATATATATATATATATATATATATATATATATATATATATACATACATACATACAATAGAGAGAAAAAGTTATTTCCATAGAGACGATTGCTTTCGAATATTATTTAATCAAGTGTCACAAAGAATAAAACTCAATTTTAGAGCCTGGTTGTCATTATTTGAAAAAAATGCCTGTATATGACGAAAGAGAATTTTGTTTGTCTGAGAATTTCAGAAAAATTCTCAGGCAATTATTCAACCTTGTAATCATAAACTGATATCTCTGATTGGAATCCGTCAACAATTCAGATCGCAATTAAAATCTAAAAAAAAATAATAATCAAACTTTACACTGTTTTAGGTTAACATTTTATTACATAATGAGAAATCCTATTATTTATTATGATTACTAAATCACATAATTTATCTCGGCAAATAGCTTTGGATTCTCTTTGCTATTTCGTAAGACAATGCGAACTACTTGATTGTGCTTGTTCTCTAAAAGTAATATGATTCTTCTGTGTGCCGCGTCCCTTTAGGTTATGGGCAATCATAGCTCTTTAAAACTCTCTAGCCCTTGTTGCCCTTAGCCGTTTTCTCCTTTTGCTAAGGCTCCCTCATGTTCCGCCATTCATTCACACAAACACGTCAGGTAGCTTCTCTACTGTCTTGACCTCAATATGCCCTGTGAGGGCTAAGTTTCCAAGCCCATTTTCCTCATTATCTGTTCAAGGAATTTCAACTGTCTCTTCCTGATTCTGAGCATAAATGTTCCTTTTTGTTGCCATTATTTTCCTCGTTGCTTACTCGTTCCGTACAGAGAATTATCATTATCCTTCTGTAAAACTACATTTCTGTTGCCTCCAGTTTTCTCTTTATCTGTTGGGCGATTGTTTCAGCATTTACTGCCATATAAAAGGATGGATAACACATAGCAAACCAGCACTCTTTCTATTGCCATTTTCTCTAAGCCTTCCTTGTTAACTTACTCGCTCCGTCCATGGAATTTTCAGTATCCTTCTGTACAACTACATTTCTTCTGCTTCTAGTTTTTCTCGTCTATGGGGATATTTTTAAGATTCACTGCCATATGAGAGGATTGATATTACATAGTAATCCAACATTCTTTTCTTTGTTTCTAACAATTTTTTTCCATTTCTCTTTCTTAGTTTCTGGGATATCTCTGTATTGCTAGCTCAATGCGTGTTCGAATTTCGGTGTCACATGTCCATCCTTCGTTAAAACATTTTTCAGGTATTTAATCATCTGTACTTGTTTGAAGTTAACATTTCCAATTTGTAACTCGCATCTTAGGCTTTTCCTCTTCCCGGTGACTCTACTTTGACTTCTTGCAGTTTATGGTGAGTCCTTTTTTCACTTTCTTTTACTACGCTGTCTAGAAAGTCATGGAGTTTTCTTTTCGTGTTCGCTGTCAACACAGTATCATATGCGTATATTGTTAAGATTACGCCCGCCGATAATAGGTCCTGGTACTGTGACCAGCTCCCTTAGGATAGCTTCGTCTTAGAGGTTGAATAAATCTGAGGGAAGAAACATCCTTGTCTTACGCCTCTTCCTATTTTTGTATAGCTTCTCAATTAATTTTCTATCCGTGTACATTCAGTTTGGTCCCTGTATAATTAAATAGATCTAGTTTCCCGAGCAGTTCAATGGATCGTTGTGTCGTACCTTGTCATATGCTTTTGCGTAATCTATAAAACATAAATACACATCCTTCTGCATATGTATTGCTCTCTCTCTCTCTCCCTCTCTCTCTCTCTCTCTCTCTCTCATCATTTTAATATCGATTCCTTTTTCCAGTGTCCTTGACGGAGCCGCACTAAATTTGTTCTGCTTCGCGGTCTATTCATCAAGATTCGCATCATTAGTGGAAATGCTATTCAGCTATGCGTTTCGCCAACTTAGAGTAGACGTTCCCTGGCTGGAATGAGAAAAAACCATGTGATAAAAGGGTATTTGAATATAGGGGAAAGAGAAAACAACCATAACAGATGTCGCAGCAAGAGAGTTGGTGGATTTGTACTAAAACCACTAATGTTAGCTAGGTTTACTTATCCCACTCCGAGTCTAAAGTTGTCGGAGAAAATATTTGATCTTGCAATTCAATGTCAACTATACACTGGATTTATATAGTTTTCATTATTAATATTTGCAATATTAATTTTGACTAGAAACTATAATCTTAAGTTATAAGTTTCTTAAATAAAACAAAAAACATAAGACAAAAGAAGAACTATTATAATTTCCATTAGTTTTCATTCATATTTACTGTTTTCATCACAACGCTCAGATCGTTACTCTACAACCGTTAAGCTAAGCAGAATCGGAAATAAAGAAGCGATCTCCGACCTGATTTGAAATAGGAATCCGATATAGAAGTCGCCTTTGCTGATTTGGTCACTAAGGCTTAACAGCTAAATCAAATATACAGCCATATCACTACTTTTTCCATTTAATTATTCAACCCATGTTATTTGTTTACTATCGAACAGTAGTAGTAGAATTCTTATCTGTAGTATTTTCATTAAAAAAATCGTTTTTCTTTTGATATCGTTGCTTTTTATTGTAACATTCAGGCCTTTACACTCTACGACCGTTAAATTAAGCAATTCCAATTGTAAATAAAAATGTAGATTCTGAAGAGACAAACTTTCAAATTGATTCTTGCTGGAAATATTTTAATAACTTAATTACAAATAATGATCTTTCGTTTTTATCCATTCGCTTATTCAGTAATGACATTTTATAGCATTTGATATTTTCAAAACTTTAGCTCAAACTTTTATTACATGTTTTTAATATATTTTTTGTAAGTGAAGCTACACCAGTTTATTGAAATCTTACTAGGAAATGTCTACTGTGTTAGTACCGATATTTGACAGCGTATTCAATGCAGTTCCGCCTCCATTTTCCAATAAAAATGGGTATCTGAGATATTACTGGTATTATGGATGAGAAGCTAATCAACGTACGCTTGAGCTAGAAAAATAGAAAAATTCGTAATGTTTACAAAACTTGTATTTTATAGGCGGGCAAAGACAGTATTGATTTCTCTCATGACGTTACTAGCAATTTCACCATTATACAATCAAAACTCTCTTTTTCTTTGTTGGGCATAAGAAAACGACTGACACTTGCACAAGTCAAAATATTTCCGGCCGGAAGTCAGATGGCTGGTTTCTCAATGAATTCACAAATGTGAATATGGATATAAAATTTGGACTAAGTAATTTTAGACTGAGGTATGTACAGGGTGTCACTAGTTATGAATGATGAGAAGAATCGATATGCTGCCAACATGTTTTGACATCTTTCATATTATAATTGGAGATGGTATAATCTGCCGACATCCGTTCGAAAAAAAATGCCAAAAAACAACTGGTATCCCTATAAAATGAATAATGAGGTCGCTCAAAAATTAATATCTCCTATTTTATTATGTTTGTCTACAACGTCAGAAATTCCGGGTATGGAAGTAGAGGCTAGACATACTAGACAATAACCTATAATTCTTTCTGACTTGTTATAGATGGTTTTAGACGTGAAATTCGTACGAAAATGAGTTGCGCCACTAAATTCCTCCATGCGGAAAAATTGCGCCCTTTGACATTCAGCGACGCCTGATGAAAATTTATGGAGAACAATTAGTGGGTGTGAGTACAGTTAGGCGGTGGGTACTGTGCGTTCTGGGCTGTGAACCTACAAAATGAAGAGCCCCTATCGCAGCCAATATTGCTAGGTGTGGAAAATATTATTATTATTTCTTTTTTTGTGATGAAAACGCGCTCTATCCAGTGGTGCTATTGTGTTCCCAGTGTCTGATTCTGTGGAAATATACAGAAGGTATAAATTTTCGAGCGTCCTTCGTAGTTTTCTCTGAAAATCTGTTTTAATGAGCGGTCTGTATGACAAAAATGACTAGCAGGTGTAATGTTTTTGTATGCAATTCTATTTTATTTTTTATTAAAATATTTGTTGTATTTAACGGCGTCTGGCAGTTAGAATAAAAAAAAAATTATACATCTAAACCAGTTCATACTGGTTTATTTTTTAGGTTACCAAAAAAGAAGCAGAAAAGTTTATGATTTGTTAGAAAATGAAATTTTATTCCTGTGCAATTTTTATTTTGCTGGAAGACGTATGACGATCCTATGCGCAGAGAACAAGTTTTATCAGTCTGAAATTCACATCTGATGTTTTCTCTTCTGACTTCTGTCTTAGCCATGCCACCTTTTCTATGTTATGCCTGTAGTAGTAATTTATTACATAAGCAATTTTACGATGGTTGTGACGTTTATTTGTATTAATACTTTGTGAAAAATACAAAGGACAAAAACATGCAAAGAAACGATTATTTTTGTAATCGAAATAGTAAGGAGTTGATTAAAGAAAAGTGATATTATATTTATATCCTGAAAATATATTGCTAGTAATTTTTCTATAGTGATGTATAGCAAAATATTTGGCTACAAATAACACTGAATCAGAAATAAAATTGTCATAGTTTAAATAAACAGGATAGAAATATAATTTTCGCAAATCGTACAAATAGCCATACATAAACGACATTCTTCAACTCACGATCATTTCAAGAAGAGTATTTAACACAAACAAATATGTGTGTCGTTTTTTAAGCTGGATTAATAACTCAAAGGGCAGATAGATATTTAAAAATTATATTTTCCAGTTTTCACTTTATAATAATTGTGATTTAAGATAATCATTTTAATCCATACCCTATTCAAAATCTCCTCTCATCTCTCTTATCTTCTTAACCACTCGCTAACTTTGCTAATTTTGTTGACTAATGCCGACCTTACGTGTCATCGGTCTTTCTTTTGCCTTCTCAGTTTAGGCCGGTGTGTTGTCTCGATAGGGTTGATTCGGGTTTCCCAAAATGTTACGATACTCTAGTGTTGATTCATCTATGTACGTTGTGTACCACAGTTTAGAATAAATAATTCTTAATTAAAGACGTGGTAACCTTTGTCTCTTTGCGCCCAAGAGAATCAGGACTGGAATAAGAAATTATTCAGTATAATGCACAACACTATTGATAACTCAATAAACCTTTTGTTAATTGAATATAAAGAAAAACTGGTGAATAAAAGGATTTAGTGAAGGATTAAGCTCTCTCCCTGCCGGATGGTATTGTGACATCTAGTAGTAACCGCTAAAGTAATGACCAGCCAGTCAACTCTAACTCAATACTTCTGTCATGCGTGCGTCTGTGTGTTCGTTTCGGCCATGAGGATTGAATTCCGGGTGTGTTCTTTAGCGACGGCTCCTTTACGATGTAATCCTGGGCAAATCTGAGCTGATTCTTTCCTGGGCCTGCCTATACGTGTGATTCTTGGGCCTAGTGGGCTTTTGTTTATATAGATGAGCCGCATTTAAAATTTGACATTGATATATCTAATTTCTCCACATTGACCGTCTTAATTTAAGGAAATCTGTTAATAACCACATACCATTCTCTTGGTTTTTAGAAAGTTCTGTCCTTTCTTTCTGTAAAGATAATGGTGTTTGGGGCTTACATCATCAATGTAAACAAACCTCAAGTTTGGGAATTAGGCATAACCCAGACACCTTCTTTGTTTAAAAGAATTTATGTCATTCTTTTTTGTAGGGATATATGTGTCTTGAACAGACAGTATAAATGTAAACGAAATCCAAGTTTGTGATTTAAGCATAATCCAAATGTCTTCTTTGTTTAAAGAAATTATATAATTAAGTTTATAATTAGACTCAGTAAAATGTTAATATTTGTTATTCATAAAAATTGTTCTGCTTCAAGTTGATGTACAAATAAATGCAATTATTTTTGTATTATAGAAAAATAAAAATGCATCACATCAAACTTTAAAATGAATGTTTCTCTGAAGTAACTTTTTCAACTTATGACTATTCAATTTACGAGCTAAGATATATGCGTTTTACATAATAGAATTGTGAAATACTAGGTTAAATATGACAGTTGACAAAACCTCTTGATCAGGAAATAAAATCGAAATTAAGCTAATAATTACAGGTTATAAATATTCAGACAGCATTGTGTGTATAAAATTAATTTATAATCTCATAATTCGCCGGCGTACGCACGACCGACAGCGATTACCAGTTTCTTGCGCCCTAATTCACATAGTCGTCAGGCGGTCGGCACTCGTCTGTTTGATGATATATCATTTATAGCTTTTCGGCTGACTCAGTTGTTACAATGAGAATAGCTAGCGAATACATACAATGTATTCACCAACTAAAATCACCGCAGGGGAAATACCCATACGGCTGAAGATCGAATTACCGAAAAATCACTTTTATTTGTGGGAGAGGGAAATCCCCCAAAGATCATAATAAATTTACAAGTGGGCCAACAAAAAAATGTGCTTCTGTGTTTATATCGTATGTGTATGTAGGATAGACCCGTTTAATATTTGTAGATAATATAGATTCTTGAAACATATATAAACCACACAATAACCATCCTGGTAGCGTAGGACATACACACACACACTGGTGATAACATTTTCTGCGCGAACCATCGGTAATTACCTAAATACCATGATAAATTTAGTTTCGGATTTAAATTTGCTATCTGCTGTTCTAATATTAACTTTTTTGCTCTTTTACTTTAACCCCATAAAAAGACGAGGCGTGAAATGGAATCTTTTTGCTAATTTTACTCGTTATGTTCATATTTCTTTCATAGTATCAAATGAGCAAAATGATTATGATAATTTAAATCGTTATTTCTTGACAAAATAACGTTTCAATACAAATAACATAAGACTGTCACACTTTGTTAAAAAGGGGCTTACTTTTAAAATAAAGGCATCTAAGAATAAATCACAGAAATTTTGTTACTTGTGGTTTTAAAAGTGTAATTTCAGCTTCGAGCCAATATATAAATTCAGTTTTGAGATTTAGGTTAAGAAATAACTTTTGAAGAAATCCTAAAATTGAAAAATATTTAGTTTGATACTAGTGTACAAAAACAGCAGATAGACTGATCAATATCTTAATTCTGTATTAAGTATACATTTTTTCTTTTTTTCAAGTATGAAATATTTTTCTCCTAATGCAGTGAGAAAACAAAAAAAAAATTTAAATATGTTGATGTATTTTATAAGCATCTTACCTGCTACCATCAATAAACTGACAACTGCCTTTCAAGCAATATGGCTTCTGATGTCATATACATCTACATTTGGCCAAAGTCCTACGAAAATGGGAATCATTTTATTTAATATTATGCAGAACCAAAAATTTGATAAGTGTATTCCAAGAAGATATATTAATATATTGCCTATGAGAAGCTAAATATAAAATGAAGTATATAAACTTCATGCGTAAAACTTACTTGAAATATTACTTGGCAGTTGTATTTTCCCCGAAAAAGTGAGTTATCTCCCTTGTTTATTCTTCTTTTTCACCTTTCTTCCACTTGGTTAAAAATGATTTATTGTGTTTTCATATGTAATTAAAAAGCTTTTATTTTTCTTCAAAGTCTAGTTTTCACTTGTCTTTGATTTAAAGTCAACACCGTTTTGTTTACTTTTAGTCTAAACGTTTTTCTACATTCATTATTAACGTGAGTTTCCTTATTTATTGCAGAACCGTGTTTAATGCTTTTCCATATCAGAAACGGTATTCTGAATTACCTTTATCAAGACATTTATCTTTCTAGTTCTTACTAAATAAAAATAAGAACTAGACGATATCCCTAGACATGAGCAGCGGAACGAGAACTGTCTATCTCCGTAGATTAAATAAAGGATCCAGTTCAGAATTCCTTGTAGGTTAACAAGATAACTATACATCTGAGAAAGGCCTAAGGGGACAACAGTCGAAATTTTATGACTACAACAATAACGATAAGGACAGTAATCCAAATATAAATAGTGTAAAATAACTCCTCATCCCAGAAATTCAGATAGAAAATATGCAGAACCTGTTTTCATATTAATTACTTGTTTATACTGTTTTTAGGAAATTTAAGTTTGGATACGAAGTTTTTTAATAATGTTTAAGCAAGACATTTTATCATCACTAAGCATTATTTATAAATGAATAAAACAGAAATATTATTCATGGTTCTATCAGCATTCAAAATATTTTACCCCTTCGTCAATTACGTTCTTTCATTTATTTAGTTGTTCTTCCTCGCTCCAACTTTCTAACCTTTGTAGCTCTAATCAGTGCTTGTCTACTTACCATCTTTTCACCCCAAATTATTAGTTATGTTACTCGATGTTTCGCTCTTTTCCGCTTGCTTTGAGTAAGTCCTGTGAGTGTTACATTATCACAGCCTACTTTCCTCACTATGTATCCCAAAAATCTTTCTGATTCTAAGTATAAGCGCCCTCTTTGTTTCCTTAAAACTTCCTCGTTGCTTACATGTCCCGTCCATAATATCGTCAGTATCATTCTGTAAAACCACATCGCTATTGCCTCATGTCTCTTATCAATTTATGAGGAAAGTAGTATTACATAGCATTTCAACACTATTTTCTGTGTTTCTACTAAAATTTGCTTGTTTCTTAATACTTTGTTTTGCTTTGAGAGGCATCTTTTTCTATGCCAATTGGCCTTTTAAGAATCATTGATTATTCGATTATCACCTTTTTTTGTTTTTGCTCTCAGTTTCTATAACTGTAATTCCTTGTTCATTACTGTTTCTTCAATTGTCTCTATTTTTATTTCTCTCTCTTTTCCGACTCTCTTTAATATTTTCTGTCTTTTTTCTCATTTTTTTTATTTATACATTTATTTTACGAGGACCATGCTACATATAGTTAATCATGTCCATATCGGAGTCGATTTTTCCTCAGTTATCGCTCTAAAACGGCCGTTTTAGCCTTTAATGGAAGTTAGTCGTCATATACCTTTATTTGTGCAGGAAAACCAATATTGATTGAATTTGTTCGATCATGGACTTAACCTTATAACACTTGGCTTACATTCGTCGACTCGCAGCCCAATTTTCAATCTATCTTAGATTCGTACACTATGACTGATTGATTAGCTAATAGGAACAGCTAACTTTTAAATCAATAGCGATACACCGATATGAATAAAAAAGAAAAACGGGAATTTATAACAAAAAATTGCATTGAGCTGCTTGTAAAAGGAAAATATAAAAAACAACAAAAAAGCAAACGACGTTTAAGGCAAATGCTCATTCATGTTTATAACAATCCAGCTAAACTGTTTTGTATTGAAATTTCACTGTCGTCTGCCTCTTACAATAACAGCCAACCTATATTTTCTATTTTTCCTTCTTTTACACTCGCTCTCTCATTAGTTCTCCGTTTAGGATTTTATACAATTCTCTCTTATGGCTTTTCTTATTTGTGTCTTGTTATTTCTTTTGAAGCGCTAGCGTTTGGATAGACCGACGAGACCATTTCCTGATTAATTTTGTACTGTCTTTGGATTTGTACTTCAACAAAAAGAAAATAATATCTGAAGCTAAGATTCTGTTGTTTTCATTCTATAGATTTATCTCAATACACGAGCATATTTTCTTGATATTATTCACCAGACTTCACATGCATTATGATGCAAATGAATTTTCTGTACAAAAACACACCCATAAAACATTGGGGGTGCAGGTAGCTTAACGCTTATCAGCGTGGAAAGCGTAATTGAGTGCTTGCTGAAAAAGGCATGAATCTATTTATCCCTCTTATGTGTTAAATAGAAGGTATGCTGGACTTTCTCACCTAAGGAAATATATGGCATTGGTTGATCGATCAGACAGCACTATTTTCGGTTGAAATTTATAAAATCTTTCTCTTAAAGGACTTTTTCAGGAAAACAGGCTTCTCAAGTCCAGTAGGTTTTATCGCTATTTCCAGTATTGGTGTTACCTTCCAAATCTCTTATTTGAAGTGGAGTGGAACGTTAACATCTTGATTAATGATGTAGTTTCTGTTATTTGGCACAGTTATTTGCTTGTAATCGCCAGTCCACAATGTTCAAAGAAGTATGATTCTTGTCAAGACTCTCAGGCTTTACTTGCTCAAAGCCTTTTGTCACCATCGATCTTAGAAGTGGTTGTATAAATCTGACAGTTTAGATATCTCTGAACGGGTTTAGTGCCATGCATGGCCTCCATATGAAAGTCTCGATCTGGCAAGGTTATTTGAGAACACGACTCGTGTTTTCAGGTTGATGTTTTGCCTTCATAGCAGTTTGCTGTGTTAGGCGAAATTACCTCTGGAAAAGCCTATTCTATATTCAATTTCTTTTTCTCATATTTAATTTGTTATAGCTGATCCATACTCCGAGATATCTGGAGTTTCTAGTATTTACTAATTCCACATCCTATATTTTATGATGGATTCAGCGTAGGTACCATCACTGCTTTCATTCCAATTCCAGATCCTAATTTTTGTTTTGGAAAAGTTTATCTTGAGTCCCATTTCATGGAATACTTCATAGAGGATGCTGATTTTCTGTTCAAAATCATTCTTATACCAAATATGAACACTTATGTCATCAGTATAGACCACCTCATCATCAGTACATTGGCAGGAGCGTTGAGATGTGGTGTGAAATGTTTATATGATTAGTGCCCAGAGAGGTAGGCAATTTCTTGGAGTTGCTTGATGACATATAAACCATCTTTGCATCTATTTCCGGAACGAAAACAAAACTGGGTCGTGAGGAGTTGACTTTCATAAAACGATTAGAGTCATGTTAATAAAATGTGCATTAATACTTTCATCATGAGAAATGAGATGCATCTATATGTGTGGGCGTCTTGAGATCTACCTTTCCATTTCCATAATGTATTAATGCGTGATAGACCCCACTTTTTGGGGGTGTATTTCTGATTAAAATAGGACTTGTTATTGAATTAATGTAGAAAGAAAGTTATTTTCAAAAGTTCAGCTTCAATGGCTGATGATTCTTTATTATTCCTTTGTTTTTTAATAGCTTTCTTAATTTCCTCATCAGTAGGTTCATTTTTGTTTGTTTGGGGATGGGTTTTGTAATGGTTGGATGAATATTGGTATATATGTTCTGCGGACATATTATATTTAGTCTTGTCAGGATTGAAATGCGACTCAGTATTATTTAGACCAGGTTATTTTTCTGTGAGGTTTTCATTGTATGATATTATCGCGGTTTTTCACTTTTCTCTACATTTTAACACATTGTTTATGCTATTTGTCTTCATTAATATCATTTCCAATTTCCCGGAGATACTGGTTTCTCAAAGAATTAACTTCTTTTTAATTTTCTTTGTTAATTGTTGGGTATTTTCCCTTCTATTTTTCCTCATATCTTTGTTTCTTTCTTGTATCAGTTTTTTCAACTGAAGATTATCGTTCCATGAGTGAGCTATTTTGTTAGTTGATGTCCTTTTAGTTACAAATCATCTGTGATCTGATTCAAAGTTGGAGGTAAAAAGAACCCTGATCAAGCAATTTATAAAGAATCTCTGGATATTTAATTATCTTTTCTGTGCTCTATTAAAGAAGTGCCTGTCTCCAAAATGTTGAAAATTTGAGTTATAATTCATCTCACTGACCGCTGAATTTTATAATTTTCCGTCCTTTGAAATACTATGGCGAATGTCTGATTCCCGTCAGTTTCCAACTATACTAATTCATATTTCCTATAAAAGTAAACGCGTATTTTGCAACGACGAAATTTCAGAGAAAATAATGTGCTGTTATAAAAAAAAAGTTACTGGAAACAATCATTATTAGTTTAAAACATATATTTCTATCAATTTTAATTGAATAAGATCTTGTAATAAAACAAGGGATATGTGGGTGGTGTAATTTATAGCTGAATGTAAAATCGGTGCTGAATTCGAATTCCAGTCGAGTTTCTTACATTGACTTACGAGCAAATATCCCTGCGAATGGTATAAATCCATCTCCTTTTACCCGGTTATTGGTTAAATGGTAATACTTGTATCTGAAAAAATCATTGTTATCTAAAATAATTTACTGTAATAATAAATTTTTAAAAAATTACTGTTATAATCTAAATTATGTTTCGGCTTTAAATATCTCACAAATGATTGATATAAAAAAATGTATTATTCAAAGCAATGAAACCAAAGTTTTTACATTCATTTACTTCCATGCTGTCAGCAATTTAATATAGCAATCATTTTTCAAAATATTTATTCTTATTAAGCGTTCTTTTATCATAACTATGTGCCAGACTTTATGATTAATGTATATCTATCAAAAAGTTTGTTCATTTAAGTAAATGCTCTACTTAATAAGCGAACGAACTTTTATATATATATATATATATATATATATATATATATATATATATATATATATATATATATATATATATATATATATATATATATATATATATATATATATATATATATATATATATATATATATTTCATTACCTGATCTAACATCGAACATTGATGTCTTTAGTGGTTCTGTAGATATATCGTTGATTAGTCATCTATTGCTTTCATCTAGTGGTAGTGAGTTCAACCCCTGGAGCAGGTAGTGAAATATGCTCAAGTTTAGTCGGAGTGAACATGAATCGACACCACAAAGAGAAAAATAACAATAACCAACAACTAAGTTATCCCAAATAATATAAGCCTGAGAGTACTTAGCCGAAATGTTGAGTGTCTGATAAAATCATTATCAATCAAAGACGAGAACAGTAGTTCGAATGAGTGAAATTACCATTACATAATTCCGCTTCTTTCTTAGCACGTACGTTACACACTGTCAGTACGTCATAAATAATGGACTATTCCATCTTGATTGCGAGGACAAAGGGAAGACATTGTTTGGATTCAGTGAGAAAAAAGAAAGGTGATAACACTACCATGTGCTTAATGTGTACTTCAGTGAAATGAAAAGAACTTGTCAATTTCATTTTTTCCACTTTTAACTTTACTTCTTTCAATAAGAACATATATTTATATATAATTGCAATATTCTATTAAAGTTGTTAAACTCAAATATTTAACGATGCAATAGGGGAATTTCATAGTGTATTTTATAGTCGTGGAATTCGCAATGAGCTTATTTAATCATTAACTTCAGAATTAAAATTCATCGGAACATTCAAATAAGAAAACTGTGAAATTTCCACGGGTATTGTCAGTATTGATAATTCCTTACGTAAAAATAACACAAAAATATTATTGACTTTTTTATATCAGGGGCTATTTTAAATGTTTCATTTTTTTGCTCTAAAAATAATATTTAATTTATTTGGTTGGAGTTGTTGAAAATATATAAAAACAAAATGTACTACTACCAAAATAATGCCATAGCGATAAAAAAGAACTATTTTGAACTATAGAGTTTGATGTAGTCCTATTTTTAATGTCATATATTTTCAAGACTAAGCGATTATGGCTCTCTACAGACATGATGGCAATTGCCAGATAATGAAGATTATCTGTGAATTGCCATCACATCTTGGTTAAAATAGTGGAATGTTTTCTAGATGCCTTCGCCACGAACTTCAATTCACAGTTGGCTTTTTAGTCTGGTTATCTATCAAGGCAAGTGAACCCAGTCTACTCTACAGTTTAACATGTACCTACGAGCAAAAGAAATGGCTTCATGCATTTCCAAAGAGTATTAAGAGTAGACGCAGTAGTGTAGGCCGGTATTGAACTTGGATCGCAACTTCCTCTTTCTGTATCGACAGTCATTGAGATTTCGTGTAGATTAGATAAAGGGAAATATCAACTCAGTGTTTTTTATATGCCATTGTTTTGTTTGTGTCAAAGTTTCTTCTGGAATTAGTTTTCTATTTCTAACTACGATTACTCGAGATTACGAGTTTATACCTGGAATTAAAAAAAAAATATCTTTTTGCTAAATGACTCTGTACAGGTATCCATATGTTGTTAAGAATAATTACTTCAGCACAAGATAAAAGACATTTTCTCCCTCTGCAACGATCGATCTAAAACGAAATTTTAGGGGAAGAAATGAAACAGAAAATTTCATTCACAGAACAGAAGATTGAGTTCTGTTGATTTTGTTCTGTCAATTTCTTACATTAGTTCTCTTGCCTATTTCACTACTTTGGTGGGGTAGCATGTGTTTTTGTCTTTCTATAGCACCAAATTAAATAATGTTGCATTCTCGTTGTTACTTGTGGAGACGTAGTCATAGTGTTTTCAGTCTAAGAGTCTCCCAGAATAGCTTCTGTAAGAGTTGCGTCGTATTATTTAATCATTTCGCTCCAAGCAGGACAATAAAGCCACTAAAACGAAAAGGGATACAGGAATTAAGAAGACGGAAGATGACGATTGCATTTAAATTTTGGAAGTTGACTGGAAAGCAAGAAACCGGAATAGGGTTACACAAGTGAATTGGTCGAAAACCTTCGATTGGTAAATTCTGGGGATACAGATATGAAGAGACATCTGTGAACGACAGTTCCATGAACATAATTTTTCTTTGGCTTCTCTATAATCTAAACGCAAACACAACGTATAGGAAAATAATTGCAATTCTCGTTTTTGTTATCTATCAAAGCAATGTCTAATGCATAATACAAGCTCCACCGTGATTCCAGTTGCAAAGAAACATATACAGTCAAAATTGAGAACAAATATGAAACTTTAGAACTAGACAGTGACGCAAAGTGAAACAATTTAAAGGAATCATGAATAACAACAGCCGAAATTCCTCCCGGGGGTAAAAAATGATAAGAGAAGTGGATGACAATTAAAGTTGTCGACCTAATTAAAGAGGGACATTAGATAATGGCAAGGAATGATGCAGAATATATAAGGCTAAACAAAACATCAGAAACAGGTGTAATTAAGCAAACGCGGAATAGCTTTACAAGAAATGTAAACAACCTCACAAACAGGTGTATGCACAAAAAGATAAAAGAAACAACAGACCAGAAAGCGTGCTCTTTCGTAGGATGCACAAACTCTAATGGGAACAAACATAATGAAAAAGAAAAATACTACATTAGATTGAACAGCTATTCCATGACAACACAAGAGCATAATATACAATACATAAAAGCATGTAATATGCTAAAAACCTTAAAAAATTTAGGGATTGATAAGATTATCAAAGTGATAAACAAAATATATGTCAGCGGCGAAATACTGAATGAACAAGGGAACACGCCACGAAGAGAGTCCAACGCTTTATACTGCAACACTTATGATAAATGGTCGTGTAATCATGAAAGTGCAGACTAACAGTGGGTGGGGAAATTTCTGATTGGAAAACGTTTATCATTGTATTTCAGTTATGTAAAATCTTATACGAAGGTATGTGCACATACATATATAATAATTTCAAAGTAGGAAGCAGCTTAATGTCAGACGCATGCGTTCTTATTTTAAAGTTCTGATAATAGAAGGTGAAATTCTAACCATGACGATATTGTTTTTATTTCTTGCGAGAATATCTGAAAGCTATACGAAAATGTCGCTTTTGTGGGAGTGTTGAAAAGATCGCAGCGAGACCAAGAAGCACTTTCCTCCTCCCAACAAAAGGAAATTCTAATGTTTGGTGATTTGATTAAGTTTTGGGTAGTGGGTTAGGACAATAATTTTTTAGACCTCTTGTCTTACATAAAGCATCAGTCTCAGTAATATATATACCCGTATCTGACTATGCATTCTCTTTATTGATGTACATGTACAAAAATTATGCGCTTTTTGGATGTAGAATGCTTAATTAGGGCTTGGTATTCATAAAAAATCCTTCTTTTAAATTTGACGATTGTTTACTATAAGAAAAATGCAAATTCAAAATTCTAGAGATTCTTGACAAAAGCTAAATAAGAATCTGCAATGTCATCAGTCCTGACCTGACATCTCAACTTCAGTCACTTTCTAACGCCGCTTCTCTGTATTAATTCTATAAATACTTCCATGGTGATTGTACTGATTATCTTTTTTCTTTGGTACCTGATCTTCTCGAATTTAATCGCAGTACTAGATTGACAGATAAGTCTCATCATTTTACTGTTGAAATTGCGACATGTAACCCTAATACGGATAGTTTTTTTCTTTTGCACTTCTCGCTTGTGGAATTCTCTTTCGGCTTCTTACATTCTTGACAACTATGATCTTCAAAAATTTAAATGCAACGTCAAACACTATCTTCTGTTTCCTCAAATTCTGGTCTTTTATTTTCCTTTCTCTCCTCAACGTTTCCTTGGTTTCTTTCATTATCTGTAACTCCTTGCGTCTCAATGGCTTATCGCCTTGCTTGGAGTGAAATGATGAAAAAATAATTCGTTTTCCCTTCTCTGTTATTCATGCGATTCTATGTTATTAATGGTAATTGGCAGAACGAGCCACAACTGCCTTTCCGAATAAATTCGTATTCGTGTTTCAGTTTGATAATCCGCAAGAGGATAAGATTATGTAAAGATCAATGAACTGTATTTATCTTTCTAGGGAATGATCGATTGATTGATCTTTCTTTTTTCCTTGAGAACAGAAGCAATCGAAAGTCCTTTCGGGAGTGTTGTGTATTTGATGTCGCTAGATTAGTTCTACTTAGATCGTGATCATAACAAGAAGGGCCAGTGCTTATTGTGAAGATGATGTCCGTTTGACCACGAGGTTTTGCTGAAATAATAATGTCAGTTATTGTTAGTTAGTAGCAAGATGATCGATTCAGAACAAAAGTAATCATAACAAGCATGATAAAGACAGAATATGCTTATATACAGCGGCTGTGATATGAGAAGAAAGTATGAAAGTATTTTTAATGAAGAATTAGATATATCTATTTTCTCGGGAAGTTAGTTTTTCGTTGTGAGTGTATTTGGATGAAATTATTCTGTTTTTTCTGTTGTGGTACCTGAGAGTATTGCGTATTTTCCATTGACGGCAATGTTCAAGATAGCCAAGATTTCAAATGTTTATTTTCAAGACAGCTAGGCTTTCCCCACCAAAAAGATTTTCGCTAAACAACCTTCTTTAGTCACTTCCTCTTCGTTCCAAGTCTTCAGCTATGCTTAATAAATGTCAAATTATTTTGAGTGATATTATTTTTCTCTGGTAGAATGCTGAGGATGTATTTTTGAAGTCATGGAAATCGTTGTGTCATGACTGAGACAAAAATAGGTTATAAGACGAAGATTGACTAATCTAGCTAAGAGAGTACATATTATTGAACACTATTAAAGATTAAGAAAAAAAGGGACGTATAGATAACTGAAAATTCTTGGCCATTAGGAAAGAAGGTTTGAAAATTATGGCACTCATAGGGCATATTTAATGTAAGAGAGACCGGGACCTCTACCTAACGAAGGTGTGTAAATGGATGGTAGAAAAGGGAGTGAAAGAGATAGTAAAAGATTAAATATTGTAAAAAGTACAAAGTATAGGAAGTTATGGTGAGCTATGATCGCCCACATTTTGATATAACACATAGAAGTAAAGCTCAGCTTCTGGAAACACTAATGAAGGTGAAACCTAAACTTTAAAATAACTGGGAGTGAAACGTACTTAACTAGAACCAACATATATTATTTGTGATATGTGAGCAAGACTTTCAAATTTTCTTAGAGAATCTTTACAATTTACAAGTATAAAGTAATAAACATAAATCTTCCGGGATCATCAGGAATTCAAAAGCCAACATGGACTGCATCCTCCATGAATGAAAAGTAAAGTGCTTCCAGGGCGATAATCAAACAAATAAACAACACTGATCGAACGAAATATTTCTACATCTAAAGGGAAATAACTCAACCAGGACAAAACAAGATTTGTCTACCTTGAACTATTTATAAAAAGAATAGAAAAAGAAACAATTATCAAAAATCGTTGATTGGATTATTATAGGATTAGATAAGTAAACCATTGAACATTTATCACAATTTTTATATTTTCTTTCCTTTATATTCTTTGTTTATCGTTTCCTCCTTCCTCCACTCTATATCTTTATTATATTAAAATAAGTGTAACTTTACATCTCGTGTTTGTTTTGTATACGTTATCCATGCTTGTCCCTAATTGAGTAGAAAATCTCACTTTATTTTTCTTTTAGGCGAACCGCGTTCCAGCCATAGGTTTAAATTTTGTTGTGAGATAAAATCCGTAACAGTGTAAGCAATAATAAAAAAAACAAAACGATCAATCAGAGTAATTCTAGAAGATAATGTTTTTAAGGTGTGCAGTCTTTGTTATTATGGTGCTTAAAATAATAAAAAAATAAGTAAGCAAACAAAAATATAAGTAAGCAAATTTATATAGTCGATATGTATATATGTACATGTTTCTGTCCTAAAATCCAGAGAATTTGAGTACACGGAGAAACTGAATGAAGTACACTTTTACAGCTGTACTTTCAAGCACCATGATAACACTTCGTCTCCTTTAAAGAACCACTTTGAAGGAGGCGATGAAAATTAGATTTTAATGTAATTTTTTACTTTCGAATTTTCTATAACTTTTAGTTTGGTTTTTGTGTGTGTGTGTGTGTGTGTGTGTGTGTGTGTGTGTGTGTGTGTGTGTGTGTGTGTGTGTGTGTCCTTGGGGTCGTGTGCGAAAAAATATAAAATGCGAAGCGTAGAAATTGTCTCAGTAGAAATCAAATAATCAGTTTTTTATTCGATTTTGTATTTTTCACTACATTCCAATCTATACCTCTCTGTCCTTATTTTTTATTTCTATTCTTCTCAATTAAGAAATTACCATATTGCTTTTCATTAATTTCTCATGTGATCTGACAATGGTTTTAATCAGAAGATATTTAATTTCATTAAAAGTGTTATGTTGCATGATCTTAATATAAAATATTTATGTCGAATACAGCATCCGCTTATCGCTGGTATCTCAAATGTAATATTCTATGAAAGAGAGAAACCTAAATTTAAAAAATGTATACATACACACAGATAGATAAGGAGATGTATAACTATGGAGTTGAGAGAGAGAGAGAGAGAGAGTGTGTGTGTGTGTGTGTGTGTGTGTGTGTGTGTGTGTGTGTGTGTGTGTGTGTGTGTGTGTGTGTGTGTGTGTGTGTGTGTGTGTGTTTGTGTAAAAATAGGTATGGTGTTATGAAAATGTAAATGAATTTATTACCAACGCAAAGCTGTATATTTTGATACGTTCTCATTTCAATAAATATTGCTTGCGCAGCTGCACACAAGCACGTATGTATTTCCGAAACGGCACACTTAGTCATCTTCTTAATCTACGCCAGGATTCAATGTCTGTGATCAATATGAATATGATTGATTTTATTGGCAAGAAAAATCGGCTTGTCATAGGTAAAGAAAGTAAATAACCGATTGTAACTGTCGACCGGTCTTTTCGTATTTGATCCTGAATATAACAAATGACAGGAAATAAAAACAGAGCGTAATGCGAGAGCTTAGGTGAATTTTGTATTACCTGCTTCATAGTAAACGTTAACGTTTATTTTATTAACTCGATCACATGACTTGTACTTACGCCATTTCAATGACTTCCCGACAAATTACAGTTGGACAGACGAACATACTTTATTGTCACAACGGTAAGCATACAATGTTTGCAGTAAATAAAGTTTGCTCACTTCAGAGAATACCGCTAGATTGATTCAAGTGTCTTTGAGGAACAAAGCTAATTTAAATTTCGAAAGGAATATTGTGCCCTATATTTTTAAAAATTGTCTTCTTTAGAGATGTTCAGGTTTCTGCTTTGTTCTCGTCAAGTTATTAGTGACAACTTGTTTATACTTGAAACCAGTTCAAGTTTAGTATATATCAATGAACCAATATATTTATCCCGACTTTCATTCATTAACGATTCAGGATCGTGCTTTTTATATAGATCTCTATTTTTTGCGTAACATAATTGTTTTTTTTTTTTTTCATCAGTTTGCAAGTAGACTGTTTTATCTACTTACAATTAGAAAGGAATTGGTTGCTTTCTAAATCAACTTTCGAAATTCGGGCTCTATCCTAGGTTCAGGCTTACGGGTACATCACGTTGAATCACTGGTTCACTTACAATCGCCGAAGTTAAGCAGCGTCGAGTCTGGCCGGTACCTAAATTGGTGACCGCTTGGGAAGAGGTGCTGTAAGCATTAATGTTCGGGTGGTGTAATGGATAATAGCTCGGAATTCTTAATCGGAAAGTTGAGTTCCAATTCCAGTTGCGGTCATTACATTCACGTGCCCGCAATTAACTTTGAGAAAGGTATGAATCCACCTCTTCTCTCCACCAGTATAGGTTAATTAGTAAGAATTATATCACTAAACAAAATTTATCGCCTCAAAAATTCTTACAATCTAGAAATATTTTCTGGCTGTAAATAATCTGCAAAGGCTTGATAAGTTGTAGAAAACGAATCAATCAATATCTTGGGTTCGAAAATTGATATCGGGAGAAAGCATGTTACTACTTCGAAATGTGGATCGAACTGTACCGTTTTATATATTTGTTTTGGCAAATTGTTTAATGATATGAATACATTTTATCCAGAATGCCTTCGACAATTACTTAAAATTCAAGAAATCTCGGTAAGCCAAAAAGAAATTGCTTTCCAAATTATTGTATTCAATTTCTGAAGATTGTTAAATACAACATGTTTTCATTTTATATTTAAAACCAAGCAGAAAGATGTAGTAGTAAGTATAGAAGGAACTCACGGGCAATACCTCAATCCTCAACTGGAGCTTCATACAAAATTCGAAAATAAATCCTAAAACCAGGTTTGACATGAAAAATCAACCAACCTAAACATCACAAGCAAATATTTACGACAGTATCTGCTTTCTGTGAAGTGTTATGTTAACTGGCACATAATCAGAAGTGTTCATTGAACACATTATTTTAGTAATGCCCTTCAAATTGAGTTTGCTAAGGATTGATTTACAGTGAGACCTCTACCCTCTCCCTTTAAAGCTAAACTTAAATATCTGCAAAACATCTCTTATCCAACATACCTTAGTAATGGAATTTACTCTTTTACTTCTAAACTATTACAAACATTATCATCAGTCCCATGACCCGGATGTAGTCATAGCGTCGCTGAGCACTAGACTAGATCCCTCTTTATGTTGTGGTTGTGTACCAGTATCTGAGTCAATATGAAGGATCTTCTAGCGAATTTTACTTTTCTATTTTTACTTTTTCTGCCACTTCGTATTTTACTTAAGGTGGTACATTGTGGGATGGTGGAATTATTGTTAGCTCTTGTGACGTGATCATACCATTTCAACTTTCCCTTTTTGACGGTTATTATGAGGTCTTTTGACAGGCCTCTTTCTTGCCTGATAGTGTCTATTACAGCCTCATTTGTAATGCGGTGTACGGATACGATTCTTACTAAAGTTCTGTAGCATCACATTTCTAATGCTTAGATTCTTCACTGTAGTTATACTGTTAATGTCCTAGATTCACAGGTTTATAGAAAGATTGAGAGGGACAATTCTCGCAACATTTTGATCTTTAATTTCAGACAGATGTTTTTGTCTTTCCAGAGAGATTTTATTTTTACGACTGCTGCCATTATTATTTCGCTGTCTTCGCTACTCGATCCAAGATATTTGAATATGCGCACTACTATAAATTTATGACTATTGACTTGCTTGGTTTTAGGCATTAATCTCCATGCCGTATCTGGAGGCTGTTTCATCCAGGTTCTTTATTAGAGTATGAGTTTCTATTCTTTGCCAGCTAGGCCACCTATTTTACTTATTTTCGTCTATTCTCAGATTTGACACTCAGAGAGAAATATTTATATTAGACTGATATTATCGTGATAGGTTTTTTACAAAATCTTTGAATTAAATGGCATTTATCAGAAGGAAGAAAAGGCGGTAGAAATCTTCGGAAAACCTAAAAAGCAGCCTAAAAAACTCTACCATAAACGAAGATGGATCAGTAAATCCATAGACAGACACGTTGTTATTTAGTGAATTTTAATGTAAGAAATGTATAACGTTCGATTGATATGTAGTTGATATTCACTTCTGAATTAAGTGCATTGACAAGAAATTATAGTGAAAAAAATTAGCTGAATAAAATAGTTTCACGATTAGGCTGCGTACGTTATGAAGTTGCTTGTGTGTACATGCATACATACATATATATATATATATATATATATATATATATATATATATATATATATATATAGAGAGAGAGAGAGAGAGAGAGAGAGAAAGGGAAATGAAACTGCTTGTGGGTGTATATATAAATGATAACTCGAAAATTATTTATAAAAGCAGATAAATCCAGGAGAATCTATAAAATTGAAACCAGCAATTACAATAAACTAGTTGAAAAAGAAGTCACTAAATTTTACAAAACCACTAATAACGAAACGGAAGATAATATAAGCAAAGAATTTCAAATATATCCGCTAAAACAAAATTAGACAATTGTATAAAACAATTTGCAAAAGTAGAACCATTTATTAAATTAAAAGAGCATAAGGAAAACTTCACAACCAAACCAACATGCATATTACTAAACCCCACAAAAAGTAATATTGGGAAAATAAGCAAACAAACAATAGAAAAAATACGCTCAAAACTAAGAAAAATCCTAAACGAAATCAATGGAAAAATACTAAAGCAACAATTAATTGGATTAATAACATTAGTAACAAAGAAAACTGTTTCTTCATACAATTAGACATAAAAGATTTTTACCTATCCCTTAATGAACATACACTAAACAACGCATTAAACTTAGCAGAACATTACATCAATATCCCCAATGAGGACATAAAATATAATTAAACAATATAATTAAATCAATATTATACCACAATAAACAAAATATGGATAAAAAAGGACCAAAATAATAACAATAATTTTATTTAATAATCTTTGACGTAATATTGGGTAGCTATGATGGCGCTAGGGTATGCGAACTCAGAGGCATATACATAGTCAATAAATTAACAAATATTATTGTTAAAAAGATATAGGTCTATGCAGGGACGACAAATAAAAAACGAAATAATAGCCGAGTGAACACATATAAATATGTATGTATCCATTTAAGCATTAACTTCATTGGTATCATATATATATATATATATATATATATATATATATATATATCTGAGAAAAATACCAGTTATTCATCTAAAAATGTAAATAAGCAAAATATAACTTACCTAGTACAAAAACTAAAATTCCCATAAATGAAAATAAATAAACAAATAAAAATAGGTCACGTGTCTAGAGCTGGAAAAAACAGACTAAGTCTGCTACAGATTTAAAAAGAAAAACGAAAAAAAGGCAAAGTGATAACTACACACGTCCGTGCAGATGGACAAACGCGCGGACTAGAGCACACACAAACACAGTGAATACAGTGGAAAAATAAAAAAATAAAACCATATAAGCAGTAAATTGATGATACCTAATGAAGAGTGGACGAACATGTCCATCTACGAAACTCTGAGTTGGGATACTGAAGGTAACATCAGTCAGCTAAATGACAAATTTTACCTTAAACCTGTAATATATATATATATATATATATATATATATATGATGAATTTTTTATCCGACATATTTTTATTACTTCAAACGTTATTTTTAGTAGATGCCCGTATTTGAATAGACATACACCCACTTGTTCAGATTTTTTCGAAATTTCGAAATTTACGTTTCGGTTACGAAACTGCAGATATGACTTTCGAGCAGATTTGAACGAGTGAATATTCATTAAGGCAAAGAGAACCTTGCTTGACTCTAAAACTCTCCGCAGCTGAGTAGTGAATGCACGCCAGATCAGACGATAGTTTCTCCTGCAAAGGGTGATGCAAGTTCAAATGCACAGGCCGGTAGAATCAGTAAACACTACTGAGAAAAAAAAACGGATCATCTACTCAATTACGGGTATCAATTAAAAATAGCGTTTGAAGTAATTATGTATACAGTGTGGACATAGAACCCAACATTGTATGGGAAGTGTAAGTTTTACACTTTAAATTATCGTCAGCTCATTTTTGCTATCGATCTGATAATCGCTTAAGGCGTGAAACTGCTAATCAATATAGCGATGATATCTGTGTTTAATATCTGAATAGTCCCTATATCCGCTATTGAGCTTTCTTATCCCATAAGTATAACAAATTTTAATATATAGTTTAAAATTTGTCGTTTATATGTACGCACGAGAACACGCTGAAAATTTCTCGGCCAGGCCAACTTTCGAAAATCTGAACAAATGACCAAACATCAGATTTGGGGAAAAAGGCTTCTTAGGCAGAGCACATTTTAGCATCCTATCTCTGTATGTTTGCCTGGGTAATAAAATTAAGTAACTTATATCATTACAAGCATACAAATGTTTAGACTTAATTTTCATTTAAATGTTTTAGTATATACATTATTGTGGACAGCCTGGAAATAAACAACTTCTGAGCTTTTTTTTAATTTAGAATGTTCAGTGATAAATCATTATAAAAAAGTTTCTTCATTATTTTTTTCACACACATTGATCAATTTCAAATATTCGTTTAAAATGCTAATTCTTCCCACTAGGATTAAAATAGACGAGCTCTGTCCTGAACGCATCCAAACATTTCGAATACATCGAGAACCATTTAGGTGGCCCTCATAAAATTTTACAGTCGAAGGTGAGATTACTTTGCAGGCTTGAAAAGACGCTCTAGCGTAGGAATTAATAATCTAGTGGTGGGAAGCCGATTAGTGAGCTTTTTACTCTGTGACCGCCCCTTATCTAAATCAATTCAGATTTGGCTCAATGGGATTTCTAGATTTTCAAGGCGCTAAACGTAGGTGAAATTGGACAAAATTACAGAGAGTGCAATAGGAAACCTAATGGCGATTCCGTGACAAAGATTTGCAACCATTTTTTAAAAAAGTGCAAGGTGCAATAAATTAAGGCACCGCTGTTTATGTAAGCTAGCTTTATCGTTAATATTAAATATTACTGGACATACCTTGAATACTTACAAAGCATTGGAAATATACTATATTAGTGACCCATGATAATATTCTTAAATAAAAAAATGCATTTTTGATACAAATTGTTACTTATGTTCTTTGTAATAAATGGAGAAAATAGTCTGTTTAATTTATTCCTGTGCTAATTTAAAAAATAAAACACTTACAGATGTTGCTTGCAAAACAACATTTTAGTTTACCGTAATAAACTACTTTTAGCAAAATCAAGGAGCACCTCCTCTTCGTCAAGATTGTGAGAGATTAGAAATTGCAGATGTGTTGTTGTGATTGGGAGTTTTGAATTGTTTGAAATATAGATTGAAAGGCGAATGAGATGTTGAATAAGATAAAGTTTCTTTAATCAGTAAATCAAGGAATCTACTTCGTGTGACGACCATTGAAATTTTGGAATTTTTTATAGCTCCGTCCATTTCTTAGAATTACTTGTTTACTTATCTATTTCTCAGATGATCGCTGAAGCTAGCCGGTCACTTAAAGCCGAACCACCCTGACGTATACTTAAATCACGGGACTAGATTACGCGCTCTAATTTCATAATTCAACCATGTGTACTATTACCGTGCGTTTGGATCATACCACAATGACCTCCTGAAAGATGTTTATGTGATAAATTACATAAGCATCTTTATAAGCGCATACAAATACTTGCATGTTACCCATATATTTTTATTTACGCTATTCATTGTTCTGCATTTGATGAGAGTTTTTATTCTGCATGTTGTTATAAATATAGTTCGTTCAAGTTATCCGAATTTCTTTACTAAAGTATTGTAATTTCCAAGCTTTATTGGCAAGGTATTGTATCGGTCTGATAGCTTCCAAAGAAAGATAAGGAGTACGGATTCAAATCTCGTAGAAAACTGACTTTTTATTTCTAATCCGTGATGCTTACTTAATAGTTGCAGAATTATTAATAATAATAATAATAATATTAATAATACGAGCTTTGAGAAGTGTAGAAAAATCACGTGGTAGAGATAAACACTCAGTTGTGGAGCAAGCTAAGTGAATAATAATCCAACCTTTAGAAAGAGAGCTATTTATGGTGCAATGGAGCATCTCATTGTGCTAAAGTGGGATAGTCCATTGCTTGGGCTGTGATTGCTGCAGATACCTGAGTGGAGGTATTTCTATATAAATACCAGCTTGATTCATCAGTTAGTTTGCAGGGTTTGTATTAAGTTACAACCTGCTTTATTTTTGTCTGCCAGCTGGACGCTAGCTGGGACCTTTATGCCCGTAAGTGCTGTTTATTATTGTTATTCTACAAGAAGCAACAAAAATAAAAACGTATCAAGAATGAATAATAATGGTTTGTTAGAATTTGATTTTCGCAACGATTACTTCTTAATATAAGTTTTTTCACGACCATTTTATTTCGTCCAAATGGTCTGTGAGAAATACAAGAGATAACAAAAACAATAATTCATTGTTTCAATGCTTTTATCTTTTTCGTATATTTTTTACACAATTTAGCTTTATAGAAAACTAATTTCATCATGAAAATCTTTTTCTCTCGCAGAAATTAGTTCTTATTACTATTGTTGTAACCGATTATAGATTCCACCATTGCAACACACTGACATATGACACAAGAACGATAGCGGTAAAGCTAAACATTCTCTATTTCATTCTAAGCTGGTTCCTCACTAAATTATCAAAGTTAAGGAGCGATATGCTTTCATGGAACTTTGATGAGTGACTCCTTATAAACAACCGATAGTGAAAACAGCCTGAGAACTTTGTTCTAGACTAAGCAAGTTTGATAAATAAATTGTCTTAACTCATTTGTTCGCAATACACACATACAGTAATAATCCATTCACCAAGAGAACACATCAGTCCTTCACATTTTTCACAATAGCACCAAATTATCTGTAGACTTAAATTTGCTCCCGATGGCACACACTCACGCACACACAAACACACACACACACACACACACACACACACATATATATATATATATATATATATATATATATATATATATATATATATATATATATATATTATACATGATTAAAATTCAGACGATGGAATGGGAAATCCATAAATAAAAGTAGGGTGATTTAGTACCGGACCTTCTTTTCTCCTCTACCGAGTTATAGAAAACTAATTGAGCTTGGTGTTATATTTTATGCCTATTTCACTATTTCTTTTTTATTACTATGGAGAAGTAAGGATAAGTTTAAGAAAAAAGGTAAGAAAACTTTGGAAAAGGAAAGTCAAGTAAATATTCCTTCATGACAAATTCACTTGAGAAAATGGATATAGAAGAAAATAAAAATATATTTTGCATTCATGAAAACCACAAAATCCCTTTTACGATGGTCTTTTTTTTTAGTTTTTGTCTCGTTGTTATAGTTACCATTTTTTGCAATTTATGCCGTATTATTGTTTTCTCTATCCTGTTTTAAACAGTCTAATATATGTTTTTATTTTTTGCTGCATCAATATATATATATATATATATATATATATATATATATATATATAGTCGTGAGAATGAATGAATGTTTCCCGGTACTTATTTTCCCCAAAATATCTGTAATTAACCTGCATCCTGAAAATCTTTGTTATCGAAATTTGCGACAGCTAGTCTGTCGTGTGAACATTTCAATATTCAAAGTCCTGCGGTAGTCTCTTATTATAAGAAAAAAGATAAGAAAATATTCCCAAAGGTCATTTCTTACAATAAAATCCCAGGATATTGTGAGCTAATTGGCTTTAAAAGACGATAAGACAGCAATCATGACAAATTCACCTGCTTCGACGAATTTTTATTTTAATATCTCTAAAAAAAACACGAGAAAATATACGCATTTCAGCCTGAATAGTCCAGTAATTTTCTCTATCTCCCAGTAATCTTTGTTCCAGTCACTTCCAAATCCCTGACACAAGTGTCTGTGTCTGTGTGTGTGTGTGCGCGCTCGTGTATAGTATATATATATATATATATATATATATATATATATATATATATATATATATATATATATATTTTTCTGAGATGAGGTATTATGTGCATTATTTACACTATTTGGACTATTTTCCTCATCTTTGTCGCCATATTTATTACAACGTTTCGGCAGTTGTACGCTCCGGCCTTCTTCAGGTGTTTGGAATTTCGAACTGAACCCTTTATTTCGCTCACTGCGGTAGATATTTGATGGATGTCAGTTATCAGTTATTTCCTGTTAATTTCCCTCTGAAAGTTCTCCACTGCCTTAACCGGGTAACTCACACTTTTGGGGTCCTGTCACTGGATCTAACCAACGCCTTTATCCACTGAGCCATGTGTCCTCAAGGACAGTGTCACAGTGGATAAAGCGAAATAAAGGGTTCAGTTCGACATTCCAACCACCTGAAGAAGGCCGGAGCGTACAACGGCCGAAACGTTGTAATAAATATGGCGACAAAGATGAGGACAATAGTCCGAATAATATATATATATATATATATATATATATATATATATATATATATATATATATATATATAATTGGTGGTGAAAAGTTTTTTTCCCACTGACTTCTCGAAATCGGACAAAATGACCGAGTATCATAACTTTTCTGGTGGGGATTTTAGTCACACAGAACAGTTGGGTATATATATATATATATTCAGTTAAGTCAAACTCAAGATTACCGACACCCACAACTATCTACACTTTAAGTCCTCCCACCCTAAACACCTCAAGGAGAACCTCCCCAAATCACAAGCATTTAGACTCAGAAGGATATGTTCCAACAATGAAGAACTAAATAAACACACCCAAAATCTCGAGCATCAATTCACAACACGTGACTATAAACAACGCCTAATCAGGGAACAAATAAATAAATCAATTTTCACACCTAGAGAAGACACCCTAATCTACAAGATTAAAAATAAACCCAGCCGCATCCCTCTAGTAACCACTTTCAACCCCACTCTGTCTCCACTATCCCAGATAATCAAAATCGCTGGGAAATACTACATCTCAAACCAGACCTATAAAAATTGTTTGAGGAACCCGGCCTTCTAGCATATCGTAGACCTAAGAACCTAAAGGAAATTACAGGTAGTAACCACATTTCAGGGGATAAGGTAATCCGTAATAAACGAAAAATAAAAACAACAGGATTTTCCAAACCATCTAACAACAAAAGAAGCTTATGCTGTAACAACATTAAACACACCAATCCATTCACTAGCTCAGTCACTAAATCTACTTTCAAAATCTACCAAGACTCTAACTGTAGAAGTCATAACATAATTTATCTCCTAGAATGCACATTATGCCAGAAAGAATATGTAGGAAAATATGAATGGCCCTTTCACTACATAATTATAATTATCACAATCGAATTAAGTCGGCTCCCTATGAATGATTATTACCTGTAGAACAACATTCAGCTCTTATCTTAAATAACAACTTAAAAGAGATCAACACAAGAACTAACCAAAATTCATGTTCCCAAAAAAAAAAAAAAATATATATATATATATGAAACTACAGATAAAGTTCATTTTCTCTATCAAGTGATTCATTTCTGTAGTTCACTACTACTAACAAGCAGAATTGTTTTTTCTCCTGATGATGGCCATGCTGGACGAAACGATTCGAGGAATCTAACTGAAATAATAAAAACGAAAGAATATTAATATACATCCCAGTGTGTCTGAAGATATTAATTTTTTAATATTTTTATTGTTCAAAACATATATATATGTGTGTGTGTGTATATCTCTCTCTCTCTCTCTCTCTATATATATATATATATATATATATATATATATATATATATATATATATATATATATATATACCGAGCGACGACAGTTTTTCACGCTTCAATGCAATCTTCAGGCCATGCTGTGAACATTGCGTTGGATCGAAAAACTCAGCTCAATCTCTGATATTGAGTATTTCTATCCATAAATATAGCATATCTTAAAACTATTTTTATCACACACACACACACACATATATATATATATATATATATATATATATATATATAAAATGCTGAAAAATTTTCGGTCTGCTCATTTCGCAAATCTTGCTAAACGATCAAGCTTAAGAACTTTCTGGATAGGATTTTCGCAGATATTTCCACTCTAACCCATTAAAGCTCATTGAAATATTTTCTGGCATTTATTGCGTGGAGCTAATGCTTCTGTGCTGGCAGTTTTCCCTCCGAAATTCCGATTTTTCAATTCCTTTGTTATTTCGCTGTGTATTTTTACCTCTTGATTTCTATGCATTTCTCTTTCGTTCATCCTTATAAATTGCCATAATCTTTAGCCATTTGACCTCACTGCAGTTACCCGAAGAGCAACAATCGTTCTAGGAAATACCATAAATTGATATTCATGTTTCAATGTGAGGAAAATGTGTGTTGTCTGTCACCTGTATGTAAGAAAAACATATTCTGTTGAAGTCAGATATTTAGGAAAATGCATTTAAGCACAGATTTTATCAAATTCCTCACATTTAATCTTAAAGGTTCCCAATCTCAGATCAATTAGGATCATTACTATATTTCAAGTACCTGGTGTATCAGAATAGTAGTAGATAACGATCTATTTTATATTTTATTTCATTCATCGTATTCATGGTTGATCAAAAGATTATATAACCTTAATATTTTATAGCATGACCGTTAAATTATATATATATATATATATATATATATATATATATATATATATATAAGATGGATAGCGGCTCATACATTATTTACATTATTCGGACTAATGTCCTCATCTTTGTCGCCATATTTATTACAACGTTTCGGCAGTTGTACGCTCCGGCCTTCTCCAGGTGGTTGGAATTTCGAACTGAACCCTTTATTTCGCTCACTGCGGTAGACTGTTCTAGTTCCACGTGCCATGTTTTTGATAGATATCAGTTATCAGTTATCTCCTGCTAATTTCCCGCTGAAAGTTCTTCACTGCCTTAACCGGGTATTGAACTCACACTTTTTGGGTCCTGTCACTGGATCTAACCAACGCCTTTATCCACTGTGTCATGTGTCCTTGAAATTCCAACCACCTGAAGAAGGCCGGAGCGTACAACGGCCGAAACGTGATAAATATGGCGACAAAGATGAGGACATTAGTCTGAATAATGTAAATAATATACATAATACCTCATCTCAGAAAAATAGACATATATATATATATATATATATATATATATATATATATATATGAGAGTGAGTATTTGCATGTATATCTGCATACATAGTGTTTTGTAAGCATATATAGTTTGCTTGTCTATATATATTATATTTCTGTGTGTATATAATATATATTTGCTTCAAAGTAACAAAACTTATAGATACAGCGGTGTTGAATGTAATATGTTAAAAAATACTGTACAGAGCAAACATACTCAGAAAACATACTCTATTCCTTTCTACCACCTGAAGATTTTGGGTGCACATAAAACTGACAGTTGCGCGAAATCTTTCGAAGGGTAAGAAAATTTACTCTTATTAATATATATATATATATATATATATATATATATATATATATATATATACACACACACATATATATATATGTGTGTGTGTGTTTGTATTGTGTGTGTGTGTTTTTTGTGTAAATAGATAAATAGATGGTTATTTTGAAATTTGCTTTCATGTACGTTTGGATAGCTATGAAACATTAAAAATAACACCATATCTTCATTTAGAGATAACAAATTTTGCAGCCGTTGTTTTCTTACTGGTATATGAATCAAAACTTTTGCTGGTTGAACTGTCTGCCACTAATAAATCAGTGTTATGAGTTCAAATCATTTGAAACAAATGCAAATTACTGTTTCTTCTATTCACACAAGGCCCAGAGACAGAACGGGTGTGTCTCTGTTGGCGGCGTCCCACAAATAATATTATATTATTTCATAGAAATCGCGTAACATAACCCGCTCTCCTAAACGAAATCATATTAACTGTTTCGCCCCTGAGAATACTTGTAATCCTGCATTTTTCACCTTAAAATATAAAGATGAAAGTCCGCCTCAGGTAAAAGGGTATTTAGTTGTGACAATACCTCACACAAAACACAAGCAAATTGCCAACAATCACTGCTTTATGCCCCTTATGTAGTGACTAAAGATGTAAGAGAATTACAATGTTAGACAAGAGTTACCAAATTTCAAAGGCTCTGGTAAATTCCCCCCTCACCCTGCCATCCGTGAATCGAAATAAACAACTACTATAAACTTTGCTTTTTCCTTTATCTTTCACTATTTTTTCCCTTTTTTATTCTTCTATGTCCTATTCCTCATATAAAATTTGTCAAACAAGCTACCCACTGTATCCATGGAAACCGTTTGTACAGTGAAGTTATTCTGGAAATGAACTCGAAATAATGTACAGGATCTAGCTCAAGAGTTTAGACAAGTAGCAAATAAATTATATTCTTCTATGTACCGTGTCCCTGTACTACATGGATGATCATTGCTTTCCACAATTTCCTGTCCCTTGTAACTATTAGTAAAGTTTGTCTTTTTGCTATCTCTCCTAATCCCTGTTCTTCTAACAATTTACACAAGCTTGCTAGGTAGGTTATGCGCTGCTTTTCTCTGCCTCTCTTGCATTCAGTATGTCATATGAGTTTAACAGTTTTTCCTTTTTCTTTTCTCATTCTAAGTATAAGTGTGCTTTTATCCGTTTTCTTTACTACTTCGTCGTTGCTGACATATTCGATCCATAATATTCTCAAAATCTCTCTGCAGAATCACAATTCTGTTGCATCAAGTCTCTTGATCTGTAAAATTATTGCACAGCATTCACTGCCATATAGGAGAACTGACATGGGCACCTCGAGGCGGTATAATGATTAGCAAGCTAGAGTAAATCTCTATTACTTTTAGCTTCCGGCAAGCCTCATTTTGGGCTGCGCTGAACCTCTATATATTTGTTTCTAGAAATAAAAAAATTAAGAACGAGTAGATAGAGGAAGCCATGGCGCCTTTGTCCGTTTAACGTCTGCTTCAGTGAAATTGTATAGTAATATGAAATATGCCAACGTGATATTATTAGTATTAGTAATTAAAATTAGTAAGACGTGAAATTTTTACGGGTTACACTCTACATGATTAAAGGAAATAAATGTCACAAGAAGCTATTTGAACAATTATTACAGTGCGATATGCAATATATGATTGTTTGAGCCTTTAATGAATACTTATTATTTATCCACCCCAAAATTTAAAGACAGTATACCAAGTGTCAACCATAGAATTTTTATGGGTCCAACTATTTTAAATTAATACATAAGTTTCTCTCTTCACTTTAATACATAAGTTTATCTCTTTCCTTCTCTGTTTTGATATTTGCGAAGTTTGATATCATCTGACTCAGTTATAAAGGAGAAGTGAAGTCAGTCTACTAGCAAATCACCTAAGAAATAATTTGATACCCTTCACCCTTTAATAGGAGTCTTTCAGTACATAAAATTTACTAGCTTTATTCTAGTCTTGCCCAAAGTTACAAAAGTGGAATATCTAATGAAGCCCGAACATACAACCCCAGTGAACACTTCATGGAATCAACTTTCACACTATTTTCACAGCAGACACTTTTCTTTATGTACTTCCAGATAATGTATTTGCCAGACAATCAACACTAAAAATATTCTCAAGTACAAACTTATAAATGATTATCTATTTTCACCAAAATCGAAATAATATTCACGTTTCCGTGAGGCTTATTCAGCGATAAAATAGTGTCGCAAAATTTCTCGTTCGGAAACAAATTTAAAAAAAGTATAATCTCTTGTAACCTGGAAAATTATTAAGAAAAATTTCTTTAAGCAAAGGAAAAAGAAACACGAAAAAATTTTTATTACTGCTCGTCTGTACCAAGACACACTAAAAAATACGTGAAAGTACAGAACAATACTCAGCAAGAAATAGTGCAGTTCAGCACGTGAACGATACAAGTAGCTAATGACACACGTTACGCGATTTCAGACGAGAGCCTAATATTCCTCGTTTACTTTAGAGCTCAGTACGATTTCTGTTAATCTCCACAAAGGAAGAAAAACATGACTGAAAGCGCAAGTTATCAGTATTGATATTTTGTACCATTCTGAAATATAATGAATTGATACAGCCAAAAGTTTTAAAAAAAAACTATTATCGCTATATTTAACATTTAAACAAAAAAGCTTATTTATGAAAGTCTTATATAAACCCAACAAAATATATTTATAAGACACTGAGACAACACCGAGTATGTCGGCTTTATCCAATCATAGAAATTGTGGATAACACAAATTTCCATCAGGTTCTACATGTCACAACTGTTTTCCTAATTTAATATATAATAAATATGATTATAATTTCCTCTGTAGTGCCATTCGATTTGTTAACGTATTTTTCTTTCTTTTAGCATAAAATTAACTTTTCCGGGTGTTAGATATCAACTGTACTCATCATGGATGCACGGAAAATGAAATCAGCGAGCAGTTCAAATTCCTGTCGATTCTGTTTCATTCACTTTCACATTGGAGAATGAATGAATCCACCTTCCTCTAGCTGTGAGTTAAATAGCAGGACAGACTGAACTATCTTGCCTGTTGAGGGATGGACTCCATCAGGCTATTTTGCCCTACACATACCATTGTTGCTCCAGCTGAAATGCATATGGTATCTCTACAATCGTAATGCCTTACAGGACTCGGGACATGACGTGAAACATCAATTGTCTCTTATGTTCATGCTTATATAATCCTATTCACCCAATCATGAAAATAGTGGAGGTAGTTAAGTCAATAAGCTAACAGTCTAACGAAGAAAACGCATTTGAAAAAAACAAATATTGATTTAACATATTTTCGTCCCTTGTTAATTCAGTGATAAATATTATTCACACAGAACGAACATTATGCATAGAAAATTTCAGATATGCGAACTTAAGGATATACGCTCGTGCGTAACTAAGAAAATATTATTGAATTGCAAATCCATATATGAAACTTCAAACAGAATAGCATTTTTAAGATATAACGTATATGAGTGCTTACTTCGAATTGCAAGGAAATGAGTTTAGCAATGTTATCGAAACAAAATCACATGTGTCCTGGTTCCGAGGAGTGAGGATTTCTGCGGAAAGATATTAACTGCAGCTAGTTTTAACCGGCTACCAGCTAAATGTGAACATTTATATTAAATGTGTCATCATCACCTCGGAATATTGGCCGTATTCCAGATAGTTGATGACACAGCATGTCTGAGAGAAGGATTTCCTAGCCTGAAGTTAACGGCCATGTTGGAGCATTTAAGTCGGAGAACATCGGCTGTGGTCCGATTTAGAGATGGATGGTTCCACCAGGTCTACTTTGCATAAGACACATGAATAAATATCTGCCGAGATATGTGGAGAGAGGAGGTCAGCTACACTGCGAACCTAAGAGCACAGCTGATCATGTGATATGATAATGTACTCTGGAAGGAAAATATATATAATTTAATTATATAATATAAATATATTTAATATTTTATCGATGTTATGTTAAAGTGAAAGGGTGAAAAAAGGCAAATATTCTAATGGAAGAAACTTTTAAAATTACTATAAATTGTGCATGTCCATCACCTAAATGAGTGTCTCAAACAGAAATGGCTATATCTCATTTAAACAGTTCGAAATAGTTCGATCTTAACAGGTTGTCATCTTCGATTTATTCTTGAAAAAAAAAATCAACAAATTACAGAGGAATATTTAGAAAGAAGATATAAGTCATAAGAATGATGTCTTTTGAATAAAGTTCAAAATATAAATAGCTAAATTATTTTCTCGATTTTACCAAGCCATTTATTCTGTGTAATATCTCTGGAAGAATAGACCATTTTCAATAAATATAGATTTCAAGACCTGACTAATCTCGTATTTATTATCGGATTACTTATTATGTTCATCGAGCTAAGTTTTAGCGTCACCTTATCAACTGGAATTTCTCTTTGTCTCTCAAACATCCGAACCTTGCTATGCAGAAGCATTATTCCATGATGGAGATTATCTTACAAATATACTTGGATGTTTCAGATATCGATTTAGAAACATACATAAGATGTATTCCTCAGTCTACATAAGAATTTCAAAATGATTAATGTACATATGAAAGTTTCTCTCTGTTTATCTATATAATATATACAAAGTGTGTTTGCGTGTGTGTGTGTGTGTGTGTGTGTGTGTAGAGGGTGTTTACTCAAACATGGGTATCCACAACGTTTAGAGTAGTAGGAAATAATGCTGGATAAAAAATTGATTCCTTCCAAATCATACATTCAAACAACGAAACAAATTGGTACACACTCACTACATTATAGCATGGATTAACATGCTATTTATACAATAATACTTCAGTTAAATCAAATATTAGCATTCAACGCAGCAACGAAGCAGAAGAGATCTAACAAACAGTAATTAATAACAAAAATAATATATTGCATAAACTGTAAATAACAACTACAAATCTAAAATCATTAATCATAAAAACATCAAACAATCCTGCATCGATAAGATATTAAACCTCGTAACGAACGCGCGCGCGAACAAACACACACACACATATATATATATATATATACATAAACAATTTTATGTAGGTACGAGTGTTCGAGTTGTTATCATTGAAGTCCCAATAGACCAGTTATTAAAACAAAAACAAAGATATTTTGCACATTTGTTTGAGTTGCTAAGAAAAACGTTTAGAGTAATAATAAATCGGTTTTTAAGCAACATAGTATTACACTAATAAAAAATACTATGTTGCTTAAAAACCGAAAAGAGAAAATATACAAATAAATTGACCTAAATTCATCCAAGTAAATAAATAGACAAACCAATCCCAAATTAAAAACTGTTCCCGCCAAAAAAATAATAGTTAGAATGAACTACAACAACCAACCCCAAAATTGAACAAATAGCTTTAATTAAATTCTCAAACTAAAACAAAACTGTTAAATAAGTGATATAAACAAATTTTTACTACGTTAATAAATAAATAAATAAATAAAATAAGAAACAAAAAAAATAAAAACGAGCAATATAATTTGACCCAAATAAATAAACAAAGCGACTTCCGGTAAAAATAACCGCCATAATAGAATACCCACAATGCACCACTAACCCGTATATATATAAATAGCCGAGAAAAATAACAGCATATGTGGCCTGACGATTGCATATAGCATGAAACAGACTGTCGCCTCTAAGTGTTGACTTCTATGTTCACTTTTATATATATATATATATATATATATATATATATATATATATATATATATATGCTGACTCAGACAAGCTGGTATTTACCCAGCCGCCTTACTGAGATGTGGTGTGACACAAAGTCGAGTATTGTGGGGGATCCGAGCGTGTCCACTTGAGCGAATGGTCAAAAATTACCCAGTCCCAGCAACCACGGGATCGGGTAAGATTCTTGTCTATTTTTCTCAGCTGAGTTTCTGTCCGTAGACAGAGCCCGGACTGAGTTGTACTCTGCCCGAAGACAGAGAGCTTGACAATCGCGAGCCAGACAGCGAACTGCCTGACTCCGACCGACTGGTACTTACTCTGTTTTCTCACTAAAACGAGATGTGACACAAAGTCGCGTTTAGTGTGGGGAGCCCGAGCACCAAAATCAAAAATAAGTTAACGTTATATATATATATATATATATATATATATATATATATATATATATATATATATATATATATATATATTCTTAAAAGAGTGCTCAATACAGAGTAGAGCAAATTCCAATAACCAAAAACACTATTCTTAAAAATGTGCTCAATACAGAATAGAGAAAATTTTGAAATTTCGTTGGATTATTAAGGCTTTGAAATTTCAAAGCCTTGATAAACCAAATAAATTTCAAAACCTTGATAAACCAATGACATCCTTGGTCTTGTATATAAACACGTTGAACAAAGTAAATCTTATATTTGCCTTGATAAAGTCACTCAGAGGACGAAACACGTCGGCTAAGAATAGCTTTTTCTCTTGTCTTTTTATTCATTTTGTTCCATTGCAGATACATGCTATCTGAAAATAAATTTTTTATATATATATATATATATATATATATATATATTTCTTATTACAATAAACGTTACATTTATTGTGCATACTTATTTGAATGTAGCATTAAAAATACATTTATTACTTTAAAAATACTTTGTTTATATTTCGATTATGAAAATAAAGTTATTATCCGTTGACTTAGAAAGCTCTCAAATGAGGTGTGCATTTATAAAATAAATAATCAATCTTTGTTTTAATGTAATGGCTTCTCGGAGTATAACACTTGAAGGTGGTTTCCCAAGTAAAAGGTCATGCGATTTCGATTTTTGTCAAGCAGCATATTTGTCTTTAAGACATTTGTTTTAATATAAAATATCACACATTGACTGCCGGTGATAATAAAACAGTCCTCAATGTCAAATAAGAGCTAAATTTTATACTAATAATAAATATACATTTTGTTCCTCACGGTTTCTGTACAAACAGATAATTTTTATTATATAATAAAATAATAGGAAGCAAACAAATGAATTACAAGATGGGAAACTACTATGACGCGTTTCGTTCCAAGAAGTCTAAAGAAATTCTTACACATTTTCCGTCTTGTTATTCATTTACTCACACACACTCCACTATATATAGTCTGCACTATATATACATCCATGTATAGTTTATATATATTTATACTCGCGGTGACAGTTAAAGGTTTCCAGCCTGACCAAGAAAGTATATAAATGATATTTATCATTGACCCGATTTAAGGAACTTTTTAGTAGTCTCTTTATCACTACATATGTGCGTGTGTATTGGATATGATGGGTTCATCACACTTTCTTATAAATATTTATCGGAAGCGAGAGACCCACACATACATCTCTGGAAAAATATATGTATCTGTATGAGTGTTCTTGTATTTTTAATATTTTTCCTATCTTCCACTTAATACATTTAAATAATCGCTCCACTGTTTTGCTTTCGGCAGTTGGGTCTGGTATCATGTAAAACCTGTATTAAGCTTATTTTCAATGATGGCAAGTTCTCTTCACTTAAGGAATTGCCATTATTCGTGCGCTGATAGAATCTTTGATATACACATATGTCTGTATCGATTTAAGACCATGCTGCTTATCGATCTACACTAGTAAATATGTATATTTGAGCATGTTAACACATTTCTATAGGAATACCTTTATTATGATTTCAATTCGTCTCCTGCTGTCCAACATCTCTCTCAGCACATTCTTGAAATAGAATTTAAAATATTTTAGCACTTTTATATTTTATGGAAGAAACTTTTCTAATAAAAGTATTCACAGAGAAGTGTTAAGACTTTTTAAAATATATATATATATATATATATATATATATATATATATATATATATATATATATATATATATATATATATATATATATATATATATATACAAGTGTTGCTATTATGTACATGAGTTTAAAAACAGCGCTAAATAATTTTACTATGTACCTGATGATCGCTTAAGCGTGAAATTGATTTACATTTCTGATTTTGATTTCTTTATTATGGTGATTTTCTAAGAGGAGCTGAGACATGACACAAGACCGAAAGCATGGAGCACCCAGTGCGGATCGAACTCGATATTCAGTTGTAATTTATCTAGCGAAACAAGATTGCTAAACATTACACCACGTCGAAGATCCCGTTTTCATTATCAAGCGTGCTATTTGCCGACATGCTTATATATTTCTGTATGTTGTCTTCACTTTAAGGTTTAAACAGAAACTTTATCCTTACAAATTTAAATTTAACACTGTTCTAGTTACAAAGAAAAGAGAAGTTATTCTAGTTAATTCCGAAAGTTTCCAGATGATGAACTCTGACATTAATTACGACATAAACCATTCTCGGATGATTCTGAAGTGACGAAATTAGCATTGTCCTTGACAAATCAAACTTTCTAATGCCAAAATGAAATGATAAAATCATCAACGATGAGCTAATGTTTAAATATTATAAAATATTTGAAGTAGTCATATACGTTATATCTTAAAAATGCTATGCTGTTTGAAGTTTCATATATGGATTTGCGAATCAATGATATTTGTCTTCTTAGTATAAATATTATATAATATATATACTAAAATTATTAATTATATATTACATCACATGGGCTGTTACATCTCATTTTGATTTTTAGGTCTTACATGACGTTTGGAATATCTACATGTAATGGTACATTGGCTATAGTATCATACAAAGTGCTAATAATACAAGTATAGAAAGTAAAATTCTACTGAGTTTGTTGTAGAATAACCTTTCTGTTTACTCAGTACAAATAATGTTACCTCGTTTGAGGAACGGATGGTACTATGAACTGATAAAAGGTCCGAGAAAATCACAACACATTGTTAATAAAACATAGGTCTTTCTGCAACTTAGAGAAAAGGCGAGCTAGAAACCATATAAAAACTAGTACGAAACGCTTGGAAATTGTTGATATCAACGCGAGTTAATATTTCATTCATGAAACATATTTTGTACACTTGAGTTTACATTAAGAAAAAAATATGACTAAAGTGAAGCAATGAAGGAGTGGTTTAAAGCGTCTCTCCTTGTTATGTGTAGGACAAAGAACGGTTTTCTAAGCATAACTTAGATGTAGCACTTATCAAACAATCCCTAATAGAATAGTTTAGCATTATTAAAAACTTTTTTTTATCAAAGAAGCATCCACCGAAACTATTATTTATCAACTTTACAGCTGTTTAGAAAGTGGCTTTTTATTTTTACGAAGTCTGTATGGGTATTTTTAGACGTCTTGGTATATTCACATAACATAAAAGTATTCAGTTCAAACAAACTGTGTTTATACGACTGTCGCAATATACAATCAAATAATAGCTTTTCCTCATTGTTCACTCACTTCCATTGCCGCCTACGAATTTGTGCCTCGTAGCCAGATCTAAAATTTATTACAGAGCCAATGCTTTTCGGTCTTCTTCCAACCTCACCTGTCGTTTACTCTCTTTCCAGTTTTATAAATCTTTGTAACAGGATTATCCTCTTGACTTAGTCCATTAATTTGAATCAAATTTCGCGTTTAAAACTCAACCTGAACTCGTGGAAAATCAATTTGAAAGTTAAAATATTATTTCGCAAATCCTGGTCTGTTTTATAGAGATAGAATTGTTTTGAAGTCATTTCTCAGCCGAATCAACCTTCGATGTGCGGTTGTGCATTTAGTGTATAATGACAACGTGAAAATAGATTAAGGAGCCTCGACACAATTTATTTTGCACTATGGCTCTTTTATCCCCCTTTCTTAATAAGCCTGAAAAATAATTTGCTGGGTCGATTAGAAGAAAACTGTAACAGGCAGTCTCTTCATATTTGTCCTAAGAACTATTTATATAATTATGGACTTGCTAGTATCTTCTTGAATTATCCAGATGTATAGGCAAATTTGTACTTTACAACCTAATTCGAAAAGAGAAGTTAGAGCTATGAAACATTAAATTGCGGAATGACTACCTACACGAAGAGGACCAAATAAAAACGGATAGAGAAGAATAGATTACTTTTTAGAATATTTCTCAAACATGTCCAGTCAAAAATCCAGATCGAAAATCTTTGATGATTAGTAATGAGTTCTCATCTTGGAGATGCAATATCGATGTAGTTTCGAACATTTTTAAATGTGTTTCCACTAGTAAAATAATTTGTAATTTAAAAACGTCATTTCTGTTAATAACATAGCAGTCAAGCTTTTAATTTGGGCGGGGGAGGGGATTACTTGAAGCAAGCATGTTTTAAGTTACTATAGCAACACATGTCTAAGAATAAAAATGATAGTCACGAATTTTCAGAATTCGAAGACTGATAATATTGAGTAAGCATTTTATAAGTAACTGAATCATGACTCATATAAATTTTATATTTTACTTCCTACATAAAAACACATGAAGTAGTTTTCACTTTTTTGCTTGTTTAACGTTCGGTCTGTGATTCAATATTCACTATAAAATTAAGTTCATTGACAAAGGAGATTGTATTGAAAAACAAATATTTGTTTTTCATTATCAGGTTACGCAAATATTAATATAACTACGTACATGTTATATATATAATAGATGACGAGAGTTTAATTCCCAAAAATCACCGTTGTTTATTTGAAAATCGTATTGTAATTTTAAGAGAAACGTGAGTTAGTGTATAGTTCTTATATATTTATTATTTTTCACTTTATACAAAGTCTTTTTCTGTTTATTTTTATTGTTTTATAATGATTTTAGAAGTGAATGAGCTTTAAAAAGTATTTTCAAATAGGAACGGATAAGGGAATTACTTTTTTGTTTGTTAAATATGAAACTTGAAGGCTAAAATGGAACAATCATCAAGGACAGGATGTGTACAAATTTAGTAGTTGAAAAAGTCAATATGAAATAGATAATTCCTTTCTATGTTAGAAATTCCTTATTTTCCTTTCATTGAATAGACTCTCCAGTCATCAAGTAGCTCACGTACCAACTTAGGCGTGTATTCAATTCTACATGTGATGACTTTTGAACTGAACTAGGAATCATTTGGTTGGTCAGCGCATCTGAAACGATCTTATCAATCGCAATCTAAAATCTCAGTTGTATAATCGTGACTTATTTTCTTCCGATAAGAGCAAATATTATATCTAGGACCTTCAAGTTTGTTACTATCAACAATAAATATTATGTATTTTTCGATATCGGCTTGTATTTCTCAAAATAACTGATGTTAGCTCAGAAAGTAATGGCTCCTATTTCAACAGATATCAATGGTAAAAACTGGGAACGCTATAAGAACCGCTGGAGAGAAAGTTTTCAGCTACTAATACATTATATATATATATATATATATATATATATATATATATATATATATATATATATATATTAAACGTAGTTGCATCATTCGCAGCCTAAAGATGAAAAAGGATATATTTTAATATTTTTATTTAACAACAGACTCTCCTTTTTGTAAATGCGATTAATGCAATGACAGATATTAACCACACAAAAAATAAAACAAACATTATGCATATTATATTATCTTATGTATAAATATATTGTTTGAGATTCGTTAAATTTATGGAGGAATAGTATATATATGTGTGTGTGTGTGTGTGTTCTTCCTCCATAAATTTTGAAGCAATCCTCAGAATTAGCAAGAGATGAACTTGAAAAAGGAGGTGAAAAACGAAATGAATCAATTATCAAACTTCTATTTTGAGAAACTTTTGCAGCTAATGCCAAAAATTTGTACTGCAATAATTAAAGCTAAAGGAGGGTATTTTGCGAGAGCAAAATTTAATTATAAAATGTTATATTTCTTTTTGTCATAATAAAATTTATAATAAAAAAAATCAGATCTCATTTTTATTTAACAATGTATAATAATTTCCTCTTAAAGTACAAAACAACTACTTTTGGAACCATTTTTAAAAAATACCAGGCATGGCCCCAAACGTTTGAACTAGTATATATATATATATATATATATATATATATATATATATATATATATATATATATATTTCTTATTATAAAGGTCATATTTAGTGGGTAAACCTGTTTGAGCAGACATCATATTTTAGAAGGGCAATTAATATTTACTGACACAGATATCGAGAAGACCTAAAGAAAATTTGCCTTCCGACATTTCTCGATCTATAGGCCTGTAGGCATTAATTTTGTGGTTAAAAAAAGTTACGTTTACTCAGACATGTGTAGTCGCTAAATATAACTTTTATGGTAATAAGAAATGCCTTTGTGTATTTTCAAGAGTCATTATGCATGTCTGTTCGATTTTGGTTCATGCATATGATTATACATATTCATGGTACTTTTTCTTTAGTAAATTACTTATGTGTGGCTGTACAAGTCTCTTCCATTTCATTACATTTCATATACAAATGTAGGCGCACTTTCGCGCTCGCGCGTGTGGGTTTTCCGAAGCTGTGCATATCTCTAAAAGTGCGTTTACATTTTTAATTCGCTACTTTCTCTTTTGTGCGTCTTGAAATTCGTTATATAATTATCATTCGAAACGTTATAATTATTTCAAGAAACTAGATGAGTGAAACGGAATTGTCATGAGAAATAAGTCGAGGTCGAATATCAAATAAATTAATATTTTTTCCATAAATACCTTTTTCCGTAAGAAGACTTGGAAAAATAAAACTAAAATATGCAATATATCGCACTGGTTTCAATGACACTGATATCGAAAAAAATAAATATAATTAAAACCTACTCATCCTTCCCGTTATGCAATTAACATTAATTGCCAGTGTATTCTTCTTTGCACTTTAATACAAGAGACAAAACCAAGTCTGTAAGTAGAATTCGTGCATGTTATTTACTACTCGGAACGTTTACAGACCAGACATTCCAATTCAGTACGTAGTCATTAATTAAGGCTTCCTCATTATGAATCGCAATCACTTTTGTCTCTCTCTCTCCCTCCTCTCTCTCTCGCTCTATATGTGTGTGTGTGTGTGTGTGTGTGTGTGTGTGTGTGTGTGAATGTTATCAGCTGGGATAGAAGACACCGGAAATAGAACATAGCAAATAGGTTCGAATCCAGACTTCCAAGTTCTGCAATCGTCTTGATACAAAAGCAGGTAAAATATAACGAGACCTAAGGAGACTGTGACGAGCTTTCTTCCTTATTTTGCGCAATAGACTAATCTTCTCGGTAAACTATTCAAAGAATGAACTCGGAAATAAGCAATATCTAATCTTACATACAAAGTTGCTTTCTAAACAGAGAAAAGGTTCGTTTTTCAAATTAAAATTTCAATATTATTTTGATAATTGGTAACCATATATCAATTAATCCAACTCTCTTCTGATTTTTCTACTTCTTATATATATCCTGTCTCTTCAGGGTGTTGGCGATTATGGCTCTCCACAATTTGCTGTCCTTTGTAACACTTAGAAAATTTGGTCTTTTTGTCATTTCTCCGAAACCCTGTTCTGTTATTCATTTATACAAGTTCGTTAGGTAGGTTAGGCGCTATTTCCATCTCTCCCTCTTACCTTCAGTATCTTCTGTGAGTATCAAATTTTCCAAGCTCTCTTTCCTCATGATGTGCCCTAGAAATTTCAATTGTCTCTTTCTGATGTTAAGTATAAGTGTTCTTTTTGTTCCCATTTTCTCTAAAACTTCGTCGTTGTTCATATGTACAGTCCCTGGTACTCTCAGAATAATTCTATAGAAGAAAAAAAACTTTGTTTCTGCAAGTCTCTTCTTTATCCGTGAGATTTTCCAGTATTCATTGCCATATAGGTGGATTTGGTTAACTGTAATTCAGTAATTAAAGTGAGAAAATAGCCTTGCCGCTCATGAAATTAGCGTTGAAATGTAATTGATATTCGCTGATTCACTATCCAGAGCCTGAGCCCACCATTTGGAGGAGATTTACACACTATTTAAATCGATAGTTGAAATACTCTTATCCATATCTTACAGCTTTTATAAGGAGGAAGCTGATCCGCTACTGTCACTTTGCCTTATATATTATTTTTCAAATTTTAAAAACCTGATTCGATCGTAAATAAAGAAAAAAAAAGTCATCTATAAACCCGTAACGACATAAAGACAGCAGATAAAATTTTGCATAAAAAGACAGGTCTCAGATCAGCAGCAGCTGAAGCTACGATACAAGTTCTACACGCTTATGAGATTTGATTTAAAAGAAGAAAAATGGGAATAAATGACTTTGGGTTACATCGAAATGCGTCAGATTTTCACTTATAAAAAAGGAATTCGATTAGCACATTACAGAGGCATAAACGCAATCCAGGTGACTCATTTACATATGAAGTCACAAAGACTATAAATGGCTACAGCTATTACCCATGAGGCAGTTGAGAGCATACTACTTCCCGTGAGTCAGTAACATTACACTACAATGGTGTCGCTGATGTCTAAAGAACCGAACGAACAATTAGGCTTAGGATACTAGCAGCTAAAGCCAGAACAAAAACGCTAAAGCATTTAAAATCAGTCGGAGGAGAAAATCAAATAACTGATCTCTTGTTAGCAACTGCTGGTTGTGAGGCTATTATAAAATTATCAGCAATTGCACACCCAAGACAGTTGTAGGAAATGTCGTTTGACGATAGAAGTCCACTAATTGGGAAAAATATAACACCCAAGAAAAAGCTAGTGAATGCAGAGAGAACTAAGTTTATGAATATTTCTCAAAATGTGAATGAACCAGTTATCGAATATGTTCTTCGTTTGAAACAGGCCGCTAAATATTGTGAATTTGAGAAACTGGGATCAGAAAACCAGTCAATCGAAGAGGATTTGATCCAAATGAAATTGGTAAATGGCCTTCAAAATGAGTGTTGTGGATTCCGGGATGAAATCCGGTACCAATAAATAACAAACGCAAAGAATGAATATAGGAAAATAATGTATTAACACAATAATACAAACTGGTAATGCAGGTTAGTAGTTCCAGGAATACGGGTTAGTAACAAAATATCTCTACAGTCTTTGGTATTGAAGTATCACTGTATGACTTCTTACTGAGTCTACGTGCTCGCTCTCTGTGACTCTTGCTGGCTACGTTCGTTCTGTCTGTCTGTCTGTCTGTCTGTCTGTCTGTTACCTTCATCCTCTGTTGCTCTCGTTTTGCTCTGACTTGGGTCTTCACGTAGCAGTAGTATATGTATATACTGGGTGAGTCCATTTGTGAAAAAAGGGGAAGACCCCTCAACAATGAGGAATATCAGCCAATGACTCTAATGAATTTACAACTGGGATGTTGTCATTAGAATTAGTGTGTCGAATTTCTTCAGCAACAAGAATTGGGAAATTTAATAGATCAAAAGTTACGGATCCGGTAGAGAAAATAGGCACATATGCGATAAAGAAAAAAGATAGAATAATGTGTACTTTTTGTGAATATCATCATCACAGAGAAAAATAAAAGTTTCCGGCATATAAAAAAATGTGAAGTATTTCAAAATGAATTATTTAAAACGTACCTGTAAATACAAAGAGAAAAACGAAAATGAAAAAGATTATTAAAAATTCAATCATTAATGCTTTATTGGACATTTAACTAGACATAGGAAGTGGTGTGACGTACATACCCAGAAATTTCTGGATGAAATTTGGAAAACCAAGATTAAAGAGGAGACCTATCCAACTGAATCAGTTCAACGGATCAGTGATAAAAACGTTAGGCTATTTTGACGCCTAAGTAGAACTAAAAAATAACTTTGACGTATTACCAATTATCGTGGCAAACTATGAAAAGAATCATGGTCTAATAGAAAATGATATATTGAACATAAATTCGACAAAATTAGTAAACAATATCAAGGCAGAAGAGACTGGAATGTTAAAAAACTATGAAGCAAAGTTAAGAATGAAGGAAAATGCCCCCCTCATATATTCAAGCATGAAAAATGCCAGTTCATACTACCAATACTTATGGAAAAACTAAAAGAATTACCGGAACAAGATCTACTTGAACGAGTTCCGCCAGGGGGGAGCTAATGAGCTTTAAAATTGTTTATGCGTTAATAATTTTAAGATAGAAGGATGGGGATCTGCGCATTTGTGGTGACTACAAAATAGGTGTCAACCACAAAATATGTGCAGACCCATATCCTATCCTCAATGAAGAACGGGCTTTGAACTCACTTGTAGGCATGAAAACATTCTCTAAAATTGATCTAAAGTCGGCATACCATCAAATATCTATTGATGAAGACTTTAAAGAAGTCACAACAATAAACACAATAAGCTAATTAAGATGTAAAAGAATGCCGTATGGAATTAAAATCGCAAGTGTGATTTTTCTAAAGCCGAAAGAGCAAGTTACTGGTAGCAACATAAAAATAAAATATGCTACCAGGATGACATTTATGTTAGTGCTATTAACGACGAAGAATTAACATGGAAAACCAGTATGGTTTTGAATAAGTAAAAATTCTGGATTAACAACGAAAGAAAATGTGTGAACAACACTAAAGTACAATTATTGGAATATTCCATATCAAAGGAAGGCATATTATCAGACCAACTGTTAACTGACAAAATTTTAAAAGCTGAAGTACCTTAGAAGAATTGGGACTTGTAGATTTCTGCAGACAATCTGTAAAGCGATAATCCAAATGTACAGAGCCTTTTGCTGTTTTAAGAAAAAAATGGGGAATTTATTTTAACAAAAGAACAAGGGAAATTGAAAATTTAAAAGTTGTTCTGGCAAAGAAGCCAGTAGTAAAACTATTCGACCCTAGAAAGGAAATAGTAGTAACAAGGGAACACTCAATTTCGGGAATATTAGCTCAGGATGGTCATCTTATTATGCATCTTTCGCGAAAATTGTCAAAAGCCGAATTGAACTTCTCAGATAATGAGAAAGAAGCGTTGGCCATAATATGGACGACAAATAGGGTTCGTCAGTTTTTGATTGAAAAGAAATTGGAAAGATCCGACTATAGACTTTTAGAATTCATATTTAATTCTAGGAAGGAACTTCCTAAGGTAGCGTCTTCTAGAATCTTAAGATGGGCCTTAATGTTAATAACATTTGACGTTGATAATGAGTACGTGAAAGGCTATACCATTCCGCTTGTAGACGCTTTGTCAAGATTGAGGTTCATTACTTCTGAAAGTGAGAAAGAGAAAAAAATCGATGATACTTTCTTACACTGGGTCGAAACTGTTATTTTGTCGATAGAGAAATTAGCTTAAGATACGAAGCTAAATCCTATATTGATCACTATATTGTTCAGGATAAAAAAATAAGTGCAATAATTGCCTATGGACAGAAAGATGTTTTAAAGTCGTTAAACACAAGTTAATCGTAGAAAAGGATGTAATTTGTAATGAAGACGTAGTGGTTTTGCCAGCAACACAAAGGAGCAAAATTATAAAAAGCATACATGACGATGTTCATTGCTGAATAACGTCTACGCAAAGGAGATTAAGGCTAGAGGCATGGTAGCCAGGTTATTCTACAGATAAAAAGGTATAAAATGTGTAACGACAAAAGAAAATTTAGACAGAAAAAAAACACATACATGGCCTAAAGAGTCCCGACCTTGGAACAGAGTACACATTGATCATGCTTATAGGAATGAGTAGGATTATTATTAATACTGGTAGATTCGTATTCAGGCTGAGCAAAAGTAATACAGGTCTCCAACAAAAAGAAGTTTGATCATGAAACAAGCGTTGAAGATCATATTTTCAAGAAATGCATTTCCTCAAACGCTAGTATCTGATAACGCACCAGAATTCTGCGACGAGGAACTATGCCAATGGTTGAATAAAATTGAATGCAAACTATATAAAACCCCAACGTACCACCCGCAATCAAACGGATTAGCAGAAGGGATGGAGCAAACTATAAAAAACGGATAGAAAATATGTGTATAACAGAAAGAAAAGATAGAAACATGTCTTCTTAGATTGTTGCTAAGCTATAGGACAATAACACCTGCTGGAAGATGAAAAGTCCATTCACCCTCATGGGTAGACAAATTAGAGCCCTGTTGAACATGTCATGCCACCAACGAAAAACTATGGTATATAAAGAATAGTGAATCTTATCTACGAGAGGCAAGATTCATAATGCAAAGCGGACAGAACACTATGATAATAGGGAAAAAAATGGAAATGATATATTAGCGCATGCAGACCAAGTTAGATTGCAACACGATAGCGATGAAGAAATGATTAATGAGCCTGAAAGCAATGAAAGCTAAAATGTCATGCCAAGGTAAGACGAACTAGACAATGAAATCGAGAGCAATATAGACTCTGAAGATGAACAAGGATAACCGTTGGAGGAAATATGATGATCAAGATCTCCCATATCTAGACAATCTCTTAGGGTGTGAGAGGAGGCAAAAGCTCCCAGAAGTAGTACCAGGGAAAATAAGGCGGTAAAACCTCTTCGGTACAGAGAGATGAGGTGACTCATTTACATATGAAGTCACAAAGACTATAAATAGCTACAGCTATTACCCATGAAGCAGTCGAATGCATACTACTTCCCATAAATCAGTAACACTGCACTATAGCAAGAAATAATGATTCTCGACTTTCATAGAAATCTTTCAATGATGGAAGAAAACAGATGTGCAGACTGACTTTTTTCTGCTTTTATCAAGAATACATAAAAATATGCAAAATGTGCAATGACAAGTTTGGCACGAGCTACAATCAAGCCGATATTGCTCAATTCACTGGTAGTGTCAATTATCACTATAAATTTCAAGCAACTGAGACATGGAACTATGGTGAAAGTGTGACAGATGTGCTGCTATCTGTGTCATTGGTACTTCTCTCCGCTCTTTGCTGATTTTTTCCTAGATAGTTTTCAAGGGGCTCTCTACACGGGATAGACTAGTTGGCTTTATTGATAGAGCTAACTCATATGGAGAAATTAGAAAGAACTCTTTCTAAAAACAATCACGAATTTTCAAGTATATGCATCGTACAAAAGAAAAAACAGATTTCATATACTATTTAAGAACCACGTAATTCTCTTGGGCATTGAAATGTTTAATTTTGCGAAGAAGAATTGTATTTTTGAACTTTCTTCCACCTCTGTTTTCATAATCCGAAACCGACTGACAAAATTGTTATTGATAAGTTGAAATATAAGCTCTCTGCTTCAAGAAATGAATGGGAAACAACTATGGTAATATATGACCTCCCGTCAATTATAAAAGGATTGCTGGCCTCAAGTAACAGATATTTCTAAATCGTACGGATTATTCTCTACTACCTTAACATTTTCACTAACCTGATGTTTCCCTATCAAATGTCGCAAACGGGCTAGAGCATAATTCAGTAAACCTGGCAGTCGGTGTATTTGATGTCATTACAGAAGCCAACAGCACCCAGAAAAGTGCAGCTGTGGCATCTGCATTTAGTGTGCAATCTCGCCTACATAATAAGCATTCTACCCTTTTTAATGATCCTTTTCTTATGATAGTTTTGTCTCCGCAAGACAGAAGTCCTGATCTTCAAGTCTATGCCAAAGATAATGAGATGATGGTGGATTAAATACCTTATAGTGGAACGTTGCGAGCTCCAGAATATTTCTGGAGATGGTCACTGACCCCTGCACACAGAAAGCTATCACCCTTGCTACAGAATATTAACTTTTCTCATGAGCAACTGACAAACGGTACAGTATGATCTTTTAAAGCCATTAATTTTATCAAACCGTTTTCCTGCTAAATGCTGTAACACTTTCACTAATATGGAAATGTACATAGCACCAAGAAATTATAACAGATGCTACAGACATGTTTTGTTAAATGATATGGCATTTACCGTAACGTTGTATCAGATTCACAATAGAATCATTACATTATTATGTGTGTGACATGTTTGAGCTTAAATTAATATGGGAGGTGTTTCATTGACACTTCAGTGTTTTGGATCAAATAAATATTAGTGGTGTCAGTAAGGCAGAGTTTGGTCGAATTCATCAATTCAGCATTCATCAATTGAAAGTTTTACTCCAAAAAAGATTTGCCTTTTATCCAAAGTATGACTTAGTACCCAGATCTATTCTCACTGACCCGCCTGAAAAGAATGTATCTCAGACAGAAAAAAAAACAAAAAGCCTTCAAAATAAAAAAAAAACAACTTCAGACCTGTCCAAAAGTTTTCACAGAAAAAAATGAAAATTGTGAAGAGTCCATGAACAAATGAAAGGGAAACTAATAACATCGATGAATCCACAGAGTATAAAACCTCATGTTCGATGAGCGTAGAAACCTATTCCAATTCAAAGACTCATGAGAACTGGGTAAAGTGCACATACTGTTAAATGTGGAAACATGATGAATACGTTTCAAAAAATAATTACGATTACTTTGTTTTCAAAATAATACACCTGATGACTGTCAATTTGACTATTCATTGTCTAGCATAAGAAAACAAATTAATAATTTATTCTTTAGTAACTTAAATTTGCTACTGATATCGTTTTATCTACATCCATAAAGCATTTTTTCGTGTTCATTGACATCCAATTACACATGGTTTCCTTTGTCCTACATGATCAACATTATATTCTGAAAATCTTTTCCTCAAATACATTTTCTATTGGCGTTGATACTTTTATCTAGTTTAATTTGTATTTCCCACATGTATAATATATGTATCATATGTGCCAACTAAAAGAGCTCCAACATGTCCCATCTGACTTTACCAACCTACTTAAATGATTGGGTAGACTAGTACACTTTTCTCCAACTTTATTTTTAATATTTATACTAATAAGGTTTCAGGTTTAAATGACCCGTCTAAATTAAGTCTCCTTTGTAACCTTTGGTCATATTTGTATTTTTATGAATTAATTTTTATAGGGTCTGTCTGTATTTATGGGACGAGGTATTGTAACTATTTACACTATTTACATTTTTCGGACTGTTGTCTTCATCTATATTGACATATTCACGAGGTTCCGGCCGTTGTACGCTGCGGCCCTCTTCAGGTGATATTTATTTGAATTTCGAACTGAACCCTTTAGACATATGAACCACAAATGGTCATTATAGGCAGTACCTTACAACGTAACAACAACAGCCCTACAAACTGGGATAGAAGGGCACAAGATGATAACACCCAGAACAGCCTCGGTCTGCCTACCCTGTGTGAAAGTCTTATCAGTAAAGATACAAAAGATATAACATCAGAACAACCTTAGGTTCAACACTACAAAGACATCTCTTCAGATTAAGACTGTGCGTGCAGCTGTGGTAAGAAATATAACGGAGAAACAGGCCAGCCCTTTAAGATATGACTGCAGGAACACTCTAAGGCCGTAACACAAGGGAAAATAGAAAAATCAGGTAAGGTGGACCATATATGAAGAGAAAAGAGAGATCACCGTCCTCTGTAGGATGAAGTTGAAATAATACAAAACATTGTAATATGAGCTCTGGCAAAAATAGTTACTGAGGCATTAGGTTTATAAGTCACCAAAATTCATTCACTGATGTTCCCAAGGAGACATTACCCAGTGAATAAAAAAAACTTGTGATTTCAATAGCTGGCCACGACAAAGAGAACAAAGACTTGAAGAATTGAGTTATCAAGGGGAATTAACTGAAACGGAAATATCTAAAGGCATGGCACGTGGAATTAGGAAAATCTACCCCCGTGGACTATATAAAAGGGTTAGGTACAAAATTCCAACAAATATCACCTGAAGAAGGCCGAAGAGTACAACGGTCGAAACGTCGTGAATATAGCCATAAAGATGGCAACAGTCAGAATAATGTAGTGTAAAAAGTTACATCCATCTAAGTGAAAATATTCCGGCTAGCTTCCGTCTCCCCTACTGCCCCACATTTCCCAATTAAATATTTATACTGATTTTGCTTGCTATCAATTTGGAAATTGCAGTAACCCTATGACGTTCTCCTGACATTTTCAAAGTCACACAATATCAGTCTTTTAACTGCTGTGCTTGTTGTGTGCAAATTAGTAATTGTTTCTCAATGAATCATTTTAATTGAGAGAAAAAAGACGTTCATAAACAAAATCTTCTGATGACATTTATTGTGAATTAAATCGTTTCACCCACTCGATTAAAATAAATATCGTCTTTTAATTTACAGCTCTGTAAAGTCATTAACTGCATCTAGTTTTATGGATGTAGTATTTTATAGGAATTAACATTATTACAAACGACATTTTTCCAAGTGCTTACTTTCTACTCCTTTCTTTGTCTTTCAGTTTTTCTTTCTATTTCCGTCCATGTTTTCTCTAGATTTTTTCTATTTTCTTTTGTCCTTTTATTTTTTACTGCCTTTCTTTTCTCTCTCTCTCCCTTTCTCTCTCTCTCTCTCTCTCTCTCTCTCTCTCTCTCTCTCGTTCTTCTTTCCTTCATTATCACTATATCTACTAAAATGCTCATTACTTTCTTACACTTTAGTTTTCTATCAGTATTTTCATCGATTCTTTTATGCATCTGTCGAACTCAATCAGTCCATGTCTCTCTTGTTTGGAATGATGGCTAGTAGCAATAATGTAATAGGACGTCAAATTTATTTTTTTACATAGATAAATATGATGAGTGAATTCTTCTAGTTTAACAGACCAAATACACATTGCATTATGGTATTTTTATTAATTATGTATATTTGTCGAAACGCACACGCAGACACTTGTATAGCAAATAAATTTACAAAGATTGTTTGCTTTGAAAGCCTTATCAAGTGTACTTCTGGGAGATAAAGCTTTCAAGGCAAGCAGTCTTTTTAATTAAAATAATACTTGAATTTTGGAGGCAGGCTCTCTTTCACCCTCTCAATTGAATACCTGACATAGACGTAAACTAATTTACATACGGGGATTTGTATGACCTGTAATGTCTTGTAGTATTGTGCGATGGAATAAGCAACAAAAAAAATCTACATATTAATAAAGGTTTTATAATAAAATCCAGATTTCATACAAAAAATCTAAAATATTACATAGGAAGACTCGATTTCTGTAAAATATCATTATATGCAATGAATTGTTGACTTTATTTGTCATTTTAGTGTCATTTTCTCTTAAAAAGTAGAATAAATGCCAAAGTGTATTTCATGATGGATTACATGCCATGAGTCACGATTCGCCAACAAAAACAACTTTTTTTATTTTTTGTAATTTTCCATTTTGAAAAGAAAGTAAACTTGTTGTCTTTAGAAGGACTTGTATCATTAAACACACAGACACGAATGCTAACGCACACGCTCACTATTGTAATTCTGGCGAGATTTCAGTTACAAATCGTACTAAAAATAGATTTTAATCTCTTGATAAAGTCATTCACTTTTCGGTTTTAATATATTCTGATGTAGCTTGGGTTTGTTAGCTTTTCATTTAATTTATGGTTATAATTTTCGTGCAGTCTGTTTTAATTATGCAGTACTTTGATTTCATATTAAAAATATAAAGATTTCGTTGCTAACTCACTCGTTTTTTTCCTCTGCAAAATTTGCCTTACAGCAATATTTCGTGTGATACTAGAGACTGGATTTTAACGAACCAACCTGTTAATAGAAAAAGCAGAAAACTCGGAATTGAAAAAATTATATTATTTAAAAATGCTAAGCTTTGCAGGAATATGTTTAAATATTTATTTGTAAAATATTCTCAAAATATTTTTTAAATTATGATATTTTTAAAAATATTGGGTTATTTTGAAAATGAGGATTATGTTTAAACCAGGAAAATACCTTCATGTTTATATACATTAAAAGCTGAATTACATTGAGTAATTGAAAATAATAGCTAAACTTGCAAATGAAGAGATAAAGTTGTAGTTTTATAGTAATTAAGGGAAACGAAAGTACCTAAGAAATACGATTCTATCTCAATGCTTTCGATAAAATGCAAACATTATATAGTGTTAGAGAGAGGGGGTGCTGAAAATTTCTCAGTCTGATCAACAAAGAAGAAAAGATTTCAAAATAAATTCTGATGTTTGGAAAAATCAAATGTAATGTAGATGTTCTGCAGAAGTGTAATCGATGATAGACATTTAAAAAAAACAATTACATGACATATGTATATATGGATACCTTAAAAATATTTGCCAGAAATAAAACAAGACTTGGCGACAATAAGTTAAGATCTTTAGTCAAAACATAAGGATTTTAATGTTGGTGATGCTTAAATGAAACAAATTAGAAAAAAAAAGGAATTGTACCTCATAACAATGAAAACATCAGGACTAATCGGAAAAGTTTGAAGAATCTAGAAATACTGGAAAAATAAATGATCAAATAGAATGAAGTGAAAGAGAATATCAGAAAAATCTACTTCAGAAAGAGAAGGTTTTTAGAAATTACTCAAGAACAAAAACAAGAATGAAAGAATATTTGGAATGTATATCCTGAGATATTTCGGGCTCTTCTGAAAGTCATTATTCACAAGGCCAAGCGATGATGATAGATTATGGGAAGAATGGAGCACTGAGGATCGTATCAACTATGATTTCAAAGAACTTGAAAAATACACAAGACAATGAAAAAATTATTAAAAGGGACAAAATAATAAATGCTAATCAGAAAATTTTAAACCGAAAAGGAAATCATCTCAACGGATATTTCACAAGGCAAAAGCATTACAGATGAAATGGCATGCGCATAACTGCGAATAGGACATTTGAAAAAATAAAAAAGAACTGTAAATGGTCATTAACGACAGTTCAATATGAAGAAGCTATTATTATGACAGGATAATGCATGAACATTTTCTTTGTAAAAAAAAAGAAGTTATAAACGAGACTGTCAATCATAAGAGAATGCATGAAATCAGCTCGAAGTACATAGAAGACGTGAATGAATTGGAGACACGATCCACTGGAAATTGTAGAACAGCTAGAATTTGATAATATAAGCCACCAGATGTACTAGGAATGAAAAAAAATAAAATATTATGAGAATCTGAAATTTAAGCAGATCAACTAATCCAACCAAAAAGAGATATTTTTGTAAACAAAAACAAATGTTAATGAATATTTCTGTAGAAAAATTAAAAAGAGGAAAAATACCTTATCTTTGAAAGAAAACTGAAAACAAATTTGTGGCACTTTTACTCACCATTATTAACGATTAAATGAATTTAAACTATATAGAAGGCAATATTATTGCAATAAGTGATAATACGGAGGATAGGTTTGATGGATTTTGCTGGTGTTAGATTTCCTGTAAAAGGCTTTCGTTGTTTTGATGTTAAAATTCAATGAGTAGAAACGAAGGGCACATTATAGTCAGTCTATCAGTCATCGTGACAGCAAAATATAAGGATCATATGGGAAAAATCCATTATGTTCTTATGGAAGTGTGACACGTTGATTAGGCCTTCCGGTGCACCCTTATCGAAAGCTGGGCCTATAGTGGATAGACATGCCAAGGAATCAGCAATAGGAATTTTTGCAACGCTGACATGAAATTTAGAATCTAAATCTAATTGTTGAGAGATTGTTAAGTTTAAAGTTCAACCTAAAGATATATGATTCATTTCACCCAATAAAGAAAGTAAAGTTGAATAAGTGGCAGTTGTTGCTTAAATTGAGCAGAAATATGGGTTGTTTGTGGCAAACAGCAGATTTGAAACAGCAGTCATGCCTAAAGACTCAAAGTCGTGCGTCACGAGCAGACAGGCTTGGAGGCATGGCAAATGTTTGGACTACTTTTCCACGAGAATTCAAATTGAAATAACATTCGTCGAAGGAAATGGACGATATTCAGTCACCCCCCCGACGAGGGTGTCATGTGGCACAAGGCCTTTTTAACGTGGGCATTTCCGAGCCATTAGGCTCGGCCAAAAAATAGCCCATTTGAACCCGTATAAACGGGTTCAGGGCCGGTTTTACCTCCCCGAAGGAGACTCCGCCCTTCGGCGTAGCCTCCTTCGGGTTCCTCCCGCCCGTAGGAAGAGAGTTCAAACCGAGCAGTCGGTTCAAAAGTGAACAACTGACTGATTTCGAAGGAAATGGACGTGTCACATTTATTTATTCCGTTCTTACATGATTTATTAAAATAAATACATTCTCTTTGAGCAATACTATTTGTTCTGTTCGAATATTTATAACTGAACTGTTGATATAACTATTTACTTTTAATTCTTTTATATTAACCCGTCTGGTTTCCCGCTAAAATTCGCCATAGCATTTGTTGACAAATGTCTTCTGTTTTGTCGGATTTGCAGTGTTGGCAATGTCGGTAAACAAACGACAAATATACATCTCATATTATGCCACTAATGTAGGCACCTCGGCACGCGGGGGAGGTAATGATTAAGGAGTCTCATCTGAATGACCATTAATTCTGAGTAGGGTGTCCGATCTTCATTGGGTATCCCATCCAAAATTCGACATTAAATAACCAAACAACGGTTGACGTCTTAAAAAGAATCAACGTACACCACGACATAGATGAAGAGATGCTGAAAAGTTCTTGGCCGACCCACTTCAGAATTTGTTTTGGAATCTCTTAGTCGGACCTAAAACTTTTCATTTACCCTCGTATAATACATTTTGGAAAGATATTCTTATCTCTTTTTATTATCCTTATTATTATTGTTATAGTTTAACTCGGAAGATGATAGTTACACTTCTTTACTAATTTTTCTTCTTTTCGTTCTGAAAAGAATTTTATTGTGGTATAATTCGCTGGTGTCTACGAATTAGTCTGAAAACAAAACCTGAAAATTAAAACTTTCTTCTGAATTTCCAAAACAGACTTGGAAAACAAGATAAAAGCCTTTATGCTGGAACTAAAGCAGCGATGAATTTAGCCATTTTAACGGGCAAAAGTATAAAAAGGCACCTACTATAGAGAAATGGTTAAAAATCTAAACGCACTATCGTTAGTTTGATCAACTTAACTGAACGACCACTAAATTAAATTAATATCATTGGTGACATTGTAAATTCCTGCATTAATATCTGTTCGAAATTGCAACAGTAGTTAATATTATCAACATATATGTAATCTCAGCGTTAGAATAGCAATTCATAAAGTTTCTTATTCCGTGAAGGATAATAAAAACCATACATCCAAATTATGAGACTCTGAATTCAATAGTCGTCTTATCACTGTAATTGATAAATATGCTAAAAATGCCCAGTTTTTTTTTTATTTTGTGTGTTTTTTTTTTAAACGTTGCAACTGTATTATTCAGTTTATAGTTAAATTTTGTACGTATTCAATAAAATGCGATTCCATAAATTACAAATATAATGTAAATTTCAGGCTTCCGGATGTCTTATAATAATTTCCAGTTTTAATATTGACTTTTGTCGGTCTAAATTAATTGACTAAATGTGTACGTATTCTATGCTAAGGGTCCTGCACAGATATATATATATATATATATATATATATATATATATATATATATATAGGTATTTACCAGGGCGGCCACGTCGCAACCGGATTTGAAACAAGGTCGAGGTATAAAATGTGTTTAACGGCAATACCGTGGAAAAATTGAAGATGTGTGTGATATATATGAGTGGGTTTTGAGGCTAGTGTCTGAGCGCATCCTGCTAAAAATTGCGAAAGCATAAAAACATTATATAGTAATGTATTGGAACAGATATATAAGATTTAAATCTCTTCGTATCTGTCTAGACAACATTGATGGATGTGCGAGTGGTGCAATGAATAGCGGTGACGGAATGAGAAATCGGAGAGCCAATTTTGAACTCTTTTCGGATTCGTTACATTCACTTACGCGCAAATCCCCTTGAGAAATGGACGAATACATCTCCTACTCCAGTTAATGGTTAAATAGGACTTGTTTGTTAATGAAAACATATTCTTGCAATCCAACATATGTTTCGACAAAAATTAACTCGCAATAGGCCGATATGCCGCATAAAACAAATAAATCAAAACTAGAGGCAAGTTATCTCTCATGTATGTATGTGTGTGTGTGTGTGTGTGTGTGAATTTATAACATCAGTATCATTTTTTACGCTGTTCAAGGCCAGGGGGCACTCGAGGTAGAGGGTTACATTAAAGAACAGTCGATATGGATAAGAGGGGAAGATAATGTTTGACTTGAACAGGTTAAGATTGTAATGATCGGGGAAACATCCTCTTGGGAGTCTCTTCCATAGGGTACTGGTTCGCGGGAAGAAGCTGTTTGAATTAAACTTACTTCTCGACGATGGAATACGGGGGGAATATGGGTGGTTTGCTACTATTTAAGTGGCATGGTGGGTCCTATTTTTGAAGGTCAGACCTGCTGGGACCAAGGAATGCAGTTCGTCCAATCACTTTCCATGGTAGTAGCGATAGAGCAGTGAGTGACTCACCACATTTCGCCTGAGTGAGAGAGGTTGGAGGGTGGAGAATAATTCTTCACCAACAAAGACTCAGAGACACTTTTGAACTCTATCAAGACTGGAAAGTGAGGTCTGGGCAGCCCCCGCTCAAATGTGACAACAGTACTCCATTTTCGGCCTGATCTGGATGAGGAGTCAAGAAGTTCTTTTTCTTTTTTTCAAATCGTTCTACTCCAAACAAGTAGGGAATGTCACTAGTACGTAAGGGGTTACAGAGAGTAAAGGTGAAATAAAAGACTGCGTATAAGGGGACCGAGGAAAGGATAAAAGCTGAACGGGGTTCAAGAAGATAGAAGATGGCGATTGACGTTGCATTTAAATTTTTGAATATTGTAGTTAGCAGGGAAGCAAGAAAATGGAAGGGAGTTCCACAGGTGTAGAATGCGAGAAAAGAAACTTTTGGAGTAGAAGTGGCGGTTACATTTACCTAATTCATCAGTAAAATGGTGGGACCTAAATGCCAATCTAGTAGCATGCTTAAATTCACGTATTCAGGGCATCAGGGGAAAAGCTCGTCAGAGCAGTTGCCATGAAAATATTTGTAGCAAAAATGGAAGGGAACCAAGCCACGTCAAGTCGGTGAGAAAGTTAGTATTTGTTATAGTGGAACACACCTATTCTATTGTTAATAGACTCTCCCACCTATAATAAGTAGGAGTCGCTCAGTGGGTCGGTCAGTCAGTCGATGCCGGACGACCGTTAGTCGGATACTAAAGTGTCAGCGACCACAACTAGATTTCTCTGCGTCATTACCTATTATATCAAATTCCTAACGTTTTGTACGTCGAACCTATTTTAGGACCGACTTAGTACAAATACAAGCCTCCACTGTGAAACCACTCCACAACAGTATTAGATCAGAAAAGAATTCAGTTGCCAATCTTTGATCGTCAAGAATTTCAGAGGTGAGCCCATATATCGTCATATCATTGGCATAGACGTTTATAAATGAGCAGGGATATTCTTTGGTAGATCATTTAAGTAAATCAGAAAGAGTCGGTCCGAGAAGTGACCTCTGGGGGAAGCCTACGTTAACTACTTTCAGGGATCTAGCTGTTAGGAAGTATTTTATAACAGTGATTCCATAGATGGAGAGATTGTGTAACAAACCCTTGTGACACACCTTGTCGAACGCCTTCGAGATATCTAATGCTATGGTCCCTGCGCTGTGTGTCTTGTCAAGGGCCTCATTAATTCCGTGTGTAATGGTAGTTAGGCACCAGAAGTGGATCGGGCTGATCGAAACCCATACTGCTCGTTGCACAAGAGGTTGTTACTATCTAGGTGCTCGACGACCTTCTTGTTGATTAAAGCCTATTAAGCTTAGCTTATTACAATTTAATACTAAAATATGATTTAGCTTTAAGTAACACACAAAGGGTTGATAAGCCGTAAAGAAACAAATGAAATCAATCAATCTGTGAGTATGTATATATACAAAATTTATAGGTTGAAAAAGTGGAAACAAAATTGTAAAGAATCAGTATTTTATTATGAAAGTAAAAGCATATTGCCTGCTCAAATGTGTAGTTTCAAAGTTTCTAAGTTTATATATATATATATATATATATATATATATATATATATATATATATATATATATATATGAGTTTGTTTCAATACGTAGATAAATCAATACAGACGTAACCTGACACGTTGTTATGAGCTGCACTCAGATAAGTATGGGCATACGTATGTAGGAATATATATGTGTGTGATTGTGTGCGTATATCGACATATATGTGTATAAAACTATATTTAAAATCCCTGAATTAAAATCCTACAATATCAAACTGCTCTGATACAGATAAAACAAGTAGGCACAGATACATACAGACACTCTCCAAGTGTCAAAGCAAGAACATGGTAAGCTAGAGTAATTAATAGGATTTATGACAATCAACTTATCCTCAGAGATCACAAGACACTCTCCAAACACAAAGTTTTGTATTTCTTCTTTTAGTTGAGCTGATGACACCAAAGTGAACTTAAGCTTTTCCTCCGGCGAAACACATTTTTTCCACTTTGTCTTATCGTCTTCACTTTTGTTTCGCATGCTATTATGCATCCTACAAACACTCTGACAAGTATAAAACTCAATATATGTGACTAAGATTCAATACTGGATTAGGCATATTGACAATGACATTAATTAATTTGATATGTAAAATAAATACTTCTTTCATTATTAATCGGGGGACTTGTTTATGTACCTACGCATGTTTATTGGCGTTTCTATGCGTGTATGTTCAGCAAATACAGATTTCGCGCCCGGAAAAGAAAACTAATGACCAGGAATTTCTTGCCGAAAAGAACTCTTTTAAAGCAAGTAGTTTTTGTAATCAGTGTTCAATATCAAGGGATAGAACATTAACAAATAACATTTGCATATATCGCCCTGCTCTGAGTTTCGAGGAGATTACATCTGCTCATTAGTAAAATTCTGGTTTATATAACAGATATGTAAACACACACATAATCATCATTGTATATATATATATATATATATATATATATATATATATATATATATATATATAAACACTACATAATGATTCAGTTGTATGTCTCAATCTTCAGGCCATATATATTAGTGTTGGTTAAATGTTCTCGGTACTACCTAGGAGTTCTTAAAAAATAACCTGATATTTAGTAATTTTCTCAGATTTGGGTAATTGGGTCAAGTATTGAGAAATTTTCAGCATCTCCTCTTATATATAATAATAAATAATGAAGAAAATATGAAAATGAGTATTTTGACATATTTTGCTAATGAAACAGCACCATCGGAAAAAGAATTTTGTCCCACAAGAACAAAACTACATTAACGAAACAAAACGCGATTCACGTTAAGCATCTGAATGCTTGAGTCTTATTCTAAATCTACTTTTTAGCAAATTAAGTTTTAAATAATTTCACCTCAGTTTTTATTTATATTTATTTTTCTTCTATGTGCTGTGTCTCTTCAGGACGTAGGCGATCGTGACTCTCCACAATTTCCTGTTTTTGTAGCTCTTCATAAAGTTTGTCTTTTTGTTATATCTCCTAATCCCTGTTCTGCTAACAATTTACACAAACTCATTATGTGTATTATGCGCTGTTTTCTTCTTCTTCTTCTTATTATTATTATTATTATTATTATTATGATTTAAAGGTTTACGTATCCCACCTTGTTTCTCTATCATTTTAGCAAGAACGGAAGAAACTGCCAGAGCCTGGTTGTATAAATTGGGTATCTGGTGTATGCAAAATTTCCTTCTTTTTGCAACTAAAGATTAGCGGCACACTTTTACATTAACAATTATTTCTTCATTTATTTAATAATTTTTTTCAGATGGTACAATAATCTTTATAAAAAACTTAAGTAAATAAGTGTATAAACCAAAAAAATAACATTAGGAAAAATATTTTTACATAATATTCTGAAATAAGATATAAATAAAATTCTATATTATATTTATATTCAGTTTTTATCACTAAAACGACATACACCGTTTTAATTTTTAAAATTATTGCTGGAAAGAATATATCTCAGGAAGAAATTGTATTCATATATATATATATATATATATATATATATATATATATATATATATATATATATATATATCAACATTACTAGCAGCTATTGTGAGTCCACTACTGGGAAAATGCTTTTCTCAACACCTTCCATGATAATCATGGTGTTATTCTTTGCTATATCTTACCGGAAAAAAAGCTTTCATCTCATCTCTTTTTTCTTTTCTCTACTGTTTGCTGCCTATTAAGCACTAATCAAGCAACCTTTTGCTCCCAATATGGACTGAATATATGAGCAAATGTAAACGAAAAGGACACTTATACTCATCACAAAGAGACCGTTGACATTTTTAGGGCACATGAGGAAGAAAGTGGTCTTGGAAAATTTGACACTGGCAGGACATTTTGAAGTCAAGAGGGACAGAGGAAAGCAGCGCATAACCTACCTAAAGAGCTTGTGTAAATTGTTAGCAGAGCAGGGATTAAATAAGACGACAAAATTTATTGACAGTTACAAAGCGGACAGCCATGATTGACAACGTTCTGAAGAGACACGGTGCAGAAGATAACAAATGAAAATATTAAATGCTTATAATGCATCACAGTTTTTCGCGTATTTCATTTTTGTATTGTTTGTTCGGATTATTTCACATCAGTCACTAACCGAATATATGAGATTTTGGATGCTCAGATCTTGTTTTCCAGCTAAAACATTTTTGTCTTCATCAAAGTCAATGAAATCTTTAATTTGTACCATAACTTCAGGCTTTAACACGTCAAAATGAAGTACGCAACGCCAGCTGTTGTATATTTCTTTTAACCTGACGTGTGCTGTTATATATATATATATATATATATATATATATATATATATATATATATATATATATATATATAATATTGGATGAGCATAGATTAGTTGCTTCGATATTGCAGAAATCAAAAATGTGCATTTCACTCCCCGTCATTCTTCTCATTTTCAAATAAAATCCTTCATCTATTTCTGCTTCTTATCAAAAAGCATTTGAAGAGCAAGCAAATGCCTTTTTGAAAGGTTTCACAAATTAGAGTTTCCATTATATATTTCTTGCAAGTCTCTTTGATGTGGATTCACTCCAAGCGACGATACAAGAACTGCATTAAAACTGAAGCCGTGTAAGCTGCAGCTCAGTTGATAAGTTTCATGGCAATATTGATAAATTCTCTGAATCTTTGAACATGAGGATTTCTCATTTAATTTTAAGCCATAACCGGACACTCAGCTCTTGATAAGTGTTTTATTTGCAACGCAAAAATAAGCAACATCCTCATGCATTATCAAATGTTCATATGGTAATTTACTAAACATATTTTAGATTTGACATTAGACAACTTGGATATTACCTATCCTATCGATTTAAATGAAATCCACCATTTTGCATTGATTTATAGAATATCTTTCATATGGCTCATTTCGCTAATATGCCTAAAAAATAAAAGCAAAATTGTGCTTGATTGTTATGTAATATCTAATCGGATATGTGGCAGTGAATGGAGAATTTTGACAAGGATGTAATGGTTAGCAAGCGTGTCTCGCTAGCTCAATTACGACTGAATAGCGAGTTCTATCCACACTGAGTGTTCCACATTTTTGGCCATGTTCCACGTCTAAGCTACCGTTAGAAAACACCATATACTGCAGTGAATATTGGTCAACCTCCTCACAGATGAAGAAGAGACAGAGAAGTGGTTCAATCGATGAATTCTGAGAATACTGTGGACAATGATTCTGAATAACGTTTTAAGAAGAAATAGACCTACACATTAACTGCTGCTAACAATAATTAAAAAGACAGTTAATGCTCTGAAGACGCAATGAAGAAGGTTTTGGAGAATTTGATACTTACAAGGCATTCTGAAGGCAAGAAAAGCGGGTGAAACAGCGGGACTTAACCGACTTTTAGTAAATGAGTGGCCGAACAAGAACAACAAAGAGAAAGAGGACTGTTAAAGAGGCAACAAAAGACAAGAATCTGTGTAGAGCCATGATTGTATACGTTCTGAATGTACATGGTTTATAAAAGAAAAACACTTCTCATTCTTCTTCGAGTGACGCCAAAGATGGAATAAAGTCTCAATATCCAACAACAGTCTTATATTGAGTTTTGAGATCGATGACAGTCTCATTTAGAAAATCCTTTTTAATCAAATCAATAAAAGATTAAAGGTCTGAAATCCTGTCTTATGGCTGTTATCGAAAACTCGAATTCTATGATACTCCATAAGTATGCGCAGATGCAAAAGAAACGGAAAACTTGGCCGTTTGCCTATCAATTTAATCAAAGTTCTAATTTCTCTCATATGACAGTATATATTTTCTCTTCACTGGAATACCTCATTGATTTCACGGTTTCGAAATATTCAATTTAAAAAAAATGATATTTTTCATATACGCTTATAAATTTAATAATTAGAAAGTTTATTTGTAGAAATGTTAAGGAAAATAAAGGTTTTTTTGGTGGTGGGGGGTTCGCGTCTCCTATTAATCGACTGATACAAGAAGTATGCCGGTTGATTCATTTCCAGCGAATTCCTTTCCTTCCAGCACTGAATAAAAGTTGTCCTATTCTTGCATGCGTGGGTGGAGGAACTAATTAGATACTTCTAAATGTCATCAGAACAGGTGGAAAAGAGACTTTGCGATGTTTATCATCGCATAAAACTTGAATTAGCCAAGGACAGTTAATTACTTTTCTGATATCATAGAGCTAATTAGCACTTCTCCCGAGGTTTTCTTGGAACAAAGATCTAATATTTATGTAACGGTCGATGTTATTCTTGTGTGCAAAGACGGATATTTATTGAACCTTCCTCGTATTTCTATACATACAGAAAGTTAGGTATTGCCACGAATTTAAAAAAAATGAAAACGGAGTCTTCTTTGAAGTTTTAATTTCGGTTTTGATTACAAGAAAATAGTATAATTAAGACGCAAAGAAAATACATTTTTGTACTTAAACTAGGTTTTAGAAAGTACTTAAATAATCTAAAATGACTGATGAAATCCTGCTTAAATTTCGAGCATATCATAGGAGGTTTTAAGCATTAGCGACGAGAAATAACAAAAACCTCTTTTCTTTGTGTGTAGCCAATGTGAATAACTGTATAATTTTTATAAAGATCTTCCCTATACGTTAATTACATAATTTCTGTACGTAATAAGAAAATACAATTTGCTATTAAAAATCTGATTTATTGAAACTTTGTTAAATTTTACATTTCTCGATTATTAAAAGATATTATTTAATAACAATGTTTCAGAACTATCCAAGAATAAATAAGAAATTTTATACCATGAAAAAAAATTTTTTTTTTTCATTTTGTTTTTATATTCGGGCATATTTGCTACATTACCGGTTAAAGTTAAAATAATTTCAACTGACTTAATTTCACTGGGGACTTACAAAAATTTAAATATTTTTAGTGGCCAGAATATTTTGAGGTTTTATAAAATTAAATAAAGGTGGAGGTTATCTGACTTAAAAATGTTATTTTCACAATATTTTCTTACAAATTACTGTTTTTATAAATAATTTCTTTCGCAAACAAATAAGAAACCATTTTTATTGGAATCCAATAATTGTTGGCATAATCTGATATCTTTTCGGCTACAAATTTTCATTCAAATTATGAATTTACAGTTTTACATAGCATAAACAACTTTTCAAACATAAATATCTCCATTTCTATAGAGCGGATACAGATATCTTTTATATAAGATTTTCCTTCAGTATTTCTCCTTCCCAATAACATGAAGACGATAAAATTAACTTTCATACAAAATTTAGACTTTTCTCATTACATATTTCTCGTCAAAAGAGTGAAAATACCGATATATTTAGTCGTTAACATGGGCAGTCATTCTAATAACTTTGGAGGATATTTAAAGTGCTGTGTTAACATTTTGTGAAGTGGAATAAAACTACAGTTTAGACTACAGATGTTACTTCTCAGTGGATTAAGGCAAACAAGCTTGCATCTCTGTTTTCTCAATAAGTTTAAGAAATTTTAAAATAGAACATATGTCTCCTTAGACTCATCTCGAACAAATATACCCTCCGTACAATTTCCTTTTCTTCTGGACTCTATTGCGTGTTGCTCTTAACTAAATAGTACATTTTCACATCTTATTGTTGCTGTTCTTACAGTTATTATTAACTAGCTAAAAATCTGCCCTATCGGGCGGCATTTAAGCTAGTTCCTGCGGATGGCTCTTGATTGGGCCTTAGGCTTGTTCAGGAGATTAAGAGTTTTTGCATATTCTCAGAGTTGGACGCTCTCCTGGCTGCCGTTTGATCTGGGTTTTCATTTGCACGGGACTTTCTTTTCGCTGCAGCGTTAGCTCTTTTGATTGCAATCTGGTCCTCTGTTGGCGGCGATTTTTTGTGCAGGGCATATTGTTGCCGTATGCGATAGGTAACAATAGCCTATAGAACTCAAACTTGATTGCTGCATTAAAGTATTGCATTAATATTTAAACTTACCCTTTAAAAGTTCAAGGATAGTTCTTCTGCTGCCACTCAGTTTGATGTACGTAGGTCCTTAGTTTCCGTACAAATAATTATTTTTATTTCATGGGTGACTTTCGCTGGATTTCGCAATTAATTTCAATATTCCCAAATTTATTTCCAAGTTATAAAAATTTTTATCGTACAAAAAATTCGTCGCAAAAATCACGTAAAAAAAATCACCGAAAACAATTGCAGTAATGAAAACTTGGGAATCCGAAATTTCGGGATTGGGGGTCCAGATCTGACCCGGAATGTTTTTAATTTCATCACGGAGTCGGCTTGATTCCAAAATGGTATATGTTGGACTACGGTCTTTCGGAGTAAAGTTGAAACAGTGTGACACACTGACATTCGCATTTATTTATATAGAAGACTCTGCGTCAAATTTTATAAAATACATGACTTCATTTTTTTGCTATAAAATGCAATTTCTTTTTACTGTTTTCTTTAAACATTTAAACAATTGTTTTAACAATAATAATAATAATAATAATAATAATAACACTGGGAAACAATTTTTTAAGTATTTGTGTTTTTTCAAATGATTTAGGACGATTTTTCACCGCTGAATCCGAAAATGGCATCCATTTCTCTCGTTCAGGTCATGCTTTAGTGCTAAGATGGGTTTTTAAAAATCCGATCTTCAAACATCGATTACAATAAACTGAATAGTATACATTGATAAATGTAAGTACATGTCAATTGCATGCTACGTCATCATTGTTTAAAATTCAGGGCTTGAAATTCTGTTTACTCGAACCCTTAGAATGATCAGTTGGAAGGGTGTCTCTCTTCAAATTCCAGCAGTAATCAGCCATCATTACTGCATCCCAGCGTCCCTGATACCTGGTCTCCATCTCTTCCACTGTTCGTCGCTAATTGATCTCAGACTCTCAGGAAACTAATCCATATGTGAGAATAGATAATACATTTTGATGCTCATGTTGCATCCGAGTTTTCTAATAGTAGTCAGCATATTGACAACAAGTTCTACGTAGTTCCTGGCTTTGTTGTTTCCAAGAAAGTTCTTCACAACCAGAACAAAAGCCTTCCATGCTTCCAGTTTTCAAATTTTGGATCTCTGATGCGCTGACGGATTTGAGTACCATGAAAGATTCCAACTTTCAACTTCTCCATCGACAATCCTGGAAAAGCTTGGCAGAGTAAATGAAGCAGCCACCAACCTTGTCCAGAGTTTTGGTGAACTGCTTGATCATGCCGAGCTTGAGATGCAGCGGTGGGAAAAGTATCCTGTCTCTGACCACCAGAGGCTTATTGATGATGTTCGTTGCTCTGCAAGGCATCAATTCCTCCCGAATAGGCCAGTCCTTTTTCGTGTAACGCTGAGCAGTGTCCCTACTATCCCTCATGCACAGAAAGCATGGGTACTTGGTGAACCCGGACTGTTGTCCCAACAAAAATTTCACCATCTTCAGGTTAACGCAAATAAACCACTAAAGCTGATCATAATGAATTTTCTCCAGCACATACTTCACTGCTTTATATTTCTCATTCAGTGTAGTCAAGTGAGTGAGGAGTACAGAGGCAAATCGGTTGCTATTGTGCGGCAGAACACTTTTCAGTGATCGCTTGCCAATGAACTGTCTTCAATATCTGGGTTCGTATTGTGGCACTCCAATTTTGAGAGGAAGTTGCTCAATGTCTGTACAAGGCCTTCTGTTAAAAAAAAAACAAAAAAAACGGAGATACTGTTGATGCCTGGTAGAAGGTGATTCAAATACTGTCAGAAAGGAGGTTTTTTCCTTCAACAAGCCGAGATCGCGAACTAGATCATTTAGTTCGTTTTTGGAAAAAGGATGTGGAGCATCATCGTCAAAAACCAGTTCTTCTTCTACAACACCAGCACTACTACTAATGCTACTACACTGTATTCTATGGTTTTGTATTGTACAGTTTAATTTGTGTGTGTTTTATATGTAAACACTTTATTGTGTGTTATTGGTGTATAAATATTTTGGAGGCGTGTTTTTTTGCTGAAAATTTTTCTGATTGGTTAAAATTAATAAGTTTATAATTAGCATAATAATTAGTTATATTGTGTAAAATATGTTACAAATTTAGATATTTTAATGGATATGACAATGTAGACAAAAACCTAAAAAGCAGCATGTGGCCATAGCTCAAAAAGTTGACCTGATTTAGCAAAACCAATGAGATTTTTGGATTCAGCACATCAAAATTGTCTTAAATCAACTAAAAGATTTGAACAATAAACGATCCGTTCATGTCAAGCGACAAAATATTTCCATTTAGTTCATTGCCTATGACACCGATCTATGCAGGGAATTCCATTTGTAGCGGTTTCTAAGCTCTCACTAGTTCAACCTAAAGATAGTAATTACAAATAGTTTCAAGCGGCTGCAGGCTAAATCTGCACAGGGGACCGAACTACTAGCAGCATATCCAGTGCTGTAATAATACTTCCTCGCTAGTTGGAGGGCTTCCCAGACTGAAATCAATGACTAGCACCCCCCCCCACACCGCTGTTGGAATCGACGGCCACGTATCTGTGACTAAGCTGAGCCCTCAACTCGGGGGACATCGACTTCGGTTCGATCTAAAGTGGGATGAGCTCTGCCAGGTCAACTTGCCTAAAACCCCCGATGCATTAATTTATTAATACCTCTCCAACTTTCAATCCAGATATTGGCACAGAGTCGGGACATAAGAGCTGGTCAAGTACTTAGTTGCACAACGACCCTAAGACAACACCGTCATTCGTCTGATGATGATTATACCATATTGTGTTCATAATTTGCTGATTATATTATTGTGGCGGTGGTAGGCGTAGTCGGAGAAGATACTGTCGCACTTGATGTTGACCCATTTCTTGATTGTCGCGAAATCAAAAATTAAAATAATTTTATGAACCATTATAGCCGGAAGTGTGAAGATCAGCGTTAGAAGTTGGCTAGACTCAAGTGTATGTCGACTGGTTCATTTGGAATTATTGCTTCTTATTGTATTATTTTTTCACAACTTTTTGGTCCATTGCCCTCCAACCATCTTACAGTGTCTGTTTTATTTTGGAATTCTTAAAATTGATCAAAAAGGTGACTATGCGTTTCTCCACCAATAAAAATAACGTCAAGTGTCTCTTTTTGCGAGTTCTTGAAGTAGCTTGACTCATGTTTTAAAAGTATGAAATTTTACTATACTTGTCAAATTTCACCAGCATTTCTAGTTTAGGTTACGTGTCATGGCTTAGTGGATTAAAGCGTTGGTTAAGACATTAGGTTCCTTGGCAGTTGTGTATTCGGTAGCAGGGATATAAAAGTGAATAAAAATGGTAAGTATTGTCTGATATGAGTTATTTCCCCTAAGCATGGGAAGCGGAATGAGAAATATCTACCCTCATGGATTGAATAAAGGGCGTGGTTCAAAATTACAAGAATGTTACTGAGTACGAAGATACACCAGAAGAAGGCATTGGGTACAACGGTTGAAATGTTGCGTATAACAACCTAAATGAGATGCTAGTCCGAATATAGTCTCTGGTTAAATCACGCTGAAAACACCAGTTTTCGTACGAAGTTAAGCGGCATTGAGTCCCATCACTACTTAGATGTGTGGGGGGGGAGCTTGAGAACATTAGGCACTGTAAGCAATCTCCTTCAATCTTATCTTAAATGTATTTCGACTTTAAATAACTTACACAGGGTTAAACCGTAAAAAAAACGAATCAGTTGTCCGAATAACAAAAAATATAATGATGATCATTTTTCATCTCAAAAATTTCTGACAAAAATTATCTAATCGGCACAGTTCTAAAAATCTTCTGACCTATGATTTCCTGTGTATTTACTCTCGCTTTTCGCTCTCCTTTTGAGTATTTTACTCACAATATCTTTTTCTCCCTTTAGGAATATTTGTTCGTAGCACACCTATAGACAGGGATATTGTAATCTTAATATTATAGATTTAATTTATTATAAATTTGATTATTTTTCTTCAAGTTGCGACAAGTTAATTCCCTCTTTCCTCCCCACCTATATTTACGGTAATTTCTTTCTCCTTTACTTTCCCTGTGTTGCATGTATTATTATTGATAAATAATTTGTTTAAATATCTAGAATTTGTCAGAACTAAAAAAATTAGTAAAGTAATACGATTATATCTGAAATTATTAGTGTGCTTCGGACGCTCAATTAAACCTTTATAAAAATTAAAAAAACAATTGGATGAATTATAGATCCGAAGAAGAATTAAACTGTTCAGCGAAAAAGCAATATTGAAATCAGCAAAAATCCTCAGAACGTTTCTGAACTAACAAGAATTGCTGTCATTTGATCACCAGAGGTTATCACAATGGTATAAAATTTCATAAATTTGTTACAGAAAACAGTAAAGGAAGAATTCTTTACAACATATACTGTATCAATTTATTGATAGCCAAAGAAAAATGAAATCGATGAAAAAATAGTAAACTCTTCTGTATGTCCAAGAAATGGTAGTCTAAAGGGGGTTTGCCTCTCGATGAAAGAATTTGGAATCTTCTGATATTAGTAAACGATTACTTAAGTACGAGTGTGAACCCATGCTTTCTTTTTTTAGTGACCTATCAAAGTACTACTTCAGAGAGAAATAAATCAATCAACCGGGTGATGTTTGTATTGGACCAGGCATTTATCAAAGGACCTAAAGATAAAAACCAAAGCAAGAATCATCTACTTTAGTTTTATACGAAGTTGAGGAAAAAAGAACCTACATTAAGAAAAAATAATGCAAGACGCTATCGTATGGAACTGTTCTTGGAAATACACTGTGAGTTCATTTATTTTTTAATAACTAAGCCTTGTTTAAAACAAAAGTATTTTTGCTTAATAATTAATATCTCTTAAATTTTAATATTTGCAATATTTTTTTAATTTTTTATACATTGTATTATTTCGTATAATTCCTTTTAATTAGCAGTTCTGGTTTACGATTTAATTTCTCTAGCTGTTATTTCCACTGATGTTTCATCAAGGAATAATTTCATAAGTTGGGAAATTATTAGGATGAGCATCACTTGTGTATTTTTTTCTAAATTTTAAACTATATGGTAGTTTTTTTTGTTTTTTTTAATTTGAGTTGACTGTCGTTTTCTCATTCAGTCACGTCTTCCCTTTTTATTCTGTCCATTTATAGTCCGCTGTAATTCAATTAAACTTGCCCGCCAGTTTTTGGCCATTGCTTTTGATTTTAAGAAAATCAAAATCTTAACTTCTAAAGAAACTGTTTTATATATTAGTACGTTTAGATGGATTAAATTCGAATTCTTTAATGCTAATTAGCCAGTCGTTTGTGCAGCTCGACATTCTTTTGAGACAACGGCATTTAGGCCAGGGTTATTACAGCTTTCCTAAAAAGCTAATTGACACAGTGTTCTCAAAAACCATAATGTCATCAGCAGTATGTATAGTTAATTTCCTCTTTGCCTGATATTTCTATTCGATCCGATCATTGGATATTTCTCTGTGCACAATTATTCATCTAATATTAAATCTTGCCCTCGCACCTTTTATTTTCTTTCGCCCACTCTTCCCTGTCCCTCCTCAACATTTTCTATTTTACAATTTCTGACACCTTTACTTTCCACCACACATTAGTCACATTTATTACTCAAAATTTTCTTTAACAAACTTCTGAATTTGCTTGCCGATTATTTGTGCAAATATTAAATATTACTGTTCATATAATAATCCACCATTTTTATTTTCCTTTTATTGTAATTATTATCAAAACATTTTTCTGTAGTTGTGTTGATTGCGTCAAATTTGCCGTTTATTGTTATGGTTATTACGTGAAGAACTTTACTGTTCCTAATGCCTCGAAAACCAAACTAATAACGTTTTATTATCACTGCGTGTATCCAGAACTTTCACTGACCGTGATTAACGTGTGTTTACTCAGGGTGCCCCGTGCTTTGAGCGCCTACTGGTTCTTAAACTCGGCCCGGACCTTGAATGAAACCAATAGATACGATCCATCGCTAAGAATGCGTGGAAAAAGGATCAGTTCCCTGTACTACTCCAGTAATTAACCGATCTTCTTGCTATCCTCTACCTTTACAAGAGCCAGATTACTCCGAAAATGGAGTACTGTTCCCACATATCGGCAGGAGCTGCCCAATCTCAACTCTTCAATCTCGATAGTTCAAAAGCTTCTCGCCTCTCTATCGTTATTTTCATAGAAAGTAACCGCTGTTTGTGGAACCAATTCACAAGAGACTTCTTCCCCAGTCATTACAAACTTAACCTGTTTAAGTTTAGAATCAACCGCTATCTTCCTCCACATATCCCTATAAACTGTGTCTCTTACTGTAACCCTCTACCTCCAGTAAAACTTGGGTCTTGTACAGAGTGAACATCATTGTAAAAAAAAAATAAAATAAAAAACCGATAATACAAGAAATCTCATTGCAGTAATTAAACCAAATATTATAATAATTGTTGTGCTGGGGATTTGTTATTTCTTAAGAATACCCTGTTCCTTCTATTTTTACATAGAAATACTACTTATGTAGGAGATGGTCGGATAACTATGAAATATTTTTTCTTGAAAATATCAAAGCAAAATGACTATAAAGCCCTATTTTTTTTTCCGAGAAATTTATCTCCATATGCCGGTTTCTCCTAAAATGTTTTTGTCATTTGCAAGATCACACACCTTTATCCAATGATTTCATTTAGCTCCAAAATGATAATAGAATTCCATCTCCTTTTTTTCAAAATAAACAAAATCATCCAAAATCGTCAACGGGATTTCTACATTGTTTCTTTCAGTTAATTTGGAGGAGATTGTTATTATTGAACCATTCAAAATATTTCTGTTAGCAACACTTAACTTACACCATTAAAAATCTTTCTTCATTTGCACAACATAGTTTTAATGCCGAAACTTACCAAAAAGAAGTCTAAGGTTAATTATTGTAAAATTTGTTGTTTTAATGATTCTGTAATACTAGAGAAAATGGCTTACCTTCGGGACGAAAACTGACTCAGATGTGTCTCCAAAAAGAAAATGGTGGCTTTATGAAATTTAACAAAAGATACTAAAATTATTAGTTTATTTGAACAAAAAATCTAAAATATGCAGGAGAGTAAAGATTTTTTTTTTTTCATTATTGATAGAAATATTTATTTCCTTAAAGAATCACGATAAACCTAGTGGGAATATAGAATAGTTGTAAATTAAGCGATAAGTATACAGTCCAAATCCAGTCGTCTCTAAAAATAACTGTGATTGTTTCATTTCACCTTTTTCGCAAAAGTTTGTAATCATTACAGCCAATACATGTTTTGACATACTGAACCCAGCATACGTATGTTATCGTAAATAAAAATACTTAATAAATCAAAGTATTCTATTTGTCTGCTTATAGGCTCACTGTTTCCGTCATCGGGAAGAGTAGCGATGAACGGTTGTTCAAAATACCTTTATAATTATTTCATAACCTTACATACCTCAATTTTTATGGTTTTAATAAAATAATCTTTAAGGGAATCAAAACGGAGACGCTATGGTACTGGTGTAATATTTCTTTTTAGTAGAATCAAATCAAGTTCAATGTCGTTAGGAAATATGCGATAGTCCAAATGATTCAACATTCATGGTAGTTGCCTGGCATTTTGATTATCTAAGAATACAATAAGCTTACAAGTCTCTTTTATAGCTGTGTTGTTTTTAATTGGAAACGTTTGAACCATTGGCATGAAAATAGATACTTCACAGAAACTGCACCCGATCAGACAATCCTACCTAGAGTAGATTTATGAGAGAACTAATTACATAACCTCTCTATGTATTTTGAGTCTAGACGTTCATGGCTTTCGACAGTTTCCTTTCTTTGTTTACATCAATACTTGTTCTTTTCTGACACTACTTTTCGTTTGTGGTACTCGTTTCTCCATTCGTTTACACAAACTTGTCATATACGTTACACACTGCTAACATTTGCTTCTCTTGTCTTCGGTGTGCATTCTCCCAAGCTTTCCTTTCACAGTGTGTCTGTGGAATACAACGTATCATCAATCATTACTGGGAAATGCGTTTTCCAAATCCTGCCGTAATTTACTTACAATCTCCATTTCCAATCTTCATATTCTCTTTGGTCACAGATGAAGTAGACTTAAAGCAACAAAGATGTAGTTCTACATAAGAATGTTAGAAATACGATGGACAGAACATGTGAGTAATAAGGGAGTCTTAAGGAAAGCTTGTACTTAGAATCAGAAAATGGCAGTTGAAATTTCCGGGACATAAATTTTATCATTTCTATCATAAAAAATGCATAAAATGAATATTAGAACAATGTTCTTAAAACTTATTTCAATACGAATGATAGGAAACTTTTGTGCCTATTTCAGAGAAAACGTTTTTTCCTAATGTAAACGCAATAATAAAAGCCTTCAATAATGACTTTAAGTTGTTAAAGATTTAGGTCAAAGAATCTGAGAAGCTCTATATACCTTTGTCTAACAATCGACTTCATCTTAAGCAAATCGGAAAGTTTTTTTTGTGTTTTAACTAAATTTTCTATAAACTGATGCTTAAAATAATTTTTCAGCGAATAACCTATTGAAAATTGTTTAACTTTCGTTAAGCAATTTTTAATTCTTTTCTCACCGAGAAGGGAAAAACATTCTACGACAGATTATTACTGGGGGCGTAAAATTGATTGTCAACACTAAATGTAAAAGCAATTTCTGTCTTGTAACTTTGGTCGTATCGGAGATCAACTAAAAGCATAGTCTACTCTCAAAATAGAAACGTATTTTTTACCCGTACTGGAAGCCAAAGTGAAATATCAGGATTTTGAATGTAAATTTTCTAGCCGGTAGAACTTTCATTAGCCTTGTACCATATTAAAATATATTTAGTTAATATTAAATCGCCACAAGATTACATTATGAACATCTTGAACGGTTGAAAGTTTTACAGAAACATTTTTCCATCTTTACTCAACGAATATGTTTGATTTTAACGTAGGTACCTCCACGCAATCGCTAAAAAAAGAGCATACTTGATGAAAAAGACGCCAACCTTGCCGAAAACAAAATTTTACGTCTTAATGCTTATGTTATTAAGAGGAAAGACCAATTTTTTTTAATTATTTTAAAAAATTTTTCCTTCTTTTTGCTTCTTTTTTTGATTAAAAAAACCTTGTTTCTCTTTGTATTAGTGGAACTAGTAAACAACAGACAATTTTTAGCACGTTTTGTTTTTCATATGACGCACATTAATTTGGAAAATCTTGCAAAAATATAAATAATTGTCGGATGTTAATGAAACTTTCAGGAACTATTCACAGATGATCGAAATTATTATAAATGTTTCTTTATTAAAGTCATGGCAAAAATATTTTTTTTAAATATTTATTACCCCCCCCCCAATAACTAATTTTATGAAAACGCTAGAAATTCGATCGCATCTTGTTTAGTGATTACAATAGTTAAAAGCACAAAGCTTTGAGGAATGCAAATCATGTTTTTTTTGGTGGGGGGTGTTTTTAATTGGACCCCTACCTGAAAATCAGCTCTGAATTGTAACATACAAAACTCAATAAAACAAATATATTATTTTTCAAATGCTTTTATTTGCTTTTCGTTGTTTTTATGAATATGGACAATATTTTTTGAAAGCAAAAAATTTTTTCCATGAAAAATGAATTTTTAATACAATTATTTGTTATTTCTTAATTATAATAGATTTTTACATTTAAGTTGTTAAAATATTATAAAATTAGTTAAAAGCCGCATCCGGTTTCCTAAGTCTCCTTATGAGATAGAGCTTTTTTAGCGCGCTGTAAATTGTATCATTTTGACTTCTCAGAAGATCCGCAGTAATTAAAAAATGTGATTTTGTGTTTATAATCGGGCTGTAATTATAAAGTACGGAAGACCAACCAGAATACAATTAAGTTGCGTTATTTGAGTTAAGCATTGTTCTCCGCTGTTAAGGCCTTTACTTTTGCGAAACACGTGTGGAGAAGTTAATTTGATTTTTCAATTTCAACTGAGAAGGGTAATTACAAGTATCAGTATCATCTTATGAAATTTATATGATCTTATATTTATATTAATCTCAGTTATGACATTTTTCCATAAATGAAATATCAAAATTAATAATAAAATGAATGGAAATACAAATAACACAGTAAAATGTAATAAATGTACATAAAATTATAGTATTTTATGTATACTTCTGATAAAATTTAATAAGAAAGGTACCTATAAATAGATACCTTTCTTATGAAATTTAATGTCACTCTTAAGTCTTATTTTAATTTCTTTAGAATATATTTTCCATAAAACATCGCAACCGTAAAGGTGAAAGCTAAGTACAAAAGAAAAATAATAGAACTATAATTTGTTTTCTATTGCAAGAACGGTGTGACACAGTTATGCTGTAATCTAAGCAGTTGGTCTTTAAGCAGGTACTTCTTTTTTGTAATTTCCCTACCAATTTAATTTCTTGAGACAACCCTTTGCCTCTGTAGACGTTCTCTCATCATCTTGGAAGACGCGTTTAATGATTTAATTTATCGTATTTCCATAAAATTATCTAACTGGGAGCAGCTGCCATTGAGTGATTGTTAGGGTGAAAAATCTCTTGACAGTTAAGTGCCTGAAATACTATCATTTTATTTTGACGAAAGATGCAACAATGAAAGGAAATCTAGGGCAGACGTTGTGAGAAAACGGAAAAGAGGTAAAAAATTATCAATAAAATTGCTTAAACTGTGCGAATGTATGTGCTTGCATTTAGATCTGAAAACAGTATTTATTCGTAAAATTTAGTCTCATAAACTTGTAAGAAAGAGCTTAGTTTGTAGGCGTCTGCGGTACAAGAATAGTAACCAGGTTAATTTTGCTGGAGTATAATTAATCGGTCTTCCTGAGCAAAGAACTGTCTTTTCAGATGAAATACTTTTTTTCAATTAAATTTATACTTTAGTAATTCAGAAATATCTTATTTTTAAAAATTATTTTGAAAAGCTATGAGAATTTACAAAAAATATTTTAATGCAATTCAAATCTTACGGTGAATACTACATTGTTTATACAACCACTATAGCTGCTTTTGTTAAATAGGTTGCATTTACTATGCGATTATGCCTTTTGTTATACGATTATTTTACCAGTGTCATTAAAAAAATAGAAATATTTAAGTTTTTGATCTTTTTTAAAAGTACAATTTATTTGCAAGGTAAAATAATTTTAAAAGAATGACGTTTATTTGTCAATTTTAAAAGAAAATAATTTTACTTCTTCCACTTTATCAGAATAACCTAATGCATAGATATGGGCAAATTACCTATTTTAGTGAATACTATTGAAGATTTAGAAAGATATATATATATATATATATATAAAGGAAAGCTATTCTTTGCCGTTTCATCCTCTGATGGACGCTATCAAACTCTTATTTTGTAACAAGTATTTATAAACAGAAATAATAAAAATATTGTTAGGTTTTAGACACTTTTAATTTAAGAACGCTTATAAATATTATTCAGGTTAAATATAATTAATCCAGATGTTATTCTGCTGCAGTAATGAGAATAAGTTTTTCTTGTTGGTAAATTTTCTATAAACTTTTAATTGATGGTCATTATTGGTTCTGTGTAGTATAAGATCTAGGACGGGTAAAGTAGAGATGATCGTCTAATAATATATCAACAAGACACAAATTTACCCGACCTTGTAAACAAACTTAATAGCGTTGAACCCACAATAGATTTTACTATTGAATTTGAAACGAATAGTTTACTCTTTCTAGATATCATGTTATATAGAACCAATAATGACCATCAATTAAAAGTTTACAGAAAATCTGCCAACAAGACTCTTCCTAAATATTACACAATTAATCTTTCAAAATATAATTGGCCAATTTTTATGGAATTTCTATTTTTAAGTCTATTTCCGATAACATGCTGACGAAAGTAACGAAAAGAAAGATCTATTTAAAAATGAATTCATTATATATTTCCATCAGTGATAAGATTTAAAGGAATCTTTCTTTTCAGATTTATTGTAATGTCTTTTTAGAAAATGACCACCAGAAATATTAGTAATGTTTGACATATCCTGTTCGGCGACAATATTTGTAACAATAGGATTCTTGTTATAAATACTAACAGCTCTTTTTGAAAGTAATTAAAATGGGGAGAAAGATCTTCAACACATAAACATTTACTCGCTTATGCCGAAACTAATCAACATGTAAACACTGTCGTAAATAAATGCTGTTTTATACCAAATGTCCATTTTTTAAAAACATTTCACCCCTACCAAGGCAGTAAAAGTCAACAGGATACAAGATATTACTGTGAGTGAAAGAAACATAGTTCAATAAAAGAATATGATTAAAGAAAATAGATGGCGACGATTGACATTGTATTTAAATTTTTTGAAGATCATAGTTGGCAGGAAGCCAGTATTCTACAAGCAAGAAGTGTGGGATAAGAAACTATTAGCAAAGAAATTACGGTTATAACTAGCAGTTTCAATTGAAATTATGGGGCCTAGCTGCCAATCTAGTATCCCGTGTAAATTTAATGAGGAAAGCTAATCTGAACAATTACCATGTCCAAACTATATGATAACTGGCAGACATGATTTAACATTAACCGCAGAAGTCTTTTTTTTTGGGGGGGGGGAGAAAATGAGCGTTGTATTTCAGAGGTGGCTACTGCCCTAGATTTTTTTTCCCGGATAACAGTAGCATAGTATATGAATACTGGCAGACATCAACCGCAAGTGAAAAATTGCGGGTGCTACCAGTGATGCAAGATCGAGAAGCGACTAACAAGTGAAACCGGTTCCAGGAATAATCAACTTCCTTTTAGGAACACCATAGTTCTCCACAGCCCCCTTCCTTAGGATAACACCCATTGAATAAATATGGAACATATTGCAGACCTCACTAATTTTCTTGCAGCTTCACCCATGAAACCCAATTCAGTTATGAACAACTCTGGAATATACCTGGATAGATACATTCAGCACGTCGTACTTTATACTACATCACGTAAATGCCATTATTTAAATAAACTACACGTTACTAGACATTCAGTTTATCTTGGATATATACAAATTTCTGATTGACTTCGTATTTAACTCCCACATAAACAATAAACTCTACCATCTGCCGTCTGAAAATTGGATTCTTTTCTGACTGGATAGAAACGCGCACATTGTACATAACACCTGCATCGGACGCCTACTGATCAATGAGTCTTGTTCAATTCGTCTGCTGGTCAGATGACAGGTAGTAAAGCGACAGGATAAGGAGATTAAACTGCATCGACTGCAGATCTCTCCCAATGAGAAATTAATAGTCTTTATTAAGAAGGAAATGGGTTGGGTTGATGTCAATTATTGATCGACCAGTTTCCATTGTCTTGTGAGTATCAGGTGTGTTCTTTCAAACATCTGAATTTATAACATGCTGTGGGAATAACTTGTTTCTCAAACAGCTAAACTGTAAACCACCTGCTCATTAATTATTGAATCTGTGCTATCTCAATGACTGATATCATGTATTATATATGCATACACAAGCGTTGGTCATAAAGGAATATCTCTTCTTTTTTTAAAATACAACAGATTTAATGGAACAATACAAATTATAGCAAAATGAATCCAAGTTCTTAGATTCCTATTCTAGATCTTAGTAGATTCTTCTACCTTCTCAATTGTAGTATTCCATCTTTGGTTACGTATACGTACCTCGTAGAAGCTTTTTGGCTACCTTTTTAGCCATGCGTGAATTGCCTATTTCAACTACTAATCATTGGAAAGTGCATCTTTCATAGGCCCAAACAAACCGAAATCAAGGTAGGACGAAATATGGTTTTCGTTGGGGCTGCTGTGAGACCTTTTCTTGTCAAATGTAGCCTAGCTTGTAGAAGCCTTGCTCCGAATCTTAGCAATGTGCTCACGTAGAAGTCTATATTTATAATTTATGCCCAATGACATCAGTATCAGTATGACTCTCCTGCTTCGCTTGTCGCTAAGGTCACTTACGTCTTCCTCTACAGGATCGCCATTAACTCTGCTTTCACTATTCAAACGCAGCCTCTCTATATACTAATATTTTGAAAATGTTTTCAACACGGTCTCCATCTAGAATTTGTTTTCATTTCGACGTGTACAGAAGGAAAGCCATTTAAAAGCGGATTATGTGTAGGAAAAAAAGACAATTGCACAACTTTCCCCCATGAGCTTCTAAACACTTTATGGTTTATGCCTTTAAAAAAATAAAACAACTAAAGAAATTTTAATTTTTAAAATTAAGTTAGAGAAAACATTAATCTTTGATTTCGTGCATGTACATACATAGCTATAGAACGGGACTTAAAATATGACATGTCAGAGATCAAAGTATTTCCCAAGAACATGATCTTTATTTATTAATATTAGCTTAATCTTACATCGGGTCACAGTAGTAGAGTATCATATTGGAACTCGCTACATCATCTGTTTGCTAGACTAGCTTCTTAATTGTTGCTCGAAAACAAATTCCATAATGCCTATTTACCAAACTTCGTTTAGACTGACACAAGATCAGATAAATCGTGCACCTCTTGAGGATCGACTTCAATACAGCATTAATCTTTTAATGAAACTTATAAACTTTAATTACTTCTCTGCGATGAGCACCATATTAACATTTTATTAAGCTTAGCTTAGTATGGCATGAGGAAACACTGAAGATCGTACTAATTATGGTAGTAGCGTTGAGATACTAGCACACTGATTATTTTATATATTAGTGTCCTTGTTCGCCGTGGAATCATATAATTTAAATAAGCTGTAATGTTCTTATCTGGTCTCACCATGCAGTAAGAACTAATTGCTACCTTAACCGTATCCCGAACGACCTATGTCTCTCACTCCTGTTTCTTACCAACCACCTCGGTGTCTACTCTGGCATATAAGTCATTAAAATAAGTGCTAGGATATGACATCATTGCAGTAGTTAGAATACTCAATAGAGATTCAACTTTGTTTACATGATTGTTTTCATTGTGCTACAACAGTGACAAAGTAAATGGTTATATTACCGAATGCCACATATATATTTACTTATTATTCATGTTGTCATAAAAATGATTGATTTTTATATTTATTGAATATATATTCAAAATGGCCACACTTTGCGTTCGCTATAACACTGAATCTTTTCAACTGAAGTGCATGACGATTTAACCACCTCTTCGCTCAAAACTCTACCACGTCTTAAGAGCTTTTTTCATGCCTGGCATACATGCGTATGAGATACGTGAAATATCGCTCTCCAATATGGGTAATATCACAAAGTATAGGGTTAATGTCTTTGATCGATGGAGGTCAAATTTATTTGTCACAAAATTCAGGATAATGTCTATTGCACTAATTTGACACCAAATTAGCCGTGTATGCGGGAGCTTCCTCTTGAGTGATACAGAAACTTTCCAAATGTAGTTGACGACCAGAGCAACGCATCTGTCCAGAAATGGGTGGTAAAATCTGCTTTTCACTTTCACTCCTTCTTCAATGAACACCAAGGGCGATATCGAAATATTAGAAGCAGCAATAGCACCCTAAACGATGATACGAGTTGATTTCTCTCGATTGAGATGTGTATTTTAGATTTTTTTCTGGGAAAATGGCGCAAACGCTATGGTTTTGGTAGTTGACCACAGCCCTCGCAGAAAAAGAAACTTCGTGTCGAACGAAACGAAGAGGTTGTCTACAGCATGATCATCTCAAAAATTTTATTTCTTTTGCTTGGAACCACTTGAGAGCAACTTTCGTCGTTGAATCTTGTATGTTTTTAACCCTAATCCTCTTTCAGAATCCTCCTTAGCAACCTATCCAAAATATCCAACTGTTTTGCCGTCTTCCTCGTGCGTCTTCGTCGATTCATCTTTACTCTCTTCTTAATAGCTTCAATGACACTAAAAGGTTTCTTCCTGGAAGTGGTTTGCTTTTTTTTTACACACATTAAAATATTCTTCTGTAAACATTCAACTGTTTTATCACCTCACAATTCTTAATACTAGCCATTTTTAATGCGACATATTGATCACGTTCTGCTTGAACCTCCATATTTACTTAAACTGTAAGCAACAAAACAAAAAGAAAGTTTGGACGCTTTATGCAAAATTTGAAACTGTATTTTTCCGAAAAGGTATGTTTTAATTTCTATTTAAATGGTAAATATTTATGCTGCACTCTGTAAATACTTTAACATAAAAATTTAAGTAACGACTAAGAAACATGTCTCGTACTTAAAACTAATGTAAGCGGTTATTGTTCTAGCTACTGAGCATTTAGAATTTAAAATAAATCTCGATTTTAAAGACTGACACAGAACAATCTTCATTCTACTTACTTCTATGTCAGTGCTACATTTTCCCATAATTACTAACCTCTACAATCACAGAAATCTGAAATAATTCAAATAAAGAAACTTTTAACTAGTATTTGTTTTAAGAAATTGAAATCTTAGGACTTACTTTCTCACTAACATGAAGCGATTAGTACTTTGGAATAATTACAGATATTATATAAGGGAAGATCTTTCACTGTGTGAGTGAGTCTCAAGCTCAGACATCCAAACTTTACATTACGCAGATAACTAGATCCTGCATAATGAAAATGTAAGTTCAAATAAGATAACACCTATCATCATTTGAAAAATAGAAATGTAATGAGAGTATTAATCTGATATTAAACAAGCATATTAAAAAAAACTTATGGAAATATATCACGTTTACAATGTTCCCAAACATGTCCAAATTGGTAAGAGAAAAGAAAAATGATAATGCAACAACATTTTATGATTCTTCGAAAAGAATTAGGTGGATAAAAGCAGTGAGATAAGGAAGAACGAAAAGAAAACTGAGTTGGAAAGAGCATGTAATGGAAGAAAGGATAGGAAACTAGGGATGAGGAGTAGGAAAGCAAAAAGTGATGAAGTATGAAAAGAAAATTTCTGAGATTTCGAGGAAAGAAATATGGAGAGGAAGAAATGATAGAACATTAAAAATATCAATGACTGAAAAAGAATACAGACAAGATTTTTGTTTTATTCCTTTAAAATAGTACCAGAGTAAAATGGTTGCAAAACGCAAATGTCTTAATCGTGTTATTTTCCCTTTTTGCCACTTTTTCTCTCAATCTTTTTGTTTTTCTTCTCCACAAAGCTTTCCTTAAAACTGAACATTAATGATAACGCATAAGCCTTGGAAAACCTATTTTTTCTGGTTTGAAATCAACTGTACTTGTTAGTGTACCAGTATCATTGAAATCTGTTACGAAAACGAGACATCACATTATTTGCCCCTAAATCGTGTATTTTATCAGTAAACACTTTCGGTGAAAAGAACGAAAGGTTTGAAGCAAGAAAACTGAAAACGCTTAAATATCTTTTTATTAATATTTTTTAAATAAACGTCATTGAAACACAGATTATAGAATATTATTTTCATTAACTTTCACGAACTTTTAATCGAATTCACCCACCTTGTGGCAAAAAATGAATTATCATGCTGATAAATTTTTAATGAAAAAAAATTATTCGGAAATTGATTCGCTTCAAATATAATTATTTGTTTTGCAATATTTTTCTATTCTTTCTGATTTCTCTAAAACATTCAAATACAATAGGAAGTATTAGTAATTAAATGTATTACTCTGTTTACATGGCCAAGAGCTCGTGACGCTGTTATTGTAAAATAAATATATTTATAAGATTTCTGAAACCAAGCTAAGACAATGTGGGAAAAATTAATTATATTTGGATTTCTTACTCTCATCAGAATGAAGTTTATAATCACATTCCGTTCCGTAAATCCCCTTTTTTTTCAAGAAAGCATACAAAAGTAGACAAAAAACGGTTGAATGTTTTGCTTGTAAATTTTTCAGTTATATTGATCGGTTCAAAATTTATGTTGAGCAGAAATAATAATGTAATTTTTAAGTATAATTTTTAACCATGTGGGACTGGGATACTTTTGTATGACGTCAGATCGAAAAATTATTTTCACCCGTTCCAGAATGGCATTATCTTTTGCTGTCATCACCATCTACAAATTTACTTGGATCGCTGTACGATTTCCTACCAGATGAGGAATAAATGGAAACAATTCGTCAAGTGGCTAGAAGTGATTAAATAAAATACGGGGACCAACTGAAATGTTTTGGAAACTTGTTCAGTCCATTCTTCTATCAACTTAAGTTTCTTGCATCTCATTGGTTATTTCACGCAGCGCTTGTTCAGGATATCTCTTCAGGAAATAATCTAATTTTCTAGCATTTTAACTCCTTTTACGTTATGAATTTATAGTTGTTCTTCCCGTAGATTGGTTGGCAACCAAAGCTAGAGAATCCTGTCTGCTCTAACATTAACCTCAACTTGTGGTGGCGAAAAAGAGATGGATTAATACCCCTTTTTTACAGGGGTGTTTCTGCAGAAGCAAACGTAACGGTTGCAATTTGAACCCTACACATCATTTTCCGTGCCAGTAGCCGCTACGCTAGATGCCCATCCAAAAATGAATAACCTATACAAATTTAAACTTAATTAAAAATGGTAAAAAGTTATGTAAAACAGAGGTTAACTTTTAAAAGTATACCTTAATATCATACTTTGTGAAAAAATATAAAACCGTACAGAAAAATTAAAAATAAAACAAAATATTAGAAACTTTTCCTTAATTTCTTACCTAAAATTAACGATGAGTTTTTCATGTTGCTTTTAAGGCATGATATGAAATTTTATTTGGAGACTATCCATGCTGAGCAGTACATTAGAAAACACTCGGGAATAATCGTTATATAGCATTTCTCTTATGGGGTCAGTTGAAACTAAAAATAATAATATTTAAGAAATACATGTCTACCGTTGCCAAATCGGTCACTTATGATAAACGCTTTTAATGAATAATACAATAATGGCTTTCAAGTTACTCGATAGTAATTCCTGCAATTTTTCAGGTTTCCTTAGATTTCTTTTTCAAATACACGCACGAGTACATGAACACACATCTAGATACAAGAATAATAAATCTCAATATTTTTATGGTTAATACGCATACATGCAGCCTAATGATGAAAAAAAATTTTTCACACAACACATTTAATTTTCAGTATCCTTTCCTTGTCAATGCACTAAATTCAATGGTGAACGTTAATTACAGAGGTCGAATATTATAGTGTGAATTCCATATCAAAATTTAGCTTCTGATTGTGTAAGGCTGTAGATCTTTTTCCATGCTTATAAAGTCCTACTTTACAAAGGGCACAAAATTCATTGGAACGAAATTGAATATTCTTTCCTCAAATGAAAAGTATCAATTGTCTTCTGTCTGCATCAGCGTCACAAAGCTGGAAGTGGTCGAGGACTTCATCGATCTAGGCAATGTCATATTCTTCGTCGACAAACTAGACATCGAAATAAGCAACAGACGATTAAATATATGAATATTATGATATATATAATGTTTTTATTTATATATTTGTGTGTGTATATGGATTTAATGTATGTTTGGGCGTACGAGTGCTTTCTGATCATGAGACCCGTGTTCGAATCTCACCATGGTCGATTTGTCAGGAAGGAAACTTCTTAATGTTATCGGACTAGATCGAGGTCAATTCCAGCGTGCGGCACCTTTGGAAAGTTCCTGAAAAACATACCACGGGTTGACCCAAGCGTTGTGAGTGAAATTGAGTAGACAGAACTCTTGGGGTCCGTCGATAGCTGCCGAGGGCTTGAGCGTGCTGGCCTTGTTCAAATTGGTGATCACGCTAGATAACAGGCTCCCTCCCAGAAACTATAGCTAAGGTCTGCTCAGTATAATTGAAGTATAAGCCACAGGTGGGCTCTGTAAGTGTTGCGCGCACACAAATGTGCCTAAGTGAGAGTCTGCAGTAGGGATTGGCTAGCCGCCCTAGTAGACGGGTATCCTCGAATACGAGCGGCCAGCTATATTTATTATATTTTAATGTATGTTCGTTTTATATATATATATATATATATATATATATATATATATATATATATATATATATATTATGTCCGTCCGTGCATGTATTCATGCGTATATTGGTGTATATGTGTGTAAATGTGTTTTCATTTTTGTATATATACTGGTTCTTATTTTCCGTGTTGTATTTTGTTTTTGCATGCGAATTTGGCTGTTAGATTTTTTGATGTGTATGCGTATATGTTGCGAGTGCTCATTTGTATGTATGTTTGTCTTTTTCCTTTACTTTGTTCATAGCCGAATATTTGTTTTTCAATTATACCCTTAACTTTCATCAATTAAGCCCTCTTTTTACTTTTAGGCTTATGTTTAGTTTCTTTGACGTGGATTTCTCTATTTCTAGTGGCGTCCGTGTTTTTGCGTGTTTATATATCTAAATATCAATAAACTATATCTAATGTTCGTTGTCAAGTTTTTTGAATTATCATATACTTATATTTTGATTAGTCATTGTAGCATACGTAACAATGTTTCCCCTAATTGAATGGAGTTTGATTGTAAAACTCTTTATTCTGCAATCGACACCATCACTTGACAAGACACCAGAAGTGTTGAAACAAAACAGCTATTTTTGTAGTAATGTCATAACATGTTTGTTATATTTTTGAATAAATACTATATTCAGACACACACATACACACGTATATATATATATATATATATATATATATATATATATATATATATATATATATATATTTTATAATGCCGACTTTTCTATCATACGAATTTGCAATAATTGCTTGTCATCGCATAAAATGATTTTCACAATTCTGTCAATTGTTCTAGTCGCTGCTTAAATAAGGAACTCTTAAGTGGACTCATGAATTTCCACTTAACTTTCTATTAAGTTTTCACATTTGTATTTTTCTTTACTGCAGTTCGTTCAAATATTTCCATGGTGTGATTCTGTTTTAAAATCCTATTTTTCAGAACCTAATGACTTTTCTCCTGATTCCGTAATCGTAAGTGCTTCATAGTGATCTAATTTGCATTGTGAAAGTATATATTCAAATAAAAAGAAAAGCCGTTTTCTTAATCTTGCTGCCAGAAATTTTTCCCCCTTTTTACTTCCTAAATTTGTATTTATTCATTTATAGCCTCGGCGTTGTGAATACGCTTCCATATTTTCAAGTTTAATAAGCATGTAATATGTTCCTGTTTGCCTGTGGTATGAGTGGATGAGCTGACAACCAGTTAAATTCATCTGAATTATGAGTTTTATTTTCAGAAGCATGTGAAAGAAAGTGAGATATTTACTTTATTTGCAACCATGAAACAAGATATTTATAGGAATTTGAAACTGTTAGGCAGTAAATATTTCTCCTAAGCATAAGGACAAAAACGAATATCATTAAGTTATTGCCCATTCCTAATCACAGCTTTTCGATAACGATTTTTTTAATTTCATTCCTTAATGACAATCTTATTTGTTTGTTTTGTTTTTTATCGAATTACCAGCCTGCATTGTTTGGTTAATCATATTTTAATTTTCAATCATGAGATTTACAGTGTGTATATGAATAAGCACCGATATTTCCACGAGTATACAGCAAATACTGAATAATTCATGTATACTACAAAATACAAATGGTATGAAATAACACAAAATTAATCTTCAGTTTGAGAACTATAATTTTAAATGTGTTCGAGAACTGATAAATTCTTCCCAGAAAAGTAATATATATGTTGCCTCCTGGATTACATTATCATGCATAAACAGCAAACGCCGATTTGAAAATAGAGAAAAAGCCTCCACTTTCCCGTGAACTTCATAATGGCCAGACGTATGTTCGAAAGGGCTAGGTCACAAGCATTTAGATTTTATTTACATTCATTCAATCCAAAAGAGCAGTCTTGTAAATTGACAAAAAAGTTTACTTAACTGTTTTTAATGAAATTGATAGTTTGAAGCAAAATCGTACTAAGTACTACCTTTTATTCATGTAAGCTTATAGTCATTATTCAGTAATTAAAATATTTTCTTGATTTCATTTTACCTTATGCGTGAATGTACAGGTGGTGTAATGGATAGCAGCTCAGAATGAGAAAACCGAGAGCCGAGTTCGAATTCCAGCCATGTTCGTTACATTTATTTACGCGCAAATAATCTTGGAAAATCTAAGAATCCCTTTCCTCCCTTATATACGGGTTAAACAGGACTTGTATCTAGAAATCATTGTTATTCTCAAAGAATTGTTAAACAAAATCCTTCTTACAATACAAAATGTTTTTTTCTAAATAATTCCACAAAGGGTTGATAAACGGTAAAAAAAAAACTTATTTCATTCCACCTTTCAGTAATACAGTATATTCTACTGTAAAAAAATGATTCCAGTTTTTGGATTTCACGAAATTTCTGAGGATGGCTAACTTGTTGCAAGGTTTAACCAGAAAAGGAATATTTTATAGAGAATCAAGACCTTGTCTGAAGTTGATAAATTTGGAGAATGCGCTATATGTGACAGTTTCTAATGCCAGATCTATGATAGTTTACAGCCTCTTATTTACAAATGAGGACACTCTTCATACAATAAAAATCGGCTTTCTTTGTATTTTCTATTTCAATACGTTTAGTGAAACCAGTCAATTGTTCACTGCAAATTCGTAATCAAAGCATGATTAGTTTCTTTTAGGATCTCACCAATGACAATATTTTCCTAGTTAATTTTTCTCAGCTGAGATGTTGAAAGCTTTGTTTTGTTTGAACGTTTGCTTCGTTTCCTATTCATGCAATAAACATATTTTTCATCACCAGTGACACTTTTCTAAGTTGATTAAGCGAAAGACACGTTCGAACTGTGATAGATGTTCCTTTCTGTTGATTGAATAATATTTGATGCTATCAACTATGTGCATTTTCCTATATTATATTAGATATTCAATAATGACGATATTCAGTTTACCAACACACATGCTACTTTGACTTCTACATTTACTTTTATGTAAAACGTGTAAAATAAACAACCAACCAAACCGTACTGCCCACATAGTATCCTCGTTTTTCTCACAAATGGCTGCCATAGTAGTGACACCAGCAGAAGAGATTTTTAAGCCAGACAGAAAAAAAGGCTTTGTCTTTCTGCTCGAATAAGCTAACCCACGATAAAGTAGTCCTAAAAAAATATGAATACCATATGAGAGCATTTAATAAAGCAGCAGCAATGAAGGTAGGCAAGGCTGAAAAAGCAAGAGGAAATAAAGATTAGGTTTTAGGCTTGAAGTTCTAGTTTCAGTATTGCTCAACGGGCCAAACAGCTTACAGGTTAGTGTTGATTCGTGAATTCAGTATCATAGTAATTCTGAATTCACTTTCTGATAAAGACTCGGGGTGAAAACGATCAAGCCCTAAATTGATCACTATGAAATATCCTTAGGAATTCAGTGGAACAAAAATAATATATCCTTTTATATTAAAGGGTTTAGTTCGAAATTCCTTGATTGTTACCAGGATAGACAACTGAAGAAAGCCGGAGAATACAACGGCGGAATTGTTGCGATAAAAAGAGGGGAATATTAGTCCGATTGTAAATAATACAGATTTATATTTTTTTGACGTGTCCACACACACATATATATATATATATATATATATATATATATATATATATGAAAGAGAGAGGCCACATGTTAATTCAAACATGTTTCATTGAATAATAGACGTATTATGTCTATTTTCATAATGATCCTTTTCAGTTCTCTAATCAGTTTCTTGATGTTAAGATGAAATTCCTCAAAAAATTAAATACACATTCCTGTCCACCTTCACAATACAGGAAAATACTTGCTAACAACACCAATATAGTACACTATGAAAATAATAAACAAAAACTTCAAATTCTCGAGGTCCTCTCTATCAAAAAGCAAACAACCAGCCAACACTCAACAAAATGTATTACGAGTGTAGCAGCAACGTGTTGAAGTGCATATAACAAACATTTAATGCCATTTTGCATTTCTACCAATTTTAGGTCGACTCCCTTATAATTGGACGCTTGTTTTGCAACAAAAATTCCATAGCTACAACGGATCAATTTAAAATTACTATAACAGATCCCGTTCACGCGTGTTTCTTAAAAATCACCTTCAAAACGAAATGCATATTTTATCACAGTTACAATAAGTTTAACTTGTAATTCACCCCTGAAGATGATCTTCGAGGAGATCGAAAGTACCTGGGTAGGAAAAAACTGCGGCGCCTTCCTTGATGAATTTCTTATCAAGAAACTGATTAAAGTACTGGAAAGAATTATAAAAATAGACATATGTCTATATTATTCAATGAAAAATAAAATATACGTTCTTAAAGAATTAAATTTGGATTCCCACTAATTGTGTACTGCAAATGTGGAAGAAACGCAATACAAGTTACTTAAGAGTATGTTTAGTAACTATTATAGAGAATTTAAGTGTCACTTTTTTTTTTAAATGTCCAACACCTCGCAAAACATGGAAGCATCACTGCTAAAGACGTTTCGTGTCCGTTCAAAACATTGGGGATCATGACTCTCCAGTTTTCTGTCCCTTAAAACTCTAAGGAACGCTTGTCTCTTTGCTACCCCTCAACTATCCATTCGCGCAACTCGTTAGATTACTCGCTGTTCCCTTCTGCACAGACTCCCTTCAGTATATCCTGTGAGTGCTAAATCCCCCAAGCGCTCTTTCCTCGTATGTTCTCAAAACTAATTTCCAGGGGGCGGCTGCTACTATGGAAACAAATACACAAAAGCGTAAGAACGTTAGACTAAAAATAATTGAATTAATGTTGCCTACTAAAATTCATAAATATCATCAGATAAAGAAAAATTCAAAAACTTATCTATCCGACTTCAAGCTTCGCAGATACACTGCCTGTCAGGGTCAGAATTTCAAGTATGTAAATTAGCAACTGGTGGAGAAAATAAAACGGTTTTGACTGATAGCGTGTTAAGGGAGGAGCTTATCTTAATATTCGGATACCAAAGTTTGCTTCAGCTCTTACCTCAGCAATCTAGTATTGGAAAACGTAAGGAATCCAAGTGGGTGTAATTTCGTGCCACAAATTATCATACGTTAAAAATGTTGTCGGCGAGACAAGATGAAATATTTACAAAGTCCATAACAATTCACAATATGAAAACAAGACTATTAAATCATGCACGTAAGAAACCTTAAAACCATATACTGATATAACAATTAATTCCTTTGACTGGAAAAAGCGTGAGGTATCTTCTCAAATAATGTATTAGCTTAGCTTTGCCTGGTCCAAAGCAACAACAGCGGAACGTCTAAAAAAGACACATACAAAATGTTTGTATGACTGGTTTTATTAGAACTGAATATTCAAGTAAAAATAGTGCCAGAATCTTATTGGCTTGTAGCCTACAGATACTAGGACAACGTGGGTTATTTGTTAATTGTCTTTTCATTGCAGACCACCCAAGTACATAAGCCTTAAAATTCTAAAAGTCGGAAGCTTAATTAATCCCCAGGAGCTAATCGGCTATGTAGGCAGTCAGTCAAACGTAGACACATCACATTACGTCCATGGTAACAGTAGTAATTTGTCGAGCCACAGTATCATGTCTTCTGAGGAATTAGTTCACTTGCTTAGGCAGAATTAATAGCATGATCAACCGAAATACACGTCGAACAGGTTATCTCGCGAAGTTTAAACTTTATCAGACTGAACCTTCACTTTAACGCCTATATTTCTTTTTATCCTGGTATAGTAACGGTTAGGAGAACAAAAAATTAATGTGCATCGAAAAGACATAAATCCACCTCCCCTACTCTAATTGTGAGTCAAACAGCAATGCAGACTGAGCACTTCAGCAACCACTTTACAAGGATAACTGAATTCAAAAGTATAAAACTACTCCACAATTTTTCCCAAAAACAGTTATGGCAATTCGCATATTTTAAAGAGAACTGTAGTGAACGATTATTGCTTGCATACTCCATGGATATCTTAATCAATTCACCCCAAGTAATTCCACTAAAAGACAAGGAGTTACTGGGAGTGAAAGAAAATGCGAAAAACTTTATAATCGGAAATACTATCCTAAACAGGAAACCAGGTATAAACCTACTCCTGTTCAAAAGATCGGCGAGGAGTATATATATATATATATATATATATATATATATAATTTCTTTTTTGAAATACTCAAGTCGATGTTTTGTTTCTTAGCTTAATAGATGGTTTATCAGTAATCAGATGTTCAGTCCATTGCAACATGCAAATGGACTGAACATTTAATCCATTTTACAATTTTTAAAAACAAAGATCGCGTTATTCAACAAGTGGTTAGTAAATGAATGCTTTATTAAATCTTTTAGCAAAGTGAATTCGCCATTAATTACATTAACTTTACTGATTTATTCTTTGGATGACTACTTGTACACACACACACACACACACACACACATATATATATATATATATATATATATATATATATATATATATATATATATATATATATATGTGTGTGTGTGTTGTATAAAAACATTGAACATCATTTAGTCACTTTCATTTATGTCACTTAGCATCCTCTATAATTTAACCTAGACTTTTCAGATAACATGAATATTTATGAGCGTCTCTTAAATTTAAAAATGTTTTTCAACTCAACATTTTCACTTCTGTTTATAAATAATTGTCGCAAAATAAAATTCTTACATTTGCCTTGATAAAGTCCGTCATAGGGAGAAACGTGTCGGCTAAGATATTTTTTCCTTTATCTTTATTGCCAATTTACAGATACATTTTAGTTATCTGAAATTTGACATATATACACCCAAAAATGACCACACGAAAATATTCGATATATGCGGTTCCGTTTAACCCATACACATGGCATCACTTTAAACTGATTCTAATTCATGCGATGTAAAAACATCAGGTTTTAGTAAGTAGATATTGTCTGCCATACTAACAACCCCTAGTTATTAATAACCGAGATAATCGAAAGAACTTTAACAAAACTGGGAAAAAATATGAACTTTTACAGTATATTCATAATTTCAATTCCGATATACATCTCATTAGAATAATATAATTGAAAAAAAAAACTTAACAGATCTTGATGGTTGAATTTAAGAATCTTTATTTAGATGAATTCTTGTTGCCTAAATACACCTTATATATGACGAGTGCTGTCACGATTAACGGCACGAAAAACTGAATCGGTGACACGAGTTTGAATCCCTGGTAAAATTGTTTATATATGACCTTCACGCTAATACCCATCTGAAAATCAGTGGTCGAGTAATTATGCAATCGTGAATATAGCAGGGCTACTATATTTACATTATTTATTTTATTTTTCAGATGCTCACGTGACTGATACTGATCTTTTGGAATGTTTCCCTGTTCATTAATTAAATAATGATTTGGCTTTTTGTAACGAAATTAAGAATTCTAGAAAGAATTGACCGGTAAGAGAGTAGGCTGGTTCTTCTACTAGGTAATTTTATTTTATTTTTTTAAATTCAACTCTCAACTGTTTAGTGGATCTCATTTTACAAGAAATGATTTATTACGGATAATATTTCCGTTTTGGGAACAGCCAGTGCCCACGTGCAGTGACTGGAATTGATTTGTGGTCACGCTCACGTTCTCCACTCAAAATGCATAATCTATTCCCATCAGTTCATTGTCCTATCACCATTTGTCTCCGTGTGTCCTCGAGTCGTATTACTGATACATGATGAAACTTCAGTATTCTTCTTAACTGTCTTCTATTTTTATCTGTTATCATTTACTCATTTCATACCAGCGATTTGAGATTTATAAGATAGTGCCATTTTGATGCTCATAATTTTGTAATTTATAAGCTGTAATTAATGACTAATACTTTATCCAGCTGATAGTATGTAACATTAATTTGAAATACTTAAAAATATTAGAAACGCCAATAATATAATGCATATACTATTTTAAAATGATATATATATATGTGATGTTTATCACATACATTATATTAACTGAGCGAAAATATTTGTATGTGCTAACAATTAGTAAGTTTAGCTTAGTCTGACACAAGAATATAAATGTTTTATATCCTATCATAGACATAAGTTTTATTAAAGTCCAATGAAATTTACTTAAGGATCTTTTAACATCGTATATACTCGAGTAGAGTAAGTTTTTATGAACATTTTTTACGCAGAAATAGGGTGTCGCTCTATACACAGGTCTTTGTGTGTGTGGGGGGGGATAAAATTCAGTGGTCGCACTATACAGGAAGATTTATACACGAGTATATACAGAATGTTTTTCTTTCTTTCTGTCGAGTTATCATCAGGATTGCCCAAAATCTAAATTTTCGTCTTTCATAAACCATAGTTAAAGAATGAATATTTTTTTCGTTAAAAAAGCCGTTTATAATTTTAAATTTAGTCTTATCGTTATATTACGCGTTAGTTTCAAATATTACGCAGTCCAGCATTAGATTAGAGTGAACCTATTTTATTTTATCTATTGTTTTTGTTTTTTACAGTGATGTTCATCCTGTTGAGGTAAACGGTTATAGAGTAAGAGCCACAATTTATGCGGATATGTGGGGAAGATTACGGTTAACCCTAGACTTGAACGGTTAAGATTATAGTTATAAAAACATCCACTTGGGAGTCAGTTCCACAAAGCAGCGGTTCACGAAAAGAAGCTGCTCGAGTGAAACGTTCATTTCACCAATGGAATATGAAAGGATTTACTGCTTGCTTCTAACTGAATAAAATTTTATTAATTCTAGATGGTTTAATTTTTATAGTTAGTTTCTTGTTTTTCATATTTTAAGGACTTAATTTATTATTTTTTAACGACTTTTTATACACTGGAGCTAACAAAAAAAACTCGAAAGATTTGAACAAATATGCTTCTTTCGATAAATGTACTGTTGTGTACCAAATACAAATGGTGACACAATGAATTATTTCTCCATTTTTTCCCTCGTAAAACACGGTGCTTATTTGCTATGGCACGCTGATTTTTTTTTTTTTTTTTTTTTTTTTCAAATAATTTTCTCCGCGGTGCCATTATTTGATTCCATGTATATTAAACTTGTATAAAAATTTCTGCCAAGACGTTTATGAACTGGTACACTTATTCCATTAGTTTAGAAATTTCTATTGACATGACTATTCCAGACAACCCTTGTATTTGATACACAAGCGTATGTGTATATTTAAAGAAAGACTCACTACATCAGTATTTTTTATTTAAAAGAAATAAAAGTAAAAAATAATGATGTAGTGAGTCTTTTTAGTTAATTTCAGTGCAGTTACTCAGTCAGCGATCATCAGTAAGGAACGCATATCTGAGATAAAGATCGAGTTCCGGACAAATCTGCTTATATACGATTGTCTTTCCTAAATCCTCCCGTGATGAGTGATTGTGTAATTCTGCCTGATTAGAAAAATTCTGACTTTACCTTATCTCAGGTCTTTTCCTATTTACTATCAAACCAATCATTTGTTCCATCTATTACCCTTTCGACTTGTGTGTCTTGCTCACACTATTTTTTGTCATTAGATTCCTTATATGTTGATCCGTTCTCTGATCTTCTGAGAACTATCTCGAGCATTACATAGAACATATTGCTCTATGTGCATTTCTAATTTTGTTTACAATTTCGTTAATTTCCATGTTAATCCATCATAATTGGCATTATGCATTCATTCCAATAAGATGCTGGCACTATTTTTACTTCAGTTCTAATAAAACCATTCGTACAAACATTTTATGTGTTCCGTTTTTACGTTTTAAAAAATATTGGTAAGATGCTTATCACCTGTCCTTAGTAGATATAGTACTGGAATTATTCCAGTTCTTTATCCTCTACGCTTATGATTTATTGCGGGAGAAGCTACAATTTAATATTACTTTTGTTTCATTTCTGTTCATTTTGAAACAATTTATGACTTAGACTATTTGTCGTTTGCAATTTATGAGAAATAATTCAGTGATTCTAGTGTAAGATGTAAGTAAATTGTATTTTTCATTTCTGATTTGATTTTATATCCGTATTTCTCATCCTTTTTTTAATTAGTTCCAGTGTTGACTGAATATTTTCTATTGTCTTGCTCCTATCCTTTGTTTTTTATGTATTTTGCTTTTTAACAATTTCATATCTTGTTATTTTTACTATTCCACAAAGCTGTTCTCGATTTCTACCTGAAATTTGGTTCTGTTCTCTCTTATATGAGGTCATTTTCTGGGAAGTGCGTAATCATTTTGTTTTACACCATTTTACTCTCGTATTTGGCTTTGCAAACTACCATAATATGATCAGTTCCTATATTAACATTTTAAAAATAACTTCTTTTTTTGTTTCCGAATTTAGACTTTCCAAGTTCGTTTAAGACTCTTCACTTCTGAAAAAATCAATTTACAATGTCATTTTTTTTTATCAGTCTGGGAAGTTTCATTAGGATTCTAATTTTTCTTATACTAAATTATCCAAGTTTGCTTGTCCTGCTTTTAAACTGAACCGACTAAAATGGTGTAATTTGTCTTTCCGTTCAACCTTACGGATATCGTAACAGTTTCCTAAACTATACTCTTTGAGGTTTGTGCATATATTGGGATTACTTTGTGTGTATATATATATTATTTTTTAATGTAACTACTATCCATGCTATTCTTTCTCTCTGATATATTGTTGAAAGTTTCTACTTTGCCCGCAAACGTCAGTCAGTTATGTGCCATGCGTGATACACGCTTAGACTGACGAAGCAGATTTTTTCTGCGGCAGACCCGTTGCCATCCAAGGCTATAAAACCCGGTCTGTCCTACTATTTACCCATAGCTGGGGGAAAATTATCACGTAAGTGAATGTAATGGATTCGACTGGAATTCGAACTGCTCTCCGATTCCTCAATCCGAGCCGCTATACACCGTGTCAAACGCAATATCCTATGGTTATAAATTTCACTGGTAAGAGATGGTTACTTTTGACTATAAGAGCTTTTCACCTTTTCTATGACTGTCGTTAATACCTACCACGTACCAGATGATACTGTTTACTACCGTCCTTAGCTGATCCAGTCTTGGCTTCAGTTGTATTTTTACCGTTGAGTCGTGATAAAGATCTTTGTTTATTCTCAAAGTCGGTGTTTTATAGTATTTGCTGGCCATCGGGGACACACATGCCGCAGGCACATAAAGTAAGTGTTAGGCCTTTGATAGACAACGATCCAGCAGTAACATCACGGTAGATACTCAATTTATTTTGGGTTTTACAAATTTAATTGGCTGAGTTTACCTGTCTTTACTAATTTCTGGTGCTATAAGATCGCTCTTCATGCAATGTGATGGATTGGTTACATATTTCTGTCAGAATCACTTTAGAGTTCCACCGTCCCTTATCATGCATAGTATTCTATTTTTTGTGATTTGAGATGTGGGTGTTTTGAGTTTGTGCATTAAAAGATCTGCCGTTTCGTAGATTAGCTACAAATGTTTGCTCTCGGAATGACTGCAGAGTTCCATCACCTATGATATCTCATACATGGGTACGTAATTGATAGGAGTATGAATCGGGTGCAATGTGTATTACAAGAAAAATTATACAAATTTAGAATAATTTGTTTGTCAAAGTTGTAGAAGTCTTAAGGAACTGTAGCAAGAAATTCGACTTTTGCGAATTCGGCACACGTACTTTGAACTAACGCGAATTTTACCGTGAGCGCACTTGCCACTCTAGACTTCAGAGGCGAGAGGTTTACATCCCGCCACCACCCTTTTTAATGTGGGATGCCAATGTGCGTACACATGGGCCAAGAACAAAACTTTCCCGGTCCCTGCGACCACTGTCACGCTGACGTCGGTATTTCACCCTTTAGTGCAATGAGGAAGTGCAACCGCAGGATTGGAACCATCGGGAACAAGCATTCCTCAAAACTTTACTTCAATGCCGTGGATATCTTTTTGAGCAGGACCTGATAAAGAGTATAGTGATTTTACAAGCATAGCTCCGATGTGGCACAGGGCCGAATGTATGGGTCACCCGGTGAGGATCGAACTCACAAATCAGTCGTAACTGTTCTAGCAAGACACGTTCGCTAACCATTACACCACCTCGAGGTGCCCCCCTGATAAAGAGTATATACAGCAGACTATATAAGCTTGCGAAATTAAGAAGTCTCGGGCTTGGCTTCACTATAGCAAATTTATTTGCATGGGCGGCAGATGGAACACGCCGAATACTTGTCGGCTATTTTCGCCGTCCACCGTATGAAACGCATACTAATCGTGCCCCCCCTTTTTTCATTGCTATGAGACAATTGGCAAATGATCAGTCATTTGTGTCGGATGTCATTTTTGAAGACTCTGTTGGACTCATCCAATTTATACAGCATTATTCCTGCAATCCTCACTGAATGACGTAAGACTGACTGTTTTAGTTGTAATGGAAGGTAAGTGAAATTAAGTTGGCCGAATTACTAGTTAAAAAAATAATGATTGACTTGCTTTGTCTAATAAAAATTTTAAAAATGGTAAGGTTTCGTTTATTAGACTGAATTTCACTAGCAATAAAGGGGAATGAAATAAGATGCAAATTTTCAGTTTTCTTTATTAATGGGATAACTATATGGCGTTAAGTTTATCTGATTTCTTTTTTTTTTTTTTTCGATTGACGACGATAGTGTAATTATTTTTAAAATGTTTGTTTGAAAGATTCGGTACGAATCCGTTAGTACGTGTATTTATCTGCACAGCAACTCTAGCGGAATGTAACACAAGGTTGAATTTAAATGGGATGGGAGCCCACCACAACATGTACTAAGAAAAATGCTCAAGACCTCCGTATAAGAAAAGGCAAAGCTCTGGTACAGAAGGATTTTACACAATATTAAATAATTACATTAGAATATTATAATGGTGACATGACGATAATTATAGTAAAAATTATGTCTTCAGGTAAAAAATCAATATTATGTTATGATCAATTTAGAGTTCCATAGTATCCCATCTTTGAGACATGAGGTTTAGAGGTTGTGCGTTGTATGTCCCTAGAGGTCCACACTGACTGAAGCGGTCTGCCGTTTCATAGATTGTCTACAAGTATTTGCTCTCAGAATGACTGCAGATTTTCATCACCCTTAGTATATCCCATCTTGGTTAAAAAGGATTTCTGAGCTAGCAGAAAATATTTATCCGCACGGTCACTCGAACGAAATATGGTACAAGGACATTTTTAAACCAAGTCTTGCATGCATATATGTGATTAGTAAGCCAAATTGCCTAAGCCCCATTTTGAGACGCCTCACGCATTAGGAATCCTAACCTTCTCCCTTTGGAAAATACAATAAGGAAGTTATAATCTGTGGAAGGATGGGTTTCTAGAACTGGATTTCAGTTTGTACTTCTGATCCCATAAAGGGATCGAAAAGTTAAGTGATTTCGTTAGTAGAAAGTTAATTGACTCAAAAGTTAACTATTTGTGGAATACATTTTTTTTTTATATCCGCCTCTTTTGTCCTGAAGAACTTTCAAAATCCTAAAATCATTATCCTGTAACCATAACATTCTCTTATTTGTAATATAACATTCTCTATCAATTACGTTAACTGACTTTAAAAGTTTCCTCGTTCCAAGAAAGTTTTACAATACTTACGATAATAACTTTGTCAGTTAACTGATTTAATGTATCACGCACAATCCAGTCTAGGGAATATTTATCAAGTGTCTACATTTTTCGCTGCAGGCGCCTGCGTATGGCCACTACCAGACGGCTGGTCATCTAAGCAATTGAATGAACGTGTTCACCAACGTCTTCAAGTTGCACTCATCTAGACTATTAACTTCTCGAGAGACCTGGATTGTAGACAGTAGTTTATGTTCATTTTCTTTAATGCAATTCCCTCATACAGTTTTCTGAATTTGTCTCTTTGTGTTTCTTTCGTTTAGTCAGCTCTATAGTCTGTTTGATATCTTTCTTGCTCTCCTTTACTTGTATCTAATATGTAAGATCTTTCCTTAAAACCTTTGTATAATTAAAAGTACAATCTTTGAATAAGAAAGGTAGACCCTTGTTAAAGGTCTAACAGAATCAAATGAAGAAATTATTTTTAATTAGGAATACAAATAGGATTTTTGACGAAGAAATCCGTTTGTTGATAGCCTTAACTATGTTGAAATATTGGTAGTGCTAGTCACAACATTGATAAAATTCTCTGGATTTATGAGTAGCCCCTCATATATTTCATTTTATATAGTAGTCGAACTACCGTCCTACAGACAGGAGTAATTTCTCCTCATGGTTGTATTGATAATAGAGTAATTCAACATACTATATTTATGTAATTAAATAATTTTGTAATGTTTTTATTGGTTATATATTTAAAATTACTAAAGTTAGGATCGTTAAACAAAAAAGAATAAAATAGTTTACTAACGTCTTCGTGTCTAAAATTCTATAAAAATGTATTTTAATTTTTACCTTATTCTCGCTTTTTTTTTTTTTTTTTTTTTTTTTATTTTAAAGATCCAAGATTACGTTTATTTTATGTTTACTCTAAATATAAAAACTTTGTTTTTTCTTTACTAAATTAGGAGTGAATTTTAACAAAGCAGATACGAATTCTTTTTATACAAACACGCTTAATTACAAAAAACTTTATCAAAGGAAACATTGCTTATATATAGCAAATTTTAAAATTTACATTAAAAATAAATTCCACAGATTAGACATTAAAATGATTTTAATTTTTTATGCAAATTAAATGTTACTGTTTACGTTGTAAACACCATTTATTATTAATATCATATTTATTTATTGTTCAGCAATTTAAATATTTATTTTTTATCATACTCACCAAACAGAAAATTATGCACATGTGGATTAGTTAGGAATTCATAGAAAATTGTGGTGATTGTAGTGCGCATAAGAATGAATTGTTTCTGCGAAAGGAATATTATCGGTTGATTGCGTTATAGATTAAGACTAACTAAGTTAAACAATAGGATAGATAATAGACAACCTTTCCAACGAACCTAACAATCGAACTAGTACCATATTTTATGTATATTAAATAAATTAATACTGTTTAACGATGCGGCTATTGTTTTACAGTTATAAGGAAAAATTTAACATTGCGCAAATTTATAAAATTATTCATGAATATATGATAGGCCACTAGTGCAGAATTGTGGAGGCGGCATAACGGTTATCGGAGAGGAAAATGGAATCAGCAGACCGATCTCAGATTTTAAACATGTTGTAGAGTTCACTTCACACAAATGCCCTTGGGAAATGCATAAATCAATATATACTCCAAACCAGCTATGGATAAAATAGTCGTGCAAATCGGGTTCCCTAGTCTTGGAAGGCAGACAATCTGGGATGAAAACCTGAATTCAAAAGTATTTTATTAGAAACTCATATATTTAAGTGCAGCCCTATCGGACGGCGTTTAATCTAGCTCTTGCTTAGGGTTCTTGATAACAATCTACGGAACTCAAAATTGATCACTACATTTAAGTATTGCATAAATGTTTAAGCTTACCTTTTAAAAGTTCAACGATAATTCATCTGCCGCCACTTAATTTAAAGACAATTTTATCTACGTAGGTCCTTACTTTCTGTACAAACAATTATTTCATGGATGACTTTCGCTGGATTTCGCAATTTTAATTATTACCAAATTCATTTCCAAGTTATAAAAATTGTTATCGTACCAAAAAATTCGTCGCAAAAAAAAAAAAAATCACGTAAAAGAAAAAATCGCCGTAAACAATCGCAGTAATGAAAACTTGAGAATCTAAAACTTCAGGATTCCAGATCTGGGCTGGAAATTTTTTTTTTTTTTTTTTTAACTTGCTCACGGAGTAGGCCTGGTTCCAAGATGGTATTTGTTGGACTAAGGTCTCTAGGAGTAAAGTTGAAAAAGTGACACACTGACATTCACATGTTTTATATATATATATATATATATATATATATATATATATATATATTTGTGTGTGTATATACATTTTAATTTGTTTTGCTTAAACGTTATTTTTAGATACATACTCGTATTCAAGTAAATGCTCTGTTTATTTAAACAGTATTTTTATTTAATAACTGTATTGCAAGTCTTGAGAGGAACGGTAGAGAAAGAAGAGATAGCTAACAATTAAGTAGAGAGAGACGGAGATACATGTACGGATGGTCAGGAGATTCGAAAGAGCACCCTAGCTAGCGGGAGTTTTTCGCGAACATAATCTCCCAGGCTATGCATGTGGCTTTTAGGTTCCTTTCTAATTAGAGGAAGGTAACTAGGAATCGAGAAATCAAAGGAAGGTTAGTTTAACACAGGGCTAGTTTGTCCGGAGATTTTTCGAAGAGGAATGATTCCACACTGTAGAAGTTGTTACGAATTCAACGAATGTTGGAAATATGTATATTAAAATAATAAAACTCTGAATGGAACACTGTCGCGTTTTTTCCACTCTTCCTCCCCCTCATTACTTCCGGTGCCGCATTAAGTTCTTGTGTTTGTGATTATTTCGCTGAGTTAACCACCTGATAAGACCTTGGCGGTCGAACTTACGTTTGACTCCAGCCTGGCAGTTGAGCATTATAATTTTACTGTGTAATATTCACAATGGTATTGTCTTTTGGATTGTTCTCACACAGAACTTAAATCATGGATTTGAACGAAATCAAGGTCAACTACTCATTAAAAAATATCCCGATATCTGGCAAGCATGAGTATATGGTTACCATGCTGAAAGAAAATAGAGGCATTCTTATATAGAATGAGATGGAAGGCTTTTTTCTTCTTTCTTTTTTTATTTTGCTTTAAATAATATTGCGAAAAATTATAGTGATACTGATATACACTTGTTCAAAACTGAAAAATACCCCCCTGCTGTGAAAGACCTATCGGAGTTTGAGAAAGACCTTATAGGTATTTTTTAATAAAATAAGGTTTAAAAAAAGAATATTTTTCAGAAGAAATTATCAACGGATATTGGCGAGCTAAAAAAAAAGTGAAAAAAATTTTATGGTCGATAAAACGAGAAAGTTATATGCCATGAGTCCTAAGGCGTACAGAAAGAGTTTCAAAGAAGGTAACTAAATTTTACAAAGTCTCCTGCTTCTGACTTGGATGAAATTAAAACAGACGCTGAAGAGATCTCCACATCATTTGGCAATAGCAATAGTCAGGACACTAGCTGAAAAATAAGCCTTCCTGACAGTAAAAGACCATAAAGAAGACTTCTTCAGCAGTCCATCATTTCGTTTAATAAACCCGACAAAAATGGATCTAGATATTATAAGCCATAAAATTATAATGGATACCTGCAAGCTATTCAGAGTAGCTACGCAAGTCAACCAGTGGAAGAGCACTTTCGACTGTACTTCCTGGTTTAATAACATTCCTAACAAGAGTAATCAAGTGTTTATTAAATACGACATTAGGGACTTCTGTCCATCTATAACAGAAAAAAATTATTGGAAGCTTTGCTGTTAGGCAAAGATTTGGTATGTTTGAAACCTGAACAGATTAGTCATTCTATATTTCCGTAAATCACTATTCTTTCGTACGTTTTTAAACAACTAGTTTTAATGTTTATTTACTTTGTTTTTCTGTTTTTTATTAATAAACTATGTTTACTCAGTAAAATTATGTAAACTATTTTTGGCATCACTCCATAAGATGTTTTGTCATATTAGGAGCAGTATCGTTAAAAATATTAATCTTTACTTCTTGATTTTTTTTAAATTCTTACTTTATTTGGAATTTTGTTAAAGGTTCCGTGTGTCACTTTCAACTGATATCTTTTTACCATATATTTTGACTATTTTACTTAAAATTTGCCTTCATGATTTCAGATGGAAACTTTCCAACATATTCCAATGAAAGCTTTGCTTTCCAAGATTATAGCTTGTAATTCTTATTTAGAAATCTGTATAAAAGGAGCTGTCAGTTTGAGGATAAGTGTTTTTAAAAAATCTGAAATCATTGCTACGAATTTCATCAGGAGATTCAAAATTGACAATCGAACTTATAAATTTAACTTTTCCATATTTGAAAAGAATTTAGTGAAGATTTATTTCATCCAATTTCATTTTCTCTGCAGAGATGAGAAACAAAATGCAAATAACTAGAATATCAGTGTATATATGAGCATCATTGCAAGCGGTCTTGCTATTCGGGGTTGGGGTTTGATAGAAAAACAATAAAATAATACGCTCAGGCCCAGAAAGCAGGTTGCTATCCTCATCAAGAATTACGCCAACCATTACACTAAAAAGAAAGTAAGGTCTCACAAGTGGGAAGTGCCGAAGGAGCTGAGTAATTTTAATCTCTAATCCCATCTACTCTAAGGATTCCCACTTTAAACTCTGCCATGTTTGAGTGGGCATCCGGATAATTACCAAGAACAGACTAGATATTGTTTTTGGACTTGGGTAATTCTTTGAAAACTGATAAATAATGGCCTCGCTTTCTAGAGCAGTTAAATTCGCAATGGATGAAGAGACATGTCATATATATATATATATATATATATATATATATATATATATATAAATAAATAATGGCTTTGATCTGTTTACCTTTTTACATTTCTAGCCATTCACTTTCTCAAATTTCAGTTATTTTCTCTCTGTATCCTTGGCTTTATCAGCGCATATTCTTTCTTCTGACCTATCTTTGTTTTCTGATCTTTTACTTTCGTCAATTCTATATTTGTCTACGGGTGTTCAGCCATAAAGCTCCACTGTAGTCACCTGTGCAACAACCATCATCCTGAAAATTAACCTAAAAGTCTAACTAGATCCAGCCGGTGGCCACAGAAAAATAATGTTTATCATTTGGACACATAAAAAATATAGATAAGAAATTATAAAAATAGGCGGCAATATTTTAAAGCCTACCTGCGTTAGATTTTATAGGCAGGTGGTATAACCACCAGTATGTAAATAGTAACTAGTTCTAGAATAAGTGAAAAGTTTTAGGTATAAAAACCTCCATGCACTGATCTCCACGCCTTGAAAACAAGATGCAACATGGTAAAATAGAAGAATATAATTAGGTATAAATCCTTAACAAACGCACATCAAAACCTGTTAAGAATGCAAATCAGGCCATGACAGTCGAAAGAGTATTACAATTCAGAAAAAAAGAGAAAAATGGATTAAATATTGAGAAATTTTCTAACTGAACAAGACTTTCTGGTTATAGTTTAAGCAGTATTTTTTACAACCCCAAAAATGTCAATGAAAATGTCAAAAAGAAAATAAGTGGTATCTAGCCAGCATTAAGAAATGGTTGATACTCTGAGAACAAGCATACAAAAGGAAATCCGTACGTTTCCTTGTTCGAACTCTCGGATGATGAGGATTAACTTACAGAGCAAAATACTAAGCCAAGTTTGGAAAGTCAAGTTTCAAAATATACAGGTTACAAAATAAAACAAATGTCAATATATTTTTCTAAAACACGTAGAAATTATATCAGTTGACAGAAGGTGCGAAAAAAAGATTTCTATTTATTATATGGACAAAAGAATACGGAAAGTAAAGGAAGACAATTGTTATCGCGTGCCGGGGCTTATCATTCAAGTTTGATACCTGTCTCGGGATTTCAGGCATTTTCTTGTGTATGGAACTTCTATATAAATGACCTATCTTCGTGGTTTTGTTGGCCTTTGAGGCTAAGTTGCTTCACCGGAAAACACTGCTGCTGCTTTGTTGATGTGATTAGACCGATAAAGCAGGTGTTCGACTAAGAGTTATGACCCTCTGTCTGTGTGTGTGTGTCTCAGTATCAAAGACGAATATCTTCTCAGTAAGAAAAAAATATTCTCTATTCGATCATATAAGCAGTCATCAAAGGAAGTGTATAGATTAAAAAGAAAAGAGGAAGTTTTTATGTCAACGGATTAACAGTTCGCATTCGTTATCTCTTCTCCTCTTCGAACTTGAATATTGTCTACTTTTTCCTTGCATATCTCTGTTAGGAATGAGGCTGCATAGACATTTTCCTCTATCATTCGCTAGGTCTAGCGGTCTGGGTTTTCGATAGACACACGGTGCTACTCGACAGTTCGGAGAATTTGAATAGTATCAGCAAACCGAATGTAGTACGGACTTTCACCGCTCCTTTGACATTATATTCATGTCGAAGGTTACGGTGGAAACTAGATACTAAATTTTATCATGATCCAACTCTCTGAACTTCTGGGTAGCACAGCATATATGATATCCGAGGTCTATCCGGAAAATATTCAGCTATTTTGAATATCTCAAACTGTTACACAGCCTTAATGTAACTTAGCATCCGATCAGAGGCTGTCTTACTACGCATGCGTAAACATTCATAGAATTATTCGTCGGCACTGAGACGTTATGTGTGCTTTTGTGCGAAATGTAAAATAGGGAAAACATCAAGAAAACTTCATTTTTAGTTTAGTTTTTCGAGAAATTATAAGACAACGAACCAAATATATAAACGAATCATTTATCTGTAAAGAATCCTGAATGCACAGATATTGAGATTGCATAAGAATTGCTTTCTTTTTCAACGTTTATTTATTTTTTTTTATAAAATCATTACTTTTTTTTTAAGGTTACTCGGAATAAAATTAAAAACGGACATCCTTATTTTGAATGGATTAGTTCTCGTTCGATGATTCAAGTTGAACAATGTCAACTTTACTAAATGAATATATCTCTTTCTCTCTTTTCTCCTATCATTTCATCTCATAAAAAGTGATAAAAATAGAATAGAATCGATTGTGCATCCTAGATTGACCCTACAAATAAATGTAACTTCTTTGGTGAGAGTAAATTCAAGATGTTCTTTTAACAGAATATTTGTCACCTGCTACGAAATGGTCCTACATCTTCAACACACGTCCTCGTTTTTATGCGTTTACAGATAATATATACATGTATGTACGAGCTCTTGCGCATTCTTAGACTAACTTCTATTTAATTGGGAATAATAAATGCCAAAACAAAAAGTATAGACACACACACGCGCGCGTGTGTGTGTATATATATATATATATATATATATATATATATATATATATAAATATATATACATATACATTCTCATATACATTGTAGTCATTCATACACATGAATGACTATAAGTGTATATATTTATATATATATATATATATATTGGTGGAAAACAAATATTCGTACACGTACAAATTTTTAATTTATTGTATTTTCAACTAATGAATAAACATACTTTTCATATAATTAACTGTACTCAGATGCTTAATAAATAAATATGCCTAGAAAACAAAATTGATTTAATAGAAATAAATCCCATTTATCCATTTTAATGGGTGAAAAAGTATTCGTACAATACAAAAAAGAATACATAATCGTCATCTAATACTTTGTAGAATAGCCATTATTCATTTCTACAGCAACTAACCTCTTGTAGTTCTCAATTAAAGATATATGTAAATTTTAGTTGGTATTTTGTTCCATTCTTCGCATATTTTCTTCAGATCCGGGATGTTTGTTGGAGATCTCGATTGGATTTGAATTTTCATATAGCGCCAGATTCTCTATTGAGTTTAAATTTGATAACTGATTTGGTCATTTCAGGATATTTATATTATTTTCAGAAAGCTATTTCTTCGTAGATTTTGCAATGTGCTTAGGATCATTTATTATAAATTATTTTATTTGCTTCCAAAATATCTTATGCTGCGGAATTCATTCTACCATCTTTTGCAGAAAAAATATCTCCAAACCATAATGCTGCCACCACCAAATTTCACTTTTTTTTTTTTCTTTTTTTAAGGCGTCGCCATCTTTTCTCCATACATGATTTCTAGAATTACGTCCAAACAACTCTATTTTGTTTTCATAATCTTTATGTTCACGAACGAATTTCAACCTGGCATCTGTCTTTTCAATAGCAATGGGGTTTTTCAAGGGGAGCGTGACTTTAGATTGTTCCTATGAATTTCATTGTTTATTGTCCATTTAGTGACACAGATTCAGGTATTTCTGTGTCTTTTAAATAGCAGCAGAGTTTTCCGAGGGGGACGTGACTTTAAATTGTTCCTATGAATTCTGTTTATTGTCCGTTTAGTGAAACAGATTCCTGATGAAAGCAAATTATCCTACAACTCTTGATGAGTAACCATTAGATTTTGTTTAATTTGACGCATTAATTTCCGTGGAGCACTTGTTCTTTGGTTTTCCTTTAACTTTAACCTTCTTTCCAGAGCTTAACACTCAGTTCTATTTACGAATTTGTCAATTCTTTACCTCTTGCCTTGACGATAGCCTTCTTGTACGAATATCAATTACAGAATGTTCTGTTTGTATTTTTAGGCTAAAAATAACTACTGATAAGATTATTGAAACATTCTAGAATTTTCCACTTGAATAACCTAGTGTATTAAAGCAATATAAAAGTTTTAACATCTGAAATTTGCATTGTGCGAATACTTTTTCACCCATTAAAAAAGGATAAATGGGACTTATTTCTCTTAAATCATTTTTTTCCGTTTTCTATGCATATTTAGTTATTATGCATCTGTGTCCGGTTACTTATGTGAAAAGTATGTTTATTTATTTGGAAATACAATAAATTAAAAATTTGCATGTGTACGAATATTTGCTCCCCCCCATATATATATATATATATATATATATATATAGTCTTAAGATGTGCTATATTTATGGGATAAAATGCTCAATATCAGAGATAGAGCGTATAAATATAAGTGAACATAGAAGTCAACACTTAGAGGTTACAGTCTGTTTCATGCTAGATGCAATCGTCAGACGTGACTATTGCATCCAGCATGAAACACTGTCGCTCTATCTGACACACACATATATATATATATATATATATATATATATATATATATATATATATATATATATATATGTGTGTGTTGCTATAGTAGCCACAAAACGTGAAGCTTAAAAAAATTAAAATATTTTCTTCGTCTTTTCAATGGAACCTTTCTATTTGTTGAAATTTGCGTATGTAATGATATCCAGAAGCTTACGACTCATTTCTTTTTCTGGTACTTCCATTGGCTGAAATGACAATACTCATATTCAAATAGAGCTTCTGTAATATACACTGTATGCGACGGGTCAACATCAATAAATTCGTCCTTCTATAAAGGAAGTCCTGTATTGCTTCATAAGCAGAAATTTTATGTTATAAGTCTCTATACTTATTTCAGAAACAAAACATTTTGTCTAAAAATGATTCTCCTCTCATTTTACACACCTCCTCACTTTTGGATTTACTAGATTGCAAATATTCTTTTGTGCGTGTTTTTTCTTTGAACTATTTTCATAGTGTTTTTCTTTTTTGTGTTTTTACGATGTAGAGGAGCATGACTCTTCAACTTCTTTACAGCTCTCTGCAATATTTGTCTATTTTACTATCCCTTCACTCCTTGATCTACCATCAATTTACACAACCTCATCAGGTAGTTTACTCACTGTATTTTGCTGTTCCTCTTGCCTTCAATATGCCATATGGGTATCAGATTCTCTAAGATTTTTTTCCTTATTGTGTCCCAGATATTTCAACTTATGATTTTAAATGAGAAAACTTTCTGTGGATGCGTTTCTTAAAACTTCCTTGTTTCTCCAATGCTCAATCTATGGTATTTTTAGCATCCTTTTGCTTTATTGACCTCACAGCAGAATATAACTACATCAATAGAGCCTTCCTCTCCTCATCCATTAGAAACCGTCTTCCAAGTTGAGAATCCACTGAATGCATTAACTTAGGTACCTCCACGAAATCGCTAATAAAGAGCATAGCTTGATGAAAAAGACGCCAACCTTGCCGAAAACAAAATTTTATTGTCTAAATGCTTATGTTATTATTAAGAGGAAAGACCAAAGCTTTTTTTATTATTTTTAAAAAATTTTCCTTTTTTAGAACATTTTAAATTTTGATTAAATAACCTTGTTTCTATTTGTATCAACGGAACTAGTAAATAACAGACAATTTTTAGCACGTTTTTTTTTTTTTTCATATGACGCACATTGATTTGGAAAATCTTGCAAAAATATAAATAATTGTCGGATGTTAATGAAACTTTCAGGAACTATTCACAGATGATCGAAATTATTATAAATGGTTTTTTTTATGAAAGTCATGATAGAAATATTTTTTTAAAATATTTATTACCCCCCATAACTAATTTTATGAAAACGCTAGAAATTCGATCGCATCGGGTTTAGTGATTACAATAATTAAAAGCACAGGGCTTTGAGGAATGCAAATCATGTTTTTTTTTTTTGTTTTTTAATTGATCCGCAGTACCTGAAAATCAGCTCTGAATTGTAACATAAAAACTCAATAAAACAAAGATATTATTTAATTTCAAATGCTTTTATTTGCTTTTAGTTGTTTTTATGAATATGGACAATATTTTCTGAAAGCAAAAAAATTTTTTTTCGATGAAAAATGAATTTTAATACAATTATTTGTTATTTCTTTAATTATAATAGATTTTACATTTAAGTTGTTAAAATATTATAAAATTAGTTAAAAGCCGCATCGGCTTTCCTAAGTGTTCTTATGAGATAGATCTTTTTTAGCGCGTTGTAAATTGTATCATTTTGACTAATCAGAAGATCCGCAGTAATTAAGAAATGAAATTTTATGCTTATAATCGGGCTGTAATTATAAAGTACGGAAGACCAACCAGAATACAATTAAGTTGCGTTATTTGAGTTAAGCATTGATCTCCGCTGTTAAGGCCTTTTCACTTTTGCGAAACACGTATGGGGAAGTTAATTTGATTTTTCAATTTCAACTGAGAAGGGTACCTACAAGTATCAGTATCATCTTATGAAATTTATATGATCTTAATTTTATATTAATCTCAGTTATGACATTTTTCCATAAATGAAATATCAAAATTAATAATAAAATGAATGGAAATACAAATAACACAGTAAAATGTAATAAATGTACATAAAATTATGTACAGTTCTGATAAAATTTAATAAGAAAGGTACCTATAAATTAATTAGATACCTTTCTTAAGAAATATGAAATTTAATGTCACTCTTAAGTCTTTTAGAATATATTTTCCATAAAGCATCATAAACGTAAAGGTGAAAGCTAAGTACAAAAAAAAAAAAAATTAGACCGCTGAAAGTTTTCGTTAAAAATAACGAGGTAAATAATTTGTTCACTTAAGTAGAACAAATTAGCCTCACAGAGTTCGTAAATATGACATTCATCACCTGTCAAGAGACGCGAAAGTTTATGACCTGCTTTGTTTTATTTTCAAATTACATCTTTTTGGCACAAAAGCTAAGTTAAGTTTGGTTCAAAATATTTTAAATAAACATTATAATTTCTGATTTTCTTAAAATAAGTTTTGAAAAAATGATAATTGATATTTAAAAGAATTTCAAAGTGAGATTTCCAGTTTTTTTTTGTTTTTTTTTTAAATGGAAAAAAATGGTAAATTTTGCTGACTCAAAAAAAACTAGATTTTTAACGAAAATTTCGGACGTGCTAGGAACGATTAAAAAAATAGAAAAAAATACCCCCAAAATACTTTGATCTTTCCTCTTAATAATAACAAACATTTAGACGATAAAATTGTTTTCGTTAAGTTTTGGCGTCTTTTTCATCATGCTATGCTCTTTATTTTAGCGATCTCGTGGAGGTACCTACATTAATTGATCTACAGATGCTTACATGTCTGACAAGGATCACAATACGGAAATATTTCAAACCTCCGCAAGAGTATAACAAGGAGGAAATGAGAACCCTAGTTTATTTATTTTTCTGTACGCTGCGCATTTAAAATAACACAGATGTGATGAAATAGGTACTGAGCATCTAAGCATTTCATACCGCATCTCAAACGAAACTACCAATAGAAAACAACGATCATGCTTTTGCTTCCGAGACCAGTGTACAGATAAAAGGGCTAAGTTGATCACTCGGGTATTCATAGTTGGGATGTGAATGATCTATAACAGAAAACCAACATCCTCTACCAAGTGTTCCAAGAAATAGAACTCAAGATTGTTGTATCTTGTCGCTACTCCCACATTCTTTACAAAGACTGATTCAAGATAAGAGGCCTCAACAGCAATGAAAAAAGACTGATCATATTGTAGTATCTGTTCTGTGGCTTGCTAATACAAGCTTTGTGCCCGAACCCACGTAAGCTGGGGCTGGGTAAATTTGGACCAGAGGCCCGAGTGTTTGTGCTCGGGTTTCCTACGTTAAATTTAAACCTTATGTCAGAACCTAGCCCAGTGGGGATTCACTGGTGAATACAGAGACTATGATCATATTGTACCCATTTCGCGGCCATGACGAGCTAATATAAGCTTTGTGCCAGATCCCGCGCAAAAGCGGATGCTGGGTAAAAATTGACTCGAATGTACGCGCTCGGGCTCCCACGTTAAATAACTGACCTCGTGTCGCATGCCGCTTCACAGGACACACTCGCTAGAGACCACGAAACCCTTTCTTAGAACAACGCCATTTCTCACCCTCAACATCTTTTGTGTTTTTGCCTAATTAACACTAACATTATTTTTGTTCATGTATTTTTCTTTAACAAAAATAAACTTGTCAATAATGTTTTTACTCAAGTTTTCGTTTTGTTTGTTGTCTTCGGTCATTCGATATCTGTTTGATGGCCAATATACCACCCGCAACAAAGTGGTGAATTGCAACGCGAATGACACATTTGACGTAAAACAAAATCACTGTATCCAAAATGGCTTCAAAAATAAGACAACCGAAATGTCAGTCAATACGTCTCCATCTACCCTCATATAATGAAGTGAACCCAATGAATTGGTTTCTGCAGCTGGGAACGATATTCACCGCTCGAAGAATCACCTTCCAGAGATCCACGTTCGCCAACGTAGCGCAAGTGGAAATTGAACATAGAATATGCTGTGACAGAGGTAGTTTTGCCCGACAACGCAACTTGCTGCAAAACCAAAACATCCGGCTGAAAACTCGAGTCATGTCCTTAGCCTCGTCAGATCTAGATTTTCGTATGGGCGTTATTCATGGCGCCAAACCAGTTCAGATATATCTAAACCGTCAACTGTGTACAACAGATTTCTAAGATCAATAATCTTTGAGCGAGTGGAACCTGAGGGTTTGGGCAAAGATCATTGTTCTTTAAACATTGTGGACTGGCGATACAGGATCACAAAGAAAGAACTATACAAATAACAAACCACATCACTTGAGGACTTCCCAAAAGTATCAAGTAAATGGATAGTACATGTAACTCTGGGAGAAAATGACATAATCAAGATTTTGACATTTCACACTACTTCACATAAAAATATAGAAAGGAAAGTCCCATAAATACGGGGAAGAGCGATAACAGCTACTGGACTAAAATATTGTTTTAAGAGAAAGATTTTACAAACTTCAACCGAAAGATTTTCATTCGATGAATGCCAAATATTTTCTTGTAGAAAAACGTATAATATTACCATTACAATTCTGTAGAGCCACAACCCTGTTGTATCAAGTTTCTTCATGTGTGAGGAAATTGTAAAATCGTGTGACATCCTAATGGAAGGATAGTGAAAGAGACAAACCTTGATGAGAGCAACAAATGATATGAAGTTGTGAAAAATTTTACTTACGCCCTGAAAACACAGGACACACTGAACACTGCCACAACTATATGGAATATTATATATGCTGTTCTTTGTCCTGCTTTTTATCAGTGGGGTTTTCACTCTGTTTAGATATCTGCATACCTTCTCTAACTCTGTATAGAAGAGGGGTTGAGGCTATATTCGAATTCGTGCATCTGTTGATAATTGCTGTTACGTTCGTAGGACATTTTTATTAGTGTCTCCTTTATCCAGAGCATCAATCATATGTCTGGGTTGCTGCATGTTTCACTCGGTGTTTTTACACAACAAACTATCTGCCTACATACAGTGTTCGAATGGCTAAATAAGCAAACGGATATCATTAATTAGGAGAGAAAAGGCAATGAACTTGCTACCTCATGGATGTGATAGTGCCGACGAAGCTCAAGTGGTGATAACGTAGTTAAAGTGGGACTCATTACGAGACGGAACACAAGCATGAAAACGCCCGCTCTCCCAATATTAGGATTCGGTATTTCGGAACACACAACATTCAAGGAAAACAAAACAAATATGAGGAAATTAGTCCCAAGAAAGCAATATACAATGACGATTATGTCTCATCGTCAGTCAATAATTGTTTTTTTTGTTTTTTTTTATGGTGTGTCTAGTGACGAAATTTGGTCGTTTTTATTCATTTGTGGAAATAAACAGCAAGACAGTCAAACACTAAATGGTTTGAGTTGAAGGATTCGCGCATCCTACCGGTTAATAAATTAATGCTTGGAAAATAAATATTTAACATTTTTCAACCAACGGTCGCTTTCCTGCGGACAATACTTTGAAAGGACTATAAATCAAGAGTTGATAAGACCGAAAAAGAGGGCGAGTGTGAATATTATTGCCTATTTATAGGCTTAAAGATCGTCCCCGTAGCGAGCGCTTTTGGCAAAGCTAAGTGGGTTAACCCACACATTAATAATTTCTCAGCTACAGGAGAAAAAAAAAAACGTTTTTTTTTTTTTTTTTTTTGATTATTTTTCTAGATTCGGCATTGTGTTTTTTTTTTTTTTTTTTGTTTCTTAAGGCGGCTACTAGAATAGTTTGGAGAGAGCTTTCATATATTAATGACTCACTTGACAAAAAACGTAAATGAACGCTTTTCTCAATTTGAAAATAAACTCTAATGCTATTACTTTGTCAATAAGAGATTGAGGTAAATTTACAAAATTATCTTTCTGTCTATAATATACATGAATATATACATGTTATTGTTACAGAATTTATTTTAAATATATTAACGTTATTTTAAACCAAAAATCTCTTCATTTCAATCTTTACAAAAATTGTACAATCGATTTGATGTTATTTACCTCACCATTGTGCTTGTTTAATATGGAGTCCTAACACACATAAGTGTAGATAAATACAGAAATTTCCTAATCATGCAAAGGCGTCAGTGTAGCTTTTCGTGCAATGAGATATCTCGGCGATGGAATTTCCAGAAACTATACTCACTTCACTTGTGACAAAACTGATACACACCAAAAAACTTTATATTTATTAATCTTATCTCAGTCTGATACAAGACTAAACGGGAGAGACGGAACAAAGAGGAGCTGATGCAGCACAATCTTCCAAGAGATATGCTTGCTTACTTTCCTTGAATATAAGCATTTTAAATCCAATCTTTTATGTAAGCTAGGATACTAAATACCAAAGCATCTCTAGCACGAAGCAAGTTGTGAGCATAACACAAAATTGATTTGCAATTTATCGTGTTTGTCAATTGTCGTATGGTCATCGCTTTCATTAATACTTACGACATTTAAGCGAAAAAAAAACTAGCTCGACTCCCGATTTCAGATATAAAATGTTATAGCTTTTCGGCAACCTACATACCCGCAAAAATTGTCAAAAGGACAGTTTTTTTTTCTCTTGATACAACTGTTACTGCATACTCCCTCAACTCCTTTGGCAATGTTTATTTTAAAAAGCTGTTTAGAATTTTAAATAAAAATATTATACACTATTTAGTTGTTAGGTTTATTTACAAGATTAGTTTTATATTTTTATCTATCATCCTCATGTTCAGATGAATTTTAGAGTTTCGCCAAGGAGTTTGATCGACAGATTTACCAGTTCAAACTGTTGAGCTTATACAGGTTTCCATACAATCACCGAAGTTAAGCAACGTCAAGCCTGGTCACTACCTAGATTGGGGACTACTTGGGAATACCATGTGCTATAAGCCTGGATGAGCGGGTGCTGTAATAGGTAATGGCTCGAAATTGTTAAATGGAAAGTAGAGTTCCAGTTGAATTCGTTATATTGACTTAAGCGCAAATACTCCTGGGGAAAGGTATGAATCCAACTCTTCTTTTGGCAACTAGGGGTTAATTAGTAAGACTTTGTATCACTAAATCATTATCTCAAAAAATTCTTACTATCTAAAATATAAATGTTTTTTGTCTTTAAATAATCTGCAAAGGGTTGATAAGCCGTAGAAAACTAATCACTCAATCGGAATAGCGAACAATACAACAATGCACATTTTTGCGTCAGACAATATTGAAAGTGGAGAATGTGATGAAAAGATTATTATGGGAACATGGTTTGGAAATGCTGATAAGAGACTTGCCTGGATATATTGTTTTAGTTGTGTATTCAAGTGCTTCGCTTAATACGCAAGACTCTTATTCAAATGACGAAGAGTATTGAACTGGATTATTCCGAAATGTTTAAATATTATAAACACGAAGCTATCGCTAGAAACAAAAATTATAAACTCATTGTTATTAATAAAAACCTGAGAGCAAAATCAAAACTGTTTCATTAATTCCCTGACGCATTTCAATAGACGGAAAGAAAATAGATGGATAAAATATTAGCGTCTGAATTGTTAATAACAATAAATGACAATGCCTCTCTTTTAAAAATGTCTTCAAGCATTTTAAATACGGTAAAGTATTCTCAGCGGTTATTACTGTCGCAAGAGACAGTAATTAACTGGAGCATAAAAGCTTCTGAACATTCGTGGTTCTGTCCTGAATCGAGAGATGCTGAGAACTCTGGAAGCAACAATTTATTTAAGAATAATAAGAAAAATTGTGCTCGGTTGAAAAAAAAAAAAAAAAAGAACCTGAAAAAAAACTTACAAATAAAATCTGTTCAACTCAAGTGAATTCAGTTTTATGCGGTTGATATAGATTGATGACTAAGAAAGTGTCTCGCTACTATTACTAAAGTGAGTTCTGTTCTCAGCTGTTATTGGCATGTACCAGATATACCAAAGATTCATAAATATTTATATTTATTATAAGGATGAGATATTTGGTATCTGATTAATTAACCAAAAATATGGTATTTCTGTTAATATTTCGATGCTTATTGAACACCATTCTTAGAATACTATGACTGAAAGAGGGCGCCTATGATGGTTATCGAAACTGGTCTAGTTAACCATTACTACTGACTAGTGAGTTCAATCCACACTTTGCGCACCCATACACAAATTTGACATTAAATAATCCGAAAGATGTTGACATGGCGTAAGATCAGTCACCTTAACGTGAAACAATGACTTGTTATTTTATCATTGATTTCTGACGAGTATTTCTTTTATCTTGTTTCTATTGTTGCTTTTTAGCAGAAATATCAGGTCAGTTTTCTTCAGTATTTAAGCAGTATGGAGTGGAAATTTAAAAAAAAAAGGCCTTATACAAGATTTGAACACTGTTCTCTTTATTCAAGTTTCACTTCTTTATTTCTGATGCATTCTGCTAACTTAATGGTCAAAGAATACACATCTGATGAAAAAGAAAATGAAATAAATTCTTGTGCTGTGTCCCTGTAGGAAAAATGCTTTCAATTTTTTTCTTTCCTTGCAAACAATGTGTTCAAATAATTGATATGGCAGTCCAATTCCACAACAAACTAAACAAATCATAAGTTTAAACTCGAAAATCCAGATGGCGAAAGAAATCTCGGGATCCCGAATCGCTGGTTCATTGTCACAAATCGCAATACACGTAAACGGTCAGAAATCACCCCGCAAAGCAGGCGGACGAGGCAGAAAGATCAAAACGACTTCCCACAATTCGAGAACACCAACCGCTTTTATCGAAGGAACAATCTTTTCATTGGTCTGTGAATAACTGATACATCTTTGGCTGAAATATTGATAATTTTGGATCCACCATCAAATTATTTCTAAATCAATATTCAACATGTAATTGATGCTAGAATAATTAAAGTATTTATTTGGTCTTCCTTTTAAAATTTACATTCACTTCGCTTTATTTTAAAACCATTCTGGATATACTGACCACGTTCCCAATGGCAACTTAAAACCGTCTAATCATTTGTTTTTGTAACAAAAGAAGGTAAACATTGAAAAGCAATCTATTTTATTTTAAATTTTTTTTTTTTTTTTTTTAATATTAGCAATAAATTTATCCGAGATGCATTTACAACACCTGCGACGAACTTGTTTCTATTTTGTCTTCGGCATATCGTACAGAACACATGTGCCCCTTTTTCTCAGTAAGTGACTTCCTCTTTCGCCACAGTATCTTCAGTGCGTGCAAAATTACGGTTCTCCTCTACTTCCTATCCATTGCATTGCAGTTCTTAGTAAAACGTTTTTTCTATCCCTCCTAATCTGTTCTGTCGACTATTTACACAAGTTCTTTAGATAGGTTATTTGGTATTTTTCTCTGTCCCGCTTACCTTCAAATCTTTAAGCCTTGCCAATATGGTACTATATCTGTCACTAACAAAATTTTATTATTTGCTCGCCTAGTTTTTCATACTCCTAAAATATTAATATTTAGCCTGTTTTATTTTCGGTTTTATATTTTCTAACTGACCACATAGATTTATTGTTCTGTCGTTACAATAAATAATAGCACAAAAATGAATGATAATGACAAGCTTCATTTGAAATGCAAAGGTTGGTTATTTGTGAAATTATACAAGATTCAAATAGACAAAATAAACCGATAGGATGGTGACACATAAAACAAAATATTAATAAATTAACGATAATCAATTAACGAGAAATGCGAAATGGAGTTCATAATCTTGTCGCAACCGTTTTTAAAGTGGCTCTCATATACGTACGTATGTAGGTAAATATGATTCTCGCTGAGGAAAGTTCTTTAGCCTGTTATCTTAAACATTGTTCTATTGCCAACATGTAGTGATTACAAAGCTAAAACTAACGGGGATTTTAATATAATCTGATGCATCAACACGACTTAACCCTTTGAGGCCTGACCACCGCTTTACCGGTGGTAGAGAAAAATGAAGTAATACCCAGTCACCGGTTGAACAGTGATAGAGAAAAATTTCTTAATGCCCAGCTACCGGTTGAACGGTGGGTAAATATTTGTAACTACTTTTATATTTATCGTAAAACATTATATACCAATTATTTGCGATTTTTGACTCGCAGCTCAGGCAGAAGGGTTAAAATTGTTCAGGAACGCTGGGAAAAAAAGGGTTAAATGAGAATAAACGTTACTCTTAAACAAGTGACTATTCATTATTAGTATCTTGGAAAGAATGGTATGTCAATGCCTAAAAAAGTAAATAACACAAGAATTTATTCCAATACTCTTTGTATATTTATTGATAATACTAAGAAAATCTTTCGTCATTTTTCTTTCTCTCCATCTCACGTAGTTATTTCTGGTTGACACACACAAACGCAAGCATATGATTAACAGATCAGTATGTTTATTTTGGTATAATGCGTGAGATTTTTTACGCTATCTCTTTAGAACGGAGATGATCATGGATGTTCAAATACATTTCATTTGTCTCTGCTTTGGGATATGAGAAAGATAATCAAAATTATTTCTCATTGCCTTCTCCATGGTTTAGGCTTGTTTCTACCGAAAGATGGGATTAATGAAAAAACGAATTCATACCTTTCCCAAGAGTATTAGAAAGAAAGTAAACGCAACAGACTGGCTCGGAATTTGAACTCGGCTCGCCGATTCCAATTTCTGCGCCGATATCCATTACATTAGACACACCTCTAAAGTATTCATTTACCAAATAAGTATTGAAATCTGTGCTTTTACAAAAGCACAGATTTCAATACCTATCGCTTCCTTTCTATGCATCAATATTTTCCTGTTGGTTGAGATAAAGCAAAACATATACTCTGATATCTGTTTACGTAGGTACCTCCAAGATCGCTGAAAAAAGTGCATAGCATGATGAAAAAGACGCCAAACTTGACGAAAACAAAATTTTATCGTCTAAATGTTTGTCATTATTAAGAGGAAAAATCAACGTATTTTGGGTAGTTTTTTTTTTTTTTTTTTTTTTTTTTGGGTTTTTTTCTCGAGTCGGAAAAGTAAAATAATTTACATTTTAAGTGAAGAAATTATTTACCTCATTATTTTTAAGGAAAATTTTCAGCGGTCTAATTTTTTTTTTTTTTTTTTGTACTTAGTTTTCACCTTTTACGTTTATGATGCTCTATGGAAAATATATTATAAAGAAATTAAAATAAGACTGTTAAGAGTGAGATTAAAATTCATAATAAATCTAATTAATTTATAGGTACCTTTCTTATTAAATTTATCAGAACTCTACATAAAATACTATAATTTTATGTACATTTATTACATTTTAATGTGTTATTTGTATTTGCATTCATTTTATTATTAATTTTGATATTTCATTTATGGAAAAATGTCATAACTGAGATTAATATAAAAATAAGATCATATAAATTTCATAAGATGATACTGATACTTGTAGGTACCCTTCTCAGTTGAAATTGAAAAATCAAATTAACTTCCCAATACGTGTTTCGCAAAAGTGAAAAAGCCTTAACAGCGGAGATCAATGCTTAACTCGAATAACGCAACTTAATTGTATTCTGGTTGGTCTTCCGTACGTTATAATTACAGCCCGATTATAAAAACAAAATTACATTTCTTAATTACTGCGGATCTTCTGATTAGTCAAAATAATAAAATTTACAACGCGCCAAAAAAAAAAAAAAAGATCTCTCATAAGGAGACTTCGGAAACCGGATGCGGCTTTTAAGTAATTTTATAATATTCTAAAAAATTAAATGTAAAAATCTGTTATAAGAAATAACAAATAATTGTATTTAAAACTCATTTTTCATCGAAAAATTTTTTTTGCTTTCAGAAAATATTGTCCATATTCATAAAAACAACTGAAAGCAATTAAAAGCATTTGAAATTAAATAATACCTTTCTTTTTAGATTTGTATGTTACAATTCAGAGCTGATTTTCAGGTAGGGGGGTCCAATTAAAAACAAAAAAAACATGATTTGCATTCCTCAAAGCCTTGTGCTTTTAACTATTGTAATCATTAAACTAGACTGGATCGAATTTCTAGCGTTTTTATAAAATTAGTTAGGGGGAGGGGTAATAAATATAAAAAAATATTTGTCAAAACTTTAATAAAAAAAAAACATTTATAATAATTTCGATCATCTGTGAATAGTTCCTGAAAGTTTCATTAACATCCGACAATTATTTCTATTTTTGCAAGATTTTCCAAATTAATGTGTGTCATACCAAAAAACGTGGTAAAAATTGTTATTTACTAGTTCCGCTGATACAAAGAGAAACAAGGTTTTTCAATCAAAATTTAGAATGTTCTAAAAAGAAGGAAAAAAATTTTAAAAAAACTTTGGTCTTTCCTCTTAATAATAACATAAGCATTTAGACGATAAAATTTTGTTTTCGGCAAGTTTGGCGTCTTTTTCATCAAGCTATGCTCTTTTTCTAGCTATTTCGTGGAAGTACCTATGTTTACGGTTATTTGAGTCTGGTTAAAATGTTGAATATTGATTGTTCAAGGCATACTTGATAAATTAGCATAACGATTTTCCTATCCATTTCATTTTCAGTACATTTTGTGATTGTTATTTAAAAAAATCTACTTCGTATTAATAGCTAGCTATCCCTCTGAGATTACTTCATCCTTTTTTTTTCTCTCAGTCACTGAGTGACCTTCGTTAACGTTTAATTTCAAAATAAAGCAAAAAACACACTATTATGGACCAAGGTTTTTCTTCAGCTTCTTATGATGATTCTTAAAGATTAACTGTTAGAATCATATATTGTCTTTTCTTAGGTACCTCCACGAGATCGCTAAAAAAAAGAGCATAGCATGATGAAAAAGACGCCAAACTTGACGAAAACAAAATTTTATCGTCTAAATGTTTGTTATTATTAAGAGAAAAGGTCAAAGTATTTTGGGAGTATTTTTTCCATTTTTAATCGTTCCTAGCACGTCCGAAATTTTCGTTAAAAATCTAGTTTTTTTTGAGTCAGCAAAATTGACCATTTTTTTTTTCATTTTAAAAAAAAATGGAAATCTGACTTTGAATTTTTTTAAATATCAATTATCATTTTTTCAAAACTTATTTTAAGAAAATCAGAAATTATAATTTTATTTAAAATATTTTGAACCAAACTTAACTTAGCTTTTGTGCCAAAAAGATGTAATTTGAAAATAAAACAAAGCAGGTCATAAACTTTCGCGTCTCTTGACATGTGATGAATGATATATTTACGAATTCCATGAGGCTAATTTGTTCTACGGAAGGAGAAAAGTGAAATAATTTACATTTACGTGAACAAATTATTTACCCCGTTATTTTTAACGAAAACTTTCAGCGGTCTAATTTTTTTTTTTTTTTTTTGTACTTAGCTTTCACCATTACGTTTATGATGCTTTATGGGAAATATATTGTAAAGAAATTAAAATAAAACTGTTAAGAGTGACATTAAATTTCATATTTCTTAAGAAAGGTATCTAATTTATAGGTACCTTTCTTATGAAATTTTATCAGAATTGTACATAAAATACTATAATTTTATGTACATTTATTACATTCTACTGTTATTTGTATTTGCATTCATTTTATTATTAATTTTGATATTTCATTTATGGAAAAATGTCGTAACTGAGATTAATATAAAAAATAAGATCGTATAAATTTCATAAGATGATACTGATACTTGTAGGTACCCTTCTCAGTTGAAATTGAAAAAATCAAATTAACTTCTCCACACGTGTTTCGCAAAAGTAAAGGCCTTAACAACGGAGAACAATGCTTAACTCAAATAACGCAACTTAATTGTATTCTGGTTGGTCTTCCGTACTTTATAATTACAGCCCGATTATAAACACAAAATCACATTTTTTAATTACTGCGGATCTTCTGAGAAGTCAAAATGATACAATTTACAGCGCGCTAAAAAAGATCTCTCTCATAAGGACACTTATGAAAGCCGATGCGTCTTTTAACTAATTTTATATTTTAACAACTTAAATGTAAAATCTATTATAATTAATGAAATAACAAATAATTGTATTAAAATTCATTTTCATCGAAAAAATTTTTTTGCTTTCAGAAAATATTGTCCATATTCATAAAAAACAACTAAAAGCAAATAAAAGCATTTGAAATTAAATAATATCTTTGTTTTATTGAGTTTTGTATGTTACAATTCAGAGCTGATTTTCAGGTACTGCGTATCCAATTAAAAACAAAAAAACATGATTTGCATTCCTCAAAGCCCTGTGCTTTTTAATTATTGTAATCACTAAAACCGATGCGATCTGAATTTCTAGCGTTTTCATAAAATTAGTTATGGGGGGTAATAAATATTTTTTAAAAATATTTCTACCATGACTTTCATAAAAAAAACATTTATAATAATTTCGATCATCTGTGAATAGTTCCTGAAAGTTTCATTAACATCCGATAATTATTTTTATTTTTGCACGATTTTTCAAATTAATGTGTGTCATACCAAAAAACGTGCTAAAAATTGTCTGTTATTTACTAGTTCCGCTGATACAAATAGAAAAAGGTTTTTTTTTTAATCAAAATTTAGAATGTTCTAAAAAGGAAAATTTTTTTAAAATAATTAAAAAAAAAAACTTTGGTCTTTCCTCTTAATAATAACATAAGCATTTAGACAATAAAATTTAGTTTCCGGCAAGGTTGGCGTCTTTTTCATCAAGCTATGCTCTTTTTTTAGCGATTTAGTGGAGGTACCTATCTTTTCTGTATCGTTGCATTTTAAAACTTATTGCAATACGTTTTTGTTGTTTAATCACGGTTTTTATTTTATTGTATATTGTGTGTTTTTTGGTTCATAATCAGCTTTTTATTTTTATCTAAAGTGTGATAACAAGTCCTTTTAATAATTAAAATAAAATTTTAAAATACATTTGTCAAATGACTATAAGAGTTTCACGTTGACTAACATGCCATTAAGCAAACAATAACATAAAAAGTTAAATAACAAAGGACTGGGAATTTTTCTGTATGATGATGTCCTTCGTCAAGCTACAAATGCGACGCATCAAGAAGCATTGAAAGGGGATGGAAATTGTTCCACATGTAGCATATTCTCTAGGACTTTCCGTTTCAGTGTCCATTTAGCATTATGCAACAAGTTTGGTTTTGGCAGCGATTCCACAAAGTTGAAGATATAATTTTTTTTTAGAATCCATCGAATCAAAATCAGAACTCTAAGATTTGTCTCCTTACTATTCCTACCAGTCACTGGTCTACCACCCATTTACACAAACGTATTTGGTAGTTTACTCGCGGTTTCCTTTTGCCTCTCTTTCCTTCAATATGTCAAGCCCTATCACCCCGCTATGTGTTCCAGAAATTTCAACTGTCTGTCTGAATCTAAATATAACTTAAAGATTCTTCCTTGCCCACATGCTCCAACCATGGTATTCTCAGCATCCTTCTGTAAATTCCCTTTTGTCTTTGAGGAAGATGTCCATCATTCTCTGATATATAAGAGGATTAATATTATATAACACTTTAGCACTTTCTTTTATAACGATTTTTTTTTTTTGCTTGCTTTACATCATAACCAAACCAAGTTATTTCTCTATCAGGCTCCTTCTGTGTCGAAAATGTTTATTTTTCCTCATCTTTCCCTTGCTCATTTGCCTGATTTCTTTGTTAGCATACTTTAATCACTTTTTTTTTTTTTTCTTTTTTTTTTGTCACTCCAATATCGTTTTTCTTCTAATTTTGGTTTAAATCTTTTTTCTGTGAATAACTGATACATCTTTTTGGCTGAAATATTGATAATTTTGGATTTACCATCCTGAAATGATTTCTAAAACAATATTCAACATGTAATCGATGCTAGAATATTTAAAGAATTTTTTTGGTCTTCCTTTTAAAATTTACATTCACTTCGCTTTATCTTAAACTTATTCTGGATATGCTGACCACGTTTTCAATGACAACTTAAAACCGAATATTCATTTGTTTTTGTAACAAAAAAGTAAACATTGAAAATCCCTCTATTTTTTTTTTTTTTTTTAAATCTTTGACACTTTATCATTGTCTTTTTAAATTAGGAAAATGATTGGTATTCAGGGAAATGGAAATAATGTTCTTAATTAATGAAGCATGACCAGCACGAAAATTCAGAGCATCACTATAAAAACTTTGCAATCATTACTCATAAATTAAGTATCTTAAACTTTTTTTTTTTTTTTTTTTTGATTACTGGTTTTCATTTGTATGCGGATGTATTTCCATGGCTAAAAATAATTGGGTTCATGCCTTCTCTAGGTCTTTTATAGAAAATTACAAACTATCGTTACAATAATTCACATTCATGAGACAATTTTGTATCGTTTCTACTTCTACAACCTACACTTGTTTTTAACTGTTAATTTCCTCGTTGTTTTACAATTTCATTATTCCTTAATTTCTCACGCGTTCTACCTCTTGCCGCTTCTCTTTATGCTTATCCTTACCTGCTTTTTTGAGCATATAATCTTAATGTCAAATGGGGCAGGACAGCAATTATAGGAAATTCATTTTACAATTGTTTATAATACGGATTGTATCGATTCAAAATAACTTGTCCAATCAGTTGTTTACCAAAAGTGGTATATGAAAATATTTTTAACGTTTTGAACTTGTTTTCCTCTCAGAGATAGTTCTGTTTCAGTAAGATTTTACAAGAATACTAATGTTATCTGCTACAAATAGAAACGATTACGCAAAATTAACCTTCGTCTTTGAAATCTACTTTAAAAATTCTTACCCATACCCAGTGCCGTATTTACGTATGGGGGTCCAATACTAGAAGAGCCTCTAAATACCCTTTTGGATCCTGGTAAAACTAAAAAACAAAGATATAAGAACAGAAGATTTGTTTATTTTCATATTTAATTAGGGCTCCTTTGGACTAATCTGAAACGATTTAGAGTATTTGGGCCCTAAAAGGGCTCCTTAAAAAGATTTTATTTTGATGCATTCTTATATACATATTTATTAAAAATTGATTTGAAGAGTTTCATGTTTTTATACCAAATAAGCATCTTCTAAAATCTTTTTGGATAGACACGTGTGGTGGGAGCAACCATACTTAATGAAAAAACCTCCAAATTCAATTAGCCCAGGTACCTATTAACGCCTAAATTCGGCTCTGTCCATACCGGTACTCTAATACGGAAAATGTGTATATATACTTGCATCTGTCTTATCTATTCAATAATCGCAAAACGACAGAAACAATCAATGAAACTACAGGGAGTTAAATACCAGAGATATTTTTCAACTATTGAGTGGTAAGAAAAACACTGAGAAACGTCTTTTTTAAGACAAAAAATTACAAAAATACTCTGCTTAAATGAAGAAAAAAAACTACAAAGTATAGAATAAATTTAAAAAAGCATTATCAATGCTCCCAAGAGAAATCTGCTGATAAAATTATCTGCCAATCAAGCGTCGCTTCCAAACAATAACTCAAGCTGTAGTAATAATTGAAAGAAGGCATCTATCGGGCCACTTTGCGTCTACAGAAAGAAAATCGCCAACGGAACTGTCAATTTTTCTTTTATGCTAAAATCATATTTTTCGTCGTCCAGACAATAGACATTTCTTTCATTCGAAATCCCAGTTGCGTTGTTCCCATTTTCTTATTGTTACAAGCGAGGTTTCGAGTTATCGACTTGAGATAATGAATAAAAATTATTTTGGACTTTTTGTCTCCTTAAGTAATAGACTATACATCTCGACCTGAAGACTGAAACATTATATTAAGGTAACAGTTCGCTATATTTACTACTTATATAAATCTTCTTTACCTAAATCCCCTGCCCAGAAAAAAATCCTACAGATTATTTTCATAAACATGATTCAAGTAAAGTAATGCAACTCGATATACGAGTAAGTACAGCATGTCTACTTGCTGATTTCTTACTTCGGAGATCATCGCTATATCTTTCCAGTCTCGGCTCTTTTTGATTTAGCTGAAATATGCAGTTGCGATGTTACCTATCGTAATCGGCAAACTGAATTCAAATTCCTGCTAGGGCTGTTTATGCTCACTCGGAGAAAAATTACAAATCCATGACTCCGCTCGCTGTTCCATTTGCAGTTATCTTGGCAAAAATGTCTCTGACCTGTCACGATGGCTGGAGGAAAAGAGACATTGTGTGGCCGCACCACTTTCACATAAATAACTCTCAGCAGTAACAATTGTCAAAGGTTTTACACTTGTTAAATGTGACAAAAGCAAGGAATTCTGCTCGATAGGTTAAATTCTATTAATGTTAGCGCATTTTTAAGGTGCTATTGATTTTCATTTTACACGTGATAAAGAATCTTGACAGTTGATTTTAAATACATGGTAATAGTGTTACTGAATCAGCCGAAGATTTTGATAATTTTGTCAGAATTTCTACTTTTGAGCATGCGCATACTGTATCCAGGTCAAAATTTGCATAGTCTTATTTCCACCAGTGTCTTTAATGGAGTTTATTTTTGTGAGTAATGATTGTGCCACGGGTTGACTTGTAAATGACATTTTTTATTCAGGATGTTCTTGACGGGATAAAATTTACTTCGTTAACATAAACAAGTTGGCAGTTGAGTGAATGTCAGCACTTGTATATCCAATGGCCTCAAACGTCGATTGCAATGGATGTTCAGTTTTTCCTCTGGCCGATTTTAATTATAGTAAAAAAATGTCTCAAATCAAATTGTATTTCACATTAAACGATGAACCTTTGAATTTTAAACTACTAAATGTACCGTATAGTTCATTGAGGGTAAACCAAAGCTTACTTATATTACCCCAGATAGGAGGTACGCTTTGTTTTATTTTTATTCCGTCACTATAGCAACTGTATACAGTTGCTATCGTAATGGAATTTTCATCTTGATGTCTACATTATTAGTTCGTTCTGGCAGTATTGTTGTACAATATCATGTATTGATAGCAAAAGGTTTACCGTAAAGCTCTGAATTTAAGAAAAGCAGCTACACTACTAAGGACAGTTAAATGCTTGTAAAATCTTAAGTGTCTTCGAATTATTATCTTTTATACTGTTTTCTAATTCCTGCTATCAAGTAATCCATGGTTTGGCATAGAAATACGTCATTATAGAAAGCAATTAGTTTATCGCTTCTTCCGATTAGAATAACTTAGGAAAAATGATTGTTTTTTTTTTTTTTGTTTTTTTTTGTTTTTTCGGTGATACGTAGAAAAAAGATGACTATCCACAAAAATCAAAAACAGATGTATTTCCCCGACGATTATAATAACAATAATTCACTGAAATGTGCTTTGCTAATAGTCTTGATTATTATTTTACAGTTAGATGCTTCAAGTCTGTGGTAGGTTCTTGGATTTCAGAAACGAAGCTGTAAGACTATTTTTTTCCTCTCAGATTTCGCCAAATTAACACAAAGACAGTAAGAAATAAAGAGACGGAAACAAAAAAAAGTAATTAGTAGTTTTTCACGCGGAAGAAAACGTCTCGACAGAAGAGAGAACACACAGCTTCGACGTCGGCATCGCTTGAATTCCCCGACACAAAAGTTAGAATTGTCCCGTTAAGCCAGTGACAAATGTGGAAGTAGGAGCTAACATATGAAAGAGAATAGGCCTTCTGCTAAAAATGATTTAAATGGGAGATGAACGTAAAAAAATAAAACCAACGATTTGTGTTAATGAGAGAAAAATAGCCTAACATACATTCTTATAATCACTGATGTTGCATCTTTAACTAGATTTACTAAAGGAAAGGTTTGGAAAATGTTTTAATGGAAAATGTGGCACCGAAATTCAAAGGTGCATTGGAATAACGAAAGATGCCTTTCAAAAACTAAGCAAAGTACTAAGAATCAAGAAAATTTCGTTAGAAACCAAACAGAACTATGTAATACCAATCCTCTTATATGGTAATGAATACTGGAGAATTTCCTCCCAGATGAAGATCAGACTTGGAACAGATATGGTTTTACATAAGGATGTTGAGAATGGGAGCAACGAGGAAGTTTTAAAAAAAATGGAAACAAAAAAGGCGCTCATACTTAGAATTAGTATTAAAATTTTGGGGACACATAATGAAGAAAAAAGACAAATTGACTAATTTGACACTTACAGGACAATGAAAGTAAGAGGAACAGAGGGAAAACTGAATAACGTACATACGAGCTTGTGTAAATGAATAGATAGCCAAACAGGGACTAGGAATAATGGTGAAAAACAATCTTTTCTAAGAGCTACAAAGGGCAGGAAATTGTGGAGGTCCGTGAGCGGCTCGTCCAGAAGGGACACTGTATATGAGAACTATTAAACAAAAAATATACATTCTCTGAATTTTTGAAACGAGGCGTTTTAATCATTGTTATTCTTATTGATTTGGATTCATTTCTTCGTGATTTTTTTCACGAGTTTTCGGCTGTGTACCTCCAGTTTTTTTTTTTATCGAGTCTGTTGCGTTTTTGAACGAAGGGTCAAGCCCATTCCCTCTCTGTCTGTGTGTTCTTGGGCTTATCGCCTCGTGACATTTGTACTGTTTTCATAAGGTTCTGTTGAACTTTGCGCACAATTCTTATCTCTTTGGTCATATCGATAAAATCCCAACTTCATCGCTTGTTCATTTCTATTAGAATTTAAAATGTACCCTCTCGTTACTACCTCTGATGTTTTTTTTTTTTTTTTTTTTTTTTTCTTTCCACCGTTTCAATCATCAGGTAGTCTTTTCTTTTCTTTTTTCTTTTCGAATTTGAGTCTGAAAAACGGATTAAACAGAAATAGGACTAAAAGTTAGTTCTTTTACTTTAAATAGACTATATATAAGAAATGTTATATTTAAATAAATAAAAATTGGCACATGGCCGACTATGAAACCTATGTCAATCAGTTGACTTGATAACATGTCTCAGGGAAGACAATACCAGTGTGTGGCATTGTTTGGAAACGCCATAAAAAATATACCACGAGTTGACCAAATCCTTGTTAGTGAAAATGAGTAAACGAAATCATTTGCAAGCCGTTGATTGTCATGGTAGTACGAAGTCACAAGCTATCGTCACGGACGTTTGAACGTACTGGCTCTATTTAACTAATAATCACGCCACACACACATAAACTGCAAAAGGTAGGCTCTGTGGATGCTGAAACACGTGCCATTACCTAATATAAATTTTTGATGCATGATGTAGACATATATGAACATAAACGCTTTTAAGCTAGCTCCTGTGGAGGGCTAATTGGGCCTCCAGCACAAAAGAAAAGGGAACCCTAGTCCAGCTTAGAAAAGAGAAATGATAATTTGAATTCCTTAATTCACTTCATACAGCTTTAAAATCTTACTTTTAACTCTGATTCCGGCAAAAACACCTATTTGGGCCGAAATTTCAATTCGGGCCGAAACATCTGCGAACCTTCAATTTCATGAAACCTTTTTACTTTAACTCTAATTCCTTGGCATTTTGAAAACATTGATTTACTCAATTCAAAGTTTTGGAGATATTTGAAACTGGAGCTAAACAATTTTTTTTATAAATTCAAAGTTTGTTACTTTAAAGTCAATTTAAACTCAAAACTTTTAAAATCACCTTTTTTTACAGTTATTTTAAAACGTGAATTTTTAATTTCTCCCTCTTCACCCGGGCACAAATCTGAATGCTGGATGTTCAAACACCAGATGAAGGGCATATTTTCAATCAAGGGATCATCCTGATTCCAAAAATCTATATGTCTATGTAGAACAAGTGTATTCCGAGTTATGGGGGTTTCATACACACGAACGAATTGATAGACAGAATTTTCCGTTAGGATGATGAAAATATGTGCCGTGATAATCCAAATGAAGAGGGCTCACTTGCCTTAAAAATCATCTTTGAATATTTCGACTTGTCACCTAGGATTAAACACAAATCATTGGAACCAGTGAGAGAAAACACACATGTCTCCGCCATAACTATGTTTTTGTCTATTTGAATATAAATATAATTATTTGTATGTGCGGTAGTGTAATGTGTGTTCTCAGAATGAGAAATCTAAGAACCGAGTTCGAATTACAGTCGCGTTCGTTACATTCACTTATGCGCAAAAATACCCTTGGAGAAAGGTATTACTCCATCTCTTCTCCCCACCCCAGCTATGAGTAAATAGCAGGATAGCCTTGGTTGGTAACCAGTCCAGTAGAAGGAAGACACTAAATCAAACCAGGCTATGTTGCTTAAGATACACCATCATTGCTACGGTTGCAGTACATGTCGTGCCCTTAAAACCCTGATTTGTGGGACTCGTGATCATAAGCAGTACGTATTTGTATAGGGATAGTTAGACTATATGCGTTCGATGAGAGAAAAGATGTTTGACATTTCAGGGCTTATTAATTTGAATTATAACGTCATCATATGTTTGCATTGTGAAATTAAATTATTCTTAGAGATATGATGGCGTTGTTCTACATCGAAAGTAGCAGAACAGTATTTATTCACCATCCAACTTTAACGGAATGCAGCACAAGTCCTGGTGCAACCCAACGCGTACGTGAAGAAAAACACTGTCAAATGCCTTCAGGCTTGACTTATGACATGCTACAGGCATCGAAAATAGCTCTGACCTCACTCTTTTAATAGTGCAATGAGGAGGTAGGGGTGTATGTTCCTAAGATATTTTTTTCCGACACGTTTCCCTTAAAAGTAATAGTCTGAATAAATCTGAAGCTTTTAAGCAAGTTAATTCTTCAATACTCATACATTATAGCTATGAAGTGTTATTTATACATTGGGATATTGTAGTTGCAAACACTGTTGTAGAAAATAAAATATTTAGGCTATCATATGCCAATTAAAATACAGGTAACTTCGTTATTTTTTTTGTCTTAACAAATATATTGACCTCTTCATAAAGGCATCTTAAGAAGGATGCCCAAAATTGAAGACCATGCTTCATGTTGAAGTACGGTGAAGATGGACATCTATCAACCACACTTGAGGACAAGACCCAGCAACGCGGTACTAACTTGTGCCACTGAAGGAAAAAGGAGACCAAGAACGACACTGCTAATAACCGTGCAGTAGTAGGGGAGGGGGAGCAATGGGCTGACGAACCTTGGATGAGGCGCTAGACAGGGCAGTGGAGGTCATGTGGCACAATATTCCAGGCAAACAGATTAACAGGCAGATATTTGATATTCTAACTCTATTCTATTTATAGAGAAATTTCACCAAACGGACTGTTTCCTCTTCAATTATCGCTTTACAATGGTGACAGAGTAAGCCATAGTTATTCGTTGTCGAGAAATGTTAATTGAAAGATGGGCGTTGTCATTGGAACGGAGTAAAATTTTTTTTTATAAATAATTCGTGACAGTTTTCCTCATTCCAAAAGAAATAGTAACGCACATTACACTTTATAATTTATTCCAGAACAACCTTTGCATGCGATAACAGCGCATGATTGAAAAACTGCCAGTCTTTGCAAAATTATACCACTGAAATATACGTATAAGTTTGGATGGAGTTGACATTAGCATCTTTTAGGAATATCTTGCTGAGCCCCACAAAATAAAAAGCGGAGTGCTGAATCTGGTGTTAAAAGCATGGGTAAATAACTTCAGATATTAACTTTTAAAGATTCTCGATTCAATATTTTTATCTGATTTTTCTGCTAAAATGAACATTTTAGTAAATTATCCTACTGTGAAAATTTTGTTTTTGTTAAACGTAATATTTGTTTGTTTTGTTTGCTTTTTTCCGCATGTACTGATTTTTCTGGGATAAAACTAACATACTTTTTCCGCACATGACTGACATAAATGTTTTAGAGCCTAATTTTTTTTTAAATATAGAAAATTAAGTTTTATTTATTTGAAAATTAGTGGAAGTAATGATTCGAGACAAATGATACAACTCAGATAAATAACATTGCCATAGAGTGAATCCAAGATGACAAATTTAGTCTTCTGGATCCTTCTTAGTTCCAGCAAAAAGTGTAAGGGCTAAAGTTACCACCTCCGGGCGCCATGGAGGTACACTTTACATTAGTAGATATTCTTTTTTATATAAATACGAATGACCATTCTGTGATTGATATATACTCCAAACATTCTAGTAAAATTCTACCTGTATGGAACATATGTTTTAATTAAGGAATTCAGCGTTAATACTACAAGTTCACAATACACTTCAGTCTATATCAGAAAAGTTCATTTTCCATCATATATCAGCTCAACTAAGTAACTTGGGAATTTGAAAGCAACAAAGCAGGTATTTCTCTCGAATTACCATAGCAATGAAAACCAATCATGATTGAGTTCTTTTCAGAATGCAGTGCTACTAAACTTTTAATTGTGCTATTTGCGAATTTTAAAGCTGCTTTTAAAATATCCTGAGCTAATTTCAGCTATTAATGAAAATCAATTCAAAATCTGTTAGCTTTCGAATGTAACTAAATTCGTTACTAGTTGCCCAATCTGGTAACGGTGTTCCTATAGGAAATTTAATCTTTTGCCTTCGTCTTTCGATACAAAAGATGAATCGTTGAAACAGTGAATTTCTGGTTGTCATTAGATAGTTTGTCCTACCACTTGTCTTTGTCATTTCTGACGGTTCGTCAATGAAATGAAGGATGGCTGGTGATGGCGGATAAAATCAGCGGTAGTAAATTATCAAATCAAACTTCAATGCAAGAGATGCTTCCAACGGAACCTACGAAAAACTTACCTTGCTTACCAAATCAAACCATACCAAAATACGCTTAACATGCTTACCAAATCAAACTTCCATGCACAAGATGCTCTTCAAAACAATTGCAGTAGGCCTTACTATGCATTGAAGGTTTTTAACATGATGACAGTGGGTTACAATTCAGATTTGTTCTTCAAGACTTTTACCACACTAAGGCTAGAAAGTGCAGTCTACCCTACTATTTACCATACTTTAGCCATAGTTGAGGTGAAGTGGATTTAAGTTTCAACCAGAAGTTTGACTCAGCTTTCTAGTTGCATTTTCTGCACTGATAACCATTACACTACCTATACACACCACTCTCTCATCTTCTCTACTTCATATATGCACACACACACACACACACATATATATATATATATATATATATATATATATATATATATTTGGGGAGGGGCACTTTTTTTTAAAAGTGCCAGTCATACGCAAAACGTCTTTAGTTTCCCTACAAAGGGGACACAGGTTCGATTCCTGCTGGAAGACGAATTTTCTTTACTTTGATTTCTTGAAAGCGGAGGCCGATAGACGTTTAATAAAAAAAATAAATAAAAGTGAGGTGTCTACTTTAAATAAAGCGAATCCGCAATCTTCAGGTGAAGGATCCTGCACCTGAAGAGTAACAGATAGTTGATACATGGGCTACATCAACTAGGTACTTTCGTATCAGCACTATCCCTCTATTCTAGTAGGAGCAGAAGACTTCGTAGTGTTTAAGAAATTGAGATATAAGCAGTAGCAATGAGCAGGCTGCTGCTCGTATGGTCAAAACAATGTTTAGTGTATTTTTAATAAGATGCCCATTTCTATTTATTTTATCCTTTACAGAATTTTTATATTGCATATATTTTTTACATAAATTTCCCTCTATCTGCAATTATTTCCTCTGACCAACATATACCATGTTTCTTTTAATGTTACATATATCACGCAATAAATTAATAAGATCTCCACGGTAACGTCCGATTTTAGTTACTAGCGAAAAATGATTTTATAAATAGACATTATCTCGACATTTTAATTCGACATGCTATAGTGCTGGCTAGTGTCTCATCATAAACTAAACTTCTTCGTGACAAATCTTAACTGTCTAGGGGGAATTTTGTTTGTACACTGAATTTCAACTACGGTGGGAAATATTTCACAGCTGTCAACGTTCTACAAAATTCCTCAAGGCATAACGAATGTTTATCAGAAACTAGATTTCTCTGTACAAGACCTCAGTGACCCGAAAACATCTGTGAGTGGTTGGCTGCGTGGGTACAAGAGCAGTGACTTCGTTAATGCTCATGACAGATTTAAAGTTTTTTATATATATATATATTTTTAGACTAGACGCCAGCAGGTATCACTCTGCTCAAGTCTTGTTATTTTATGAAGTTCAATACCATTTTGATGTAATATACTGATCCAATGATTCTTTTGTTTACAAGAAAATGCCTGTCATACTAAAAATGATTACTTTAAAAATATAGCGAGTGAACAGATTAACATCGATGGATGAAGTGAGGCTAAAAAGGAAAATGAACGTCTGTCATTTCTACAATACAAAATCGATTTGTGTGAGAAATTAATGCTTGATTTTTAAAAGAAAACAGTACAGAGCAAAATTGATCTGCCAAATAAATTCGTATTTACTGACTTTTTCCTTTTAATGTGAAATCTTGTGAATGTATTTCAGAAACTTTAGTATGCTTAATCTACAGGGGAAATAAATCAAATTGAAATAAGCTAATAGGTAAGAAAAGCTAGAAATATGACCAGATTGAGAGTAGGTACCTCAAAAAAGCGATACCTAAGGCTTAAAAAGATTTTTAAAATGAAAAACCTTTCTTGAAGATTTTGTTAATTTTAATTCCAAGCTAATAGATTAAATTTAATATTCCGATAAGTAAAATACTAAAAAAATGTTAGAAAATAAGCTATAAATTTTAAATTTACTATAGTTACCGCTCTTATTTTCTGATAATGTTGCACACACTTATAAATAATGGAGAGGGGCGTTGAATTGTAAGCTTTTCCATCTATTGGTAAAGTTTTTGCTTAATAACATTATCACCTAACCGATACAAATTAATACAGAATTTACAATATTTAAAAAATTTCTTATTCTAATTAAATTTGTTAAAAAATGAAAACAATTTTTGTAAAAAATCATTATTCATTGAAAAAATGTTTTTCTTCAGTCAAGTGCCCATGATATACTTATGCCTAAAAGCAAGTAAAAGCTTTTCTAATTAATCTTTTACTGCATTTTTTATTTTACAGTTCAAAGCAGACTGTCACTGGGGGTCCTGTTTGACAAAAAAAAATGATGATTCCACAAGGACTTGTCCTTATAACTAATATAAACATTAAGTGGTACAATAATGAATTTCTCGAAATTTCATGAGATTAAATAATTATAGCTAAAGTTTTAAAAAATACCAAGATGAACATTTCTAAATTAATGTAATTCATTTCTGAATAAGTCCTGAAAGTTTCATTAAAATCCGTCAATTATCAGATCTTTGCATAAATTTCCAAATCAATGTGTTTTAACCGCACAAAGACGCTCAATTTTCTCATACTAATTTATGGTCACCCTGTTAACGCAAGAAAAACAAAATTTTTAACCAAAATTTCGGAGGTTCTGAAATGGATTAAAAATATAACTTAATAATAATAAATCCTTCGATCTTTCCTCTTAATAGTAACAAATATTTTGACGAAAATACGTTTTTGTTAAGCTTTGGGCATTTTTTTCATTATATATACTCATTTTTTTAGCGAATATTTTACCTAATTGAGTATATAGGTATGGAAAAAGATATATAGTGTATAAATTAAAAGCAATTCTGAACTTTGGTATTTAATTATCTTCTATTAAAATGTTACATTTTCTCGTAGATCAATAACAATTTAAATATTCTTTATCGGTAATAAAGATTAATCGCCAATATGAACAAGATTTACTCTACTTCCTTCTGTTTTAATGTGACGAAATTTTAAGACGTTAAAAACCGGCGTAAATATTTTGGGATATAGTTTTTTCATAAGTTTTACTTTTTGAGCGTACAAGACATTTTGTAATTTCTCAAATGAATACTACTGAACAATCAAACACATGAAGTAAAATATTTTACTCTTCTAAATTGTAATCTCATATTGATATCACTTTGTACATGAGATTTTATAATGTTCGTGTTTCTGTGTCTTGAAAGTTCAGTTTCAGATGTTTATGCCATCATAGATTAGATATGAAATATATGCTCAATCAGTATGTAATTTGGTTAATAAAATATGCAGAATATATTTTTAAATATCTATATTCATGATTGTTTCACATGTATATATATATCTCCACTAAAATAATGGTTATAGCTATATATGTCCGAAAGAGATGGATGTTTTTGAAATCGTTTTTAAAAATCTTCAAAAAAGCTTAAAATTTCGATCTTTAAAAGCTCTCACGTTCTTTTTAGTCAGAACACAAACTACTTGTTCGCATACCTACACTTATTAACAAGCTTGAATTGTCTAGTGAGAAGGTAATCTTAAGGTCTCTCTCATATATACACACACACACACACATATATATATATATATATATATATATATATATATATATATATACACACTCACACACACGAGAGAATTTGTCGTATTCTGAGAAGCAGTAACTTGCGAAACATTTAGTCGGTCACAGATGTGTTGTGAGATTTTTATTATTGCTCGACATACCTATTGAGCATTATCAATAGGTTTTGTTATAGACACGCAGACGGGCATACATACACGCACGAAGAGATACTGTAGTCAGATATTAATTAACGGCGGATACGAGCGATTAATTTTGAAGTAGCAGTTTTGCATAAAAGACGAAAGGATGTGATTCTTTTTTTCTTGCGAGCCGATTAGCAAATAATTTTGATTATTAAAATTTCCGGTGACTTATTGCGGTAATTGACCAACCGAAATGCAGCTCTGGTTTCTATTCCCCGATAATTTTTTTTCTTTCTTTAAGCGAAATTGTGTCATTTTTGCCACTGGAAGAATTGGTAGCCTCAATTGACACACTGAATAATTTTACTGATAATGTTCCTCGATTTATATCTCGAGCTAAATTTTATTTTCCATAGGCAGAAACGAATGCAAAATGCTAAGAAAGTATTCAATTTACTGTTTCGATAACTCGACAAAGAAGAGTGAACTTGGTGTCATTTCGATTTCATTATAACTAACCAATTATCAGTGAGAAAATAGTCAACATCCCCGCTGTACCCATCACATAACCTCCGTACCTAAATACTTCCCACACTCAATAAAATGTCTCTCACATATGCTTTGTCCTCAAGGCAGTATTATGACGTAAAAGCTAAAAGCCATTCAAAAACAAAAACTATTATTAATCTATATTTGATTATAAATTTAAGAATGTTATTTTGTAATTTCGATTTTTATTCACATCAACGAGAATTCGCATGTCTTTCAATTTTCAATATCTCACTGGTATAATTGTTTAATTTTTTCACGAATCTATTGCCTGTCCATATCAAAGGTGTCTTATAGATATACAGTAGCGTAATCGTTCTCATAAAAAAAAAAATAGAATCGGCGAGCCAAGTTCAAGTTCCCGCATGGTTTGCTCTGTTCACTAATGTTCATGGGTGGTGCTACGAATCAATCTTTGCTGCCGACAATTATAGGTCTAATGCGAAATTCAGATAAAATACTTGCTATTTATTCTCGTAGGTATCACATTTAACGATGAACCATAATTTTTCGATTGGATTCATATTTAGAAAGGCTTGAAGCGAGGAAATCCATTAAATTGGTGAGTTCGAAACCTTTTTGTTGTAAGGTGGAAAAGTCCTCTTCGCTGAATTGGAAGAAGCGTAGTCTTCTATGAATGTAATCTTCAGCTTAAACTTGTTTGCTTTTGTGCAGTACAATTCTAAAATTGTCTTGTTCAGGAATTTACACTAATTACATTTTTCTTGACTCCATCATCTTGGAAGTGGATATAATATTTGCCAAACATTACTCCACCGTCACACTGGTATATTCTATCTCATGTAAGTTAATTATTTGCATGATTTTTTTTCTTTTATAATTTTCTAATCTCAAGCTCAGCTATTATATTCATCCAATAAAGTTCGACAGCCATCATTGATGGAACCAGTTTTAATGTACTTTTTCTCCCGACAACATCTCCGTGCGGTATTTACTTAAATTGATAGTTTGCCTGCTTTCATGTCTTCAATGTTAACATTGTGGATTTTTTTTCTGTTTAAATTCGCATCACCAGCTTTTAAAATAAATTTATGCTGGTCAGTCCACTTTTAATTTTATTCAAATCTCTTTGACATTCACAAAGGCAGACAGTCTTGATTATATTTTGTCAATGTTTTCAATTTATTTTTATAGCCTTTTTTGCGATTTTTCACAATTTCTGAAAGTGTGCCCCATCACTGAATAACTTTGTCTTTTTCATTTTTGACAATATATTTTCCTTAAAATCCATGTAATCTTATATAAATGAAATAAATACATGTATATGGGTGCGGCTTGGAATGAGAAATCGAGTCAGTTTCGTTACATTCAGTTATACACAAATACTTCTGAAAAAGATATGGATTTACTACTACATAACTATTAGGGAAAACTGGGCTCTTTAGCCTTGGTTGGTAACCAGACCAGAAGGACAACTCCGAATTCAAAACCTGAAGAGTGGTTTGGTGGCCTTGTGGCACATGCTGTGTACCAGTTCTTTACATTCGGTTCTACTGAAGTGTCGGTCCTACACAAGCCTTCACCACTGAAAATATTTGCGGGTGGACTGGCTGATATTTTTTAGAACTAAGCTGATGGACTCTCACCTGACGATGGAATTTCATTTTAATTCTAATCATGAACGGCCATCTCGTTGCATAATAAAATCTTACATTATCAAATAAGTTATTGTAAATATTTCTAATGACAGATATTATACGCTTAAATTTTAATAAGTTCAAAATATATATTTAGTGTAAATACTAAATTAACCTGATGTAGTTTTATTTTAAAACTGTTAATTCGCTACATTCAAGTCGAAAAGAAATCTCTCTGCTGTCGTTGCCCACTTTAAGGTTAAATAGTGTTTGACCAATTTAGCGTCAGATGATTGTATGTAAGAGATGCTAAGATATATTATACGCGTTGATCGATTTAATTTTTTACGGCTTATCAACCTCTTGTAGGTTATTTAAAGCCAGAAATAATCTTTAGATTGTATGAAATTTAGAGGGATCTTAATGTTTTAGTGATAAGTCTTACTACTTAACCCATAACTGGTGGGGAGAAAAAAGATTCATACCTTTCCCAAGGGTATTTGCGCGTAAGTGAGTATAACTCGACTGGAATTGAAACTCGGCCTTCCGATTTTTAATTACAAGTCATTATCCAAGCTTACAGCATTTGGTATTCTCAAGCACTAACCCAGCTCGGCGTTGCTTAACTTCGGTGATAGTACGAGAACTGTTGTTTCAACTTGAGACACACATATCTCACACGGTCTCGTTTTGCTTTAACAACCACTACAGTTGTTTTGTCATGAATTCGACAATGTTCTGGAAACACTTTCTAAATTCGGATCCATGCTGTTATGACATACTGCATTTCTGCTTAATTGGCTGACTGTACATTCAGGATTCGAGTCTCCATTTCCCCCACATCCCTGTTAAAACAAAAAAAAAACTGATCGCTGTTCCATGGACCAGTCTGCTATTATTTTCTGTGACATTGATCGTTGTTCTGTTGGAAGTGGCTATCATGAATTGAGGCATATCGTTACAAACCTATCAATATAAGCAAAGAAAAAAAATGCTTACACTACCAACAATAACCTGGACCGTTGATCCAAAGCAATACTTTCATGTTATTTATGCACATATGATCCGAATATCGCGACGGAAATCGGAGCCCATTAAACCAGACAACACTTTTCCAATCTTATAATGTCTATTTTTTTTTTTTTTTTTTTTTTTTTATCCTCAGCGAATTGTAGCCTCAGTTTCTCATGTTCGGGAGTGGCTAGACTGGCACCAACGTCCATGCCGCGTTCGAAGTCATTGAAATCGCATTTCTTTCTCATACTAATGCCTAAATGATGTTCAATAGGTCGCTCTGTTTAAATACCTATATCAAATTAGTACCAATTCATTGGTTGAATAATTTGCATAAAATAGCATTTGCTCACGTGTACTTAATTAGGTGACCCTTATATGTGAATGAGAGAGATGGAACGGAGTTGGTTTGTTTTCAGAATTATTAAATTATCAATAGAAAAATCAGTGCTCTGGATAATTATCAGAGACAGAAAAAGGTCAACATTGATCAGAAACCCGAACAAAGAAAATTTTTAGTTACAAAACGAAAATTAAGGTAAGCTGGAAACAAGAAGAAAGGATGAAAGATGGAGCAAAAGGGTGGTTAACTGGTGACCATAAATAGCAAACGATGTAGAAAGACAGATATGAGATAACGGGGTTTCATGGCAGAAAATAGTACAATTAAGGTTGTAGTGAAAGGAGTTCAAAAAGATATTTGTTCAGCAGTAGACCCTCGATGGCTGATGACATAAGCTCAGGAAGAAAGCAATATGATTTAACATAAAAGCAATTTAGAAATAAATGCTCGGGCTTATGTACGATATAAAAAACAAAACAAAATCAGTGAGTGGGTGATAAAGATTATGTAAGAACATGAAGTCGAACAAGAGAAATAAGTTTTATTTTTAACTAAGTAGTTTATAAAATCAGGAATGTTGGGCATATGCAAAAGATATTTCAGTGTCAATGGTGGTGGCTGAAATCATACGTACTCTCGATCTCAAAGCAAGCATTTCTCTTTATTCTGTGCTAATCGGTCATTGGACAGGCAAGAATTAGAACTATCCTTTGACTGCAGCTAAATGCAGGAAATAGATTTGTATTGTACGCTTAATTTAATAAATTAATTTGACATCCTTCTACTTCGTCTACGGTGTTGTCTGAGAACTAATAAAATGTGGTATTAAGTGATAGCAATGAGTATCTTAATTACCAAACAATAAGATATGGCTTGCTTTTTTCTCTTTTTCTTATAATTTCAACCCAGGCAAGGCTATAATACTAAGACTTAAGGGGTTACTGAGAGTGAAACAAAATGAGACTACGTTAGTTAAGGAGATAGGGAAATAAAAGAACAGAATTCAGGAAAACGGTATATGGCGATTGATTTTGAATTTTTTAAGTTCATATGCGACAGGAAAGCAAGAAATCAAGAGTTCCATAGTCGAAGTGTGAGAAAAAAGCTATTAGAATAGAACTTCCATCTAGCGAGTTCAAAAGTAAATCAATGAGACCTAGTTGCCAATCTAATAGTATAATTAAATTCATGCGATCGAGGTACCAAGGACGAAAGCTATTTAGAACAATTACCATGAAAATATTTATAGAAAAGACATAGGGAAACTACGTAACGTAGTTGCGAAAGTGACTGAACCCGAGGTACCAGATCAAGACCGATAATATTTCAGAGCGTTCTTTGGATTTTATTCAGAATATCTAAATATATAATAGGGACACCAGACCAGATATTCAATTCATCAATATCCAATGTATTAATGAATGATAGATTCATAAATGTGCAAGATGGATTCTGGTAAGAAAAATTGTCTGAAGCGATATAGTGAACCAACTTTCCTGGCAGCAGACCTCGTAATCGATTCATTTTTTTTTCTTTCCATAAATGAATATTAAATTGCATTCACTATGCCTCCAATGTAGATTGAAAACTGAATTGTACAAATAAGTACTAGGATAAAATAAGTTAAAATGTATTTGTAAAAAAAAAAAAAATGATGTATCTTGTATGTGATTATTTTGGACAATCATTTACTTGGATACACTTTGGGGGAAATTCAGTCATGGGATAAATTTGCCCTTTGCAGTAATTTTTCTTTTTATTGCTTGTAAGACAACCCTATCCCTATTCATTGTTTTGAATTTCTCTTGTTTAGCCTATTAGCAGCAAAGGAGGATGATTAATCACCATCAGTTTCATGTCTCCACATACGTCTTGTGCGATGTCTCTTAAAATGTGATTCTGTGTCAGCTGGACTGAACAGATTGAGATAAAGTTTAGCAAATATCCATGCAATAAATCTTCGCTGTCAGTTCGTACCAGAGCGACTGAAGATGAAATCTAAGAGTTTTGAAGACACATGAATCGGACAGATTAAACAGAAAGGAACAAGAGGGGAGGTGGGAAATTCAGGTACAAAACACAGAACAGTGTCAGCAAATTCTGAAAATGATGTTGAATGATTGGATTATTTGGAAAGCAACGAAAAAGATATTTCGGTGGAATTAGATTTATATCTCCTAGAAACTATATCATCATTTAATCCTTCTCTTATATACAGACATTACTCATTTAACGACCAGGTCGCTAGGTGAGTTGTACCTGACCTGTGTGTAATATATATATATATATATATATATATATATATATATATATATATATAACTGTGTGTTAATCATTTACGGACAAAATAATTCCAATCAACATGCTTCTTTGCATGATTTGTTCTTTACCTCTTCTAGTTCTTGTCAATCATCGTACCTATGTTCTTTTGGTAATTCGAATCACGTTGTTATTTCTTTTGACTCCATTATTAGACATAACTCTCCTATTCACAGGTCTGCTTTCTGTTACCAGCGTAGTTTTTCATTTCGGAATTTTCTTTGTGACGCCTTAGAGTGAAAATTTTAAGCTTTCTATTGAAAATTGTACCACAGGTTTCTTCTTTGGTAAAAAACCAGCATCAATGCTTTTGTGCCATCTCAAAAATACCTTGGTTTACACCTAACTGTTCAGCCGCTATATCTCACGTCTGTTCCAACGTGATAATTCAAATGACAACAGACACCTTTGTATTCGCTCGTAATAATTGTAAAAGTGTCTTCAATGAGGCTAAATCTTTGTTCGCTGATAGAATGCTCTAGCAATCTTTTCTCGTTACTAATGGTGGCCCTGTAATAGGTCCTTTATCCCTCCTCTCTTCACTCAATTTGAGATGTTATTGAATTCAGCTAATAAACAATGTTTTGCCCGTAAATTCTCTTCCAATTCTATCTTTGAATAATTTTCAATATCCTTGCTTGACCTTCCATTTAGAACTGAGTCTTTATACATTAGCGTATAACAAGGTTTCTGCTATCATCTCTCAACTGGATTCCCACAAATCATGCGGACTTGATGGTATCAAATTCTTAAAGAAATGTGCCCTTTAAATCGACCATGTTCTCTGTAAACTCTTTAATAAGCGCCTTGCTACTTTCTGCTTTCCTGCTTTTGGGAAATATTCTTCTGCAGTTCCTGTTTTTAAGAACGCAGATGAACAGTCTTCTACTTTTTTTTTTTTTTTTTTTTTTTTTTTTTTTTGGCAATGACCCAGAGGCGGCTCTAATAAACTCTGAATTTAAGCATTTCACTTTGCAGATAAACAATATGGCTTCCGCTTCTCTACGTCAATTGCTGAGGTGTTAACGGTTATTGCTGAAAGAGTCTGAAAAGTTTTAAATAAAAATTCTGAAGCTCAGGCTGTTGCTTTGGATATTTCAAAGGCGTTTGACATGCTGGTCTTCACAAGTTGACATGTCATCGTATTTTTGGACAAATGTGTGATTTTGTTCAAACTTTCTTATAAAATAGCGAGACGAAAGGTCTATTCTAAATCTTTTTATATTAATGCGGGTGTTCTCAGGGTACTACTTTGTTCCTTATTTTTTATCAATCTTACCGATGGCATCGGTTATCGACACTTTATCTATGCTAATGCTACAACTATTTACTCTTGTTTTAATAGTAAGTTTGATAAGGTCAAATTGGCAGCTGAACTCGCCTTCAATCTGTTATCTGGGGCAAAAAATGACGTGTCAATTTTAACGCCTCAAAAACAAAATTTATCTATTTTACTCGTCTTAGAGAGCCTTTTTAGGCTTCCATAAGCACAGCTGATGCTAATTTCCAGGAGAGTCTCACTACGCCTTTTTGAGCTAACGTTTTCCACTGACAGGAAGTGAATCCATTGTATTGAATCCATCGCTCGGCGTGCTGCTAGTGAAGTTGGTCATTCTAGACAATTTTTCTCTATAGAATATTAATCGTTTCCTAATAAGAGACCGTTTGGCAATCATTGACTGAGCAGCTTTCTCAAGTCCAGTAACTGTTATCGCACTTTCCAATATTGATGGTGTCCTTCCTTTCTAGCCTTATATTTGAAGTAGTGTGGGACGTCAACATCTTATGTTAATATTTTCTCTTCTAGTTACATGCGATATCCATTTTTGTCATTGAAAGTCCTCAAGTGATGTAGTTTCTGCTATCTGGTAACTTTTTTTGATTCTGTAGCTTCCTTCAGCAATGCTTGAAGAAGGGTGGCCTTCGCCAAGGTCCACAGGTTTCATTCGCTTTAAGCCATTTTAGTCATTGATCTTAGAAAGTGGTTGTATACATATGAGTTATGAACGGTTTTGGCACCATAGATGACATCCATACACTATTATGTGTCTGCCATTCATCCATTCATTGACTATTCTTGCTACATCTGGTCAGGTGCTTCTATGTATTTAGAGATAAATTCCTGACGAAATCTAAAGAAGCAATGTTATTGGACCTTGATTTGGTATCTCGACTTCAGTCACTTTCTCAACGCTGTCACGTTGCTTCTCTGAACTTTTTCTATATTTTCAGGACAACTTTTCTGATGGGCTTTCCTCTTTGCTACCTCAACTTCTCAAATTTAAGCGCAGTACTAGACTGGCTGCTAGGTCTCACCATTTTTCAGCTGAAATTGATAGATGTAACCATAAGTTCTGTGCTAACAGTTTCTTCTCTCAAACTTCTTGCTTTCCATTTAACTTGGATCTTCAAAAATTTAGATGCAATATCAGTCGTTATCTTCAGTTTCCTTGAATCGTGTTTTTTTTCTTTTTGCTATATCTCCTTAATAATGATTTCCTTAGATTCGTTTACTATCAGTAACTCCCTGCAATTTAGCGTCTGTATTGTATTGTTTGGAGTAAAATGATTTTTAAAGAGACATAAGGAACTATTCAGTTGTTAGGTTTTTATGTAGAAGAGTTTTTTTGCTTCGATTAAGTTTATGGATGCGTAGCCATCAGTAAACATGAATGTGATTGTCAAGTCCCATTCTTGAGATATGCTGTCTGGAACAGTTGAGACACCGTACATTTTTGGCACATATTACGACCCCTTTCGGTGTTCTCTTGTGTTAGTGACCGCTATCTTCGGTTTATTTTATAGGTCATGCTGAACCATTCGGAATTATCCTTAGAATGAGACCTCAGCTTTAAGCAGTCTTTAAAAGGCTTCTGATTCTGTGGTAGGATCCTGTAGGTATACGTGGGCTTGTCTCTGTCTACCTCTCTCTCTCTCGTTGTGTGTGTGTATGTATATATATATATATATATATATATATAAGCTTGTATGATCCCTTGGGCCACATCCTTACCACAATTAGTGTTGCTTATGTGGCTTTCGTAGCAACTAGGTTTTTATGGGGTTGTTTTGTTAGCCCCACGCCCAGCCAAACAGCTTTTCATACAGAATTATCCTTCAACCTACAATGGTTGCCAACTAAGTAATGAGAGCTCATTTGCTATGATATTATCGTTTATTTGATGGTTGAAGAGATGGTTTCATACTTTTCTAAGGTCATTTGTGCCAAAGCTAACACAACGGATGAAATTTAAACTCTGCAGCTTAATCCAACTTTTTGTACCGATAATCACTACGCTACACGCAATTCTGCTGCATACATCATATATACTCATCTTAATTTAGAAACAAATGGCGGGGGTGACTACCGTTTACCGAATGCGCTTAGGAAATAAGAAACAATTTATCGTTCGCCTACTAAACGCTCAATAACCATTTGTTTTCTATTTTACCAAAACAATTATTGCCTGTTTATTTTTATTTTCCTTACACGAAACAAATTTCGTAACCTTAAAAATTACGAATTAAATTTCGTAATCAACAATATCAAAATTAATATACTCGAGATAAAAAAAAAAAAAAATACCCTAGGAAATTAATTTTCTCTTGTTAAAAAAAAAATGTTACTTAGTAAGCAGGTGATAATTCACTGCTATTTTTCCTAAGCGTACCCGGTAACGGTATTCAAGCCAACTTTTATTTAGGACCAATCAAAAATGTTATATTCTTTTCTGACTATTTTATAAGCTTTTCAGGATTGTACAATGAAACTGCTTTTACAATTTTAATAGATAGTAACCGGGCAGATGTTTAAAATCAGAAATGTCATTAAGGTCTAATTCAGTAATTTTCTTTTTCTTCGTAATTGCAATACAATTATTAGTATTCCTGACGATGTGATCATGAGTCATCCGAAGCACAGTAATATAAATATGCCCAATATCCTCATCAATGTTCTTTTTGATCACACTGACAGTAATATCACAAAAATGATTATAGCTATGATCGATACGGATAAACCAATAATAAGCGTTCATTCAAGATGTCCACCTTTTGAAGGAGACTGAAGTATACACGTATATTTGATTAGAACAAAGAAATTGCTGTACGTTGTCCTTCTGTCTATTGAGTGATTTCGAGGTCTAGTTATTTGTCGATGAAACAGTTTGCGTTAACAGGTTTAATTAAATATAAGTTTGCTTTTTTGTTTTTGTTTTTTTTGCAAAAGAATTCATAATTACTAATTTAAAAAGAAAGCCAATGTGCGACGATTTCAATTATGGACATTTTATTATGTTGCTTTAGAAAAACACATTTAAGTAAAACCTCTACATGGATGAACACTCAATACTTTTGAAACTGAAGGTCGAATCAAAACATTAGAAAATGGATACATTTTCCTCAGATGCACATGGACGCAGTAGTAATGTCCACTTTCATTTTATTTCGCTGCAAAGAAATAGAAACTAATCATTGGAATGTGTGTTGGTTTTATAATTTTGTTTCTTTATGTGAGCTCCTTTTCATCATACTTTTGTTGCATTTTTTGTGTTAACCTGTCCATTTGTTTGATTTGTTTAACGGCATATCAATTTCTTATGGGTCATTTAATGCCGAAATTTTATTTTCTTGTGAGCTATGGTAATTTTTTTCCAATAATTTATTGCTCGTAATTTTTTTTTTTTTTTTTTTTTTTTTCGAATGTATTTTTATATTTTCATGTTATGAGCACAGTTTGGGGGTTCACTATTTGCCCATAGATGGACCCCCTAACAGATGCTACCACCCTAGGTCAGGGTGGACCTAGGAACAACAATAATTAAGAGGTGGTTCTACGCTCTCAAAACATTCAAATCCGAAACCTTGCTGCTGGATGTGAACCTGTTCGTACGTTTGCTCTTTGTTTTGAATCAAAATTATGTAAATTAAAGAAATTTTGTATTTTCAGTTGATATGAACTGGATAAAATTTGAGCAAATATTTAACGTAGCTGCTACAAATTCTGTTCAGTGATTATCATACACGATAGATTTTTTTTCCGGAATTTTGTAGCCCAAAGTTCATTTTCGTATTATACACGATTAATTGTATTTGGCACTCACTGGAAAATTTATGTATATGCTGAGTTTTTATCACAGGTCTTTTTCTCATTTTTCCCCTGTGGATAGACCGCTACTTGAATTCTCTCCGCTTTCACCACGGTTTTAATTGCTGTTGCTTCTTTACAGCGTTCGAATAAATGCAGTTCGTTCAATAAAGATTTTCAGAGAAAGAAGTAGCCAAGTCTCGTGAGCGTAAAGGTCGAGTCTGCTTCACTTTTGAGATTTAAAGGCTTTGAATCGACATGTTTAAGAAAAATCACGTCTGCTGCTCAACTTCCACATCCGTAAGTAACTTTGAAGTCATAGTTGAACAAGATCATAAATATAGAAGAGTGCAGGCTCATTTAATATGTGTATGTAGATGTGACTGTGAGTTATGTATGTGGAAATAGTTTTAAGTCTGCGTAAGAATATACATATGAGTACGTGGGATACTTCAGATAAGTGTTTATGCGAAAATTATTTTATGTGCGTTATTATTAAACCCTAGGATATATACATGGTGTCCCCCAAAAATGCACTCGCTCTTTAAATGACAAATACAGTGTTTATTGAATTGAAAACAAGAAAAAATTATTGCTGTTACAAAGCGGTTTAAATTAAATGCATGGATCTGAAAAAAGAAAAATTCAAGCAGTTATAGGAAATCAAAAAGCGAGTACACTTTTTGACACCCTTTATATACTTGATTAATCTTCACTGTTGAAAGGTAATTATGTTAAAAATATGTGTGAAACAAATGTCTTTTTATCGTAGGCCACCGTTTTATTCATGCAGCTACATATATATATACCATCATGCTATGCATGAATATGTAGATTCCTATTTGCTGGATTATACGACTCTTATTTAGTAAGATCCATTTTGATTTCTGCTTTCGGCATCTGATCCCAGCCTAGCAACCATCCCCGTTCATCCTTTTCCGCCATGTTTGTGAGAAGCGTATTCGTTTATTTACTGCGTGTATTAATTCATTGATGGTTTCCTGTATGTGGATACTTAAATATATTCCTCATTGTGAGTGTGCTAAGTGGGTTAGCATGACTATTTTGTCAACTTCTTTTGCGAGTTATTTTTATCGTTTTATTTTTACATTTTATAGAATTTGTTTGTAACTAGTATATAGTTCGTCATTTTACATAATTTTGTATGCAATTTTGATCGTATGGGTGTGTTTGTATGCAAGTCTTTGAGATTTGTTGGTGCTTTGTCTAAATTTTAGGTGTGTACATAGGCATATGTTAGTTCACATGGAAGTTGTATATATTTATCGAATACTTGAGTGTATGCATTTGTCGGATTAACAGGAAAAATTTAGACTCCCTAACTCCATCCGCTATTTCTCGTCTCAATGATTTTATCAATGTTAAATGATTTTTTTTTTTTTTTTTTTTTTTGATGGCTCACATCATTGATTTATAAAAAGTGGACGGCGTTTTAAGTTTTCGAGTCTTACAATGATTTAAAATATAAATAGATTTGTTTCCATATTTTTCTTTCTTTCGTTAATACACTTTCGTAAAGGTTAACGCTTTGACGGACGCCATCTTTTAATGCATACGGTAGATTTTCCAGTAAAAATTTAGTTTTAATGAAGCTGCACCGAAAACATTCCCGTACGACACTCTCTGAGTGATACGCACATAACTCCGTCCATGGTTTCTGCTATCATTTCTGAACTAGATCTCCACAAAACTTGCGGATACGACAATATCCCTGCAATTGTCCTAAAGAAATGGCTCCCGTTTTTTTCCTAACTTTTCAATTAATGCCTCATTATTTCCTGTTTGTTGGAAGCCCTCCTCTGTAGTCTCTGTCCATAAGAACTCTGTGGGAACCATCTGACCCCTCGAATTATCCTCTCTATTAGTCTAATCTTCTTTGGTAAAGTATTGGAGGTTCTAATCAGCGTCTTATTTCACACGACATCCTTTCCGATAAACAATATGGCTTCCGTTTCGTCAGGACTACTGCCGGATTGTTAACGGCCATCACTGAATTTGTGTATCAAGCTCAGACTGTGGCCCTAGCAGTCAACATAGTTTGACATGATGGCCTTCTCCACAAACTCAAGGGTGACTCAACGCTTAGAAAATCAATACTATGGAATTATGGTCGACACTACCTCAAAACTGGAACGAGATGGTCTTGATCTGAACGACTGTCCTGGACAGACGTATGGCAGTGCTGCAAAAATGGCTTGGAAGTCCGGTGTCCAGAAACACGTATCACAGAGAAACCCGAAAGCAATCTGTTGGCCGTTGCTGTCTCTGTAGCGTCCTGTGAGCGCTCTTTCAGCAAACTAAAATTAAATAAAAAAAAAAAAAAAATCTCTCCAAAGTACAATGGATCAGGAACGCCTATGAAATTTGGCCATATAAATGTGGATGGTGGTGTTGAAAAAATTTTAACCATCAAGCCTTGACGTATGTTTTGGCTTTACGTATTCAAATAGATGAAATGAATTGATCTTGTCTTGACATCTTTTAATTTAGGTTTTGTCAATGCACAGTGATTGTTGGTAGCGACGGCTAAAATAAAAATATATTTGAATTGTATTTAAATACTTTTCATAAATTTGTATTTATATTTTTGCTTAGTTTCAGAAGTATTTGTATTTTGGGAATCTGGAAGAAAATTATTTGTATTTGAATTTTTTTTTAATTCGTATTTGATCCATCCTGGATTTTTTAGCCACTGGTTGTGGTCAGGGGCGCCAAGTCGGGCTCTTGCCCCCCCCTCCTTGGACCAAGATACACTATAAATTGGGAAGAAATTGATTGTTGGTCAAGTACGAAAGGAGTAGTGTACTTACCTTACGGTGTTGAAATTCTTGTTAAACAAAACTTATTTACATTGTTCGGACTGTTGTCCTCCTCTTTATTGCAATATTCACCACATTTCGGCCTTCTTCATACAACGACCGAAACGTCGGGAATCATCTATCTATATCTATAATTCTCAAAATGTATGTATGTATGTGTGTGTGTATGATCAGATGTTTATGCATTTCCAGTTTTCATCCGATTTTGATGAGAATTTTTTGTTTGATAGATAATTCTTCAGTGCCGGTTTTGAGTCCAAATTGATGGCGACAATAGCTCTCTAATACTTCCTGTCCATTACAACTCTTAGCAACTCTTACAGGGCCACCCCCATTCAAATTGTTACCCCTCCATGTTCCTCAGTTGCGCCCAAATGTTGTTAATAATATTGATTTTCGGGCGGGCTGACTTTAAATTTAAACTGCTCCAACTGAACGGTAAAAATTCCCAGTAATGAAAGACCCGGTCAAAGACGAGTTATACTGCTAGTATGGCAATAAAGATGAGGACAACAGTTCGAACAATTTAAATAATCTTATAAATATAGACAAATATAAAACTTATCTTTACTAACCTTTTATAGTTACAGTGGTCACGTGACAGGGTTACCATGTGATCACCGAAATTGTATAAAAAGGGAAACTTCTTCTTTTTAAATTACCTTCCATGTTGCCAAGTTATCAGACTGCTCTTTTCCTCAGGGAAATTACGGGGATCCTCCACAGACCTATTGTCAACGGTGGATAATTCTGTGGAGGACTCTACGTAATTTCCCTGAGGCTCCTGGGGTCATTACTTTTATCAGGGATACGGAGAGCTATCTAAAAGTTTGGAATCATTTGTTTGAATGTGGGGATGTGTTTCCAAATATAATGGCGTTTGAGCTACGCCCAGCTAATTTTAAAAACTGTCCAAATTCTGTGCAGGGAGGGTTCCTGTTTTACTCCATCCCTCGGTATATAGGGCAGTTAAACTAACATACCCTATGGACGTCGGCGGGATTGCCACAGATGGTCGGATGATGACGGACTTGGGTACAGGGAGCCTGGGAAAATCCGTAGGGGTCTTGACACCCGCAGATTTCTGGCTAGTTTACGCTTAAGGGACTCTGGCTTAAATTATGTCAGTTGAGCTAGCCAGCCTGAATGTGAAGGGCCTGAGAGATCAGGGTAAGGCTGCCCGCCTGCTTTGTGATCTCAGGTCCTTTGGAGTGGATGTAGCTGCGATCTAGGAAACACTTTGCGAGGCTGATGCTCGTGTGCAGTCTAGTGACTTTGTTGTCTATTCAGCATACGTGGACCAGCTAGCCAGAGGTGTTTCCTTGTTAGTTAAGCGTCCCCTGGTTGCGAAAGTGAACCATGTTCATGTTGGCGCGGGGGGGGGGCAGATTGATCGTAGCTGTTATTGCCGTGAGCAGTGGTTCGTTTCGGGTCGTTGCAGTTTATGCGCCCAACGACCCAGCTACCTGGGCAAAATGTTAGTGAGAAGAGTCGATCTAGATTTACTAGATTGTCCCACGTTCCACCGTGTAGACTATTCGGATCATAGACTCGTCTGTGTCTGGATGGTGTTAGGCCTAGAATGGCTGGACACTGGAAGTTCAATCTGTCCTTACTGGACAGCCGGGACTTTCAGCAACAGCTAACTAGATTAGTGCAGCGGGGATTAGTGGGGGCACCTACTGGGAGTAAGTGGTGGGAGAGGCTTAAGGATAGGATTAGGTCCTTCACCACTGAATATAGCCAGCGACTCGCTCTAGATAAGGCTAAAAAGGTGAAGATTCTAGAGGATAGTCTGTCCAGGGCGGTGGCTGGGAGGTGATTCCCTAGAGATAGCCGTAGCTAGGCAGGCCCTGAAGCGTGAGGGTCAGGTAGTTAGACATAGGTTAAACAAGATGTCTAACGAAGCCGTGAACATTGGCGCAGAATTGCGCAAGCCAGAGATCCGTCGAGGTTCCGATCGAAACATTCACGAGGTCATTACCCCGGTGGGGCGCTCTCTGAGGTCGACCAAGGACATGTGTGAGGCGTTTCGGTGGCATTTCGAGAGCCGTTTTACCAAGGAGCCTGGTCTGAGTGTCGACAAGTTTCTCAGCTATTTGGCTGACTTTCCTCGGATTCGAACCCGACCTCTGCAGGTGGATTAACCTCCTGTATCGCTCCCCCAGTACTGTGGTACATGTGAACGGAAGGCGGTCGAGCGCTTTTGCGCTAACTCGGTCGATCCGACAAGGGTGCCCATTGTCGCCCTTACTTTATTCTTTGGCGTTGGAGCCCTTCCTTCGCCAGCTAAGTACAGGACGTGAAGTCCGGCCCTACGCGGGTTATCCGTTTTCCTTGGTAGTGCTCGAGCTAGGGTTTCTGCGTACGCCGATGACGTATCTATCTTCGTGTCGTGCCGCAGCGACATTAAGGTGGTGTAGAAGGCGCTTGAACGGTACGAGAAGGTGAGTTTTCGCTTAGCTGGCGATTGATCGGAACGTTCTACCTCTCAATGACGTACTCTTCAGATGGGGCATAGCAGATTTGTCACATTGTCATCTGTGTGACCTTGGTTTAGAGGAACGGCTTCGCACACCTAGCATTGTCCTCAGATGCGCCCTTTCTGGGATTATGTCGGCGAGTTGACGGCTCGTATCGCTCACGCTCAGCTCGTGTCCATCAATCTCGCGTACGCGTGTGAGAATATGTCGCCCCTGGTAAAACGATGGTGTTTTTGCGTTACTAGCCGTGGCAAGAATGGTCTTGTGGATGTCGCGAAAGGAAGGAATCTTGCGAAATGAACGTTATTCGTATCAGGATCTGGTTGTTTTCTTTGAGCATCAACTTAAGGTGAAAATAAGATCTGATCGAAAGCGTTTAATTTCGACAGATTTCAGTGAAAGGTGGGTGACTGAGGGGAGCCTTGTTCGTGTGGACGGGGCTAGCCTTGATTTTCTTTGTCCCCTTAACGGAGCGGTTTCCTGTTGACCCCTCCTTGGTTAAGTTAGACACTATTTTGTGTTCCGAGTTAATGTGAATAAGTCTTGGTCTGTTCCCGTCTTTTTCTTCTCTTATGATCCATGTCGAAACTCCCAATCTCCCCAGTTTGTTTTTGTCCCACTTTTCCATCTCGACTGAGTCAGCTTTTGAGTTTCCTATTCTGTCATTTATTTTTCCCTCCCCATTCCATTAGTGAGTGTGCTTCTTGATTCTATTGATTGATATAATACAGCGGCTACTCTTATTATTTTGAGTGGTGGACGGTTCCTACTAACATTGTTTTGTTTTCGTTTTGTCTTTGGTTGACATCTCCTCCCCATCATTTCATGTTTTATGGGAGATATATATATATATATATATATATATATATGAACATTAAAATTTTTAATTCATGGGGTGTTTTGTAGGACCCTTGTGTATTGTGGTGTGTGCAGGATGAGTTATTGTGCTGAATGTGTAATTGTAATGAATGAATGGGTCATGATTGTGGTTAACTAGGAATAGGATAGCTAGTGAAAGACCAGCCTTTCCCCACTTCCCCTTCGGCCTTGTGCCACAATTTTGTATTTTTTTTTTTTTTTTTTACAAAATAAATGTATAACAATCTGTTTCACAACTTAAGGTAGGTGCTATTGCTTTTTTTTTTTTCTCGACCTGACCAGTCTTTGTACTTTTTGGGGATCGGGAGCATTTTCTCGACAAAATAAGACTACCGTCTGTTGTTTTAGCATTATTAAATAACTACATACTCAGCTACTAAGCACCAATGATAACTATTTTTATCATTAGCCACACTTTCTGGTTATTAAACTGGTTTTTAGTGGCCCTCATAATCTTCTAAATTTGTTTGCGCTTTTTACATTTTAGATGTACAGTTTTGATTATTTTACGCGAGCAAATTATTTAGAAGTGCTGTGAACGCTCTCCTCTCTTAAATGTCTATTTACGGGCATAAATTTCTCAAAATTCGATAGCTTTTATATCGGATACATTGATTTTAATATTGATTAGCAATAGCTAAATCTTCAATGTTTCGCTTTCGTTTGACGTTTTTGAATGTCAAAATGAAAAAAATATTTTACACAAGCAGACACGCACACCGACAAAGTCCTAGCCCCCATAATCTACTTCACACTGTTGTCCAAAGTCGTTATTTGCTTGCTGTTTGCACACTGGGCCGCAAAGGGTGCTGCTCACGAAGGTAACGGTAAAATCAATACTACATTTTCGCTCGTGCTGAAAACTTTTCAGTAGCACTTCACATTTGCATATACATATGTATATACCTCTCTCTGAAAATCTAATGGAAACAATTCTCAAAAATACAACAGAATTGTATTTGGTTTGCACCTATTTAAAGTAATAATTTCCATTAAAAATTGAAATGATAGAAAAATCATACCAGTGTGCGAAATGATCTTGGGTTGACAGAATACAACTTATGACCCTCGACTTTTACTCTCCAAACGATTTACTGCCAGTGATTAATTTTTTCTTCCTGGCAAATAAGAATCAAGAACCAAAAGAAAGATTAGCCGAACATGAATATCGCGAGTGGATTATATGGTACCTCACTTTCAAATTCAGTATTCTTATCACATTGAAATGCGTGCTGGATGACTTTCACATGTCATTAAATTTATTTTTTTCTATCGTCAGAGTAACATTTATTTTTGGTTCTAGTGTTCAATTTAGAAAACTCTACTTAGCTATTTGTCAATTCTGATCAGGATTATGGATCTGAAATACTATTTCCTGTGTATATTCTGCTTCTCGGTGTTATTGTACGGCATTTAATTTAGAATTAAGTAACTTATCTTTTTAAAATGTGAAATCAGGTTAGGACTTTGCACTTTTTTAACTCAATTTTTTCTACCTGCTTCTGTTTTGATTAGTTACTTTTTCATTACAAGTGGAATTAGCATTCTTTGCTTATATAATAAAGCAAAAGTTCTTAGTTCTATCCCTCCGACAATATAAACATCATATTGGCTCTGAAGTTCACTCAATTTACATACAGTACATACAATTTCAAAACTGATTGCGGAAAAGTGATAATTTTTATTTCCATGCATACCTTTGTCAAATCTACACATTCGACCTTGTTTACTCTTTATGCTTAATTTGAGGAAAATTGCAATTAAAATGGATTGCAATGGATAGCTGAAAAGTTGCACGAGGGTTGGTTGTTTTTTAACGGCCTATCAACCTCTATGGGTTATTTAATGCCAAAATCTAAATATTTTGTACGCAATGTTATTTTATTTTTGGAGATAATGGTTTAGTGATACAAGTCCATGGTGAAAAAATGGATAGCGGTTCGGATTGAGGAATCGGAGAGGCGAGTTCGAATTCCAGTCGTATCTATTATATTCACTTCTGTGCTAATACCCTTGGGAAATCCTCTTCTTCTCACGTCAACTATAGGTAAATAGCAGGACAGACCGAGTTCTATAGCCTTGGGTGGCAACTGGTCTACCGCAGAAAGAAATGGCAACCTACTGCGGGAAAAAATCTGCCTCGTCAGTCATGTATCGAAAGATATATGATCGCCTAAGTTTGTATCACGCATGGCACATAAATGACTGATAAAAGTCCTATTAATTAACACATAACTGGGAGGGAGAAGTGAATTTATACCCTTTCCCAAAGGGTTTTTGCGTCTGACGAACCCAACTAAAATTGGAACATGGCTCTCCGATTAACAATTTCGAGCTATTATTTATTACATAACCCGCAAATCCAAGCTCATGACTGGTATTCTAAAGCGGTCACCATCTACGTACTGACAAGGCCCGACGTTTAACTTCGTTAATAGTATGGTGTAACAGGTGTTTAACGTCATGTGCCCGTAAACCAAAAGTTGCATACGATACAAGAGAAAACCTGAAAGAACACTTTAACGATTGAATAAGGATGCTACGAATCTGTCGGAATAAAAGATGTTAAAAAAATACTAGAAATGTTTGCATTGATCTAATATTATTTACTCTTGGACAATTTTTCAACCGTAGTAAAAGACATTTTACAAACTTGAGGCGCTACAAAATCTGAATCATTTTCTTTGTAACATTTTTTTCAGAAATATCAGGAGTAATTCTGAAACCTAATCATAAAATTTATTTTGCTGATTATCAAAATTGAAATTTTGTTCTCAATTTATTTTAAATGTTACAAAAAGCAATAAAAGAAAATTCGATTATTTTTTAATATATTCGAATGTCCAAGTTCTATTGCTTGATATATATTTTAAAAGTAAACTACACATTCAGAAATCTAGTTTCTTGTATATTTTACATTTTACCGGATTTCAACTAAGTGTTGTAGTCAGGTAACATGAAAACTTCCCGTAAGTTTCTTTTTGTCCTTTTTATCAAGAAACAAAAGATAATCAGAAATAAATTCGTTTCCTTCCTGGACTTTCTTCGAAAGTTTCTGAGAACGTTCCAGCTGTTCATTCATTTATTTATTTATCTTTTCCTATTTTCATTTATTTGGCTACACGTTATTGTCAAAGAAATATATATATATATATATATATATATATATATATATATATAATCTCAAGGGAATCAATTTGATTGGTACGAATTCGGTGGAGCACTCCACAAAGTTTCTATCATTGAAAAGCTATCTTCGCGTCGGAATTCCGGTGCTATTTCGTCTGCACCAAACAAAATTGATTTTGTCTTAGCCGGAAATGGTTTACTTCTTTGCTTTCATTATAATACTTTGCGCTCGTCCTTCCCAAATACACGTTAACTGTCACGTGATATTTAACGATGCGTCTTCGAATTATTTTACATTTTCGTTTTTATTTTATTTTTTAACATTATTATTATTATTATTTAGTTTCGTTTTGGGGTGAGCTTTTCCTGTACAAATGAATTTGTAGTTTTTGAGTTTTTTTTGAGCAAAGCATATCTATATTTTAATGTTTTCACTGTTTCTCTCCACAAGTGTTCCACATGCGTGTACATACAAAATGGTCACAAAATCGCTTGCCTAGAATAATGGTTTAATTAACACTATTTTTTTTATTTTAATTTTTTTTTTTTTTTTTTTACTTGTTGAACGCTGCTTTAGTCATATCCATTAATATAAACTATCACTGGGCAACATTTATTTTCGCGCGTTTTGTTTTAGGATTTTTATTTATTGCATCTTTTTTTTTGTTTTGTTTTGTTTTTTATTTTTAACACCTTTTTGTCGACCTGTCATGAGTAAAGGTTCATTAAATATCTCTGCGTCTTCCAGCTTCAGTAGCAATTATTTTCTTGATGCATTTTAACAAAATTTAATAACATCAATGTTTCCCTATTCTGACTGAGTTTCAACATGAAATTCATAGCCGAAAGAAAGACCGTCATATTTTTTTTAAGGTTACAGGCTTGAATTTCATTCAGGCACTTAAAATGCATAAATAATGCGCACATAAAATAAACTTAGATATGCACGCATCTATACTAAATGTTTGTGCACAATACATGCGTTTACACGTGCCAAAAAATTGGGCATTATTATCAACAACGAAAAATATTTGATTGGTTTAGAAATTAATAAACCACATACTGTTGGGTGGTCAGTGGTGTATTTCCTACTGAGGTAGCTGGTCAGTGTTTGAGCCCAGATAGAAAAGCCAAAATTTTGAACGTTGATATTTTCTTTTTCAAGTTTCTCTCATTGTAGTTCACACTGGTTGGCGTGGCGCTCCTGCTGCTGACTGGCCGTGACAGGTCTCTTCCCTGGTCTCCTGTTGACTGCTGTTGTACTTCTCCGTGTGGCCCCTTTTATGGCGTTTTTTATGGCTTATCAGGCTCGAAAAACGACGCGAGTATAATTAGGAGGGAAGCATTTTTATTGGTTGAAAAATAGAAACACTTTAAAATATTATTTTATTTTTCGACCGGAACTCGTGCGTCGAGCTTATGCGTAGACGACGATAATGGTGATTTTGTGACGCCTCGCTTTCAGTATTTCTACGGAATTTTCTACAACGAAAATATTAAAGTATTCTGATCTCGCGTCATTTTTTTTTTAGTGCTATTGATACAGAAAAACCCTATCTATGCCATTAAATGTAAATGACCAAAGTCTAAAGACAAATTTTTTTTTTTTATCAAAGTTGAAGATGCTAGCCCCAACCAGTATTTAATCAGTGACATTCCTTTTGCTTACTGTTTATGATGAAATTCTAGAAAGTTAATGATAGTGTCGATTTCGTTATGGTTATAAATTTGAAGTAAATTTGCATGAAAATAAAGAAAATACATCTTGGGCGTTTTACAATTCCAAGGTAAGAATCCAGTGTAATGTATTATAGTATATTAATTACTCTGTATTCTACTTTGGAATTGCAAAAATGCAACGTAGAATTTCTGTACACCTAAAGATTATGCTTCTTTAACATTTCATCTCTACCCACCAAATGTCAACTCTACACCCATGACTGCAATGTGATAAAACCAGAAAATTAGTCTCTTCGTTTGTATAAATTATCACTTTAAGAGTTGTTTTATGTTGCGTTTTGATTTTTCTAAAACGTTACGACCTATCCATTTTAAAAACTTCTTCAGGTATACAATCCACCAGAAAAAGACGGCTTTATAAACAAATATTTTGCTATCAGCAATTGCAACACAAATTCAATAGTATGAAAAATTCTTGAAAAAAATCAAGTTTTGATGATATGCGTACCCTTAAAACAAATTAATCGGAAGAAATACGAAGATTATCATTTCACATTGTTCAACGTTACAGTAAACGATTTCCTTTATAATTTGTAAAGCAAATTAGACTCTATTACCGAACATATACATTTAGACCACGCATTCCACAGGAAAATGTAAATAAGTTGTACGCATACATTTAAAACTGTGTACTTGATGTTATTTTTATACATTTTCTTAGTTGTTCTGTTAGATTTGCTTTTCTTAGTCAGACAGTAAATAGAAAAAGCAATCCTCCATTATGAATAATAGCTTTAGCCATTGAAAAAAAGCAATAAAAAAAGATTTGTATATCACGTGTCAATATTGCCACAATCGATCCGTGATTTTGATTGGTTCATACAAATATTGAGCGGATATTTGCGTATTAAAAAAAACAGCATAATTTCCTTCGATTACCAAAAGGCCATTTACCCTTCCAAGACGTTCTTTGTTCAATCAATAATAAAAAAGGCCAATTAATCAATATCATTGGTTTGGTTTTTCGCCTTGGCAGTTTTGTGTAGGTGTGCGCCAAATATTTATATGAATATGGTCTTTAAAAACTTGAAAATATAATCAACTGTGAAACAGAAATTAAGATTTCAGACGCATAGCATTTTAGATGTAGTGATCTTAAGAATATCAGACTGATGACACAATCATTTATGGAAATTAAATGTCTGCCACTATTTTACAAATTTAAAATATAAATCCTTGACACTTTTTATAACAATCCAGGTAGCTGCACATAAGGAATAAATACCGAAATGGTTCATCTGGCTTCGTGTTGTTTCTAATTTATGAAGTTTCGTATGATTTTCATTGCCAAAAATATATGCAGCTTTGTACATTAATTCATGTAATTTCGTTAAGTTAGGGTAACTTAACATTTTATTTGTTCCTTATCAAATACGCATTCTTTCAGAAATGAGATATTTAAGGATTTGCCTATGTATTAGAATATAGATATACTTAATTCTGTCTCTGCATACTTAGATATATAAGTTGTTACGTGTGTTTGGGTAGACATCTCATTTTTTACAGCTGGACTAGATAGTTTTATATAGCAATAAAATGAAACTCAAATCAAAATATGAAAATAGTGAAATGTTGATATATTTTCATTTCTATATAAATGAGCACTTTGTATCAATCATTTGTTTGTCCAATTTTGGAAATAATTGGTTTGTCTGCTTCGAGGGTTTGTAAAGATTTGCAATTAGATTTGCCTAGAAACTATACAAAATGAAAAACAAAGTAAATGCTGCGGGTGCTAAAGAGACGTCATTAATCTCGTGGTACTTGGACATCTTGCCCATTAATGATAACCATATCAGCTCAACAAAAATAAAAGTAATCTAAAGTCATTGAGTCTTCGTTTTAAATTTTATGCGTTGAGTTATTAACGTATAATTAAGAAACTGAGAGATATTTGAATATTGTCGTAAATAGTTATTGTTATTATTATATATTGTTGACCATTGTTTATTTCGACACATGTTTCTTTGCTTTTCGATTCGGTTGGTTCAGTCGAACCAGGGCATTACTCAATGGTCGAGAGTAAACTGTGCGGATGTCAAATTAGAGAAATAAATTAGAGAATAAGCGCTTTGAACTGCTTACTCAAGGATAAAGTGACATGACTTGTCAGGATGGAATGAAGTGAAAATTGAGAAGAAAGAAATATTAATAAAAAAAAGCTGAATAATGTTTCATTAAGATTTTTAATATTAAGAGTAATATACACTTATGCATGCTAGCAAGGTCTATTGTGGAGAAAATCAGGTAAGGGAAAGGCATATTTCATTTGTGGTTTTTTAAGTGCGATACTAGCCCATCTTTACTGCGGGCCACAAAACCAGACTGACAGATGAAATTTGTTAAAGCAGAATTATAATGGTGTCTCTGATTCAGAGCTTGACGAAGCTGATCAGAATGCTTTAGTCTATTGTCTTCAAAACCCTTTACCTTGTCTTGCGCCACTCTTTTCGGTTTGATATATATATATATATATATATATATATATATATATATATATAGTGAGGTAATGTATAGTGGCTCAGACTGAGGAATCAGAGCTTGTAGGACGACAACTCGGGGATTCAAAACCTGCGGAGAGTCGTTTGGGACATGTAGTGCACCAGGCCTCTGTATTCGGCTCTTCAAAAAGTGTGGTTGCTTCTGCACAAAACCTTCATCACTATAATCAAATCATGTGCAGGTATTTGCCGGTTCTTAGGAACTGAGTTGCTTCAACCTCATACCTGTGAAACTGTTCGGAGGATTTACTTTTTTTAAAAAGTGCTCAATACAAAGTAGAGCAAAATGTTTTTGTTTTTTAATTATGTTTTGAAGATTATTGGTACAACTATAGCTTAATTTAAGTGTATTTTTATTAAATATCTTACTAAGAGGATGGTTTCTGTGGAATTATTTCTCAATTAATTCGGGAAACTCCTGCCTTAAATTACTACTAACCATTTTGTGAAATGGGGGGGTACCAAATTTGTTTACTATATTGAGTTTCGGGGTACTTATAGCCACTATTTTTTTTTTTTTTTTTTTTTTTAAGGAACATCATACTTGACTACATCCATAATACATTTGTTGCTGATAACCCACCAACCTCTATCCGTATTTTTTAATTTTAATTGGTTAATCTAGACATACCCACGAATATATTTTTTGATTGACCTTATGCACCCCCTCTTTAACTTACGAAAAGAGATAACAGGTTTTATTGTAAATTTCATTAATAAATCATTTTTAATACAAATTATCAACTATCGCCTGAGGAAGCACAATAATAGTATTGAAACATGAAAGCATTTTTGTAGAGATGTAAAATGTTTTCATTATAATATACTATGATAAAAATATATACACATACACAGGTAAAAGTTCGTGGATAAGTAATCCAAGTGAATCCTAATAATATAAAATACTAAAACTGATCCACAAAGAGAGTTCAATGTATTTATTGCAGATCATGCATAAATAAAAGTGGAATTAAAATACGCTAAAAAAAAAAAAAGAAATAAACAAATACATATGTCTATACTGTATGTATTTATGTCATTATATTTTATTTTTTACTTTAGTTTACATTTCATACTCATATTACCATTAAACCACTTTTTTAAATAGCTGTTTTTATCAAATTACTTTTGTTAATAGTTAATTTTAATTGATATTTCACTCTTTTAAATGTTTTTTTTAAATTTTAATCTATAATTAATAATTTATTTATATTTCACTTGTATTTTACTTGAGTTTGATTTTTTTTTATTCTTATTAGCGTATAAATTTTACCTATTGTATTTAATATTAATATTTCTTTTTCAATGTATTAAATAACTGTCCTTATTATATCATTGATTTTTTTTTTAATTACGTTATATTATATTTTTATTTTAGATGTTACTTTTTTACCCTTCTTTAAATTTTTACAAAACAATTGTAAAATCCTAAATTTTATATATTTAATTTCTTTGTGTAATTTTTCCTATTGAAAAAAGATATTGATATTTTAAAATATAGGTCAAGATTATTTTTACTGGTGTCAAATTTCCAACGATGTTTAAACTTTTCTCTAGACGGGTTCCTGCATCTCTTCCTCCCTTTTCTGTCCTCCCGCTTTCTTTGTTTTGTTTTTTTTTTCTCTTAGTTGGCCCTCTCTCCGGATAATCTGGACAGAATGTTAATGAGATGTCGACCCAGATTTACTAGATTGGCCCACGTTCCACTGTGTAGACTATTCGGATCACAGACTCGTCTGTGTCCGGATGGTGTTAAGGTACTAGGCCTAGAATGACAGGATACTGAAAGTTCAATCTGTCCTTAATGGACTTTCAGCAACAGCTGACTAGATTAGTGCAGCGGGAATTAGTGGAGGCGGTTATTGGGAGTAGGTGGTGGGAAAGGCTTAAGGATAGTATTAGGTACTTCACCGCTGAATATATCCAACAACTCGCTCTAGATAAGGATAAAAATGTGAAGGCTCTAGAGGATAGTCTATCCTAGATAGTGGCTGGAGGGATTCCCTAGAGATAGTCGTAGCTAGTAGGCCCTGAAGCGTGAGGCTAGTAAGCGCTATCAGCGTCGGGTAGTTAGACATCTTGTTCAACCTATTTATAATGAAGTTGTGAACATGGGCGCGGAATTGCACAAGGAAGAGATCCGTCGAGGTCCCGATCGATACATTCGTGAGGTCATTACCCCCAGAGGGGCCGTACTCTGAGTTCGACCAACTATATGTGCGAGGCGTTTCGGCGGCATTTCGGGAGCCGTTTTACCAAGGAGCCTGGTCTCCGTGGCGACGAGTTTCACAGCTACTTGGCTGTCTTTCCTCGGCTTTCGCCAACTGAATCGGCTAGCTTCTAGGGTGAGATCATAGAGGGCGAAGGTCACTTGGCATTGAAGAGGATTGGCAGTGGCAAGTCTACGGGACTTGGTCTGCCCTATGAAATGTATTTCAGACTGTCGCTTATCTTTGTTCCGATTTTGACAGTAGTGTTCAACAACTGGTTTCGGCATGGGTCTCATACCCGACTGGATTTCCAGGTGTGTAAACACGCTGTTGAAAAAGGATATGGGTGTTGGGCGGGATTTACACGATTATTGGCCCATAACTCTGCTAAACACAGTTAAAGATTTCTGACAGAGCGTTTGCACTCAGTTGTTGCGAGTTTGTTGGAACGTGAGCAGACGCACAATTCAAAGCAGCCTGCATCTGGTCCGCACGGTCATACATGATGTAAAAGACAAACGAGCCGCACTGATCAATTTAGACCAGTCCAAAGTATTCGACAGGGTTGACCATCGGTACCTGACTGCTGTCCTGACCGCCAGATTGGAACCTGACTTCTGCAGGTGGATCAGCCTCCTGTATCGCTCCCCCAGTACTGTTGTACAGGTGAACGGATGGCGGCTGGACGCTTTTGCGCTGTCTCGGTGGGTCCGACAGAGTTGACCGCTGTCGGCCTTACTTTACGCTTTGGCATTGCATCCCCCTTCTTCGCCGGCTGAGGGACGGCGTGAATCCCGGCCCAATGTGGAATCGCTGTCCCTGGTGGGGCTCGAGCCAGTTTCTGCGTATGCCGATAATGTATGCATTTTTGTGTCGTGCCGCAGTGACATTAAGGTGGTACAGAAGATGCTTGAACGGCACGAGAAGGTAACGGGGGTCAAGATTAATCGTAACAAGTCTTCCGACTCGGGGTTAGAAGCCTGGGAGGTGGTCTCGTTTCCGGGGCTCTTTGGTTGGACTGGTGGACCCGTCCGCATTCTTAGTGTGATTCGGACTCCAGCTGAAGAAGAATTGATCAAAGGTACAGACAAAGGTCGGAGCGTCCGTTCAGCCTTGGCTCCGAAGAAGGTCGTCCTTAAAGGGTAGGACTGAGGTGTGTGCCACTTATGTCTTGCCTCTCATCCTTTACCGCTTGGCTGTACTTCCTCTTTGCAGGACCCGTATGGAGGCGATCGAACGTTTGTTGACCACTGTTTTGTGGGGTGTTCGCAAACATTGGGCCATTAAAGAAGTCCGTTTCCAGCGTTCGTGTCATGGGGGTATATAGGATTGCCACACCTAGCGTGTCATCGACACGTCTTAAGGTGGCTTTCTTACGCCGCGTTTGGACGGTGGACTCGATTTTGGCGCGGAGTGTTAGGGACGCCTTTCCTAGCCTTACCATCATTACTCCCATTTATTGGGTTAAGCGCCGTCTCAATCGTGGAAGGATGTCGTGTTTCCTCAGCGAGTGTCATTCGGCCTTGTAGTTCTTTTTTCGCTCCAGTGGATCCTCTGTGTGGCCGGCTCCACTTGTCGGCATCTAAGTTAGCTCTTTCTGGTCTTGGTCGCCAGCGGCGGATTATCTCAGCAACCCTGAGTTTTCGCTTAGCTGGCGATTGATTGGGAACGTACTACTTTCAATGGCGTAAGCTTCAGATAAGGCAAGGCAGATTTGTCCGACTGTCATCGGCGTGACCTTGGCTTAGAGGAAAAGACTTCGCACGCCTTATACCATTGTCTTCAGGTGTGCCCTTTCTCGGATTATGTCAGCGAGTTGACGGTTTGTATCGCTCCCGTCTCGCGTACGTGTATGACAATGTCTCGCCCCCATTTTCTGGGGTAAAATGGATGTTTTTTACGTTGCTAGACGTGGCAAGAATGGTGGCGTGGACGTAGCGACAGGAGGGAATCTTGCAAGATGAACGTTATTCGCATCAGGATCTGGTTGTTTTCTTTAAGCATCAGCTTAGGGTAGATTTCGACAGATTTCAGCGAAAGGTTGGTGACTGAGGCGAGCCTGGTTTGTGTGGACGGGGCTAGCCTTCGTTTTCTATTTTAAGTCCCCTTGATGCAACTGGGTTGCTTCCTGAGAACTCTCTCTGGTTAAAATAGACACTATTATGTTTTCCTTGTTAATGTGAATAAATTTTGTTCCCATTGAGGTTGATATGCTGTAAAACGAACCAAATCAATCAAACCGCTTAGCTATTCCTAGATTTACTGTACAGTCCCTTTTATAAAGTAATTTAAACAGTTTGGCACGACAGAATTTGCCTGGCCGTGGAAGAAAACCCAAATTTTCACCGTTCTGCTATGGCCTTCAAGGAACCCTGACAAGAATGGAAAGTTCGAATAAATCGTCGGTCACAAAAAGACTTCAGAAATTAGAACTTGTAACCATTGGTAGAAAATACGAAAAAAGTGTTGTTCAAATCGCATCAAAAACTTTAGAAAACGATTGCAGCAAGTTGTAAAAATGAGGCCATGCTATTGACACTTAATATTGTGAAAATCTTTCAATTTTATTATCTCTTTTACTGTGATTTTGTCTTGTTTATTTTGCATAATTTGCCTGTCAGATTTGTTGTATTTAACCTATTGTTCTAGAAATTGAGTTTTATATTTCCTTTTTTGTGCTTAACATATAAAAACCTGGCATCATATGGGCATTAGATTCTGATAATGGATAAAAATATTCAAAATTGATGGGTGTACGAATAATATCGTCGTTGACTGTATGTGTGTAAATGTATACAGGTCGAGGAGGGTAGAGAGAGATGTGGCTGAGGTCTAAGCTGAAGCATGGTGATTAGTACTAAAAGCAAGGAGATATTTTAGGAAAATATGTTTTTATGGTTTTATTAGGCGATCTTATCTCCACGTGACCGGTGGTTAAGTTTGTTCTACTTTCCATGAAGACAGACTGGCACTACCAGATATCTATTCTGGTTAATATGGGGGAAAAGGCCACCCATTCATAACAATATATATTATCCATTGTTGATATCTGCTATATATATATATATATATATATATATATATATATATATGCGCACACACACACACACACACACACAGGGCGTCCCATAATTTGCATACATAGGAAAATTAACCTTTTTCATATGTAAAATCATTTTCATTTATATAATATTCTCTATATGACTATCATTCTTTTGAAAACACTCTTCAGTGAGTGGCCTCTACTCTGAAGAAAATGTTCAAGCACAGCTAGAGTTATGCTCGTAATGGCGTTGGTAATATGTTGAGATGATTTATTTATTGTATTTTTTCTGTCCTTCAAATGCACCCATAGGTAAAAAAATCAATTGGGTGGCGGGGTAAAAAATCAATTGGGTGTCTGGGGTTCTAGGTGACCACTCCGAACAATCCAAGCACCATTATTCAAATACATCTTCTAGGGTATCTGAAACATTAAAAAAAAATGCAATCTTATAAACCATGTGTATGGAAACTCATGGGACACACACAGATATATATATATATATACACATATATGTTATAGTTGAAAAATTCTGTCATGCGTTTTCTCCTCTAAAACATCGAACTAAAGTAATGTTTTTATTGATGGAATTATTCATGTGTAGATGGCGGGGTCGATATAAACGCCTGTGTCGTTTATAATTATATGAGGGGAATGATGATGAGCAAACGCCGAATTTAAAATTTTTCAGTTGTAAATTTTTATCAGACGTATCTGGACACCTAATCTAGCCGATCTCATGCAGTTTCCCTACGTTTTTTGATTTTCATCGCTTTTGTTTTTAAATATCCAACGTTGTGATAATATCTGTCAAGTAAGGTGAAATCTAAGAATATGGATGTAAATTTAAATTTACCGCACTCGGTGAATTTTCTTGACATTTTCGCTTTAGTAAATTTCATTCTCTTTTAATTAAAGAAGCATTTTTTAATCAAATTATAACAACTCATTGAAATGAGCGACTAATGCACTGAGTTTGTTGCTTTGTAAAAGTTCTCTTTTGTGTTCATGTAATCTTTTATCTCCCTCGAGCTTTCTTCTATTTAAATCCCATGGAGTCATTACAGTCTATAGATTAAATCCATTTTAAGTTGCTGTTGTTTTGTATTAAGTCTCCTATTGTTTTAAAACTGGTTGTATTTGTCACTTTTAGTTGTGATAGTGAAATATGAAATAATTAGAGTATTGTAGAAGTTTAAGTATTTTCAACGTACTTCTCATCTTCATGAAAACATTGAGGTCTTAAAATTTTGAGTGCTCTTAAATACCCAAGTCATTTTTTTCAAATTGAGCGTTTGCACACTTTCGCTGTTCCCCCTCAATTCCTAATCCTGACCAACGCTCGCGTTTACATCTCCCTCTCTGATAAGTATATAATTCCAGCAATAGACCACTAGTTTAATCCTATGAAGTCTTTCTAGAGGACCAAATGTGTTTCATAGAATTTTTCCACTTTGTCATTCTCTCTCATCATATATATATATATATATATATATATATATATATATATATATATATATATAATGTGTGTGAGAGAGAGTTAATTCAGTATTTTTCTAACATAATTTCAGTAACATTTCTTTTCCTAAGTAGCTTTAAAATATCTGAGAATAAATTAATAGCCAATTCAGTGTCTACTTTCAAACTCTTCAGTCTCTTTTGCATGAAATCTGGAAGTATTTTTCGGCAAATCTCATATAACACATTAATTTCGGAAAATATGGTGTTATGTTTCGGAAAATACAATTTGTTTATATTGATTAAATTGGACGGGAATTAAAAAAATATATATACAAAGATTCAAGGGGGTTCGTCATAACTCACTCGTGTATGACTAAAGTTCGGAACCGTTTCTTGATTTAGTGCTACACTATCAGATCTTCTGTGTTTTTTTCCAATATTTTGGCGTGAATATCCTTTAGATAAGTATTCTAACTCTTTTTGCTAGTTTGCGATCGGTTCTTATTTTCTAAAAGATGCACCAAACCAGCACTCGAGATGAAACCTTGAAATTTAATCTTTCAATTATTTGTTTTAGCATATTTATCATGAAGTAGTGTGTATGTATGTATATAACTAGATTCATACTGTTTTGGTAATATATATATACATACAAAAATGTGTGTGGTACATGACAGATTGATTTTATACAATAAATAAAATGTCAAAAATATTTATCTGTAATCGATGCGAGAAAAGTTGATTTCTTCCAAAACACAAGTGATTTCATAAAATAGGATAAAATCGTATAGTATGCATAGACAAAACTCCTTGTGAAGATAAGAATTCCCGCAGATTGACAATTTTTTATATATTTATTTTGTTTTGCCCTAAAATATTTCTGGTAGAGTAGAATTACATCAGAAATAAAAATTCAACTTGTTAATATTTATTCTCAATCTAGTTAAGTCTGTGATTGTAAATATAGTCAGTAAGAAAATCTATTTTGCTCAACATTTTGGGTTCAGTTTTAAGAAATCGAATCTTTCTGCTCCATGCTAGGCAACGCCAAGGCTCATTGCAAATCACATGAATTATGATTATTATGGGATACCTGAACACCAAAGTAGGCAGGGAGAGGGCGTGGGAGATAGCTGGCAAATTCGAACTAGGAACCCGCAACGAACGTGGACAAAAATGGATTCAAAAGCGACCATCGCCCTGTTATATATAAAATAAGAGTGAAACAGCGGAAATTAAAGAAGCCTAACGCAGCACCCAAATTGCAATACAACAAACTCCTGAGCGACCCGTCCCCGAAGCAAAAATATATGTACATTGTGAAAAGATACGAAGGACACAATATAAATGGAAACTCGAAATGGGACGCACTAAGAGACACTTTATTGGCATCAGCAAACGATACCATCCCAAAGGTGAATAGAGGAAGAAAAAACGAATGGATCACTGATGAGATTCTCGACATGATACAAAGAAGACAGAAAACTCTGCTAAGATACGGAACGGAATACAGAAAACTACGCAATGCAATAAGGACCAGACGAAAAAAGTGGCTAAACAAAATGTGCAGAAATAGACTTGAGATATGTATAAACAAATAAGGGAACTAACAGGACAGAAGACCTGCTCGTCAAGAGGCTGCATAAAACCCAAGGAGGGAACTCACATATTAGAGAAGGGAAAAATTCTTCAATGCTGGAACGAATATATTGGAGAACTCTTCCACGACGAAAGAGAACAACGACAATACACAGAATTATCGACGGACCTAAAATTCTAAAATCCGAAGTAGAAGCTGCACTGGTGAAATTGAACAGAAACCAGGCGGCATGGCCAGACGGAATTGTAACAGAAATTCTGATGATTTTGGAATAGACAAGATTACAGAAATAATAAATAAAATCTACAACAGTGGGGATATGCAAAAAGATTTCAGATCTATTTTAAGAGCACTGACTAGGAAACCAGGGGCAAACGAATGTGAACTCCAGCGAACAATCAGCCTAATGAGCCACATAACAAAACTCATCATCCATAATCTGATGTCTAGAGTGCGCAGCAGAATCGGGCCAAAGATAGGACAAAAACAGTGCGTATTTGTTAGAGACACCGGAACAAGGAACGCGATATTCATGCTCAGAAAGGGCGATGCAAATGCAGAACATACACCTGTGTTTTATAGACCACATAAAGTCGTTCGACAAAGTACGCCACAAAGTTCTGTTGGAACTGCTCAGCAACCATGATATATTTGGGAAATATATTAGAATAATAAAGGACCTATACTGGCAGCAAATCGCCAGCAGACGGATAAAAAATGAGCTCAGCAGATATACAAAAAGAGAAACCGGACTTATTCAACCTATACAGTGAGACAATTCTGAGAGAACTATAAATCCTACCAGGATTCATCATTGGCGGCCACAATCTTAACATGATCGCCTACGTCCTGAAGGGACACGGCACATAGAAGATATTTGTACTCCGTCACACAGCTCTTCACTACCTTTGCTATCGTTACCGGTCAAGTTTTTTCTTTTGTAGTTCAATTGGTTCTCTCAATCTAAACCAGATACTAGCTCTAATTACCGTGAACAATATGAAAAACACGTACATGATAGAAGGTGTAAGTGTTCCAGCAGACTACAAAAAAATTGAAAAAGAAAAGCCAAATGTTTGGACCTCGCCAGAGAACCTAGATATTATGGAGCATGAGCATAAGTTTATGGGGTGCTAGGAATGATCCCGAAAATTCAAGAGTGTAGTATGCGAGAAATCCGAGAATGAATCCAGACTATCCAAACAACAGTAATACTGAAAACAGATATAATAAAGTGATTTGCTGCCAATTAACCACTTATATTCCTATCAGATGCTACAATTTTGGGAACTCAGTGAGTTAATAAATAACTGCCTGAAGGCTTCTGTCAGTGCGTATTAAGTCAGTACACGAGTTCATGCAATCTAAACACGTCGTGATTTTTATTTGTTCAACAAACTATACTCAACACTTTGATGATTCACTTTTATTATCTGGAGCGTGGTATTACTATCAGATGCAAATCGAATTTCTCTCCAATAAATTATGAAAAGAAAATGTACTCGGAAAATATGCAATTATTTAATATTAACGAAAAAATTAGCCTACCTATGGTAAAGACATTTTAGTTCTCAAGTCCTCTCTTTATAAACTTACTTATTTCAGCATCCCTTCCACAGAAGATTGCAGTTCAGGATTCTTTTTATGGCTTTTAACGTGTCTTTATATTTCGTTTAGTTTTTGGAAGACATCTTTTTTCATTCTCATCTCTCTGCGGCTTTGAATTTCTGGGAAATATTTTCCCTCTTCTGTTACTAAACTATGCCTACTTGATGATAACACATCCAGCACATAACTCACATTTTGGAGTGGTATTTTACCTTCGAGTTACATATGCTATCCATTTTAGTTGTTGCAAGTCCTCAAGTGATGTGGTTTCTGTTATTTGGTAGAATACTTTGATTTTGTATGACCAGAAATAAAAGCAGGGAAAGTATTTCGAACTGACGGATTCCTTTTAAAAATGTGAAAATACTAAATCTCGGGAATGTTGACAAAAAACAGTTAAACATTTTGAAAATCACTTCGCCTGAAAAGACACTGTAAATGGGGAATTAAAAGAAAACAAATTCACACATACACACGGGAGTGTTAAGTTGGATAGTATTTGTGGGTGTGGTTACGCGCATCGTATAGTTCAATATACCTTAGTTGTGCTCACCAGGTTATCGGAATGTAAGATTGAGGTTGGCCGATAAGATGTTTGTGTGGCATCTGTTTAGCAAAGGAGCGGCGCTGCCCATTATTTTCTGGTTTTAGGCTAAGCAGAAGGCTCGGTATGTACTCAACGAAGTTGAGTAGAGATAGAGAAAGAATGCAAACCCAAAAGTAGCAACAATAATGTGAATTTCATTATTTTGGTACAGCATACTGAAATAGAGATTATGAGTACGAAGAACTCTTATAATTGAATCGATGGATTATCAACTGAAACTGGCTTATCGTCATGTTGATATTGGTTAAGTTCGTGCAACTCGTAGGAAACTGTATGGCAGCCTAAAATCAAGCATCATAGTCAATATGCCATTGTTTCGCTACTATTTGAAACCTACTTGTCTGCAATATATGTACTGGGTGTTAAACTCTCCAAGCCCTTTTCCTCATTATGCATTCCAGTAATTTCAGCTGTACCTTTCTGATTGTAAATATCAGTTTCCTTGTAGTTTCCGTTTTCTTCAAAACTTCCTCCTTATTCACATTTTCTGTCTGTGTTGACGTTAGCATTGTTCGATAAAACGACATTTCTATCGCTTCAAGTCTCTTCTTCATCTGTGACGAGATCGTCCAGCATTCACTATCATTAGATATTAATTAAAACTAGATATTATAGAGCATTTAAGCATTCTTTTGTCGCTAATGAAATTTTCCTATCACTTGTTACTTTGCTTAGTTAATTATACCTTTCTATGCGCCTTTGGATTTATGTCACACGTTCTGTCGTTTGTTACTACACTAACCAAATAGTTAAGTTTCTCTATTTAGCTTATTTTAGCATCCGTTCCGTCATCAGTGTACATTAAGATTGTATCCGGTGGCAAAATATATCCTGGCAATTATTCTAGTTCTATTAAGATCGTGTCGCTGTATAGGTAAAATAAATCCTACGAGAGAATGCATCTCTGTCTTACTCTTTTTATTTGTGCATTCGCTGATGTTCTCTATCACCAAGTACTCATTTTTCTCAGTATTCGTTGGGTGTCAAAATTCCCTACTGGCTGAATATTTTATCTTGCCACTTTCATAATTTTTCATTTCGGCCTTCCATAATGATTGATTTTGATATTATCTAATGCGTTGAAAAACTTACTATTTCTTCTGTATTTTATGACGTGGAATAACAATGAATAACTTCATCTGTTGAAATGTGTTCGAAATTTGCGAGTATTCCAGAACACATTTACTCTTATCCTCATCTAATATTAGTCCTACTCTTATTTTCCCTCCGAATGCACATATGATTCTATAGTTGTCGCTTATGAACTCTTTCTTGTTTATCCGACTAGTTTCAAATACCCTAATAATATTGAGATTTAGCTTTTCCATTTCCATGTTTTATATTTTCTTTCTATAATGGTACAGTGTCAAATATTCCATGCCCTGATTATGACTTCGTCTTTATTGCGAATAGTGAATGGACGGTGAAACGACAGCTGCTGTACATGTCTCTACTTACCAGGCGAGGAGCAGTTCTGTTACTTTGCGTTGTGTATTGCCATGATTGTTGTTGTGAAGGATTGCGGAATGGTTTCTTGTTGCGACTTGATCTTAAATTTCCTTGAGGGGACGAAAGCGTCGATTCCAGCTTTAACCCAGGATGAGACCTCAGAAGCACATTCTTGGACAGGGAGTGTAAAGACAACATCCCAGGGGACATCGCGGAGTAAGTCACGGAACGAGTCCCAATCAGCTCGTTGATAGTAGAACGAGGTTCTAGTGATGGGAGGTTCTTTGCGGGGTGTGGAGTTGAAGGAAATGTTAACAGATACTACAGCATGGTCGGAGTTACCAAGAGGGCAGATCTGCGTGGCGCTACAAGATTCAGGGATGGAGGTAAAACACAGATCGAGAAGGTAGGCCTTACCTACCAGGTTGAGGGCAAAACGCGTGGGGAAGTTAACTATCTGCGTGAGGGATTGAGAAATTGTGTTTGAATGCGAGCCCGGTCAGTAGTAGCATTCTCGAGCCACTTGGTATGATGGGCGGTAAAGTCACCAAACACGAATATGTGAGCAAACGGGTGGAGAGAGAGGGCCTTGTCTATGCTGTCAGATATGCTATCGAGTATCCCATAGTCTTGAGAGGATGGAGAGCGATAGAGGAAGAAGAGATAGCTTACGGCATTGAAGAGAGAGAGTCGGAGACACATGTACGAATGGTCTGGCGATTCGAGAGACAACTCTCTGGCCAGAGGGAGATGGTCCTTGACATCGACACCAAGGCCGTGCATGTGGGTTAGTCTTTCCTGAGGAGAGGAAGGTAGCCGAGGATCGAGAGATCAGAGGAGGGAATAGACGAGACAAGGTTTGTTTCACACACAGCCAGTATATCCGGACAGTTTACAGTGAGGAAAGATTTCATACTGCAAAAATTTGTTCTAATGCCACGGATGTTGGAGAACGAAATGCTGAGGGGTTTAGGTGATTTTTGAGGGGCTGGTTAAGTTTACTTTTTTGGTTCTTTTGAGTCTTCATGTGGAGTAATTGTTGGAAGATGAGAAGGCCTGAAGTAAGAGAAGCAGATGGTTTTCGACCGCGACATGAGCAGAGAGGAGTTGACACAGCCTGCATCATAATGTGGCTTCAGGGTTGCCCACCGGAGGTGAATGCAGGGACACCTTTCCATGATCCCGGTATTATACAACTGTTGATTAGAGCGGCCGCTCAAGACGCTACGCAAGAGTTAGGGCTCCTAAATACCAGTCGGAAACAGCAACCAGTGAACTGTCAACCGTGTACCCTCAAAATGAAGAGGCAATGCCACAGACTGCACACGTCACGGGAGAAACACATCAGCACTAGTACAGAAGCCAGAGAGAGAGTAGCGGGAACCCTTTCTTAGACAAGAAACAAGGTGTGAGCCTCTGCTCATGTCCAGGAGAAGGGAGAGGAGTGTTGACCGGGCGGTAGGAGGGTCTACCTACTCCTATTACATATAACACATGCAACAACGACAAAAAACAGAGGGATAAGGGCGGGGAAGTAGTTGACATAGTGCCCAGGCTGACACTAGTTATATGTTCAGGGAGATAGAATGGAATTTATTAGTATTTTATCCTTACACAACACTAAGTTTTAACTTAGTATAAGTCCCATTGTTCTATTCTTAAGAGAGAAATGAAAAAATATGATTATCCACCTTTTTGCGGATATGGCAAAAATGCTAGCTCACTTGTGGCAGTGGGTGATATTGGTAGTCCGCATGCATTCTGATGGTCACCAGTGAGTGTTCCACGTTAGTACATTTTATCAAGCAAAAGACAAGGCCATTGGACCAAAAGAATACTGAAGACATACTAACGCCTGGTGAAGACATTTTTCCCTTCTTTCGAGGGGGGGGGGATTTCCAACTACACAAACATATAGTGTTATAAGTTAGGTTAGAATGGTTAGAACAAGTATCAATGTTAAATTAGTCGCACAGAGTGGGGGAGAGAGAACAAAGAAAAATAGATAAATAAATAAAATAAATACATAAATAAATACGTTGGAATATATAGGGAGAAAAGAGAAGTGACTGAGGTCTAACGAAGTTGAAGCATTGTGATTAGTACTAAAAGCAGGGAAATATTATAGGAGAATGTTTTCATGGTTTTATTAGATGATACTAATCATCAAGTGACTGGTAGTTTGTTCTACTTTCCATGTAGACAGACTAGCAACACCAGATATCTGTTCTGGTAATGAGAAAATGGGTACCCATTCGTAACAAATATATATATATATATATATATATATATATATATATATATATATATATATATATATATATATATATAAAAAACAAATGTTGATAACTGCCATGTACATTTGAACTAAAAAAAAAAAAGTAACACACAAGAATTTTGAACACCATTTTCTGTTTACATTAGCAGTAAAATTTACGTACCTACCACAACCAAACTTTTGTCAAAATAAACATTTTAAGTTTTTTTTAACCAGAAGAAAATGAGAGTATTGCAATTTTAGGAATAAGTAGAGCATTCAAATTTTTTTTAAGAAAACATTAGTTTTTATTTTTAAATTCTTCAGTGTTATTAATACTCAAAACTGGACCTAACTCTTGATTCAGTAAAAACTTTTGGATACTCCTCCAAAAATTGGGTACTTTTTAAATATATTACCAAAAATAAACCCAAATGAACGCGTCGTGAATGAATTTGTGGTCTCTAAGCTAATGTTTATTTTGATACGTTTGATCCTCACTGGATGGACAATATATGTGGTCTTGTGTTCTACCAATGTAGGTTTAATATAAAAACATGATTATTAATATAGATTGGTTAGTGTGATGACTAAATGGTCATTTCTTTATGAACAAGCTTCGAAAATGTCGCAAGTTTCGAATAAAACCTTCAATACAATTGATTTTAATTATGTATCTTTTCTAAAGTTCGAAGTTTCATCACTATGAGCCAGAGAATAAAAGATCAGTGAAGTGATACCAACCAGGCTCTCCCGTGTTTTTGAGGATCAGAATGGAGTCACCTGTTGAAGTCTATACCCTAGCATCACTCTCAAACCTGAATCCTACATGAATAGATTACAAAATTTCAGAGCAAGAATTCTTCGAACTAGAACATATTTGAAGATGGGTCTGACACTGCAAAGTCACACAATAACTACAGGAAAAGTAATTACCAACACAGGAGGACAACCTTACCTCATTGTTCTGACCTAGTCCACATAGACCTTCATCTGTTTGGGTCCATGAAGGTTACACTCAGAGGACAGCTGTTCTCAATGTCGAGATAAAAAAAAATGAAAATCGCACATGGCTAAGAACATCAGCGGCAAAGTTTCTACGAGCTCAGTATCCATGTTCTTATTCAAAGGTGACACACAACTTATCTTTAAATCCTGGCTGATAAATATCAAAATATATAATAAAAGGAAATCTCAGTTGTGTTATTGTAATCGCAGATATGTGTGGTTGTAGTTTTATTTGTATCTTTATCAATGGTCATTAGGGATGAGACTTTTTTATTGATATTTTTAATACAAGATTTGTTTTGATATTTGGAACTTTTTCTCCATATTTTTAAATAATTCATTCTTATGATCGCAATAATTTAAAAAGAAAGTATAAATATATGTAACATCCATCCATGTATGACCTAGTTATTACTGGACAATAATTTTTTTTCCAATATTTAACAAATAATTTGGAGTAGATAGGTTCGCCTATCGTCCACACTCATCCCCAGTTTTTTTTTTTTTTTTTTTTTTGAACAGGAGTAGAGGTTTTTCCCTTTTTTCCCCGTTTAGGATTAGTTTTCCGATTCCTTCTAAAGTCTTCTCATTCTCTTTCACTCCCAATAACCCTTTGCGTCTTAATAGCATTATCACCTTGCTAGGAGTAAATTGATTTTTTTTTTAAATTGTTGAAAGGACTGTTGAACACTAAACATTAGAATCTTGAAACTTCTGTTCATTTTGGTACACTTTGTTTTTCTGCCATTAATGTTGTAATTAAGGAACAGATATTACTTCTTTTTTTTTTTAACCGACTCTCGTATTTTTAGCTTATTTCACGTACTTTTATGTACGCTTTTTAAAAATAAATTCATGCAGCAACGTAACAATAACTAACCTGAATTTACTGTGGATTTCTATTATTTTTTTTTCTTTTATGTAAATGGACACTGGATCAATTACTCCTGCACCTAGAATTGTTTCAGAATTTTCTCTATTTTATAGAACATCTTTTTTTTTTTTTTTTTTTTTTTTTTTTATTGCATTCTTATTAATTTTGCATAGCTTTATTGATTTTCAGCAGAAGTCTTCTATAAAAGAAACCATTTCAGTGACATTGCTTCTAACTACAAGAATAGAATATTAACAAATGAAATTTGTAATGTGTCTGAAGACTTTCTGAAAGGCAACGCCGTTTTCTCCTCTAACCTGAAATAAAAATGTGTAAATAAACGAGCAAATTGAACCTGATATTGATCAGATCTGTTCGAATAATTAGATTTACGATGCTGAAATTAGTCTGGCACAATATCATAAGTTTTGATCGCGCACTGAGAATCGCAATGGTCTGTTAAATGAGCTTGCTAAGCACTACTTCGCAGTGAATTATCCAGTTACTTCTACTATAAACTATTCCAAATCAGAAGAAATTACTTTTTCTATGCAACCGGTGTGCTGGTTTTAGAATAAGTATTTAGTGTCTGCGCCACTGGATTGAAATGACATAGAAACCAAATAACTGAATTGAAGTTCATTTTTACGGCTAGTTTGACTATAGCTGGCCAACAGTGATCGGCTGCGAGTTGTAGAATCTGCGAATCGATTTCAAATTCCAGCCGTTCACTTTTGCACCAGCGCTCTTGGGGAAAAATAAAAATCTATCTCTTCATTTATGCTATAGGTTAAATAGTAAAGCTTCTGGTGGCATCCGTTCTAGAAAGACAACAACTTTAGAAGGAATCGGAAAACGCTCATCATTGGATGAGCGTCGGTCACGTAACTCCAACCTATAAAATCTAATTTTACTACTGAAACCGCAGCACTATTACGCAGGGTGATTTGGTTGTGCCCCTAGAGTCAAGAAATTCAGGAAGGAGATCGAACAATTAATTGAAATAAACCAAAATAAAATGTGTAAGTTTCTTAATGGTTAACTCTGTTTTTACCAATAAATTCGACCTCCATATGTAAAACGTTAAAAATTCGTTTTTTTTTTGTTTTTTTTTTTTGTTATTTTTTTCTGTTGCATATCTTTTTTTTTTTTTATTCGCACGATTGAAATGGTTTAATATCAGTGACATACACATTTCCAGTCATACGCCTACACTTAATTCTTATTGTTTCGTTCGAGACAGCGATGCTCGTATGAAAATTTACAATTATACTAAAGATTTTAGTTTCATCTCAAAACGAAAACTACTGAATGCTGTTGAATCTCCAGTTATGAAAAGCTTATCTGGATATTTTAATTAAAGTTCGAATGTTTTCAGTTTTTTGTCAGTGTGTTTTCCCAGATGTTATCCGAGTAATTTTTATATTTATTCAATGTAATTGTTAAATATTTTTCATTCGCGCGAAATACATTTCTATAAAGAACTTGACTATTTAATTTTCCTCTTAATAATATACTTATTACATGATTTAATAGGCGTAAGGAAACGTAATAAAAGGAGTGACTAAAGGAAAAGCTTATCAGTGTTAACAATTACTTTTCTTTTATTGTAAAGTAAATTTGGAAAACGTATACTAAACTGAGTTTAACTCATATTTTCTGCAAGCATGGCTTTAATAATAGACTGATGCAATTTCAACAACTTCTTATTAGAAGCAAAAATGTATAAAGCAGTATTTGACGCAACAATAAACTTATGAACAAGGATAACTGAATTTCCCTTGTTGATAGATCTTTATTGCCAGGCGGACACCCAAAGATACAAGATGCAAGTACATATCTCTTTGGTGGTACGTCTTTTTATCCTATCTACGCTACCTACTTGTTGATAGATAAATTAGTCAGAAATTAATAATATTGTAAATACTTTGAGAAGTTCAGACACCTTTTAAAAAATGGTAGGTGCTTGTTCCGTCTTGATCCCCCAGAAGAATAGTATGGGTTGGTACATTTATTAGATTTTGGTACTATGTCTAAACTAGTTCTGTTGTTTAAGATACCTGAACACTATTTTGGATGGCAGAGATAGATACTCATCTAATTTTACCTAATATATTAATCTTTGTCACCTTTTAAACGCGCTCAGTAAACATGTCTCCCGGTGGGTTTATGTTTTAAAAATGAAAGGAAATCAAGTATAAATTATAAACTAAGGAATCTTTTTAAACTTTTTTAAAGCAGATTAAATAATAGCTTAGTGCATATTGTCACATTAAATTATGCCAAGCGTTGATATTCTTAGAATACCTAAAACACGATCATAATACATGTAGTTTTTAGGAGTTGCACTGATACGTAGGACAGCTGACATTAAAATGCAAGATCCCGTAACAGCATAAATAAATAAAAATCCTTGAGAAAATCATTTGCATGTACATTTTAGTCTTAAAGTTGTTAAACTTCTGTTAGTTGATAAAAAAAGTATTAAAATGAATTTAATTAAATTGTTTTTACAGTATTTGCCGATTGTGAAACTTATAGAGAAATAAGTTGCGTGCATGAATATAAACGCGACGTTATACATCACTTATTTCGATTAACCACGTTACTTAGAGCGATTATCTTGCTACTTATTTCATAATTTAGCTAAAACAGTAAATTGATTAGTGCGTTACTTAAATGAGCTTTTCAAACTTAAGAAATTGAATCGAATGTCAAAATCTTGAAATTAAGCGAATTGAATATTTATTGTGAATTTAAATGAAAATTATTTATATTTATTATGCAAATTTATTCGACTATTAGAGTAGACTTTTGTCTTTCGCCAGTGTATTGTCTGTCTCTAATCCTCTAGGCCACCACGGTATCTGGAAACACTTCCACTGAAATGTTTTCCTTAAAATGCCATGGTTTCTGTGGCTCAAGTATTTTTTATTGATGAATGTTAAAATGACATTGAATAAAACAGTTGAGAAAAATTTGCTGTAATTTTTTCTTTAATGAAACTAAAAACTGAAATCTTTTTATTTAAAGTTATTTCCATTTTATAAAAATTTACAAAAATGTGTATTAGTTGGCAACAATATAATTGACAGATAGCTATAAAAGGCACTGTCGATTATTTACAGATGTGTTTAAATAATGCGCTGACTATTGTTTGATCACGTGGCAACAATTGTAAGTAAAATGATGCACTAAAATAAGTAACTAAGTAATCGCTTTAAGTTCGTTGAATATCGATGTCATGTATAAAATGTACTCTTAAAAATTCGTGATAGAATCACATATCAGCTTAAGGAATTATACGTTTTTTTTTTTTGTTTTGTTTTTTTTTGTCTGTCAACTCTCTCTCTCTGTGTTCTACTCGAATAGTCTCACCACTAAGCTATCAGCTGCAATACACTAAACAAATCAATGGCTGGAATAAATTATGCCATCAATGATTCTTCACATCGGTTGCAATTTATATTTGAAGATTTCACTGATCAAGTCTCTTGACACTGGATTATTCATTAATTTAATTTGATGTAAGATTGAGGATAGCAGTCTGAATAGTTAAGACTTTAAGAAGAAATAAGACTGCCAGGAATCAACGCACCCATTATAAATGCACAAAATTGACAAATTCTCTTAATATACAATTTACACACGGTAAAAATATCTTTTCGATTCTTTAAAGCTATATTGTTAGAACAGAATGTTTAACTGAGGCGATACGAGTTTTACGCCAACAGTTTTAAAATCTATGAAGGGATTTTCTGATAGAATATTTTCTATTCAACGCTTTCTCAATGTCAACATTTTTTTAAAATTTATATACTCAAAAAAATATTCATATTTGAATAAACTGGAGAGATTTCTTCTTGAAAATAACTAGGTGAATTGGATAAATGACAGGTGCGGAACTCACAATGATAACCAAGGACTTCACATCATCTGTGAAGGCCTTAGGGGTTGTGAGCATGATATGCCAGTCCAGATCTTCTCACAAGACCAACGACTATATCAAGATGCTAGACACGTGATCAGGCCGTGGTTCGTAGGAGTGGCGATAGATGTTCAGTATGACTTGACTTCATTTCGCATGTGGCCTCCTACTCACCTTGTACGAATGTCCTATTGTACTGCATCTGGGCGGGTAAAGGGGAACCAATGGTCCTATAATACCAAGGATTCATTGTAATCGTTTTCAAAGCCGCATCGAAGACTTCCTTGGGTTTGAGAATGGTTTTACTTATCCATTTATTTTTCTAAGTACCTTTTTTCTTTAGTCTCGTATATATATATGTGTGTGTGTGTGAGAGATGGCTGCGACCTCTTTGTCGAGTATAACCACCGCAAGACTCGGTTGTTATTTACGATATCAAGAAATGCCTGTGCATTAAATTTTTAAAGTGGAGAAAAACTTTACACTTAGTCAATGCTACTCACTGAATAAGAATAGAAATGTACTTAGAAAGAAGACCCAGTCAATATGATTGGACGCTGTCAAGCTGCAAGTGTTGCATCAGTTTCCTTCTTCTCGTTGACTATCTTAAAGGCTAAAGGGGTTCAACATTCCCAGTGAATTTGCCGTGCGACGTGACCCCAGCACAGGTATTTTTTTTTTTTTTTTTTTTTACATCTCCGCTCATAAATTATATATAATTTTCAGCTCTCTGAATATGTTTCATTTTACTCTGTTAAACGTCATATAACTGAAGTACAGCAAATTATCACATATACAGATCAGTACACGATCTGGCTTCAAAATAAGGAATTAATGAGTTCTCACGTCATCTTAATATACTGTACAGCCTCTCTGGCTTTAATTCAGGTTTGTACTATCATATGCATACGATCTTATAGACAGTGAATACTATCCTGCGATACAAAATGTCACGCCTCCTGCATTTTTTTGGCGTAATTAAGCAAAAGGTATAGGTGAGCTAATCCGGCGTCGTCCCATCATGTATTCTACATATTTAATGAGACAGATTTGCTGAAGTTTCAGAATGTATTACAGGGCGTATTTTGTAGCATGGGCACCATGTGAGCAGCATTATCTTGTTCAAGAGCATTGTTGCAAGAATGAGAACATAGCTGACTCGACATTGTTCTGGATGTTCATGGTGCTTCTCAACGTTCTCTCTAAAAGCATCAAAGGTGAATGCGATATGTAGCTTATAGTACACCCACACAGCGATGTTACTTAAATTCATTTCATCTGAGATGAACTAATGGTCTATGTTCCACTGTAAGTAAACGATCCCTAGCGGTCCTTTGGACATTACTGGAGCGTTATTTGCTATGATCAATGTTGTGGACGCTGGGTAGTTTGCCAATGATGTTCTTAAAATTTGCCCATCTTGGCTAGCATATGTACTACAGCATTCATATACTGAAACAAGGTGTGTGTGTATGTATGTATGTGTATATATATATATATATATATATATATATATATTAAACATTTTGTGTAGTAATTTTTTATTCCTCTTTCAAAGTTGACATTTTTATAGCCTTCATAAAAGCTATAAACTATCGAATTTGAAAGAACAAATAAAAAAAAACGTATAAAAATTAGATCATTATTGTTAGAATGTCTATATTATCATCGATCTTACAATTGGTCTGGAGATTGTTTTATTCTTAAATACAGACTTTTAACCGAAATTTTATCAAAATTGTCGTTACCATATGCCGATTAGCTAAGTTACCGTAGCGCGTGCACACAACTCTGGTAATTATACTATATATTAAACATATTCCATCAAAGGTCTTCATGTTGCAAAAGTCAATTTGGAATTTGTTCATATTTTTTAAAAATATCTGAAGTTATTTAAAACAAAACTGATTTTGCCTGTTTGAATTTCCGACGAAAAACATTTTAAAATTTTCTCTCATAATATTTTTGTTGTTTTTATCACGACGTATCGACCGATAACTTCTGTCCTCAGGTGTACAGTGAAATTAAGACGATATATTTTGATATAATTCAGTGACAAGATATTTTATTTTTAGTGAAACCTTTTATTTCGTTTAGTGAATGAGGTTGTTCCCTGCATTCTGTTACGTCCTTTAAGCGACGACCATTTTTTTTATCATTTATACACTGTACTTTACCTTTCACGCACTGTTTGGCTCTGGCATTGAACTCTTTGCTCAAAGGAACAAGACAAATTGAAATTGAAGACTGTTGACTTCTGTCTAACATTACTTATCTAAGAAAAACAGGTAATGACAAATGGTTGGACTTGAACTGTATTTTGTTGACATGATATCAACAGCCAAATTCTTTGAAATGACTTTTTTTTTAACTAAGCTTAACAATGTTTGGCTCAGGGCAACAAAAGTGAGGGAACCAATGATCATCGAACGAACAAATTAGCCTGCAAACTGAATTATTAAGCAAGGCGCGAGGGTAACAAAAAAAATCCAAGTTTCCTTGAAAAAAATTGTCTTTATTTTTTTTTTTTTTTTTTTTTTTTTTTAAGGCAAAGTTGAAATTCTAAATTATCTTCAACCACGCTTTCGGTCATGAACTCTGCCGATTATTCCTCTTCCTTTTCTACGTATCAAACAGATCGTATGATACAATTATAAAAATTGCTATTTAATGAGAGTTCTTCTGATTTATTTATTTGCTGCGATTAATCTCATTTTTATCAACTCTGATCCAATGTTGCTGTTGTGACTTTACTTGATTAACTGCTGTTTTCTTTGCGATATTTCTTTTTATATTCTCTTCTTGAATTTATTTTTTCCGTTTCAACTTTTACGGCTTAATTGCTGCTGTCGGTAATTCTTGCGCCGTTTTGTTTTTCTTCCTTTGCCTCGTATAATTTCATTCATTATAAACTAAATAACAGTCATATTGGCTATTTCTGTTATCGAAATCGGATACAATCAATATGCACCACATAAACGTGAATTTGTGCTTGTATCTAAGCACAAACTTTGGATCATTTCTCCATAGGCAGTCAGTGTATTTTAAAATATCTTGATGCTGATTTCCCTCAAGGTATTTCCGATCAGGTAATGCGCCATTTTTCTTTATATGTGTGGAAGGGTAACGTGATAATTGTGTTAATCTTTGACTAATGCTCAATACTGGTTGAACAAGAACTGTGGCACAAAATTATACTTGCAAGGTATCAAAAAAGGCACATTTTATCAATGGTTTGCGAAATCAGAACATTATCACAACACTATTTTAAGAATCCATCAGACTTACAAAATCCTATTTTCTTTACAATTTTCAAGCTAGAGTATTTAACGCAACTGTCACACTTAATTCTGGAAGGCCGCCTGTTCGAGAGTAGTAGGCTTACGGCAATATCAAATTGGAACACTGGTTCTCGTACGATCGCCTAAGTCTGCAACGCCGAGCCTGGCCAATACCTAGATGGGTGACCGCTTGGGAATACCAGGTGCCTGGAAGCTTTGGTGTGCGGGTAGTATGGCTTACAGATATATCACGTTGAATCACAGATTTTCGTACTATCACCGAAATTAAGCAAGTACCTAAAAGGGGTGACCTCTTGGGAATACCAGGTGCTGTAAGCTTTCATGTGCTGGTGATGTAATGGATAATGGCTCGGAATTGGAAATCAGAGAGTAGAGTTCCAATTCCGTCGGGTTCGTTATATTTATTTACGCGTAAATACGCTTGGGAAAGTTATGAATCCACCTCTTCTACCCCCAACAATGGGTTAATTAGTATGACTTGTATCAGTAAATCATCATCTCCAAAAATTCTATTTTCTGGCTTTAAATAACCTGCAAAAGGTTGATAGGCCTTAAGAAACAAATCGATCAATTGAGAGCTGTAAATACTGTTGAGTTTGAGCGTACTTTATGACCTTGTGCTAAACTAAGGTTAATAAATATCATCTTATCATCAGCGCACCTACTACAGAACGAGGATTAAGTTAATCATGCAGATTTTTAACGTTATGAGTTTGATTCTCACAGGGGATTATTGAAGCCCTTTGCCAGATGAAGCTTAGTAAATACCTCATAAGGCACTTTCTGTAGAGCATTGAATATTAAGCTAACCTCAGAGGCTATAGCTATTGTATAGAATTCAGTCGCTATAGATTACCCTACTATTAAGGTCCTGTACCAGAACAAATCAAGTTTTTGCGCAACAAATTGGGCATTTTAGATTTTCTACTTTAATTCGGACCTGAGCCAACCTGTTCAAGATATCAGTGCCTTTCTTAATGTATCCAGCTTTAGAATAGGCACATAGCTTGTTATTTCTCTCGGGTGTTGTGCACAATGTAGAATATGCACATTTAACAGGACTCTATTGTAAACAAGTCACAGTAAAGCAGAGTAAATATAGTTTAGTCTTTGAGCGGAATTATTATGACGGACATTATGATTATTTGAGCATACGCCGTAAAGCAATTATTTGTTCGTTCATCTTTGGGTGAACTATGATAATGATAATTGATTGAGTGGTCGTTGGAAGAACGCTTTTTTATATCAATATTGGTATTTCCTTTACGTAAATCGATCTATAGTCGTTCAAATAAAACTAATCTACGAAATTAGATCTGTATAAACTATGTATCTTGTCATATTTCCAATCATATAATGCGCACTTTTCCACAAAAAAAAAATAATAATAATTTTAAAAAAATGTCATCCTGCGCATTACCCTGAAAGATTATTGTTTGGGGGTACCAACAGTTTGAAGTGACTGATACTCACACACACTTCTGAATCTCATTATTCTATGTTTCGTCTCCCTTAAGGATGTAGGCGATCATGGCTCTCTACAATCTTTTATCTCTTGTAGCTCACAGCAACGCTTATCCCTTTGCCATCCCCCACCTCTGCTGCTATCCATTCACACTTGCTCGTCACACTTGCTACCTTCATTTTACCTTCGATATATACTGTATCATATTTTCCAACTCCTTCCTCATTACATGTCCCAGAGATTTCAACAGTTTCTTTCTGATTCTACTTATAAGTGTCGTTTCTTTTGTTTCCATTTTCCTTGAGACTTTCTCATAGCTAACATGTTCCGTCCAAGTTATTCTCAGCATCCTTCTGTAGAACTGTATTTCTGTTGCCTCAAGTTTTCTCTTTCTGTGAGATTTTTCAGCATTCTCTACCCTTATAGGAGGATTGATATTACATAACAGTACAGTACTCTTTTCTTTTCTTGCTTTAGAATTAGATTTAACAGACGCAATATATAATGGAGGAAAATGGAGTATAAAACATTAGCTCCTTCTATACACTGCTATATAGACTGATGTTTGCAGGCATAATTTCAGAATAATAAGTCCAAATATTAATCGCAAGGTCAGCATTTCCGTCCTAAAAGGACTTACTTGTGATTCGTATTCGTAAAATGTATTCGGGGGAGATAAATCAATTATTTCAAATCAAGTTTCTCTCACTGAGCCATTCGCCAAATAATAGTCAAATCTACACAATTTCTACGAAATGTTTTTTTTTTCGTTTTCACTTTGAATTCTAGCCAATATCATTTCGTCTCTATCATTTATGTTGGTTTTCTCTATCAGAATTCTTTTTTTTTTTTTCAATTAACCTATTTTTTTCTCTTTATAAGCATACTCTCAACTATAATTAAAATTTGGAATATTAATATCAGCCATTAACATGAATTTCATTCATAAGTTCGTTTGAAAGTCCGAGAAGCAGGGTTAATCTATAGTGAATTCGTTTTACAATTTGATCATTTATTATATTATACTGTTTAGGTTTCTTATTTATTCAGGATTTAAGCTGAAGAGGAGACCTCTAAATATTTTATTTTTAAATACATATTATAATTCTCTCATTCAAATGTATTTATAATCTGTGACTTAGGACTTATATCCAGCCTCGCTTTAGTACTTAGTGAGATCTTTTCAATTTATTAGCATTGGTCTAATGATTTTTAACGAAACAAGAAGTTTCATATTCAGTAAAAGAAACTTTTTAAAATGTTCTATTCTTATATATTCTGCTCAAAGGGAAAAAAGTCTGTATCTTTCAAGCAAGAGATTTTTCTTAATCTTCAGCAGCAAATTTATTGACTAAATCCAATGCTTTATGCAATTATTTCTCCTTCAGTAATTACCAGAAAGACCTAATCTCTTCTCTGGGATTGATATTTTATTTGTGACATGTTATTTTTTGATGGCTTTGTGTTTGAAACTCAATTTCAGAAGCAATGTTAACAATTATCACGATAGAAACCACAGAATAACAAGGAGGAAAGAAATTAAGGAAGGAAGGAAGAAAAAATGAAAGAATGGAAATGAAATCTGCTGGACTGCAAAAGGATTAGTGAAATTATGGCTGGTGTGAAATAATAATAATGGCAGTGACTGTTACTACTACCACTTTTACGCCGATAATTACCGAGGCATTCGGAATAATCCTGAAATCGTTTACAAAACGATGGAATAAGTATAAGTGATTGTTCAAATGTAATATGTTATATGTTTTAAGTTAATTTTTGAAGTTTTAGAATCTATTTTCTTTTAATTATAACTCATTAAGTGTCTGGAGTTCAGTCAGAAATATCTTTCTTTTTTTTTTTTCTTTGGAGGGGGTCTACCCATCTGGACACACCTAGAAAACAGAGAGGCCATAGAATTTTTTTGTTCGGTAGGAGAAATTGCTGCAATCGTTTACTGTAGTTTAGTAAATGTTTATAAAAAGGCTGCACTTCATGTAAGTACACTATGGCTAAGTAAATGGGGACAGCCTGAGGGAGAAAAAAGAAATTGACCTTAATGTGAGGCTCCACAGGAGAAGACCAGTTTATATTTTAAATTAGAAAAAAACAAGCAGCCTGTTGCTCTCAATGAGAGCAACAGGCTGCTTGTTTTTTTTTAAGTATCAGTACGGCAAAACTCTGTGAAAGCCTTTAAGTGAGTCATGATAGTGCTTGCAGTTTAGTGACTACACAATGGCCTGTACTGAGAAGGTTCCCAAAATACTAAAAGACCCGAAGGAAGAACAAAGTTGTTACAGCCCGGGTCCTTTTGTAGTTCTGAGCTGACACCTTCAGATTTTTTATCTATTTGTATCATTGAAGGAGACACTCAGAAGATAACTATTGTCTAATGCTGAGATGTAGCATACAACTGGCACATGGCTGCGAAAAAAGCCAAGAAGCTTTTACGAGGAGGGTATACATGTCCTCATTGAAAGCTAGAATACTACGATTAAGAAGGAAAGACTATGCTAAGGACTAGATTTGGAGTCTTGATTGTGTTCATCTTGTGTTTACTCCTACCAAGAAATCTCTTTAATTAAAAATGAACAGGTATTACTTTTTAACAATCTGCACTAATTAAAATAATAATAATTACTGTTTTATTTTCTTCTATTTTCATTCTTGAAATGTTTATTTTCAATGATTATCCTATGCAAAGGACGGTTCATTCTTTCTCAAGAAAGAATTGACTTTACTTATTTTTTTTCCTATTTTTTTTCTTTATTGCATCGTTAGCTGTTTCAATTATTTTTTCCTGGTAAATATAATGGAAAAACTCAATGATTGGTTAGTTTCGATATGATATCAACATCGTTTGCCATGTTTTCTCAATTATATCGTCTTTCTGCTCTTTGTTATTGCAACCGTTTCGGATATTTTGTTTATTTTATTTTTGTCATTAAGTATGTTTGCTTTAAAAAAATTCCCATGTCTGCCAGACGGTCTAAACTGGCGAAGCTTCCAATGATAGAAACCAAACTTGGTGGATGTATTCTTTGGTTCAATAACTTAATGTTTAAGTAGGCGACATCTAAAAGAGATTGAGTAAAGATTTGCAATTGAGTTGAAGGGCCATCAAATCATAGAAGTAGAGAAATGTATTTTTGAGTGTTTTAGACAATGTAAAACTTCAAATCATTGAAATAAATACGACATTAATGTAGACATTTTTTACCGTTTACACTTATTTGTAGAATTTTGTGATTAAAGATTTTAAAAGATTATTATTATTATTATTCTAATTGTTTATATGATCGTTATGTTTTTCTTATTTCTAAGATGCCCATATCACATATTAGCGTGCTTTAGCTTAACACACACACACACGTGTATGTGTATGACCTGTGATTCGAATGTTTGTTCATCGGTTCTCGTACAATTTCCGAAGTTAAGCAACGTCGAACCTGGTCAGTACCTAAATGGGTGACCACTTGGGAATACCTGGTACTGTAAGCTTGGATGTGCAGGTGATGTAATGGACAACGACTCTGAATTGGAAATCGAAAAGCAATTCCAGTCAGTCCGTTATATTCACTTATGCGCCAATATCCTTAGAAAAGGTATGTATCCATCTGTTCTCCCTCCAGCTATGGGTTAATTAATAGGAATTGTATCAGTAAATTATTATCTTCAAAAGATTCTTACAATCTAGTTTTTTCTATCTTTAAATAACCTGTAAAAACTTAATAAGCCGTAAAAAAAACAAATCTATCAATCGAATGTTTGTTAGTTTTATTTCGTAATACTAAGTTAAGAAATTATGTGCGCGTAGATTGACAGTTATAAAGTGGAATCAGCATAAATTCGCATGAATACCCTTGGAAAAATATGAATTCATTTGTTCTCACTCTAGCTATGAGCTAAATCCCAGAGTAGACTGGACTACTATGAATTCAAACCTTGGAGAAGCCACCGTACTGTATTTTATACACACGAAAGGAAGCTGTGTAGAGCCATGATCACGGTCTGAAGAGACATGGTACTTAAAGGAAAGTTAAAAGATTTCCAATGTTCAATATCTTTCAAAAAGATATGAATAAATATTTTAACGTCATTTAAAACACAAACTAAATTTAATATTTTCTTGTTTTAAACTTTAAAATCTATCAGATTTCTTCTCAAGAAATAGTTAAGGTAGTGGACTAACTTTAAAATACTAATGGGCGATTATGAATGTCAATAAACTCGAATCAAAATTTTATCTCGTTCATTTAATGAGTTTAGTTATATTTTTCAAACAGGACTGAACTTGATGACCATTGCTTAACCGACACGACAAAAGCGTTTGTAGTCAGTGCATCACCAATTTTACATCTTAATCTCTCATTTTTTTTCTTTCTAATCTATCTTAATTTTATTCATTTTGATTGTTAATATATGTAAATCTATAAGAATCATATTCTGTCACTATTTGTAGAAATGCATACGCGAAAGTAATGATATCTTAGTTATCAGCACAAGTGGAATTTCCACGGGTTCAATTAGTAAGTATTCTGTGGATAAGGGCTGAGTTTAGGGTATTATACAGAATAATGTATTTCTTTCTTTAGATAATGGGTAAAAAAAAGTCGTATTTTTATTCATATATTTATAACAGTCCAGATAGTTTTAGCTCTTCTCTCTCTCTCTCTCTCTCTCTCTCTCTCTCTCTCTCTCTCTCTCTCTCTCTCTCTCTCTCAGCATCTGTGAGAATCAACTTTTCCTCGATTCACTATTACAATGTCTTTCTCCTTTCTTTCTCTACATCAGTATCTCTGTGAATTTCTAGAAGTTATATCAATGACTGTTATCACTCTAACCTTTCAGTGTTCAATCTTTACACGTTGCTAACTCAGTGCTACATACATTAAATCTCATTTCTTCCTGTTCTCCACGTTCATTTAACATTTGACCATGTCATATTTGATTATAGGTGTAACAGCTTTTTGTTATTAATACTTCTTGCATATACGAATAGTTTGTTCAGCTGAAATGTTCACCCACCTACTGTTTTCTTGGTATCAATAACGAGTCATTTTTGTCAAGATATATGGTGATAGCACAAACCGCAGAGAAAGGTGAGTTCATGCCTATTTCAAAGAGCATAGTTTAAGCCGATATTCGAGCTTAGTTCGCCGATTTTGTTTTCTGCGCTAATGAACATTACGCTAATACCATATAATCCATGATTCCGTTAACTTATAGGAAGACAAGAAATCTCTAACATTTTATCCGTTATTTTGTTTAAATGCGAACTTATATACTCTGACAGTAAATAAAAATGCAAAGCCTAATGTATTTTAGCGTCCGTACATTTCAGAAAGATGGATTATAGTACACGATTGTACATAGAGCTCAGTATGTGCGTAGGCTCATAAAGTTCAACAGTACTCAGGCCTTTATATATATATATATATATATATATACGCACACACAAAATGTGTCTGCATACAATTGTACAGATGGCAAATACCATTCTGCGAAATATTGTGTCATGCCTCTTGCAACTGTTGACGCAATATGGCAAGAGTTGTAGGTGGGATAGCTGACAAATCAAACGTCGTCCCATCATATCTCAAACGCATTCAGTGGAGAAATCATTAGCGATCCTGCCAATCAGTGAAGCTTTTGCACATCTTGTACAGCATGTTCAGTAGTACGAGTATCAAGTTTGTGGATAATTATCCTTCTATAAAAACTTTATAATAGAGAAGTGAAAGGCGACCCCATAGTTACGCTGTTAGTCTTGATATAAATGTTAATGAGTAATTGGAAAAAAGACTTATAAACTTTGAAGAGCTTTTCCATAAATTTGATTCAGATGTACAACTTGTACGTAAACTGAAAAGAAAAATGTAATACAAATTTAAACAGATATAGCCGGTTGTTTTTGACTTCCTACTGCCTAATTATACATTCGATATATATTATACTAGCTTAAAATCGCCCTATCGGACAGCATTTTAGCTAGCTCCTACGGAGGACTCTTTATTGGGCCTTCGGTTTGTTCAGGAGTTTGAAAGTCCCTAAGTCTTTCGATATTTGAAGCCCCGGCAACCATTCTTCTGGGTTTTCATTTGCACGAGACATTTTCGTCGTTGCAGCCTTGGCTCCTTTGATTGCAATCTGGTCCTCTGTTGGCGGAGATTTCTTGTTGTAAGACATACTGCTGCCGGATGCGATAGGCAACAATAAACTACAGAATAACTCAAAATTGATCGCTGCATTTAAGTATTGCAGTAATATTTAAACTTACCTTTTTAAAAGTTCAATGATAATTCCACTCAAACTAATAGACGAGAAATTTTGTCTAGAGAACAGATCATGAGGTTAATGTTGGTTGTTTACGTCATCAATCAGGGGATTTTTGCCACACTTTTTAATATCAATACATTAATGCTTATTACAACGACTAGGCTCAAGTATTAGATTGTCGTTTCCACAGCATCTTATGATGCTTCTATGAAACAATATAATCGGTGGACATACACTTAGATTTGCAAGTATATTTTATAGATGTAGATACAAAATGGTGTTTCAGATATATATGAGTATTAAATACAATTGATTGTCTGATGGATAAATATTTATATTTATCTATCAATACTTTCAATTCATATATCACAATCACGAATCCCGTAACCCTCGAGTTGTATTGGGGGGTAGTACATGAACTACAGCCACAAGATAACCTGACGGAGTCCAGACCTCTCCATGCTGGTTTGAATTCAGTTTTCCTTCTAGAATGGCTGCCAACCAAGGCTGTCCTACTATTTACCCATATTTAGTTAATTCGTGTATCTATAGTAGCTAACCCCTTTTTTCTGCACTCGGGACGTGTCGAAAGAGTTTTAAATCAGGAGGCTATATTGGCAGCCATTCATCTCTAATATCGGTTTGATTAAAATGATTGACAAAGTTGCTTCTGTAAAGTTTTTATTGTATTTTCTTGTGTACGAATATGTTTTAAAGAAATGTATATGCGCACACACAATTGTAAAAACAGCACATGTACACATTTTGCTGAAAAATACATAAGAATTGAAATGGATACACTGTTCGAATCCCAACTGGTTCGGTTCATGATTACTTCGCGCTAATGCCCTTGAGGAAAGCATGAATCCACATATCTTTAGTCTCTGTTCTATTGTTAGGCAGGTATCTTGAAAAAATACCTAAGGAGGAAATGTTAAGCGATTTTTCAAAATGAGTGCTTATTTAAATTGAACGCTCCCGAGTGGTGTTGTTCTTTTCACCTTAAAAGGAATTCATCAGTGTACCGACAATTTGAAACAATTCTTTTTGTTTATCAAATTTCTTGAATGGGAGCGTTCAAAATAAACAGACATCCATTTTGAAAACTTGCTAAGCGTGAAACAGTACTCTGAATGAAGAAAATCAGATTTTTTTTTTTTTTTGTATCAAAAAACTATTTTAAAAAATATTTCCAAAACAGTGTAATGATATACCTAAGAAAAAGAATATTCAAAATTATACATACATAAACATCATACATTTTATATAATACATGCATATGTACAGATGTGTGGCTGTTTTTGCTTTCCAGATATAAAACAATTAAAAAAAAATAAAAGCATTTTTTTAATTTATCAATTGAACACAAAAAAAATGAGAAAAAAATATAAGAATCAATGAATTACAATTTATATGTAGAAATATGAATAAATCCGGAGCTTAATAGTGAAAAGATTTTTATACAACAAATATTTTCCTCATAATCTCCTTTTCCATCAGTGTTCTTAATTCCATGATGAATATTAATCACATCGATCTAGAAATGAAAATTTCAGACAATAACGTGTCGAACTACGGACTTATTGATCCACCTCATGTAATTGGTCCATATTGATGGAAGGAATTATTCTAAAGGAATCTATATTCGGGTCACAGGAAGTTGATAAAAGTTTGACGCCATCTTCAAAAGAAATTTCAGCAATATCAATCGCATAAAGAATCATTTTTAAAGGTTCGAACAAGTATTGAAATATTAATGCCTTTTCTCAATTTTCGGTAACAAAATTAAAAAAATAGCAGTCGACATTTAAAAAATGAATTTGTCAGGACATGATCCGAGTATCAGTGAAAATGAAACACTGAAGTCAAGAAAATTAATATAAGCACCTCCAAAAATTCGCTACAAAGAGGATACATTATGAAAAAAGTGGACAAGACAATAAAAACAAACTTCTATTTTCAAACCTTTGTGTTATTATTAAGATAAAAGACCAACGCATTTTTAAGCAAACATTTCTTATCATTTTTAGCAATTTTTTTAAAAATCATGTTTTTTTTTTTGTTTCTGGCGTCAACGTGGTTCCATAAATTTGTACAGAAAATTTAAGCGTCATTTTGCCATGAAAAACACATTGATTCAGAAATTCTTGCAAAAATCAGATAATTGTCGGATTTTGATTAAACTTTCGCGACTTATTCAGAAATGAATGAAATCATTTATTAAATGTTTTGGTTTTCGAAAATTTTGGTATACATAATATATATAGTTACCTACCACTCAATTTTATGAAATTTTGTGAAATTCTTTTTTCTATTAATGTGTGCTGAATTTAGATCCTCCTTTTTAATTTATTTTTTAAAGCTTTTCATTGGCTGAAAAAAACATTGTCTTCATTAACATAGAGCCGATTTTGAATATCTTTTGTCGAACTGAAAATGATTTCTCTGGTGCTACTTTATTGGTTTTTAATTTCCAGTATTTTACAAGCCGTTAGTGAAAAATTCTGTTAGGAGATAAGACAATAGTGATGAATCCTTATCCCGATCATGATTTGCAGTTAAGCATATAATGAAAATATATTAAAAATCTCTGGTCATGGTTGTAGTTGTTGGCACTTTTTAAGGTTTTTCTTTAAATTCTCGGTTGACCCCAGTTTAAAGAAATTGGAATTAGATATATTTGTGATAAATTTTTCTACGTTCTAATCATAATTGCGCTGCGATAGTGAATAGAAATTTTGGAATTGATGGCTAAATTCTTTTGGTGCGTTGAATAATATAATTTTCTTTTAGGTCCACGTTGACCTTTTTGCTATTTCTTAGATGTGTCCATATATCCAACAAAATGCACAAAATTGTTTGTTTTAAAAAATACAAACAACACATTTCGTGCGTTGCATATTGGCATAGTGATTTAAGTGTTCATTCCTCACTACCTGCTCCAAAAACCATTCGGATTCTCTTATGTAATTAAACTGCAACATTTATGTAGACGAAACAAAAGTAAAGTGTTTTATTCTAAACTATTATTTTCTGTAAAATGTATTCGCCTACTTTCTATATGTAGAAAAAGCAGAACACGCGGTACAAAAAGAATTTTCAACCATTCACGAATGATTTGAATAAATTAGAAAAGTTCCTGTTTGTAACTCCTGAAAACAAGTATGTGACTTTGCAACAGGTCAATTACATTTACAATGCTAGATAGGTTACATAAATTCTCGCCAAACGACTTCCTTTCCTCAAAGATGAAAACGAAGCGGCTAGAGATCAAAATACTCATCTTTAGCTTCAAGTCATTACAATTAAATTCCTTTCCTACTATAAAGAGTGACATTTATTAAAATGTTTGGACTTTATCTCAGACACATGCCGATTTCTATGACCGTTTCAAATAAGAGGATGAAAAGGTACATGACAAAAAAACATTGTTTTAAAAATTTGAATAATTTTCTTTTTTAAAGTTTATAACAATTATTGGACATTTCCTTACTATAATAATTGTGACTATGACTAACTAGAAGAAATTTAGAATACAATAGCGTTTTCTAAATTTCTTCTTGTTACCAAGGACATTTTGCTTGTTGTTAGTTACTTTGTTTTAATAAATCCATTTCGTTGTTGTCTTGAAAAAGTCTACATTGGACGAAAGGCGTCGGCTAATAATACAGTTTTCCTGTTGTCTTTTACCTTTATTAATATATATATATATATATATATATATATATATTAGTTCTAATGGCGTTTATTGCCTCATTCATTCATTTATGTTGTTTTTTCGGTTAACTTTCTTTTCTCCTTTATTTCTCTGTTTTGCTTATTCTCATGTTTTTATTGGGTTGTATCTTTCCGCTGTATTTTAAAAAAATACTTATTATTTTTTGTTTGAACTTCCTATTTTGTTTTTTGTAAACATCGTTTCACGTTCAAAATGTGTTTTTATTTTAATTAATTTGGATTAACTATTTGTTGCAACTGTTTCTGCTTATTCATTTTTTTTTAATTGGATTTTCCTTTTTAGTTATTAATAGACGAGGTACACGGCGTTACCCAGGTTTACACAGCTTCAATTGTATAACCGCACCTCCCTGTATGCCCGCACAACCCTGTCTATAAATGTCTGCCTGCGTCCCCGCTTGTTTGCATCATCCGTTGGTGTACTAAGCTACTCCCCCTCATCTATTTTACGGTATGTCCTTCGCAAGTGTTTGATTGTTCGTGATAAAGGAATTCCGCCGCTAAAACCTTATGTCGTCGTTTCTCGGGGTTAAATTATTTCAATATTTTAAATATTCAGTAAATTTCCTATGGCCGTAATAACTTTCAAATAGTATGGCATTGTTCACAAATCTAACAATCAAACAAAAACAGGGATGAAAAGTCAGAGCTTGATTCAACTGCAAGTGAAAACGCATGAACGCCCCCTCCTTACTCGCACTTTTACTGTAAAGCTGGGGTTAGTAACGTTCTTCGGAAATTTTTCCCTTTTAACGCTTCAGTAATCCTTCGCAAACAATCTTTGCATCAAAGGTTGTTCGAATGCCAGTAGGACTAAAATTTATTTTTTGCATGATGACAAATTTTTGCGATATTTTTGAAGAAAATTGGATAAAAAAATGAAGTTATTTAAGTTTCTATTTTATCTAGTACGAAAAACACGATTTTCTTTCAGTTTTTTAAACTTTTGTGTGAAGTCAATGTCGCAGGAAAACTATCAAGCACTCTACAGAAACCTCGTAACATGAGCTAGGTTTTGCATTAAGTGCAAAGGAAATCAACTCATCCAGTAAAAATTTTGTTCGCGTGTAACTTTGCCTTGTTTTTTTCAAAAAGTCGTACCCACCTTCAGTTTTGATTTTTCTGCCTAACTCGAGGGTAGTACATGGAAATTGAAAAGTTGGTTGTGACCAATTTTAGTAAATTTGCAACATGTGTACAATTTCATCGAAATCAGTAGAGAAATGTGGACGTGCATAAATAGCATATACATACACATCTACTGTTTTATAGATTTAATTATTTTATTACTTACAAATCTTTAAAGCGTTATTTATTTTTAGCGGATGCTAGTAGAAATTGAGCGAGAAGGAATTTCTCCAAATCTTCAACACGGTCCTAATTATTTTCGTGGACCCGAAAAATTGCTGCGATTTAGACACTCTGTCCTTCCTCAAATCTCGTTCAATTTTAATGACTGATTTTGTAAACAACGATTAGAAATCACCAAATAATTCTAGTATTTCCATTGTAATGTTTTTCTTTTGTTATTAAAATTCTAACAATACAGTTTGCTCAAGAAAATTAGATTTTTGCAATTTGAGTTTTCAGATTTGATACTATTCAATGAAAAGGAACACAACTAAATAGCCATATTTACACCTACATATGCACACATGAACTCGACTGCCTTATTATCGGTTAGCGACAGGAAAGCTAGTGAAGTAGATCATTCGAACTTAAATAAATTCGATCCTTACTCTGGCTTTGTACCAGCATAAACTACATTTAACATTCTTGTATATCGAACGGTCTTTCACATCAGATTCTCATATCCAGTAATGTTTTTCCATTGCATTTCATATAGCAATAAGGGCAATCTCCTCTTTAATATGGGACCAAATTGTACTGTGTCGCACCTTTTTTTTTACATTTATTATCTACACATATACTTAAATGTAGTCACGCGCTCAGTCGATCGCACAAACTCACACGGTTCTTTTTATTTTAGTTGATTTTAAATATTCTTACTCGATTTTCTTGTAAACTTTTTTTTAACCATTCGGAAAATAAAACTAAAATTCTATCATCTATGTTACTATATGTAGCAGAATGCTTTTATATATCTATATTTCTTTCGTGTGCTTTCAAGGACATGGAAGATCATAGCTCTCCACGACTACCTATTCATTGTAGCTGTTCCCTTATCCTTGACTCTCTGTTCCGCCATCCATTTACAGAAGCTGATTAGGTAGCTTACTCGATATTTCCGTTTACCTCTCTTGTTTTCATTATGTTCATTGAGTGTCAAATTCGCTGAGCTCTTTCCTTTCGACTGTCACTTTCTGATTCAAAGTATAACTGTCTTTTTTGTTCCCATTTTCCTTAAAACTTGCTCATTAATTACATGTTCAGTCTGTGGTAGTCTCAATTCTTTTGTAGAACTACATATCTTTCGCCTCTTTATTTGTTAGTTATGTGTATTCTCCTCCAATCTATATGTAATGGTTTTGTTTATTAAATTTGAATTGAAATCAGAAATTAAGAAATACTAAAACTTAAAAACAAAGTCTAATAAAAGAATTGGATGTTGCATAAAATGTTTTTAACCATTTAAAAGCAAAAATGAAAAGGGTATTTCCTTCAGATCAGTGATCCTACTGAATTAAAACGTAAGTTTAATGCTCATAGAAAGAGAAATTAAAACTTGAAGTCCTACATTTACTGCTGGATTTGAGGAAGAGCCACACGAGATAGTCGATCTTGGCTTTCCACAACAGTCTATGTCCTTAACAGATGCGACATATAGAATAAGATTGTTAGGCGGCAGAACATCGAAAGAAATTTCGAGTCAACAAGAGCTACAGTTTATGGCTTGAACGTTTCAAAAATTTAAAATCTATCGCATGTTATTCTTACATGAATCAATTATGGTCACACTTGCTTTAGATTCCCCGCATACGTGTTTCTGTTTTCTACTCTTTTTTTCCAGCTTGTGTTCATGCTAATATAAACAACTGAATATTATAGAATTCTCAATCTTTAATCTTTACTAAAAAATCGATTACTTATTTTCAGTATATTACACAACAGAATTGTATTAAAATCATTGATTTATATAGTTTCAGGCGTATTTTATTTTTATATTCAATAAAAAGTCTGAATACTCATTGATAATCATCTTATTCTGGCTTACATTGAAACATTTACTGTTAAAAACTCAATATTAGGCCTACTAACATCTGTGTTGTTTTCTTACTGTTATTCCAATGATTGTCATAAGCTGCTTTTTTGCATGAATCAATAATTGCAAAAGACTCTTCTGCATTTCCTCGACCGTATTTAATCGGCTTGAGATCAATACGCAAATCTTTAACTTATTTCACAGAATCAGTTATCACTGGGGCGTTGTTTAACGCCAAAGAAGTTAAACATTGATAAAATGAAACGGTTTATTCCAATCTTAGAATTTATAATCTGGTTGAAATATCTCCAGTAACATCAAAATGTACTTCCTTTTTAGATATTAAACCCAATATGTGTATTTATTCTATACTTGTGAAGAACTTGTAGAATTATTTGACCATGATAATGAATAATCAGTTTATAATCTTCTTCGATTGGTAAATAATAGGGCACTGTGACTAAACAGAGATATCAACAAGAGATATAATGTACATCCACTTACTACTGTAGTCGTCAGCCTGAAAATGACTGGGGGCGAGAAATGAAAGCGACGGAGGTAAAGATATGCTTCCTTCTATCAATTAAGAGATGGACTTATATATTTATATACAAAGTTGGCAACTGTTTTCCATGAATATGGTATCATATACACGTCTTTATTAAGAGCTTTTTGTGTGGCAGAATTTAGTGCGTGCGTGTATGAAAAAATGGTTCAGCCTTAGTGAAGAAATGTCTTTTGAGTAATACTCATTAATCAAAGTGAAACAATGGGAATAAACTTAGTTGAAATAGAGCGATCGAATTCGGGAATGTCGCTCTCTGAAGTGGTCCGATTAGAACATTCTTCTTGTAGCTTGTGAGTAGATCAAATTAGTATGATTTTTAGAACGCGCAAGGACAGTCCTGATTGGTCCTAAAAACATAAATAAATAAAAATTGTTTTCTACTATTTGAATGCGTGGAGACCATGTACAGAAAACACATTCTACACACTTTTCTCATCACCATAAGAGCGTGAACTTCCAGCTAGGTTTTCTGGCAGTAGACCGAGAACTGGAGCTGAAATTTGAACCAACAGTGAAAATCAAGCTGCGTTCTAAAGTTTTTCTTCTCTCCATATTTTTAACGATCTAGTGCAATGATATATTCTTTAAGTTAAAAAAAAAATTACTTCATGTGCACTATACTTTGTTTTATTTTTAATTGTACGACATTTTGATTAACTGTCATGAATGACGGAATGAAGAGGAAAATGCAATTCCATTTTATGCGCTACTATATATCTTAATGAAACTCAACATGAAAAGGGTGATGTCAAGAACGTTATGGAAAGTATCTGGATTTTTTTAAAAAAGCATAACGAAAGTGTATGGGGGATTATCCTATTTGTCTGTCAAAAAACTTCTGCCACACCATTGCTGATGACGTTGCTAAGAGCAATATATAAGAAAAGAACTCAATCAGGTTCTCTTTTTGCTCAGAATGTCTTGGAGATAGGGCATGTCGCGTCTCCCCTTTGGGGAACTATTCAATCTCCAGTAAATTGTCTTAAGTGTAATGAAGGTTGTTTTGTCTTGCAGTGAGAGACTATGCAGTGAGTTTCGAAGAAGGAATTTCTTGTGTCAAGCCCAAAATGGATCGTTGTTCCTTTCGTGTTTGAATCTACGCTATTTATCTGAAATAGGCTGACAAAGAAAGTTTCATTGATAATGAAAACTAGTTTTTTGATTGATTGGTTCTAAATTGATAATAAAAAATTTTTACTCGCTAAATAGTGTGTTGTGAGGTGAACTTGTTCGAGGTTCCGTGAATTAATCTATTTCTAGACGACGAAAACGTCGAGTTTTGAGACTGGTGAAATTTGCCGGTATGACATTACGATCTTTCTGTGTTGTGTAACGTATTTCAACTTTCTTTTTACTATTTTTTTTTTATTTTGTTTCCAATGTTTCGTGAAATAAAAAAAAAGGCTTCTTATATCGCTTGCAATTCTCTTGGTCTTATTCAGATTTTTTTTCTTTTCAGAATCTTGTATTTTCCAGTTTTTCTTTTTTGGTTTCTTTGATTTATTTCAAACCCTTTATATTTTCGATTGATTTCGATTCATCTGCTTTCAGAATATGATGAATCTATGAAATACGAAAACAAATCTGTACGTTATTTATTAATCAAATTTTGAAATAACTTTTAAAATTGTCAGATTGATTTTCGCTTAAGGTCGAAGGGTTTTTTCTTTTCTTTTTTTTTCTTACTACGTTTGCTTTGGGCATTCTGCTAGACGTATTGTATTTCTTTTCTCTAAACTAACTTTTTCTATCAGTTTCCAGGATTGGCATACCTGAAATCACTCGTTCATCTATTTTATTGCTTCATCTCCGGATCCAGCAGCGGTGTTTGACAATACGTTTGGTTTGCATGTTCTTTTTTTACCTAAAGGCCTCGTTTGCATATCAATCTCACTCACCAACTTCCGAATGCAACACTTGTCAAGCTACTTTAAAGGTAAACGAATAAAATATTTCGATGTTTTTGGAAATTTTCGAGAAAGAACAAGGCAGTTCCTTGTGATCTAAATGATAAAATTGACAAGAACATTCAAGGTATTTACAGATATAAATCCCATATTGATATTCCCTATTATATTTCCACACACACACACACATATATATATATATATATATATATATATATATATATATATATATTCATTTACGTTCTTCCAGCATTTCTCTAGCTCTCTTTAATTTTTTATTATTACAAATGCCTGGGTGATTATCTTCAAACCACTGCCAGGTAATACCAATGTCATCCAATTTAAATATTTATTAACCAACAATATTTTATGAATATCTTGAAAATTAGGACAGTAAATATTTAAAAATTATATAATCTTAGTATAATTCATCAAATAGTTTTGTTCGTCCGTCATATAACTCGAGAACAGTTATGTCTACTAAATATTATGTGGTCACTAATGAGACCTAGGAGCATATTTGCTTTTCGAAAATTAAAAAAAACAAAAACAAATTTCAGCATGAAAGATGATTTACAGTGCATAATGTTAAACCGAATCTTTATTTCCCTCAGTTTAAATTAATAGAATCTCTATCTTTTTCTTTAAACTTATAAAATAGATATCTAGCAGAAAATTTCATAGCCAGAAACGAAAATTATAACCGTTTTTCTGTGACATTTTTTCAAATAAGTTAGGAGTCAGTAAATATATAGTGTATTTCTATCAGCTCTTAGAAATGGCAAACTTTGTCCCTACTATCTTTCCTAGAAACGAGCCTAAAGTTCCGTCCATAGCAACATAGGGAATGACAACAATAAATAGAATAACTTAAGGAAGAGAATACAGCAAACCGTAAAAACTTAAACTGATCGGAATAAAAAGCTACGACAGTTTTTAAAATCTCGAAGTAATCATGTTCAAGAGATATGGAAGACATAATTAAAAAGAATAGAAATAAATGCAATGTAAAAATTAGAATCAAAAGAAAAACGAGTATTTAAGAATACAATAAAAAAAGATGGAAAAATCAGATCAAACAAAAAATACATAAGCGGTAAAATAAAGATGATATAATCAATGTGGTTGAATAACTGAAAGGCTTACTTTATTCTTGTGTAAATAAAAACTGAAGTTGTTCACATAATTCAATGTTTAAGCTGATCTCATTGAAATGAAGCTTCATAAACAAACCGGGATTTTTTAAATACCTACTTGCATCAACGATGACTCCTACAAACGTAAACTGCTAAAAACAAAACTTACCTCCAGACCAGCCATGTGTTTTTTTTCCCCTCGTCCAGCATTACTACATCCTGTTTTCACACATTATACGTATATTCGAACTAGATTACCTCTCTAGTTTCTCCAAGTGTAAAGTCAGGAGGGCTAAAGTGCAATTTTTCATCACAATATTAAATAACTTTATACAGCGTTGATTAAAATTTAATTTTCTATTAACTGTTTGTTTGCTTTTTTAATTTAAGCAATCAAGTAGTCGCGTGACCAACAAGGTAGACTCTTTTGTCTATCTTCACGGGCCTTCCGTATAAGCCACCTTTTTCTTGTCCCTCATCTCTCGTTAATTCATAGGATGAAGTAACCACTAAGACTTAAGATGTTTTTCAGAACTCTATCTATCGACACATTATTATTCGCGTATCGTACCTTGGTCATTATCACCCTCCACCCAACCATTAAGATGCGCAACTTGCGCTGAGTGGCTTGACTCCTATTTCTTCTCCGACTTAGCGGGAGAACTTGTATCCGTCAATGTCAGAGGTCACTGGTATCACTCTTTAGCGGTTACACTGACCCCCTCCTCCCATCTTTACTTGGTGATATGTTATATCAAAAGACAGTCTTGGGCGACGAGAAGCGGCTCCATTTACGCTATGACGTTAATTCTTTTTGCGGTACCTCTCCCCAACACGGTTTCCACTCAGTTTATAAATATATGTAGTTTTAAAACAGTACTTAATATTCCATTCTATTAGTTATTGCTGATCTAAATTCAGTGCCAATTTCATCTACTGAACCTCTCTCCATAAACATTATCATCGCTGCAAATTGTCCCCTTTTTCCGTACTATTATTAGGTCATATAGCTATTCGAACATATGCCCAGTCGCTCATTGATAGGTACGCTTCGTTGTGTTAATGCGTAGTATCAATTTGCATGTTTTTTTTTTGTTTTTTTTCCCCCAAAAATTACTTCCGAACTGAATTTATTCCATATATTTTACACTCAACGCGGTGCTGATTGACTGTCATCTTTCGTTTGACAATCATTTCCGAGTCCCTCGCGTCTTCACTCATTTTTCCCACGTGGTCACTGATTTGACCCATGCAAAAACCAAAGACTTCAGTGCCAAACTGACACTCTTCATTATTGCCTCCAACTTGGTTACATTTTTCTCAGCTAAGCTGCATCTTCCGATTCGATATCCCCACCCCAAAGCTTCGAAATGACACTATGCTGCTTGCAACACGACTTTGTTTCCCACTTAGGGCATGTATCATATTTTTCTCACGAGGTCCTTCTTTTTATCATGCTGACTGCTCTTTCGCCTACTTTGGCGTCCCAGCTTATTTCATTTGCTCGCTTCTTGATATAAATGCATGCGATTGTTGCCAACCGACAATAGAATAGTGACCAACTAATTTCACACACAATGAAATTAACTCCCGTTTATTTAAATCGTCACTCATCACAAATAAGATTAATTTCCCAGTCCTGTTCTTTCTCACTTGCAATGATTCCTGTGGTTTCGCAGTCAAGCCGTAATTCCTAAGATGACTTTGTAGTGTGATTATCTGTAGTTGATAGGAGACGCTTTGAAGTTTCTTCGGAAAAGAAAGAATATAGAAATGGTTAAGTACAAAAAAAAACGTGTTTTATTGCCAAAGCAAACTATATAGAAAAAATATTAAAGGAGTGAATAAATGTATGTGCGTATATAGGGGTGTCTTTTTCGTACATACGTATGCGCAAGGTCCTATAAAAATGTGGAAAAACATACATCTGAGAAGAGTCTTTTGTTATCTGTTGATTTATTAGGTTTATCAGACATGCCTGTGTATAATCAAGTACGCTTAAGGCATATGTACGTTGTGTTCAATGCAACATCTGATTGGCTGGGGATTGAAAAGTCCCCGAAAGTTGGAGGGAAAAGGCGTGTCCTATCACTTTGGCATCTTGTGGTTAAGTGGAAAAAATGCGTCCATTCCTTATATACTGCTTTTGGCAATGCCATCTCGTACATGTTAGAAGTTCTTTGGCAAAAAAGTGGAATAATCTTGAAACTTCTCTTTTCCCTATCACTACTGTTTCATTTATCTGAATATTAACAATATATGAATTTTTAGATCTCTCTATTTTATTCACCTTCTGAATTTTTTTTTTTTTTTTTTTTTTTTTAGGATTGTTCCGTTATTTTCGGCATGAATTTAAGTCGGAGCCCTATTCCTGTTAGTTTGGCTTATTTTGTTTTACGGCATATCAACCTCAGTGGGTTAAATAACAAATAAATAACAATAAATGCCAACAAGACTTTTAGGATAGGTTCGTATGATTAGAATATGTATTATTTTTTGCTCGCAATATATATATATATATATATATATATATATATATATATATATATATATTTTCAAAAATATATTGCTGGTATTTTTTACTATACAAAATTTTTTATATTTTTCATAATGTTTTAACCACCAAACTGAGGTCAAAACATTAACTATTAACTGGATCCCTAACAGGTGCTACCACTCCGGTTCAGAGTGGACCTGGGAACAACAGCAATAAAGGGGTGGTCCCACGCTTCTCAAAACCTCCTGATCAGAGGCCTTGCTGCCGGTATGTAATTTATACCCAGGAAGCCTATTCTGATTAAACTTTCTTGGTTTAATTTTTTAATCACATGGAACTGTAAATAGATTGACTTCAAATCTCCGATTGTACCTGCCTCCATCTATCTACATGTTCTAATTATCTCCCATTTTTCACAAAGTTCAATATTTCTTTACAGAATATAAAAGACAAAAGCCAACTTGCCGAAACCAGTTTCGTATTCATTCTTTACTAAATTCACATATCGCTTTTTGCGACATTCAAAATTTTAGGTTTCAAAATAACTAGTAATATGTAGTAATATGGAAAAATTAAGTTATTGATAAATTGTAAAGTCAACACACGAAATACATAAAGTAAAAGAGATATGAACGGGATACATGAATGAAAAACTGAAAAGAAATACAGATTTTTTTTTAAATACACGAATACTATAACGAAAAAATATATATTTTAATGGAAACAATTATAAAAAGTCAAACAGTTGCTAATAGTTATTAAGAAAATTAGTCGGTAAGTATGTAGTTATAAAAGAAAACTTAGTCATAAACATGCGGGAAATATTTTAAATTTTAAGGAGAAAATAAAAATATGTAGAATTAAAATCGATATTTTAAAATTACCATTTGAAAATAACGAGAATTATAGCTAAAGATAGATTAGGAAAAAAATTATCAAAACCTCGCACAATTGCTCAATCTTTTCTCTCCGACCGCAAACGGGTACTCGCTATTGCAATTACCACTGCGTCTCCCAGCCGCCTCCTTTTCAACAGGAAAAAAGATAATTCTAGCGACCAAAGATTTAAGTTAAATGTTTTTTTTATTATTTGAAAAGTAAAAAAAAAAGTTTTTTTATTATGAAAAACTTTAAAGATAAATACCTAAAACCGTTAGATAAAAATGCCTGAAGGCAATGATTTATAAGCAAATTTCATCGCATCCTTCCCGACTATGAATGCATCTATGTAGGTAAAATGCAATGTTTTGGCAATAAACATCTGTGAGGCACTGAATCTTTTTTTTTTTTTTTCTTTCTGTAGTGATATTTTTTCTCTTACTCACTGCTAATTGGCTAGATCAAGCCATAAATTCCAATCGTTGATCATAAATCTCTCTTAAAGACCAATAAAAACGTTCAGTAATGGATAATAAACATCTCGGATTCAACAGATCGGTGATAAAACTGCAAGTCTGGAGATTTTCAAGAAGTAAAGATTTTGTTTTTGATCTTTTAGAAAGTTTTCTTTTTTTTTTTTTTTTTTTTTTTTTTTTTTTTTTTTTCATAGTTTTCTTATAAAACTTCGAAACCCAAACGAATACATTGGGCGCCTGTCGTAGTTCGTCTCGCACACTAATTTTTGTGCCCGAGTTCCATTTATATTGTGTGCTTTTCAGTTGCAGCTTTGTGCCAGAGTGACTGAAGGGCAATAACTGTGAATCTATCGTAGCACAATGGTTAACAAGCTTGTTTCACAGACCTGTTGTGTATTCAGTCCTTGCTTTACTATTGGGTCCCTGACAGGACTAATGTTGTAAATTTGATTACATAACTACTTAGGATTTGCGTTATGGCTAAAATAGCCATGTATGTCCCGCTTGAAGTATGTCCGTATTTTGTATACGGAGTTTCCAGGCCGGCAGATACTCCCCAATTGAAAGATTGGTGAAACCAGGGCCGGCGCTAGGGTTTCGCCACCACCACCCCGAAGCTTTGATGCGGCCCCTACCTCCTTCCTACATGTCGATTTCAAAGTTTCCCAATCTGGAGCCACAAACTCTCGAGGGAAATTGTGGGGAGGGGAGGCGTGCAGCCCTTTTTTAAATTGCCAAAAATCAGTTATCCAATTAAATTAAAATTTCAGTACATGTTCATTAATTATTTACTTTTATAATGAATAGCTTTTTTTATTTAAAAAAAAATTTGAAAAATAAATGTTATTCTTTTTTGGAATAACCAATATTTTCATGACTAAATTTTACTCGAAAAAAATGTTTAAGTCGCAATTTTTAAAATTTCCATAGAGATTAATCGCTGACGCATCTCCGCTGAAAAAGAGTTTTACAAAGATTCCAACACATCACAAACGGGATTGTTTTTTTTTAAACAGTATTTCTGATTTCGGTAAAATTTTTCATGTGTTGAAATCTTTAAACATTTTTTATGCGATCATTTTCTTGGTTTTATCTTTCTAGAAATGTAAAAATAGGGACTAGAAATTTTATTTTAATTACTAACCGTGGACTTCTGGTTAGTATTACTATTAGTAAAAAAAAAAAAAACTCCTCCATAGTGGATGATCTCGGAATAAAAAAATGATTTTACAGATATATTACACTTTAAATTGATTTTAAAAGAACTGTTCAGAAAGTTACAATTAAAAAAAAAAAATAGGCGCTACTGAAATTAACACTTCTGTCCCACCTCCTTAGTAGTCATGGAGCCCCCACATGGTTGAGTGGTTCGTGGCAGTAAGTACCGGTCCTGTCGATTATTATAGTTGACTAGCAGCATGGCGACTAGAGAGCAGGCTACGTAAAATTGGCTGTGTGAAAAGCATTGCTCCTCTAAGTGTACACCAGTGACAGATAGCGTTTGTCTTTCGGTCTTATTAATTGTCATAGCAAAACAGGGTGCGACTGGGAATTAGGATCTTCTGAAAGTGAAGGGTACGTCGGCATCTGATGAATACAAATGCATCCTTGGGATAAGCACTTGCTTCCTTTTACCACAGCCAGTTTTAATTTTGGCCGAAATAATGTTTGGGTGTAGGGCCTGAATAACCATCCTGGTTTCGGTGGACGCAGGTTTCTAAGCAACACAACCAGGATCCCCTCAGAATGTGAGGAGGGAAACCAGCGGAGTGGGGGCTGTTTAAGAACTCCACTGTAAAGTTCGCCATTTCAGCGGGGTCTGGAGTTCTGTCAATGGATTTGTAAACGTGCAACACCCCTGGCACAGTTTTCAGAAGCTGTCTATTAAGGGTTGTCACAGTGGTGTTTTGAGGGGCAAGAATTTCCCGCCCAGCAAGCCACTCAATATTGTTGTAGTTGGTTTGAAGATCAGGAAAAACTGATTCTCTCTGAGTGTTGCTGGCGTTGTGACCACTGTAGACAACCCTTGAACGTTTACAAATCCATTAGTGTCCGCTGGAATAATACCTTCGCCAAGGGCTAATAATGAATTCGAAAATTCGGCGGACCCAACATCGCGAGTTAGGTGTGCACGCATGTTGGTGGTAAGGTGCAATGGTCTAACAGTGGGCCAAAGTTGTGACGATTTCAAGCATGCTCGAATAGCGTCGGCCCTTGTCCCCTTAGGGAGGGTCTGGCGAAAGTCACCGGATAGAAGGACAGTTATACCTCCCATAAGGTCATCGGAGTTTCGAATATCCTTCAGAGAGCGGTTTAGTGCCTCGAGTGCAGTTTTGGGATTGACGATGAGCTTACATCGCCTGAGTACCTCCGCTAGACCTGATTGATTGGCTATACTGCATACAGCTGTTTCTGCCTTAATCAGGTCAAGCGGAAGTTTAAACGTTGAGTGCACTGTTCGGCCACCCGGTAGTAATGTGGCAGCAATGCCTGAAGACGCTACTGCTAGCGCCACTTCGCCATGGCGCCGAATTTCTGCAAGAAGCAGTTTTGTTATGAACGTTTTTCCCGTTCCCCCAGGCGCGTCCAGGAAGAAAATTGATCCTGTATCCTGACTGGTGGACGCAAGAACCGCATCGTAAGCGGCCCTTTGGTCTATGAGAAGTTTCGGTTCATTTGTTGTGACATAGGCGTTGAGCTCCTCAACAGAGTAGAATGTCTCCCGCACAATCTCAGGTGAGAGACTGGAGGAAGCCACACGATCTGGCGTTGGAAGCCCAATAGCGGCGAGAGATCCCCCCCTCATTTCAACAAACACGTTCTCAATGATTATAAGCGCCCTGTTGTAAATTTCATCGTTGAATGTAAGAGCCATTGTTGGACACAGCCGTTGCGCTTCTCTGAGTATGTCTTCGAACAAAACGTCCTTGTATTTGTCCCAAAGTGATTTGGGATCACTGGGTTCGCACATTTGTAAGATTGTGGTGAAGATGTGGCGCAAAGCAGAAGGCATTTTAAAAAGATCTCCCTCAGCCATTGTGGCATCCCACTGGCTGTCGTCTTCCAAAAGGCCGAGACGGAGGCAGGCATCACGAAAAGTGTCACATAAAACTCCATTAACAGTCCGTAAGTTATTGTAGCTCGTTGGACCACTAACTTCGTGCAAAAGGAGTCGCAAGTAAAAACATTCCTGTCGCGATGGGGGAACCGTGAATACCCTTCCGAGTAGGACGTCTTTTTTGACATCTGGATAGCCCTCGGCGTTGGCCCCGCGCTTCCGCCGAGCCCAGGTGTTCTTTTTTGTCCACACGTAGTATGAAGGCACGTCTGGGTACAGTAGAGTCCTAGCAAACTCGTCCTGTCGACAGTTTGAAGAACGCTGTAAGCGTTGTCTTTGGTACGCGCAGCCACATCCATTGCTGTATCCGCAGAAAAATAACGAAGTTCGTCGTTTTCTAGGTGCACAGCAAGCTGGACGATTACTGGGAAGCGTTCGTGAATGGGGAAGCTGAATATGTGCCAAGGACCCTCTGTGCTGCTAATGACGCGCCCTACAATGAAGTCCTGGATTTCGTCTACGGAACCTTCCTGCCTAATACCAAACATCGCAACATCAGTCCCTTTGTTGATGTACTTGCATACATACTTGATGGAGCGAACTGAATGGCAATATTCGACATTGATGTGCGCATTGGACGCTTTTGCTAGCAGGGGACAGTATGGCACTACCCATCTGTTATCCACTTGGTGGACTTTACCACGGCTGTAAATCCTCCCTCAGCGGGACTCCTTCGCCGGTACAGTGGATAACCATTGCTCCCTGTAATAGTTTCGCTCACGAAATCTCGTGGGTACTGCCGGGTGCATTTGCCATCGCTATTGTGACAGCTGGTGTAATTGTAATGCGACCCGCAGGGACCATGAATCATGTTGATTGTCACTATTTTGTACAATTCAGTGTCAGCCGACGGATCAGGAATTTCAGCAGAAATAAGATGATCGATTTCTGTGGCCTCAATCTTGTCGCACAGCCAAATTAGTATATGTGCGTGAGGCAGGTCGCGTTTCTCCTACTCAATAGTGTGCAGGCGACAGCAAACAGCCCCCAAAACCTGGCCCTTTGTAATCACATCCATTAGCTTTCCCAACTTCAGATGGTAAACGCGCGCAATGAGGTCTGGATGGTCGTAGGCCGATTGCCCTGGCATAAGTTCTTTAGCAATTTCGTACCATTTTGGGTTACACGTGAAAGTTATGAATAGGTCTGGTCGGCCGTACTTACGAACGTATGTCATCGCGTCTTGCGTCCTCGCGTGCATGTATCGTGGACTGTCTGTGAACGTTGTAGGTAGTATGCACATCTTGCCTATAGCGTGGATCAGCGTCATTTCGTAAAGCATCACGGAGGTGAATGTAAGAGTCGCAGCGCAACTTGGTCTGATTCACTCTGATGTAACAGTCTTTCGGATTCCATCTTAGCAGCCACGTCTGCTATGAATTGATGGAAAAGTTGCCGGCTTCGATGAAGATGATTGAAGGTTTTTAAGGTGGACCCATTTTGCAGAATGCCAAAGTGGTACCCATCTTCTCCGTAAGGGAAAAGAAGACGGTATTGCAGTGCATCCTAGGACCGGTGCGTTTCACTGATTCTTCGGAGCCCACTGCCGCGCGATTCGATAACAATACCACGTCTGTTGTGCTGATCACCGCTGACAATGACGGAAACTTCGTTACTTGCGGGAGCATTGTAACGACGTTCGTGCTCTCCCTGAGGCCGTTTGTCAGCATCAATTACAATAATGAAATCAGAAGTGTTATTTTCGAGAGCATACTTACAACTGCGGACATAGCTGTTTGTCTCGTGGAGCATTTGTTGGAGACTCATTACGATATCCCTGCGAGGATAATTGTCCTGTCCTGTATCTTTCTCGGGAATAATGCCCATGCGGGCATCTGCCTGTTGATTGTAGCCAGCTATGAAGTATATTTGTGGAAAGGCCGAATCAGTGGCAGTTTCCGGCAAAAGAGACCCAATCCGGTGGTAAACCTGACCTTGAACCTTGAAGGGGGGGGTTCCAACCGACTTCGCGGAAGGCATTACCACCAAAAGAGGTCATCTAGAAGGCACAATTGTACTGTCTGTTTTTTGCGAGAAAATGTTTGGAGTCTGGACTGGTACCCTCCAACTGTACCTTACCGTCTGAACAACACAAACCTGCGAGACTCTCCAGGGCATTTTTTGGCATTGCAATGCCCACAGACAACTGACATGGATCCTATTTGGAGGTCTTTGCGACCGGAAAGCCTCAAAACTGGCTCATAGTTGAACGCCAGCTTAAACCAAAAGTGCTTTGGTGGGCTACAGAGCCCTCGCTTGCATGGCGGCGCTAGTTAACAGTCTGCAACCTTTCAAGCCTTTCAGTAGGTCCTTCTACAGCTCTAGCAGCGGAAGTTGAAATTGCATCGCGTTGCCGCCTTGTGCGCTTTTGCGCGGAACTTTCTGACGCCCTTGCAGCAGAAGTTGCAGCGGCGTCGGCTGCATGGCGTGCGGTTTTCTCAGCCATGGATTCCTGGGACCGTCGAATGGACGTTGCCGCAGCTTTCGCTGCGTTACGTGCGGTTTTCTCAGCCGTGGTCTCCTGGGACCGTCGAATGGAAGTTGCAGGGGCGTCGGCTGCATTGCGAGTAGCTTTTCGATGCTGGCTCCGTCGAAACCGCAAAACCGCTTGTAATGAAGCCGCTTTTTGTTGTCTTGCAAGCGTTTTGGTAGTTTCCTCTTACTTTTCAACGAATATGTGTAAACTGATTTGCAGTACAAACGGTAGTTACGCTCACCAAGCGTTTCATGTGACAAAACATACTGCCTCCGTTGAGATTGACTAGAAATACTCAAAGCGGCCTCTACCTCGGTTTCCTCCTCTCGCTTTCTCTTTGCCGCAGAGGCTCTTTTAGAACGCCTGCTAAGGTTGCCTCGCCATGTTATTTTGGCACACTTAACAAAGCTGCCGGGTCGGTCATCGACACGGCACTCAGAAGAGTGCAAAGCAGAGGTTGAACTAGACGCCAGCCGCTTCTCACCCAAGGAGGTGCACTCAATTGAATCCTACTCCCGTTTCCCCTTAGCCGGAGAGGCTTTTTTAGAACCCCTGCTAAGGTGGCCTCGCCTGGTTGTTTTGCAGCCTTTGCAGAGCTGCCGGGTTGGTCATCGCCACGGCACACAGAACAGTGTAAAGCATAGGTTGAAGTAGACGCTATATGATCATCTGTAACCGGAGTTATTATGTGCTCCTCCGCAGTCGCCTGTTCTGCATGTGCAACGTTAACGGTATTAGGCTCTTCAGTTGCTGACGTGCGGATGTTCGTCGTGTAGGAGCCATTTGAAGGGTTGTAGAAATGCTGTGTAAAATGCGAATAGAAGTTGATGTTGAAGCGGTGCAACCTCATTCTATACGAAAACTAAAAATTCTTCTCCTAGCTATGGGCCGTGCTTTCTGGCAGCACGAAAACGTCGCTGGAGGAAGAGGTTACGCAACCAAAGCGTTGAAGGTTAAAAATTAGTGAAATACTGAGGTGTACTGTGCCGCGTAGTAAAGGCAGAAGGGAAGTAACTTGCGACAGCAGTTAACTGTCTAATAGCAAAACTGAACTACGAAACGGTAGAAATAGGTATGGAACGCTAAGATGGACTGGGCTGCGCAGTGGGTAATACAAACGTTTAAGCAAATAGGTAACTTGCGGTAGCAGGAAGCTGTGAATTAATCCAAGGACAGATGCGTTAATGGCGATCAAATCAAGACGTGAGTGCGGATGCAGCCGCGCTGAAGGTATTTAAAGGGAGCGTGACTTGTCATTGATTGGTGTAGCCTGGACAATGGCCATGACTTAGACCAATGAATGAGCTCACGCAAAATGGAAGATTCTAGCGCGCATTCACGCACGCGCGCATGATTTGGCAAGCGCAAGGCTTGGCCGTAAACAGGGTCAAGCTGCCTGCTGCATATGCAGCTTGGCAGCTTGACCCGTGATGCCGGCGATGAGAATGCAAGGAGCTGCAATGAAGCGTTTGCTCGTTTGGTTTGTGCGACAACGAAAAGCCGCTAACCGTTTGCCGGCATTAGCTTTGAAATGGATTGGGAGGAAGCCCTGTTGTTTTAGCGCAAAACTCCTCGTCAGGTCTGGGATGCGGCCTGGGCTAGGGATAAAGGTTTAAAGAATTGGAAAATGGACTGCTGAGGGCGGAACCATTTTCACTCAGCACGTATGCGGGTTTTTTTCAGTAAAGACCCGAATAAAGGAAGTGCTTATTTTGGTAAGATGCGACGATTAAAGCAAAAGTGTTGACAAAGTCGAATATGTCATTTGTGGCTCAAAGTCAGACCTGGTAGCAGGGATAAAAAAAGCCGAATTTCAGTGGCCCTGCACCCATTCCAGAATTTGAGGTCAAATGTTTTCTTCCAGTCCACTGCACGCACTGACCTGTTTCTTCCCGCGCATAGCGTGACCTTAAATTAATCTGCATTTAGGAAATACTCAACTGGAAAAACCTTTTTAAGGGTTGACCGATTGCCGATTTGCACTCTAGTTGGGGGGGGGGGCGCTCAGAGTTTAAACTTCACATGGTGACTCCCAATGGCCTTTGCATAAATCCGGTCGGTTTTCGCTAAAACCCGACATGCGGTTCAGGCGCAATCTGGGCGTATCGGTTTTTGGGTTTTATCGATTTTCCGCGCTGTTTAGGGGTCCGTGGTCATGAAACACTGGACAACACTTCTAATGGTCGACTCTAAGAGGATGTCAAATTTTGTTGAAATGCGATCATTCCTTCTGTAAGCAGATTTTTTGGATTATCGATTTTTTCGGAACCTGAGTCCGAACTCAAAAATCGGGCTCCGTCATGTCTTTACGGCAGCCATTTGCAAACTTATGGTGAAAAACCGCATCGAAATCGGGTGAGAAATGCGGCCTGGGCGAGGTAACAACGCCCACAACGGACACACAGACAGACAACATGAGATATAGATAGTAGATAGATAGCTGACTGACAATATAACTTAGTTAAAAACAAAGTAAAAAGTACAAAAAGTAACAAAAAAAAAACCTGCTGAAACTAGCTCCTGATTTTCTTTTATTCGTAAATCTTATGTCACCTTGTATAAAATTTATAAATATGGATATACGTGTCTACACACATTTCGACATTATGCTCAAAATTAGAACCTTAAGTCGCGCTCCTCCCCCTGGTTCTCCGCTGCTTGCTCAGCTGCTATCGCCCATAGGAACTACTTCTTTCACCTATTCCGTAGCGACATGTAGACGTCTCTTTGCCTCCGCCCGTAATGAGTGTAAACGGGTCCTCAACGAAGCTAAGTCACTATTTGGTGCTCGGATGAAGGAACGTATTGCATCTCGCAAATTTGGCTCCAAAGATTATTGGCGGCTCTGCTGAAGCGCATTGAACAATTGCAGACCCTCCATACCTCCTCTATTCAACCAATTCGAAGTTCTGACCTCCTCTGCCGACAAGGCTGAATGCTTTGCACGGAAATTTTCATTCAACTCAACGCTCGACTCTTCCGGTGTACCCATACCCGACTTCCCTCTTAGAACTGAAGCCCTATTGAGTGGGTTACACATAACGCCCAATACCAATGACGGGGTTATCTCCAATTTAGACCCCAACAAGGCTAGTGGTGGAGATGGGATACCAGCCATTGTCTTGAAGAAATGCGCGCCTGAACTGGCGCCTGCCCTTTCTAAACTATACAACTACTGCCTCAAGGAATCTTATTTTCCTGACTGCTGGAAGTCCTCTTCGGTTGTTCCTGTCTTCAATAACTCTGGAGACCCCTCTGGCCCTTCTAAATACCGTCCTATCAGTCTCCTACCCCTCTTCGGCAAAGTCTTCGAAGCCCTAATCAATACCGAGGTGGTTAACCACCTCACATCCCATGATCTACTTTCAGACAAGCAATATGGCTTCCGCTTTGCCCGATCTACAGCTGATGTGCTTACGGCCATCATTGAAACTGTCTACCGAGCCTTTCAAAATAACGGGGAAGCTCGTGCCGTGGCTTCTAGACATCTCCAAAGCATTTGATAGGGTTTGGCATGCCGGCCTTCTTCACAAGCTCCAGGGTTATGGCATTACGGGTCGATTGTTTGACCTAATACAATCATTCCTGTCAAACCGTGAATTGAAGGTCGTTCTCAACGGATTCTCCTCCAGTTCCTATCCCACGAACGCAGGTGTTCCTCAAGGCTCCATCCTAGGCCCCACTCTATTCCTTATCTACATAAATGACCTTCCTGACGCCATAAATTCCCAAGTTGGCATCTACGCGGATGATACCACAATTTATTCCTGCCTCAAAAACAAATCTAGTGTCAGTGACAAAAAATAACCTGGCCGTGCGTCTCGAAAAGGACCTCCAATCGGTTGTGAACTGGGGCAGGAATTGGCTGGTCGACTTTAATGCTTCAAAAACAAAACTTCTCTCTATTAATCACCACAGAGATTCTTCCCTGTCCTCCATTAGAATGTCTGACGCTCAACTGCTCGAGAGCACCTCTCTGCTGCTGCTCGGTCTCACGTTGACTGCTGACCTGAGATGGAACAAATACATTGAGTCAATTGCTTCGTCCACCGCAAGGAAAATTGGCTCCCTGAGCCGCGCCAGGAAGTTTTTCTCCCCGAAGTCGATCCTCCAGATCTACAAATCAACAATTCGCCCTCGCATGGAGTATTGCTGCCATATATGGTCTAGAGCCCCTTCTGTTTGCCCCGGGGTTCTTGATAGGCTCCAGAGGCGGATATGCAATATAATTGTCCCTGCTCTGACATCTCGTCTACAGACACTTTCTCACAGACGCGTCGTCGCCTCTCTTTGTCTGTTTTACAAATACTTTCATGGCAATTGCTCCGAGGAGCTGCATTCGCTGGTTTCCAGACTTCATAAGTTCAAGCGTCCGACGAGGCTGGCATCCCGCTCTCACCTCTTCACCGTCGAAACTCCTAAATGTAGCCGTCTCTTCTACTCCAACAGCTTCATGTCTCGCACCTCTCGCCTGTGGAACTCCCTTCTCTATTCCAGTTTCCCTGAGAGCTATAATCTCCAGCTATTCAAATGTAATGTCAATCGACATCTCCAATTGCCTTGATCTATCCACTACCCTTCTCCTCACCCTTTCTTCTATCACTCTGTAGTAAAATTAGGTCCAAACAATAGGAAGGGAAAGGGTTGGCCCGGCACAGCCTACTTCCGGAAGAAACAAAACTCCTCAGCTTCAAGACAGGTTGCTCAAAACAATCTAGCTACAAAACTCCACAGATCTTTGCACTCAAATATTCCAACACCGCCTCGTAGTTCGCTACACACAACTCTGTCGAGTGGTCTCCCGCCATCACATTTATGCCAGCGAACACCAACCAATTTGCATACGGCCAAGTTCACCTCTCGTCAATTCTCGCGGCTACAATTTCGCGTTTCCCATAAGTCCGACTCACCGTAATGGTGGTGTTTCTTCCTTCGGACCAATTACTGCCCTGCACGCCAGACACAAACGAACCCTCTTATGTCGAGAGCTAAGGTTAGTCTCACTTTCATGTCCACACACTCCTATCTGATCCTGCTCCAAATTTTCTGTAACCCCTTGCGTCCTAGTGGCTTCCCGCCTTGCTTGGGGTGAAACGCTTAAAAAAAAAATTGTAAACATATTTGTCCTCAGAATTTTTTGATGCATTCAGTTTTGGAGACAGGAAAAAAAAAGATTGATAAATGTCTTATTTTACTTCGTTTTATTTTTATACTTTACTTCACCTATTCGTCCTCTTTTTTTTATTTTTTATTTTATTTTATTTATTTATTCATTTATTTATTTTGAAACCTCTGTAATATTATATCTCAAAATTAATGAATTTATTTTGAGCACTTAAAAGCTACTCTCCACATATGTAACATGGTATTGATATTTATTCTATAATAAAACAATGCTACTTCCTTTCTTACACTTTTTACATGAGGATTATTGTCTTCATCTGTATTATCCCAACGTTTAGGCCATTTTGCCCTCTGGTCTTCATCAGATAACTGTCAGTCTAACCTGTCTACTGTTTTAGGTTTAAGGTTTTTACACCAGGATTGTCTTACGTGATATCAGCCTAGTGAATTAAAGCATTGGGTCATGAGTTTAGCTGTCAGTAATTACTGGACCGTGAAGTGTTTGCTCGGCTTAAGGACTGAACTCACTATGAACTCAGTCGAAATGGAGCGAGCAATTAGAACTGGACGAGCTGTCCTCAGACATGGTCAGCAGAACGAGAACAATCGTAAAGTAAAGGGTTCAGTTCACCTGATGATGGTTGGTGAAATACAACGGCCGATAAAGACAACAGTCAGCATGTAAATAGTCATTATTATACATCCGGGTCGTCTTCGTTGCAAAGTGGGGCAGCTTGGCATGTCTAGATACGGGCCTCTTTGTAACTTTTCCAGATTCGGGTCTTTGTCAGTTGTCTGATACCAATAAAAGGGACAGGAAATTCAGTAGTGGGCAGTTTTTTTGGTTTTTTCCCCCCACTCCCTCTTCTTTCCTCGCTCTCTCCTTCACTTCCCTCTCTTTCATTTTTCTCTCTCTTTCCGTGTTCTCTCTCTCTCTTTCCGTGTTCTCTCTCTCTCTTTCCGTGTTCTCTCTCTCTCTTTCCGTGTTCTCTCTCTCTCTTTCCGTGTTCTCTCTCTCTCTTTCCGTGTTCTCTCTCTCTCTTTCCGTGTTCTCTCTCTCTCTTTCCGTGTTCTCTCTCTCTTTCCGTGTTCTCTCTCTCTCTCTCTCTCCGTGTTCTCTCTCTCTCTCTCTCTCCGTGTTCTCTCTCTCTCCGTGTTCTCTCTCTTTCCGTGTTCTCTCTCTTCCGTGTTCTCTCTCTCTCTCTCTCTTTCCGTGTTCTCTCTCTCTCTCTCTCTCTTTCCGTGTTCTCTCTCTCTCTCTCTCTCTCTCCGAGTTCTCTCTCTCTCTCTCTCTCCGTGTTCTCTCTCTCTCTCTCTCTCCGTCCGTGTCTCTCTCTCTCTCTCCGTGTTCTCTCTCTCTCTCTCTCTCCGTGTTCTCTCTCTCTCTCTCTGTGTTCTCTCTCTCCTGTCGTCACTTTAGCTTCCACCCTCTCCCCCTCTTCCTCCCCTCTCTTCCGTCTTATCTCTTTCCTTTCCACCTGTTTCCCTACCGCAATCTCTTTCTCTCATTTTTGTGTCTCTCTCTCTCTCTCTTTTTTGTCTCTCTCTCTCTCTCCGTGTTTTCTCTCCCCTGTCGTCGCTTTAGCTTCCCCCTTTCTCCCCCTCTCTTCCTCCCCTCTCCACCATCTTCTCTTTCCTTTCCTCTTCTGTTTCCCCCCGCAATCTCTCTCTCGCATTTTTGTCTCAATCTCTCTCTCTCTCTCTCGCATTTTTGTCTCTCTCTCTCGCATTTTTGTCTCTCTCTCTCTCTCGCATTTTTGTCTCTCTCTCTCTCTCTCGCATTTTTGTCTCTCTCTCTCTCTCTCGCATTTTTGTCTCTCTCTCTCTCTCTCGCATTTTTGTCTCTCTCTCTCTCTCTCGCATTTTTGTCTCAATCTCTCTCTCGCATTTTTGTCTCAATCTCTCTCTCGCATTTTTGTCTCAATCTCTCTCTCGCATTTTTGTCTCAATCTCTCTCTCGCATTTTTGTCTCAATCTCTCTCTTTTTCTCTCTCTCTCGCATTTTCTGTGCTCTCTCACCTGTGGTCGCTTTAGCTCAATCTCTTTCTTTTTCTTTCTCTTTCTCTGATTTCTTTCTCTTTCTTTCTCTGATTTCTTTCTCTTTCTTTCTCTGATTTCTTTCTCTTTCTCTCTCTGATTTCTCTCTCTTTCTCTCTCTGATTTCTCTCTCTGATTTCTCTCTCTGATTTCTCTCTCTGATTTCTCTCTCTGATTTCTTTCTCTTTCTCTCTCTTTCTCTGATTTCTTTCTCTTTCTTTCTCTTTCTCTCTCTTTCTCTGATTTCTTTCTCTTTCTCTCTCTTTCTCTGATTTCTTTCTCTTTCTCGTTGTTTCCTTTCTCTTTCTCGTTGTTTCCTTTCTCTTTCTCGTTGTTTCCTTTCTCTTTCTCGTTGTTTCCTTTCTCTTTCTCGTTGTTTCCTTTCTCTTTCTCGTTGTTTCCTTTCTCTTTCTTAATTTATGGTTTTTTTCTCGTATCGCTTTCCGTCTCTCTCTCTCTCTTCCTCTTCCTTCTAATTTCTCGTTTTCTTTCTATTATCTCTTTCTTTCTTGTTTCGATAACTCCCAATATTTGTCTTATTTTCATCTTCCAGTTTCTCATGTTGCCCTTCTTTTTCTTTTTCTACTTTTTCTTTCCTCGTTCGCCTTTTGATCTCTCGCTCTGTTTAACTTCATTCACTTATCTCTCTCGTTTCTCGATCGGAATGAGCCATTTGTTTCCATGCAATCACTTTTTTCGTGATTGGGCGATTTATAGTAGATTTTTTTCTTTTAATATTTTTATTCGTATATTTTCTCTCATAATCCATCTGCACACACACACATATATATATATATATATATATATATATATATATATATATATATATATATATATATATATATGTATGCGACTATTCAGCATCTGCCCACTCTTTTAGTACATTACATTCACATTGATTTGACCAAAGTATCTGTTTACAACTGTTCGTGACGATTGGTCGGTTTAAATGAAGAACCTTCACTAAACTAATCCAGTTTCCTATTACAGGCTGTGTCGTTTCTCGAATTCGATTATTGCTTTCATTGGAAAAGTTTTTGCCAAATAGTCTTGAATAGTAAGAATATGCCTCACCACTCGGCATATTTTTATTTGGAAAAGATTAAATTTCATTCGCTTTTTCTTTTAGCGTCCCGTTTTCACTGATTTCATGCATTCGTTCGGGCTTTTTCCTATTTTTAATCAACTACTGCATCTGCGCTCATTCTTTTCAATAATTCCAAGATTTGAAACCCAAAAGTACACTTGGAGTTTTATTTTCTCTCTCTCTCTCTCTCTCCGTAACACCCCAATTATTCATTTTCGTCAAACTCTCTCATATATATAAGAAAGAAAGGGAAATGTCTTTTACCAAATACTCTTTTAAGTTAGATTCTTTCTCATTTCTACTATTTGTGTTTTCACAATTTGACACCATATTTTTCTTCTATATTAGGATTTTGACCTTTTTTCTCATGTTAACAATTTCCTTTTACTATTTGGGGAAGTCTTCTTTTGTATTTCACTATATTTATCAATACTATTTATCAGTAAACACTTTCTAAAGAAGAAAATGAAACTGTCATTTACAGACAGCTCTATCTTGTTCGTCATTTTTCTGCGCATCTTCAATTTTTGTGATAGTTAATATCCAGTATTAGAGAACTAAACTTTTAAAATTGTCCAATTCAAAAGTTTCAATACTGATAAAAACTGCAATAATTATTCTTAAAACTATGAAAAATTCGCATAAAAACATCTTTATTATAAAAATTTGTAACGTCCAAACTTAAAGAACCAATATGAAACAGGAATCATTACAATATAAAGTAATATTCCTTATTCGTCTGCAGCATTGTTTTCTAAGTTATCAGGTCATCAAGCTTTTGCAAAGTTAATGTTTCCTTCAGGCGTTTGGCTATCACACCAAAACTCAAGAGATAATTCTGTTACAGAAGACGTTTAGATCTAAATGTTTAATATCTAGAATATTAAAGCATTACGATACTGGTTTAAAAATCTCTTCATAGTTTACCGTTTTGAAAATGTGTCAGGTAACCAAAGAATTTGGCATGAAAACGTCCCGGTAGATAGTGTAATGGTGTTTATGTGAAACAGAGCTTTATGCACGTCAAAGCCTCTCATCATCGAGAAACTTTCTGTCTTTGCCAAGCCCCCCTGCGTTCTGATCCACCATCCATTGACACAAGCTCGTCAGTTAGGTGACTCGCTGCCTTTCTCTCTTTCGCCCTCAATGTTCGCTGTGAAAGTTTACGAAGCCATTCTTCTTCATTATATTTAAATTTCTGTATTTGATTGATGTTGACATCTCGAATTCGTAATTCGTATCGTGAACTTTTTCTTCTTGATAACCATACTTTCTCTTTTCTTACTGTTCCTTTACTATCTTGTCCAGAAAGTCCTGTAGTTTTCTCTCTCTATCTGCCATAGATACATTGGCATCTGCGTATCTTGTATTGTTAAGATTGTCTCTACTCCCGCGATAGTATGTCTTGGTAGATTCTCTAGCTCCCTTAGGAAAGCCTCGCTGTAGAAGTTGAACACATCTGAAGAGAGGACATATCATTGTCTTACGCCCCTTTCTATTTTTGTGTAGCTTCTCAATTCATTTTCTATCCGAATGTTGGCGCGTTTTTCTCCCAGTTTAAGTTCTGTATTATTCTGACATCTTTTCTAGTTTCCCTAGTACTTCAAACAGGTCCTTATACCGTACTTTGTCAAACTCTTTTGCCTAATCTATAAAGCATAAATGCACATCCTTTTGCATTTGTATTGCTCTCTCCAATATAATTCTAATAATAAATATTGTATTTCTTTTTCCAGTGTCCTTGACAAAGCCGAACTGTTCTTGTCCTACTTCCCGTCTAATTCTGATTCTCGTTCTGTTCATCAGGATTGAGTTCATTAGCTTGGTTACGTGGCTTATTTGGGTATAGTGTTCTTCAGCGTTGAAAGTAAGTTGAATTTCGTTAGCTCTTAGGCAAGCAGTATGGCAAATACGAAAGGAAATCAGTTAAATTCGGAGATTATATCTTATTAGTGTACGTGATGTTGACTCACTCATTCGGTTAAATGGCAAAGTAATTGCTTCATTGAATAAGAATATTGAATTTCATGTTATTCTTGATAGCATCTCCTGTCTGTGCGCCCATCTTTATGCAAATTAATACCTCTTGCCATACTGCAAAAACTGTAAAACAATTCTTTAAAACTGGAAACGTCGAGGTTATGGCTTCGCTCACCCAAAGTTGAGAGCTAACTCCAATTGAGAATCTTTGGAAGATCATCGGCGATAATTTTTAGGCCAAGAAAATAAACAAAATTGAATGATTTGTGACATAAACTGCAGAAGAAATGCGTCAAAATCAAACCTGAACAATGTGATAAAAATTGATAAATCCAGAGGTCGTGGATATGCAGAAATAAAAGTTGTAATTTATAAATGTTTTATTAATATTCTCTATCAATATTAAATTAAATTTGCATTATCTGTTCTGTAAATCTAGACGTTTTTTCATATAAACATTACTTTTTTTTTATCCAAAAGTTCTTTTTTATGCGAATTTATCATGTTAGAATCTGGAGAATTATTTTTTTTAATTATTGTTCGCAAATATTGGATACTACTGGATGCTATTTATGACCACCCACCCTTTGATTTTAGTAACATGAACGTATTATGGTCAAACATTACAGTATAAGTTCTATTTTAGATAAGCTATAAGCAGACTATTACAATGGAATACATTATCGAAAATGTCAAATGATTTTACTAGGAAGGTGATCGTATATTTGAGTTCTGTTGAATAATCGGTCATTCAAGATGACCCTGAATAATGCAGTTGTCTCTAATCAACATCAGGTGACTTTGGGCCACCTGCTTGCAGGATTTTTAGTGTAACTTACATTGTCCTTCTACTTGTCGTCTTTTCTCTACAGTCACCGCTACCAGACTTGATTACAGGACTGGATCATAGAAATGTGCAGGCTAATATGCCTGTTACCTTCCTTACCCTTTAAATCCAAGGTTTACTTGCTGTAGCTCATCAAGATGAAACGATGATAGCAAGGCCACGGAGTCGTAGGTTTATTGAATTCTCTCTTGAGCAGGTAGCCAAATCAGGCTGAAAAACTCTGCCTCTTTAACAAAAAAAAAGCGTGTATGACATAAGACCAATTGAATCAAATACTACACTCTAGTTACAGACGCCTAAGATAACCTCAAACCAGAATAATCTGATTTCTTTTTACTGAACCGTTAAAGCACAAAAATGTACAGGTGAACTCACATAAATCCATATGAACACAGTAATAAAAACTATATGGGTGCAATAAATCATTGGACAATGACATTAAAATCAATAATTAACAAACGAAAATTAACTAGAAAAGAATTTATTCACTAAAATGTATTCTTTTTGTATAATTAAGTAATGAAAATTACATCCATTGAATTAAAAACAAAGGAAATAACTCGACACTGCGGGTATATATGCGGTGAGATAAATCTCTTCGGATGTTTGTATGACGTCATTTTGATTGGTTGATTTTGTTTGGCATATCAACCTCTATGAGTTATTTAATGCCGAAATCCAAATAATTTGAACAGCTTTATGGCTTCAAGTAAGTATAATTGAACGCAATTTTATGCCTTCAACTACAGATAAAATGAATTGCTGGTCATTTTGCTTTAAGAATGTATTGTCGGTCCTTTTTTATATAAATATCTATTGCTGGTATTTTTACTATAAAAATATTTTTCTTTCATAGTGTCAGCAATTAAGAGGTGTTTCCACGCTCCTCAAAACCTGTAATCTTACGATCAGAGGTCTTGCTACCGGATGTAGTTTATCTTCATACTTAGTACTTGTATGACGTCATACGAGCAAAATATGTACAAATAAATTTCAATTCAGTGCATTTAAAAAATTAAAAAATTAAAAATCTAACTGTTTGTCTGACTCTTAAGAAATGTTTTCCTTTCTTTCCGTTCCTATTCTTTAAAAAAAGACGCATCATTTCTAAAGTTAAAACTTTAAAAGCAAATTGTTGCTTTCGACTTATGACCACATAGAATAAGGTCAAGAATTGTTGATGAATGGAGTTTAAATAAAAATGACTAACAAAATCAACGATTCTCACAGGCATTAATGTTTGTATTTGTCTTACACTTGTTGACCGTTTCAATTGTTTTTCTCTTCGCTCTTTTTGTCTAGCAATTCTTATTTCTTGTCAATATTTAAGTATTAGTTACGATGTTTTGTTTATCTCTTAATCTATGAAATTATGAAAAGAATTATTAATGCCATCTCAAATTGTCCAGCCGTACTGGTAGCAAAGATATAAAAACTGTCTTCCCATTTATTCTCAATCTTTTTTTTTCTTTTATATACCGAGGTTCTTCAGTGTGTAGACTATCATGGTTCTCTACAACTTCCTAAAGGAAAGTTATTTTTGTCGTTGGTAATCACTGTTTGCTGAAACGTTACAAATTCAAATTAGAAAACTTGGTTTTACCAATCTAAAGCTCTGTATTTTTTGTTTGTTTGTTTTTTTTTTACTGTCATGTCTCTTCAGAACGTAGGCGGTCATGGCTCTCCATTGATTGCTTTTCTTCATCTTTGAATTGCCATTATTTCTTCAGAACTATAGCGGAGTGTTGGCCCATTGTCTTCTCCACGGTTTTGAATTCAGAAATTATAGAAAGTCCCGTCTACCCAATTATTTGACTTCTAATTGGAGAAAGAGATGGTTGTGCCTTTCCCAAGGGTATTATTGCGAAAGGAAGTAAGCGCAACAGACTAGGCTGGAATTGTAACTTGGATTCCCGATTTCACTTTCCGAGTCGTTAGCTGTAATACTTTCTGTATATCCATAAAAAGAAATATTGGTGGCAAAAATCATCAAATTGGAATAATCTCACAAACAAGAGCAGGCATTTATCATCGGTACAAAGTTTTTTGCATGCATTTTAATAATTCTCCGCGTATGTCTATCTATTCAATAGAGTTGCCGTAATCAGAATGACAGCAAAGGTTTAATTCGATAACTTGTAGGAATAGACATAATGGCGCGTCATTGCATTACGGCGTGTAAATTATATAACAAGTCAGAAGAAGACTGGAGTCCGATGGTGCGAAAACAAATTCGTTAATGGTAGCAGACAGTCGTAGAAGTAGTTTAGTAATAGATACAGTAGGGCATACTAACCTTGCACGCATAGTATCTGGTTCTAGTGGAAAGCATTTCCGATCGGCTTTCGTTACACGCCAGATCAAGAGTCAGTCAACCTGTCTTACTAAAAGAAAAGTATTTATCTAGTCAATACAGTTTTTCCTGATTTAGACAACATTGTTATTTTTCTGAGTTTAAGGTTTGCCTGTAACTAATACACGAAGCTGAAATGTCTATACTATATTTTATATAGAATGCATCGACTAGAAGTAATGGCTAATGAGCTAATCTAGCAAACCATTACGACTCTGATGAGTTCAATGGGTGTTTAATATTTGCTATTTTGTACTACTCCAAACTAAAGTTAGTAAATATCTAGAAGAGATATTAAATACGTTCCTTTTTAATAATGACGTGGGTCGACTTCGAGAGGGAAAGAGGCTCAGTTGAAAAACACACTCTCCCAAAAGACTTGTTATACCTATACACTGACGTGTCAAAAATCAGTGGAAAGATGCTTAGTATAATGTAGAGGTCCCACAAGCCCGGAAACTCGACGTATAATCGATCTCACGGGTTCATGCCGTCTCGAAAGCTGTCCAAAGCTCTCTGATAATTGTAGGTGCAGGATCTTGCGGACGAATACAATTCTCCAGCACGTCACTTCGGACGGATGTGATGGTCACCCCATTCTTCAGGTGTATCCAAGCTGTTTTTCAAACAATTCTGGGTTACTTGTGACCGAGGGCATGGTATATATTATCCTAGTAGAATAATCCATCTTTGTTGGGCTATATGGTAATGGTAATATCAACCGTTTCCTTTATAAGGACACGCGCACGACAAGGAGGAAATAAGAGCCTAATCTATTTAATCTCTTCCTGGACTATAAAAATAAACAATTTAAAAATCTAAAAACCCCAATGATTATTTACATATATGTATAAAACTATATACAAGAAACTAAACAAAAATTTTGTTAGTAGTAAAAAAAACCCACAGCCCTAACTGTGGCAGAAACATCAGTTAACTGGACGAAATCTATGCGAGACTTTAGAAAACTAAAATATTCATACAAGCCACGCACTCACTACAAACACACTCATTCAAACACAACAAATACGAAAGACACATTTGAAACGAAAGGCACCCCGCATCCACCAGAGAACTAATATCACTATCCACCTAACGATGGGAGGGATGGGTAATTAAATAAAAGAAAAAAATAGGGCCAGAAATAAAAGGGGCCAATGCGCATATATACCCTAGATAAGTTAACATTAAAAAGAAGAAAAAAAAACTAAAACAAAAACCGACCTAAACTAACCTATACACGGGAAGTGTTGCCAGTGTTAAAACCAGCAATCCCCAAATTCTTAAAGCCTAACTGGCATCAAAATGCCACTCCAAGTCAGCACCTTTCACTCGGCAGAGACGCGCAAGACTCCCCCATCTTTCGCCAAATTCCAATGGATGGAGTCGTTTCCTTTCCATCCTGATCTTGACTTTAAGCTGATGCTTAAAGAACAAGATCAGTTGGGAAGAGGTAAACTTCTCGCGACCATGAAATTCCTCCTGTCGCGTCGTCCATATCAAGACTCGCATAACCCCAAGTAAGCAAAGGAACACCATAGTGCTCAGCCTTAGTCAACGGCGGTACTATATTGCTACAGACGGAACTGGCCTCGAGGACAAAAAACTCCGCGCAGCATGCGAACCATGATGTCTTCAATAAACTTGCAAACGGAGCTACGACACTACACTGAAAAAAGCGTGACCCAGGGTCTCCACCTCCCCACTGCAGCGAACGCAGTTTGGTGACTTTTCCAAACCCGCCGCACAGTCATTTGGCAACCCAGAGGGCCTCTCGAATCATCAGCCATGTGAGTGATGCCTCAGTGTTAGTGAGACATTTTAGCCCAGGCGCCCAAGGCCATATGCAGCGAGCCTCTCACTTCGTCAGACCGAGCTCGCTTATCAAGGCATCCTGAACGTTCCCCACACTTAACACCTGATATAATGCCTTACGGGACAACGGTTGAACGTCGGAGAGGCCATCCTTCGCCCATCAGTCGCTTGAGGGCAAGCCGACATTCACGATAGAAAGAGCCCTCGCCTCGAGGCGTACGGCTGAAACCGGCGGCCGAAAGAACAGCCTCCAGAAATCGATGGTCAACCCTATCGAAAGCCTTGGACTGATCTAAATTGATCAGCGCAGCATCACTTTCGACTTGCTCGATGATTAAGCGTACCAAGTGAAGGTTGTCCTGAATAGTTCTGCCCTTCACAGCACGTCAGCTCGGGACCAATCAAACTAGAGAGGACAGCCTGCAAACGGCCGGCTAAGATCTTGGCTAAAATCTTCAACTCTGTATTTAACATCGTCAAAGGCCGATAATTATCTACCCCATCCCCACCTTCTTTGCTCTTGCGAAGCAACTTGATCACACCCCCTGGTGAAGCGTTAAGGTATAGACCCCTGCTTTAACAAGTTGTTGGGACAAAGACGGGCGACTGCCTCAAGTACATTTCGTACGGAAGACCATCTAATCCCGGAGTCTTGTCCAAGCCCCTAGTCGAAGTCCATAATACCTCCCGGGGTGCTCATTTCGATACTTATCGACGAGATCAAACCTGTCGATAAAGTCTCGAAACGGCTTCACATCCGGATTGTTAGTACCCGCTTTTTGCACATCTTTTCCAGAGTTGAAGATGTGCTTTTGCCTTTTCCTGTTAGCTATAGAGTCCTGCGTGGGGCTTCAAAGTCTTTTGATTTGGGCATTTCTGGAGTTTTAATGGGAGAAGGACTGGGGGTATGACGAGGGGTATAAGTTTGTCTACTGAGAGGGATTGAGGGATGTGGAAAAGATGTGGATGGAGTAGAAGGTAAGGACTTTTCTCTACAAAGAGGGTTGAGGGATGGGAAGAATGAGATGAGTCGGAGGGTGTGGAGGGAGTAGACTTCTTTGTGGAGACGGTCTTGGGCTGACTGCAGGTAGAGGACTGGGGAGTTGAATGTGGGCCAGTGGATGTAGAGGGGGTGCTTTCTTTATCTGGGAGGATTTTGTTTTTCGTTGCTGGTCTAATTTAGCTTTTAATTTTTGGATTTTATCCGTCTTCTCATATCCGAGATCATATTTTTTTGAAGATCCCTTCAGGGTCGGTATTGAGACCGGGGCGTCACCCTTACTTTTGACAAAGGGAGTGGGCCTGATAGTGTTTTTGTTTTTGTTTTTTTGTTTTTTGTCCCGGGGGTGGGAGTTTGGTCACCTGGGGCCAGACTTTCAGAGGACTTCTTCTCTGGGCAGGAAGAGGAGAGTTGACCAGTCTCTCCACACTTCCAACAAACTAGTTTACGGCCGGTCACTATGACCGGCAGCTTCAGGCCCCCAACATCCAGAGAGTTGGGGATGGAGATGAAGGCTTTACGGTCCAGCATGATGTCAGAACTCCACCCCAAGTCAAGCTATCGCAGGAAGCACCCAGTATTTCTCTGTACTGGGATAAGAAATCCGGTAGGTGTTTCCCGATAACCTGAGGAGGGACCTCATATATTGCTAGTGTGTCCTCTTCCTGCCTTCATACTCTGTTCAGAGTATCAGATCCTTTGTGATTAGATCACGGCTTGTTACTTTTACGCAATCTTCTTGTGTAGTTAGCAATACGTCCCACATGAAGAAGCCTTTGCCCTTAACGATTTGCAGTGGCTTAAACCCCAGAGACTCTAGTGATTTTACCACTGTCTTTCGTCAAATGACAAATTTTGCACGTACGCTTGTCGACGACAAAGACCGATACTATTCTTTTATTGAACTTTAGTTCACCTGGATCCTCCAAGAGCCCACCTTCTACCACAAGGTGTGCTTAACTCTTGGCACGTTCCAAGAAAGCTGCAATATCGGTGATACATTTTGGCGTGGACTTCCAACAACAGGGCGAATCCCCGGCCTCAGCTCTATTACTAGTCTTGTCCTTTTGTCCATTCTTGGCCTCCATATTTTTGTCAGATCTTTGGCGATTATTGGCCACCGGACTTCTTTGGTTTCTGTGTTAGCCATTATTGGCCTCCATACTTTGAGTTTTTGTCTTTTCTTGGCTATTATTGGCATCCAAACTTTTTATTTTGCAATCAACGTCCTCCTCACTAGAGGAATAAGTTTCTATGGCTGGGTATTCTAAGTTGTCTTTATCTGGAGGGTCTTTCTTAGGATTGGAAAGGTGTTTTCTTACTGACTTCCTAAAGTCAGCCATTTTATATATATATATATATATATATATATAAGGAAGGTATTCTTTTTTTCCTTTTCCATTTTTTAAAAGGGGAAGAGTTGTGAAAAAAGAAGAAATAGTTAATAAGTTTCGCCTACAGGCGAAAGAAAAAAAACACAAAGCTGACCCGAAAGCGAGACGGAAAGTCAAAAAATTTGTACAAGAAATATATGCCAAATGAACAAGGTTCGCCGAAAGGAAAAAAATAAAATAAAAAAACAGCAAAAAGAAAAAGCACAAAATAGACGGACGTAAAAAAAGAGACATGAACAAAGTTCGCCTAAAGGCGAGACAAGTTTAAACGTACAAAAATAAAATAGACAATAGATGAGCACAAAAAACATGGTTCGCCTAAAGACGAAACAATAAATTTAAACAGTAAAAAAAGGAAAACACAAAAAAGGACGTGCAAACAGATTAAACAAAAAACAAAATTAAAAAACGGAAAAATAAAATTAAAAAGGGAACTTAAAAGTAAAATAAAATCAAAAAGAAAATATGATATTAAAAAAAATCAGAGCAAAATAAAGGAAAAAAGTGGGGAGGGTAAAAAATATGAAGAAAAAATCAAAAACTTTTGCAAAAACTGTCGTAAAAACGCAAGAAAAGACGGTAAAAAATAAATGAAATTTAACCAAAATGTAAATTACAGGTCCAAAAGAAACGTAGTGTCAGAAAAAAGTTTCGTGGTAAATCACCAGTCAAGAAAAAGTCAGCCAGTCGAAGTTTCGATATTTTTTGTATTTAGAATACAATTACGCCCCGTGGCCAGAAGGGAGGGGTTGAGGCTGGTCCACACTAACTATCTTGTACCTAGCTAATCTGATTCACGACCCATTCACTCATACAATTTGCCCATTCACCACAAAAACTCGTCCGTCACCAATCAATCCTCCATACACCATAATACCACATCCTCTTCAGGAAGTCCTACAAAACACACCCCCATGCCATAAAAATTTAATGATAATAAGTTATTATATATAAAATTCTATGATGAAAAATGAGAGGGGAGGGAATGAACCCCAAAACAAACTAAATACGAACACAAGTAAAATAAACATAAATGATGTTAGTAGGGCCCGTCCAACCCTCAAAACAGAGGCCGCTGTATTCTGCCCATGGGACAAAATCAAGAAGCTCCCTCTCGCTACGGGAGTGGGAAAAGAGAAATTATAGGATATGGGAAATATAAAAGCTGACCCAGTCGAGATGAAAAAGGGGGCCAAAAACAAACTGGGGAGGTTGGGAATTTCGACTTGGATCATAACCAAAGAGATAGCCTGGAACAGGCCAGGAACAACACTTACATTAACTAGGTACACAAAGGCTTGTATAACGTAACTAAGGGCAGGGCTCCGCAGGAAACCACCTTGATGTGACGTAGGCTTGACCTAAAAGAGAAAATCATGGCTAGCCCCGTTCAAACGAACCAAGCTCGCCTCTTTCACCCAACTTTCGCTGAAGACTGTCGAATGCAAGCGTTTTCTATCAGTTCTAATCTTCATCTTGAGCTGATGCTCAAAGAATCGGATCAGATCCTGATGAGAAAGACGGTTGCCTCACAAGACTTCCTCCGTTCGCGTCGTCCAAATCACCATTCGGGCCGTGGCCAGAAGCGTCAGAAACACGATTCGTTTCACCCCGGAATACGGGGGCGACACATTGTCACGCGCGAATGCGCGATCTTTTCGGGAGCGAGACAAGCCGTCAACTCGACGACATGGTCCCATAAGGAGCGGACCCAGAGACAATGGTAGAAGGCGTGCTAAGCCGTTTCTTCCAGACCAAGGCCACACCGTTCACAGTCTAGAAAATCCGCCAAGCCCCATATAAAGACCTTGTCATTGAGAGGCAGCCGATTCCGAACCAATCGCCAAGTAAGCGAAAACTCAGGGTTACTTAGATAATCCGCCGCTGGCGCTCAAGACCAGAAAGAGCGAAACTCCTCCTCCGACAAGTCGAGCTGCTCACGTAGGGAATCCTTCGCGACCCCTTCCACTAAATGACGATAGAAGACCTTCCTAGGCTGAGAAAGGTCACTGGACCGAGGAAGAGCCAACAAGCCCGACCGACACTTACGAAGGAAATCCGATTGATCCCGGGGTTTACGATGGTGCTCAACCCGCGAGATGAGAAGAATGATAGTAAGGAAAGGGAACTCATCCCTAACAATCCCCGCCATAATCGAATCTCCTGTCAATGCGCGGCGTAGGAAAGCCAACCTTGAGGCGAGTTTGTGGCTCGCCAAGGGAAAGCTAAAGTGGCACACACCTCCGCCCTGCCCTTCACGGATAACCTCCGTCGACGCCAAGTCTGACTAGTCGCGTCTACCTTTGCTCGTACTTCAGACCAATTTTTCTCCAGCTGGAGGCCGGGTTCAAACCACACTCCAAGAATGCGGACAGGACCGTCCGTCCAACCGAAGGGCCCCGGAAGATCGACCCCCTTCCACGCACCTAAACGCAAGCCGGACGACTTGTCGCGGTTAATCTTGGCCCCTGTCACCTTTTCGTACCGATCAAGCGCCTTGCGGGACAACAGGAAAGTACATACGTCATCGGCGTACGCGGAAACCCTGGCTCAAACCCCTCCAGGAACAGCGATTCCGCGTAGGGCCGGACTGCACGCCCTGTCCCTCAGCCGTCGAAGGAGAGGCTCCATCGCCAAAGCATAAAGTAGGGGCGACAGTGGACAACCCTGACGAACCCACCTAGACAGCGCTAATGCGCCCGACAGCATCCCGTTCACTTGTACCACAGCACTGTGGGAGCGATACAGGAGGCTAATCCAGTGGCAGAAGTAGCTATCTTAATAGACATATTCTAGGCCTGAAAAAAAAATAAAAAGTGAAAAAGAAAAGACCTATTCACATACAGGACGGAAATCTGCAGAGGTGAGGGCCCCGGCGGATTGTCCGAGGCTTCCAGTTCCTAACTATGCACCGTTACGTTTGTTCTACGCGTTCCCATATATTCTGTCTGAAGCCGAAGTGTTTTGGAAATTAACATACTTCCGGCTAAGTCTTTGGCCTCTTGTCCAGACTTCATGAACAAGTCCCATAAAGCCCTTGAACGCCTTGCTAAAATACAGGGAGTAATGTTCAAGGCCTTCAAACTTTCCTCCATGGTTTCCCTTCTAACACCGACTTTTTATGTCGGACGTTAGCAGCGAAATTGTTCTTATATTTACATCTTCAAAGGATTCCTGGGTAGTAAGAAGCTCGTTGCCTTTTGTGTAATCCTCGTATTTCTTTCTCAAATTTTCATAATGCACATGGTCTTTTCTGGGCCTGGTTTCCGACCAGGCCAAATTTTTGGGTGCTACATCTTCACCCATCACCGCCGGTGTCTGCAAATCCGCCATAATAGCGCTGGGCGCTATTACGACGGAAGAACTGTTTCTTTTTCCCTTACAGTATATTTTTTAAAATATATTTCACCAAATAACAAAACTTAAATAATAACAACAAAAATAAACCGAAACAAGAACGTGGAAAACCAAAGACAATAAACAAAGCAAATATGAAGAAAGAATAGAGAAAAAAACGGTGGGGGGTAAAAAAAAAAAAAAGAAATACAAAAATGAAAATAAACAACAAAAGAAAATTCACACATATGTACAAAACTAAAAAAGGACAAACTGAAAAATTCAAAAAGGTTTCAACAAATTCAAATCAAAAACTTATGTTTAAGTGTTGTAGAGAAACAATCAAGCTGGACCGACACACTTCAAAGAAAGCCAGTCAACACGCTGTGGTAAAAAGGCAGTCGAAGGCTCACTGTATTAAGTGTATTCCCCCCCACACACACACACACACACACCAGTAGGACGAGATGTGACACAAGGTATATTTTTAGGTGGGGACCCGAGCGCGTACGTCCAGGACAGGAACAAAAATTCCCCTCAGCCCTCGCAACCGACGGTTGCGCTGGCCTCGGTGCGAGCACCGATCCCTCCCTCTGGTGCAATGGGAGGGCGCGGCTTCGGACAACTGTTCCACAGGGCTGGGCACCTCTTCAGTATAATTTTCTCATTTGCCCCTCTGTCCTTTGACAGAGAAGGCCCTGAGCGCACTCTGTCCAAGGACACACAACAACTGAGAGATGATGTGTACCTACTCAAAAAGAGTAATAAGGTTATTAAAAAAATATTAAAATTGAATTTGTTAGCTTAGGATTTAAAACTAAAATAAAAGCTTCAAGAAAGACTTCTCTTTTTTTTTTTTTTTTTTTATACAGTGTAACCCGGATATAAGAGAGTTGTCGGGACCGGAGAAGAAGTCTCTTATATCCGGGTTTCTCTTATATCCGGGTTTGGTCTATTTTGTTTACATTAAACACAGGCTCTAATTTGGGACCAGAGAAAATCTCTCTTATATCCGGGTTTCTCTTATATCTGGGTCTCTTATATCCGGGTTACATATTTTAAAGTTAAACCTCAGGTTTGGCTATTTTTTTTTTTTTTTTTTTTTTTTTTTCAGCTACCTACGTTTCGGACATGGAATTAATAAAGGTTATAGAGTTCGAAAGGTCCCTATTACTTAGTTATGTGCATTTCTTTTTGTAAAAAAAAAAAAACAAAAACAAAAAATAAATTGGCAAATTGAGCCTTCCTTTGCAGCTTAAAGTTGTTTTCTTTTTCTTATTTTACGGAGAACGCAGGTTCAATCCGTGTATCCATTGAAGATAAGGTTTATTGTAAAATTAAAAAATGACTGGGAAGAACACAAAGAACGTATCCGAAGTCCCTTGTCAAATGTACACACACACACACACACACACAATTCCGTATTTGGTGCTAACAATTGCTATTTGAAGCATGCCTTTAAAATATTTTTGCTTTCTACTCCTTTATTTCTTACTAGTTTGTGTGTTTTTGTGTAACTTACAGTGATTTCTTCTATATAAGGAAGACGCAGGTTCGAAACCTGACGAATGGTACAAATTCTTTAGACAATCTCAAAACCCCAGCTCAATAAACAGCATTTTGATTTACACTAATCTACTCAAATATTGTATCCACTGAACGTACAGTAATATAACACAAAAGTTATTACGGATTAATTTACGTTGGTCTTTCAATAAACCTCAATAATGTGTGTGTGTGTGTGTGTGTGTGTTAAAGACGATTGACAAGGTACTGCGATTAAAATTTTTCTTGTGCTCATACAATTGCTATTCTTTTTTAGCTATTATCAAAGGCGATTTTTTTTTATTTTTAAATAAAAAATTTTTTTTTGGTAGTCGTCTCTTTAATGAGACGTATAAAAGAGGCGTTGTTGCCTAAATACACACACACACACATATATATATATATATATATATATATATATATATATATATAGTGTGTGTGTGGAAATGGATTGATAGAGAAAGATAGTACAAGTTTTGAATAATTTATAAGTGGACGAATAAGTTAATACAGAATAAAATTCAAAGTGATTTTTCGCTTATGAACTAATAATTTTCTTGCAGGTCTGTAAACAGAAAACAATAAATTTGTAGAAAGTCTCACAGAGTTATTTCCCTTGCATCATTTACTACTCCCTTACCACGACCGTTTATTATTTCCTCAAAGCGTACTTAAATACTTTTGTTTTTTTCTGTTTTGTTTTAACGCTTTGCAATATTAACAAATTCGCCACTTATTTAATGTATCCACAGACATCTGCTTAAATTATGAATTGTTTTCTTGTATTTTAATTTTGCTGAGTTTCGTTTATTTTTTTAAGCCGCATAGGTGTTGTAAATGTAAAAAAGTAAACCTTTTTAAACTACAGTCTAAAATCCAGTTGATTGTAATTTTTGTCAGTATTTTTATTAGCATTTTAATAGAATAATAAAGTTACCAACTAGAATAAAGAATTTCATCAATTCAGAATAACAGTATTGCATGAAATCGATGTAAAAGTATTTCTTAAAATTAATATTCATATAAAAATGAAAAAGTACTTGCGATGTGTTAGTCTGTAAAAACGATTTCTGAAATTTAGTTGAAGCAAAATATATTTTTATAATATAAAAACTATTGTTTTAAATACGGGAGAAAATTACAGGAAATTAAGTTTCACGTCGATTTTTTTTTTTTTTTTTTTTTTTTTTTTTTACAGTTAAGCATTAACAAAATGTCTTACTCTTTTATTTCTTTTTTTCCCTCACCTTTTGTTTTTTGATGGTTACCCTCACCCACCAAAAACCAAAAGGTGAGGGTGTTGAAAACCATGTAATGTTGTTGGTCTTTCCGTCTCCATAAGGAAATATTAAAAAATATTCTGAAAGTCATTAGAAACATTATTTTAATTTACTATTGATAATTATATTTGTTATGAACATTGTCTTCATCTTCAGATGCTAATTACCAGATGAATAGAAAGTGGACAAAGTGTGAATGATCAACATGAAGCCCTGAACAGTAATAATGACTCCAAAGGGACAATGAGATTTCTAACACAGTTAACTTTTAAAAATATATTTGTTGATCAGATTAAGAAAAAAATCTAAAAATTTACAAATATTGGACTTGAACAATAATATATAAATTTGACAATTATATAAAATACTGTAATATCGATTTTTGTATAATAAATTATATAATTGTAACTACTTTTTTATTTCAATCTGACTATTTCTTATTACTATAAGCATTATTTTAGTGGGTACATGTTTGAGTAGATATCCTTGTTTAATTACAGTTAAATTAATGTCTACCAGCTTAAATCATCACAAGTCTTAAAAATATATTTTTTAAATTTAGCACTTCCGCAACAATTCTCTTTTTTTCTGGGAAAACCACCAAAATGTCCTAAAAGGAGATTTCCTTTTTCCTTTTAAAAGTTGGAGATAATTTTATTGTGGTTAATTTGAAATTTTCTAATAAAAAATATCTGAAAATATATCTCTGAACAAATCAACAAAAATATAAAATTTAATTCAGTTTTAAATCTTGAAGTCCAGACTTGAAGACTATTTTTATATTTACAATGAGATTCAGTATTTCTATAAGAATGCATTTAAAAACACGTTTAGTCCAAATTAATCCTCATATCATGAAGCAGTGTGAACAATATTTTTATACAGAAAACATTCAAATCCCCACATGTCATATTTATAATTTATTTTACTCTTATCCTACATTTGTAACATTTTTACTTAAATAATTGTACTACTAATTTTTTTTTTTTTTTTAAGTTTATGCAAACATGAAGATGTAAGCTAAGCATAAAAGCGTTATATAAAGAATTATTTTTGACTGATCTCTGTCAGAAAATCTACAAATAACACGAAAGTTTTATTTTGAGTCATTCCAAAACAAAATTAAAACTATTTAATAACCGAAAAGTTTTCCAAAGCTAATTGAAGGAATTAAAAAAAAAGAAAATAGAAACCGGAAACTGATCCATACTAAAAGAGAAGTAAAGAGATGGGGAAAAGCCAAGGAAACAGTTATTTGTTATAGAGAACCTAAGGGAACAAGGGAGATAACTGATTTTGTCTTTAAATCACTCGGGTGCTGGAATGTGGCATGATTAGACAAAGTGCCAATCAAAATACATTCACGAATTTAAAACAAATTTTCTGTTATTTATCTTGCAAATAAAAGGAAGAAGTTGAGCTTTTTATATACTGGAAGTGTCTGAATAATGTCATTATTTATTTAATGACTCAAAGTTATAGACAATGCATTAAGCTATTTTTCTCTTAATTGCAAAATACTCCATTAGAAAAATACTGTGCTTATCAATATAACTAATTTGCCAAATGTAGAGAAGCTGTATACTTTATTCTTTAGGATTTTTCCTTATCTTTAATGGATGTATTATAACTGTAAGGACTTAGATTTCCTAATTTTCAACCAAGGAGATGACTGCTTTCTCATGAAGTTAATATATTTGAATAATTAGATAAAATGATATCAGCAGATCTATATAACACAATGCTCTCTTTTACATTGTAAAATCTCAAGTCAACTTTAGTAAATAAAACAAAGCGAAACAGTACCAATGATATAAAAGTATTAAATATATTTGATAATTAAAATATATTATTCTGGTCTCCTTGTAATTGTCATACATACTTAGATACTTTCAAGTTGCAGTTATACATACTTAGAAAACTAATGATAGCAATGCAGTGATTAGCATGCTAACCACAATAACAATCTCAATTAGTACTCCATAATATATAATCTTATACCAGACTTAGCATTATTCATGTCATCTTATATATTTTAATTTCAGGATGTAGCCAATGATGGCTCTCCATAATAATTTAAAATGAATACTATATTTAAATATTATAAGATTTATACTATATATTTTATAATATATTTACATAATATGTAACCGATATAATAATTATATATTTGAAATAATATATTACTAACTCTACATACCACTGGGATACAATTATGTTTTGTGTTAATTTAATATCATTTGAATAAATTGGTGTAAGATTTTCAGGATGTTGTAGAATTGATGTCTCTACCAAGTCAAAAAGAATGGCATGTAATCATTATGATGGTGAAAACCATTCAGTGATCAAATGCGTAAAAATGTTTTTGTTTTCAGTAATGATTTAGCATAATCTCAATAAACCTGTTGCAGACTTGAGATCAAACCACCTCTGAATCAAATTATTCAATAGTTTAAGTGTAAGGAGCTCATACAACCAAACAAAAAATTACTTTCAAGAGAATTCATTATTTTTTTATTGCCAAACACATTTAAATTTTGTTTGAATGATTGAACCTCCTTTTGAACTTGTTCTTAGGCTAATCCATTTTTCATATTTCATCAAGTGCATAATTTGGGTACATACACAACTATACTGCCACCTATGTAGATAGCACTACTGAAATGATAATGGTGAGGTTAGCCATTTCCTTATAATAACACATTCAATCGTTCATTAATCAAAGTGTTTAATGTTAGTTGAAATTTATAAAATAATATCTCTTAAGGTTATTTTCCTGAAAAAAAAAGCACACACTTGAAGTTCACTGTTATCCCTCTTTCTAGTATTGATGGAAGTTTCCTTCCAAACCTCTTAAGGTAGTGTGTGAAGAATCATCTTGATTATTATTTTCTCCATCTAGTTATATGTGCTATCCATTTTAGCTGTTGCTGCTGCTGGAAGCCTTCAAGAAATGTTGTTGAAGTGACACAATTAGTATATTTATGACTATTTATGACCTGGTAAAGCAGTGGTCAGGGTTCAAAGGGTTAAGGAAACTTCTAGAAATTCTAAGTCATGTAACAGTTCAAATTGAAAGCATACAGAGAAGGTGGTGCAATAATTGGTATTAAACTTTGAAATTTGGAGATATTGATTAGTGGTAAAAATTACTGACACTAAAGCCCCAAATTATTCAAATTAAAATATTCTTTGTCATATTTTTATATACACACTGCATCTTTATACTTATGAAAATTCCAGTAAATGTTTACAAATAAGATAAAACACTAACAATGAAAATACATACAATTCTTTTTCTTGGGTCAATCTGTGTGACATTTATTAATTCTAGTAAAAACATAATCATTTTCTATTTTAAATTCTTTTAAAATCTGTTTTAAATTCTTTTTCAACCAATAATGTCTAACTTCATTTTCTTTACTTTTTCATGATATCTCTCTTGGACATTAAAGGTAAGAAAACTTACAATTATTCTCATTTCTAATAAATGCTACCCACAGTTTCATAGAATTTGACCATGAAAACAATATACTGATACTAACATACACTTTCCACTAACTACTTTGAATGAGTACTCTTGAGCATTTATACAGTAGTTTCAAAAAGGTTACTACTCACAACACTATACTACATTTTGTCTAAATTCTATTGATTTTGGGTTAGCATCTTATGATTCTTTCAAATGAGCATGTCATTGTTTTTAATTCTGCCTACTATGTTGACATTCTTTAAAAATTCCTTAAATTGCCATGAAAAATTCTGCTATAGTATTTTCAGCTTCATCCCATAAGGTTATTGATTTCTGTCAAGGTTGACAGTGTAACTAACTTTATCCGTCCAAATAGTGAGTGAATATACTAATAGTAAATTGGCTTACCCCTTACTTACTTTTTTTTTTTGTGTGTGTCAACAGTTCTGGTATGTTAACAACAAACATTTTTGTCATGATAAATAGTAATGGAAAACGCGTGTGGGTGGAATTCAAATAGTCCATAACGAAATTCAAACTTAATTTACTGATTCTATTTTCCATGTCAAGAACTGTTACCACCCACACCCGTCTTCTTCTTGTATGCACTCTCAGACAATAACCATTGTTCCATTCAAATCATTAGAAAGATATATATGTGTGTGTGTATATGTACTTGAAAAATTCCTATATAGATAATTCTGGTTGTCTTGGGATTTAAGATTGATAAGACAGCAATAATCCTGTTAATCCTATTATATACTTTTCTATTCAGACAAGTATGATCATCTTGGTTTTTATGCACACAGTGTTTCATTCATTGTACCCTATGACCTTTTTCAAGTATCTGTTGTACTTGGTAACCTTTGCAGAATTTTGAACTAAACTCATTATTCAATCCATGATAGGAGATTGTTCTCATTCCACTTTCCATGCTTAAGGGAGATAACTCATATTAGTCAATACTCACCAAACTCTTTCACCTTTGAGTCATTTGTACATTCTTGGCATAATGGATTAAAGTGTTGGTTAAAATATATCTGGTTCTTTGGCAATTGTGAGTTCAATCCCTGGATCAGGTACTATAGAAAATACATACATTTTAGTTCAGTGGATGAAATGAAAAACAACACAAATGGTATGAAATTCCTGCTAAACATGAAATACAGAATGACAACAAACTTTATTCAATGGTGGATTAAATAAAGGGTTCAGTTGTCTGTCAATTTTCTTGGTAACCTTTGCAAATTTTTAACTGAAGAAGGCGAGAAGTTAGAACAGCCAAAATATTAGTATCAGAACCAACCTAAGCATTCTAGTCATGTATCATTATTCAGTCATCAAAATACCATTTATAGCCTTTTATCTAAACTGGGCATTTCATCATAAAACAATGATTCTTGTTTTTAGTTGATTCATGGAGTTTTTTCATGTGAAGTTGTTGGCACTACTGACAAAGCAAGGAGTGAAGAAAATGATAATTTGAAGATTATGGTTCTGAAGAATATGCTACATGCAGAAGAACTTCCCATCCTAAATTCATGATCTTTTGTTGCATCACATTTGCAAACTGACAGCAGATGTTGACATGCAGCAAAATTACTAGTCAACTTCTTGAACCAAAAAAAAGAAGCATACTTTTTTTCTCTTTCAGTGTATCATTCAAACAAGCCAGTTGCTTATTAGCACAGTAACATTTTGCCTAAATTCCAGTAATTGGCTACAAAGAATTGCTTTTGAATTCTCCTAAACCAAAATATAACTTTTCATCTAATAGATTCCAATTTGATTGAATATCTTGAATCTAGCAACAATTTTCTTTGGTTTGGGTTCTCAATAAATCCAACTTTAATTGCAAAAAATAAAAAATATTTTTTCCTGCATTGAGCAAGAGAAAGATAAGCAATTAAATACTGACTAATATTTTTTCTATAAATGTATGTGGAACCAATTTATGGAGCTTCTGAATTTCTCCAAAGGTTTATCAATGTCATACTATGGTTAACAGATTATACAAGCAATAAAGAACTGGGCAGATTTCCAAGATACTCCTAAAATTTTCATTAACATTGTATAAAAGGTATTGGTGGGAGCTTTTGGATAAAATTAATAAATGCAGTCCATTTTATGTTATACTTTTGAAGTATTTTTTTTTTGTTGCTATTATCCCCAGTCACAAATATTGTTTTTTCACACACTATATATATATATATATATATATATATATATATATATATATATATATATATATAGTAACTTAATATTCTGTCTGAATTTCTGAAATGGACACATTAGTCTGACTGCAAATAATGTAAAACACAAAATTCTGGTCTTTGATAATTCCATAAATGTTTCTGAAATCTCATAAAAGTTATGACAGTTACCAGAATCAAAGTTAATATTTATGAATTAATGGAACACTGAGCAAATTTCACTATATGCCAAAAGAGCATTTTTAAAGAAATTGTATCATGCCTCCAAATTTTAATGCTTTAAAGTGTCAATTCCTCAATTTTTAGCAGCATTCTCATGTTTAGTCACTGGAAATAAATTCCAATGCAAGATTTTGTTTGTGTAGACACATTAAATTCTAATTTCTCTTTTCAGTGAATGTGGGTGAGAGAAAATTAAGTAGAATATAGATGTATTCCTAAAGATGTTTTGGGGAATATAGTATTTTAGGACAAGTCAGTAACAGTTTGAATGTAGTTTCAAAGGTATATATAGTGACTCTCCATTTTACTTACCTTACAGAATTATTTAATGTGCTGGTCTCACACACTAAATGCTGCGATTATGACCGTTATTGAATGCACCATAAATATGACCTTGTAACATATCTTTAACCATCTATGAATAAATGCCATTACTAAAGAAATTTTATTTCCATTCATACTGCTATCCTATAACAGTCTTTATCAGAACAGAAAATGACTTCCAATAAGGAACAGGGCCTGTATGATTTATCTTATTTAAAATTTTGAACCAACATTGTCTGTTTATTTTAACACTAAAAGTAACTTTGAAAAATATTCTCTGATTGGTTGTTCCAATCAAGATTGATAAAAAATGTAACACCTTTTTGCTGCTACTGCCTGAACAAGTAAAATAGTTCTAGGAGATAGGTTAGCTGTATGCTGTCAATATTTCCATATTGTGATACCAAATGTTCCAAGATATTTAGCAATGGTCTAGAGCATAGTGAGAAATAAGAAAGCATCACAGAATCAATCCAAGAATGCAGGGATGGATACAGCCCAAAAGAAGGCAGCTGGACACTATCAGTCCAAGAACACAAGAATGAATCCAGACCAAATAAGAAAGCAGTTCTAAAGAATTCTACATTTGATGCTTTCTAGATTTTGCATGGATATTTTGTGTTCTTGTTACCAAACTCTCTGTTGAAATGCAATCTGCTGTAAAATTATGCAAATTTAAGCATTTTGTATAACTAGCAATTACTCTATGTAAAAAAAAAAAAAAATAAATAAAAATGTATTGATATTGTAGTGTAAATTTCCTTTATTACAATATACAGACAAGCTGCTTTGATCTACAATTAATGACAATATCATATACACATTAGTGAGAAATCACTATCATCAAGTACTGAATATTTTATTTGGTTTGATAGTTATTACGAATGCAATTTTAATGACTAAATCAAATAAATAAAATTCTGCAAGTGACTTTCTACACCATTTCAATGTTCCTTTTCTTCCTGATTAATGAACTTTATCATTTAACCCCAATCAAGTCAATAGAGCTATTGAGGATGAAAAACTGAGAAAATTATTATTGAGAAAGGACATAAAAAAATAAAATTCATGGTGACAAAAGATGTTTCATTTAAATTTTTGAAGATGCTAATTGACAGGAAAGAAGCTAGAGGTTAATTCTGTAGATGAGAAGTGTGAGAGAAAATTAAAATAGAACTTAGTTGCATCTAGTAATTCCAACAGTAAAATAAGATCTAGCTGCCAGTGTACCAAAGAGGAAGGATCCTCAAGAAAATATAGAAAAGGCAGAGGGAAGCTATTTGTAAAATCAAATAAACCTCATAGTTTAAATGTATGAAATATTGAGTTTTACCTTAAGTTTTCTCTTGCCATATTCTCTTGAACATCTTTAAAACTTTTTTCTTAAGTCAGTGAAAAAAATCATTTCAGTTTCTGCATAATTTGCATAACAATTTAAACATCAGAACAGGGTTGCATATTTCTACAGTTAAAATCTTTCTCCAGTAATTTCTTCTTTTATGTCCTGTGCTTCTTCAGGATGCAGTCAATCATGTCTCTTTACAATATCCTATCCTTTTTAGCTCTAAGCAAGCTTTATCCACTTATCCCCACTAGTCTCTGTTCTACTATCCAATTACACAAGTTTGTGAAGTAAGATACACTTGCCTTCAATGTCCTATGAGTGTCAAATTCTCTAAGCCCCCTTTCTTCATTTCTGTGTCTCAAAAATTTCAACTAAGTACAAATGTCCTTTTTGTTCCCATTTCCCATCAAATTCACATTTTCTCCCATAGTATTCTGAGCATCCATCTAAAATACCACATCTGTTGCTTCAATTCTTATCTTCATCTATAAAGAAATTTTCCAGCATTTACTGCCAAATAGAAACATTAGTATTATGTAGCAGTTAAGCACTCTTTTCTTTGTTTCTATTAAAATTTTCCAATTTCTTTATACTTTGTTTAGTCTTTGGAAGGTATCTTCACTAATCTGTGTGACCTTCCATCACCCATTATAACATTTCCCATATAGTTCAATTTCTATATTTGCTTGATTCTGATGTTTCCTATTTGTAGCCTACATTATGGTCTCTCTCTCTCTCTAGACCATACATTCTGTAGTCTTACAATAGCAGACACTAAGTCTTATATATGTAAACATTTTTTTCTGTTACTTGATAGTACATATAGTCAGCTGCAATTCTAAGACATGAAAGTGGGGTGTTTTTCCTCAAAGAATTACAATAAATTAAATGCAAAAGTTTTCATTTCCTTGCACATCAGTACATAATTACTTTTGTGTTAATGAAGCTTTCAGTATAAATCTAATTAATTGTGCCATCCTGTGCTAACAAGGTGAGAAATTTTTCCTTCAGCATCAATTGTTAGCCAGACTAAGTTGGAAGTAACTGCATCAACTTTCAGCCATCAACCATTTTCCTGATTGAAACTTTACAAAAATATAGCATTAAAAGATAAAATTGTGCCTGATGAAAATATACTGAGCATAAGTGGGAATAATTAAATTGATTAGTAGTAAACTGTTTCATATCAACAATGACTATATTGTACGGTGTTCATATAAATATTTTTTTTTAAAAATCAACCTTTTAGTTGTTAATAGAAATCTAACTTTTTACAATCAATTTAGTTAGTAATTTTCTTCTTGTTAATAGATTTGGTATTCTAAACACACTACCAGGATTCATTATTGGTAGCCACAAACTTAACAACATATGATACAGATGACATAGTGTTGATAGCAGACACAGAAAGGGAACTACAAGAACTCCTACAGAAGGTAGTGAAGGAAAATAAGAAGAAAGGACTAAATATCAATTATAAGACAGAATGCATGGTTTTTATAAACGGAATAGCCCAACATGCAAATTAGAAATTGAAGATACCAAAATCAAACAAGTACATCAATTTAAATATCCGGAAAGTGTTTTAACAAAGGACAAAAAGTGCAACACTGAAATCGAAAGGTGCATTGGGATAGCAACAGTGCCTTCCAAAATCTAAGCAAAGTATTAAGAAATAGAAAAATCTTGTTAGCTACAAAGAAAAGTGTACTGAACTGTTATGCAATATCAGTCCTCCATTACAGCAGCGGATGTTGGACAATCTCAGAGTTGAAGAGATCTGAAGCTACGGAAAGATGCTGAGAATACCATGGAACAAACATGTGAGCAATAACAATTTTAGATAGAATGGATACAAAAAGGACATTTAACACCAGGAAGAGAATTGAAGTTTCTAGGGCCCATAATGAGGAAAGAGGGAATTGGAAAATTTGATACTCTCAAGACAGACTGAAGACAAGATGGACAGAAGAAAGCCACCTATAACCTATTTAGTGAGATTTAGGGAATGGATGACAGTGCAAGGCTTAGGAGAGAAAACAAAAAGATAAAATTTATTAAGAGCTACAAAGGACATGAAATTGTGGAGCACCATGATCACCAATGTCTTGAAGATGATTCTGAATACTCATCCTCCTCCTCATTTAACATATTTTCTTCTGATTATCTCCCTTGACTTTCTATTGATCATTGTTTGTCACTCTCCAGTTATGTAAAATGTGGTCATCTTGTGTTCATTAAATCTTTCAAAAAGGCCTCACATCTTCCTATCATCACATCAGTACATGTAAGGTTTTTCTCTGTAAATTAAAGAAATGATTAAAGTTAATAAAAGTCAGATCTCAATCATATGAGACTGGCTGACCCAATATCTCTCAAGAATCTTTGTCTTAGAGGTGAGAATAAGAGTGACGTCACATGTTAACACTGATATTATATAGGAATAGGGGGATAAGTAACAAATTTCGTTGAAATTTTCCAAAAAATAATCATGCTTGGAGAAAAAAAGAAGTTGGAAGAATTATCTCCTTCTCAAGTAGTTAAAAACAATTAAATTATATAGAGTAGTTTTGGAAGGTATGATAAATATCATCTTTTAACTTCCTTATGGTTGGTCAGAACTCCATTGACAATCCCTTTCCACACTGTTCGGTCTTGTATTGCTGTCCCCAGATCCCCAATGTTCAACCCTGAGTCCCAAGCTATAGTGTCTTGGAAAGTCAATTTTCATGAGAAGATACTTCCAGAAAGATGCCATAGGAGTAAGTTTGAGATGATTTCCCTGTCCGCTTGGTGGCAATGGCCGGCAAATTGTCATCATTTTTGTTTCAGCTTAAGAGATATTGGTCTCGGTTCTCCATAAATTGTGTTAAGCATTGCATGGGATCTCCAACTGATATTCTGGATTTTTCTAAGTAGATTTGTATGTTTTATCCAGTCATCTTTCAAGATGAACTGATCCATACAATAAGACTAGTTCAATCAATGTTCAAAAGGTTTGAACTTTTATATCTATATATATATCGGAATAATAGTGGGTAATTGAATGACAAAATAGAGGGTGGGGACTCCTACGTTAAGCATTTTGTCCTTTGAAAGGACATCTTAGACTAAAATTGGTTTTATCAATGAAATCCTATATACTTGGGGTGGGGGTGAAGAAATATGATAAACATTGATTATAATTTTACATTGAGAAATGCTGAAGATAGAGAAACACTTTGGTTTAAATTTAAAATTTTTGCCTTTGATGTATCTAAATGAATATTCTAGCTGAGCTCATTCAATTTTCTCTTGCTTTTGTTTTTATTTTTATTGCTATTGTTTATTTAAAATGAGCTCTGGTTAAAAAAAAAAAAAAAAAAAAATGATACCGAGAAATTAGGTAAGTCCCAAAAATTCACTCACTGATGTCCCCAAGGACATATGGCCCAGTGGATAAAAGCGTTGGTTGAAGTAATCCAAAAAAATGACTTGACACAGAGAGTTGTGAACTACAGCAGAGGTGAACAAAAACTTGGGGTTTAAAGGGAAATAACTGAAACTGAGATTCAGAAAAGGCCTGTTGCCTGGAATTAGAACAATCTACCCCTGTGAACTAAAAAAATAAAATGTTTCAGTTCAAAATTCCAACATATATCACCTGAAGAAGGCTGCAACATACAACAGCCAAAACGTGAATATGGCAACAAAGATGAGGACAACAGTTCAAATGATGTAAATAGTGCAAAATATTGTTTTTTAAATATCCTATATTGTAATAACAGTAGTTTTGATAGGAAAGAACATGTTGGATGACCCTGGATGTGAATTTAGGTTTCTCTTACCTGAATGCTTCTGAATCATTTTTCTAACCATATAGTCCAAGTGCATTCAGGTAACTGAGAATATTAAAAGAAGGTTATATTCCTAATAACTTCTGGTGAATTTTTAAATATTGACAAAAAATTTCCTTTAATGTTTGGAATTCTTTCATGCTTTATCCAATGCAGAATTTTGATGCTGAATTACTAATCCAGGCTCTGCACAATGTCATCTTTTCATGAAGCATTTTTCTGAGTTTTATTATAGTAGATGCATTGCCTGTGCCAAATTGGTTGGATTTTCTTTTCTCTTATTATGGTATTTTTAATCAAATAGCTGCCTGAAAATACCTTTACAAGCTTTGAGGGTGGGTCTTTCACACCAAAACAAGAACAAAAGTTCATATAAACATGTCCACAAACCCTTCGTTTTTGAGTTTAAAGTTTACACTAGATGGCCCTGTGTTTGAATGTAGACTAGGTTACATATGTCATTAGTCTCACTTCAATGTTTAACATGTGTAATAGTGGGGTCATTGAAAAATGTTCCGTTTAACAGTGGTAGAATGTTCATACCGTGAACAGACATTTTTACATACGGCCGCACAAACAGTAATGGATGCAAAGCTGTATGGCCACATCATATTGCATTACCAGACTGAAGGAAGCCAATTTAACTAACATTTGCTGTTTATTGTCGTGTTGCTGAGACACGATCTGTGGCACCACAAACTATGGTAATAAGTATTTTTAGATTGTATCTTGATGTTTATATGGACTTTTATACTTGTTTTAGTGTGAGGAACCTGCCCACCAAAATTTGTAAAAGTATTTTTGATACACCTATATATATATATATATATATATATATATATATATATATATATATATATATATATATATATATCTGTCTACTGAACTGTGTATTCATTAAATATAACATATATAGTAAAAAAGAAATAAATATTTTTTTAAATGTCCTATACTGATTAGGAGTGTTCAATATTGGTGATAGCATTTTGTAGATACAAAGTGAGCATAGAAATTGACATTGTATGATGATAATCTGATGATTGCTTAAGGCATGAAACCTCCAGTTACTATGCAGCACTGATTTCTACATCCACACATCCACACACCCACATCATGTTTATTAAATAAGAAAGAGTAGATTTCAAAAATTTAATAAAAACAAATGCTAAGAGACGGAAACAGATTCAATACATTACTAGATAGGAAAAAGTTCAAAGTTTATTATTTTAATTTTGTTCAACTTGTATGCATGAAACATAAGCACTGTGTTGTGCAACAAACCTTGAAATGATATTCCACTCCTTGCAATGCTCAAATCAATTGATCTGTGGATATTGATTTCACAGCTTCAACAATTCAATGTCTCAAATCTTCAAGAGTAGCAGACATAGGTGGAACAAACACTCTTTCTTCTTTATATATCCCCACAGATAAAAATTGCTTGAGGTAAGATTTGGTAACCTGGGTGGCCACAGTTAGTGAACAAGTTCATCTTTTTCACAAATTATAACAGTTTAAAATTTATACAAAATCTGAAAGAACAACAAAATTAAGCATTTAAACAAGATCATTTTCATTTATTTTAATAACTTTGAACCTTTACCTATCTGGTAATGTGTTGAATGTGTTTCTCTCTTAGCATTTGTTTTATTAAATTTTCAAAATCTGCTCTTTCTTTCTGAATAACCCTGTAAAATAATATATATATATATATATAATGGAATCCATGAACCAAATTCAAACTTTAGATAAGCTGCTAAATTTTGCTGCTTGAGCAAACCACTCTCCCATAATTACTTTCTTCTCAGACAATAACAACAAAAAGCTATTGCCCTCGGACCCAGAATCAAACTTAAAATAAATTATAATTAATAAAACTGTTTGTTTTTTTGTTTTTTTTTTTTTTACTGCTTTCCCTGAAATTCTCAGAGGAAAATTTTTTGGATAAAAAACAATTTTTTTTTTCTCTTGCTTTTTTTACCCCTTCAAGAATATTCATTATTAAATTTTTAAAAGAATTTTATCTTTCTTGCTGTTCTTAATAAAAACAACTCCAATCAGGTTTGCTGATCCGAAAGCAAATTTCATGTGTTAAAGAAATCAAAAAGCTCAGTGATAAATACATTTAATAACTTTTGGAAATTTATGATATAAATCCAAAAGTTATGATTCACAAAACCATTTTTGAATGATATGGTGGGCACATGACAGATTGTATATTCTATACTTCTTTCATATACCAAATTTTTCAGAATATGGATAATCATGGCTCTCCACAACTTCTCTTTTATTGCTACAAGTAACTTTTGACCCTTTTTACTATCCATTTCTATCCTTGTTTTGCGATCTGTCACACAAATTCATTCAGTTGGTTATGCACTGTCTCCTCCTGCTTCTCTTACCTTCAATATATCCTGTGAGTGTTAAATTCTCCAGGTCTTCTTTCCTCATATGTACTAGAAATTTTACCTGTCTCTTTCTGATTGTAAATACCAGTCTTTTTATAGCTCTTGTTTTCCTTAAGACATCCTCATTGTTCAAATGTACTCTCCACCATATTCCCATCCTTCATTGATAGAACCATATCTCTGTCACTTCAAATCAATTCTTCATCCATGAGAAAATTGCCTAGCATTCAAGACTCTATAGGATATTAGATAATAGCAGTTCAGAACTCTCTTCAACATTACTAAGCACATTTTTCCTATCTTAATACTTTGCTTAATTTCTGAAAGACATCTCTCACAAATCCTGTATCACACTTTTATTGTCTGTTTTTTACACTTCCCAGATAGTTAAATTTCTGTACCTGCTTGATTTTGTCCCCAATATGCAGCTCACAACTTGGCCAGTCTCTTTTGCTGAAAACCTTTGACTAATGAAATTAATTCTAACCTCTAAAATTAACATTATAATTAAGCCAAAATATTCATCAAGTATTTATGAATGTAATGTTAGTCAAATAAAAAAAAATAAATTGTTGTCCTATTTATTTCTACAACTTTGTTCTTACTTTTCAAAATGTTTGAACATTGTATAGTTGATTGATTTGTCTGGATTTAATCCATAATGAAATGGAATCATTGCACTGAGTCTAGTAAACCAGAGAAATAAGTTTACACATGGAAAACATAACTCCTTGTATATTCTTAATGTAATGTTATCCACTGACATGAAGTGGAATGATTATATTGAATCAATTGCTAAGTCTGCTGCTAAGAAAGTTGGTCCACTGTGTTGTACAAGATAATGTTTCTTTTCAGAATATATCTTGCATCTTTATAAGTATATCATTTATTCCAGAATTGAATATTGTTGCTACATCTGGTCTGGTACTTCTTTTATGTATCAAGAGATTATTGACAAAATCCAAAGAAGAATCTGCAATGTTATCAATCCTGACTTGCTACCATGCCTTCAATCACTTTCCCACTGCCATAATGTAGCTTCTCTGTGCCTTTTCTAATAATATTTTCATGGTAATTGTTCTGATGATCTATCTTCTTTGATAAATCAATTTCATAAATTTAAGTCCAATACTAAATTGCCAGCTTGATCTCATTTTACTGTTGAAATTGCAAACTGTAAGTTCCTTTCTAATATTTTTTGCACTTCTTGCTTGTGGAACTCTTTTCCAGCTTATTGCTTTCCTGTCAACTATAATCTTCAAAAATTTTAATGCATTATCAATCATGATCTTCTGTCTCATTGGTTTCTGTTCTTTATATTGTCCTTTCTCCTCCACAATATTTTCTGTTTATTTCACTCTCAGTAACCGTTACATCTTAGTTGCTTTATTGACTTGCTTGGGGTAAAGTGAAATGATTAAAAAAAAAAAAGACAATTCCAAGAAACTTAACTTCTTTTCATAATTATCGATACTTCAAATATACAAATCAATCATTCGCCCTTGCATGGAGTATTGCTGCCATATATGGTCTGGGGCACCTTCTGCTTACCTCAGAGTTCTTGACAAGATCCAGAGACGGATATGTAATCTAATTGGCCCTGATCTGGCATCTCGTCTGCAGTCACTCTCTCACAGACACGCCGTCGCCGCTCTCTGTCTTTTCTACAAATACTTTCATGGTAATTGCTCCGATGAACTGCTTTCACTGGTTCCCAGACTTCATGAATTCAAGCGCCCTATGAGGCTGGCATCACGCTCACACCCTTACACTATAGAAATTTTTAAATGTAGCCGTCTCTTCTACTCCAATAGCTTCATACCTTGCACCTCTCACCAGTGAAACACCCTCCCCAATTACTGTTTCCCTGAAAGCTATAACCTCCAACTATTCAAATGTAATGTCAATCGACACCTCCAGTTACCTTGATCTACCCACTATCCTTCTCCTCATCCTTTCTTCTATCACTCCTATCCGCTCTTGCTCTAAATCTTCCGCAACCCCCTGCATCCTAGTGGCTTCACACCTTGCTCAGAGCATAATGCTTAAAAAAAAAAAAATTATGAAGATCCTGTTACACTTGTTAAACTGAGAATGGGAATTGTCTGATAAGTTTTGGTGCCTTCCCAAGAATTGTTTGGATTATTGCATTCATTCCACTTATTATTTCAGCTAATGCCTTCTTCAGACTTTTCTGGTACACAACTGGTAGGAAAGAAAACAAGTCTCTTTTTCCAAAAAAATAAGAAGCAATAAAATCTACATAAAGAATAAGTTCAAACAAAACTTAAAATGAAACAAGTCATCATAAAGTTTTGGTATCAATTTTAAGGAAAGATTTCTGCTACCCTTTTAGCTGTAGGATAAGTGTTAATAAGCTATTTCAAAAAAAAATATTTCTCCTCCTCCTCCTCATCTCCTCTTCGTCTCCTCCTCCTCCTCTTCTCATTCTTCCTCCTCCTCCTCTTCTCATTCTTCCTCCTCCTCCTCCTCTTCTCATTCTTCCTCTTCTCCTCCTCCTCTTCTCCTCCTCCTCTTCTCCTCCTCCTCTTCTCCTCCTCCTCTTCTCCTCTCCTCTTCTCATTCTCCTCTTCTCATTCTCCTCTTCTCATTCTCCTCTTCTCATTCTCCTCTTCTCATTCTTTCTCCTCCTCTTCTCATTCTTTCTCCTCCTCCTCCTCCTCCTCCAACAATAATAGCAACTATTTTTTCTTTCAATTTGATACCAACCAAGAACCAGCCAACTTAAAGTTATCCTTCTATTCACAGTTGTACTTAAAAAGGGGACCACTCCTCTGTGCATTTCCACTTTTTATGTAAGACTTAATAATCCTTTACATACGCACCAAAATTGCAGGCATGCAAAGAAACAGGTTTAATTATGACAAATGCCTTCTTTTCACAGAGCCATACTATTGATGGCATTATTTTTTCTAGAACTTAGTTCTTGGCTTACATTCTTCATCAAAAGTGGAACTAGAATTCATGTCACATCCAAATTCACATGAACTTTACTCTCAACTGAATTAACACCTACAATTTGAACAGACACCATATTTTTCTTTAAGTGATAAATTTATTATGTTGTTTCTGTTATTTATGCTGTTTGCATTACCAATCTATCATTAACTGAAGTTAATTAGGTTGTCGTGTTGGACATTTTCTCTATATTAATGACATCTCTAAGAGCAAAGGAAATTACTTGGCAGTACTCATCTCCTCTCTATATATTGCTTGACAGATAGTACTGGATTACATAGAACCAATAATAAGGGAGAAGCTACAGTCTCTTTATCACTGTAGTATCTCAGTGTAAAGAACTGGGTACTGGAACAGAATACAGAGAGAGAGGTGAATATATTGTATATACTTAAGTATAGTACAAGTTTTTATGATTAGATTTTTAACCAAAAAATAGAGAGGCACGCTATACATAGATAATTTTTTCTTTTTTTTTTTTTAAGAGGTTAAAAATTGGGCATTTTCAGTGACTAACTGCACTATACACAGGTTTTTTTTTTTTTTTTTAAATTAATGCCAAAAATTCAGGTGTCATACTATACATGAAGTCAGCTTATACACATTTATATATGGTATGTTTTTCCTAAGAAACTAGCTTCAGTTAGAATTTTTTATACTGATAACCATCATATTGCTTCCCACCTGTTTATATGAGAATAATTTATTATACAGAATAATTTCCTTGCATTTCATAATTTATTTCTCTATATGTGAGAATATTATTACACTTCAGTTAGAAAAACCAAATGCAAAAATATTAGATGAAATAGTTCCTTAAGTTAGGATGCTGAAGTTGATGGCCAGAGTGGATTGCTCCCCACAATGGAATAAACAACCCTGTGACCATATCCAAGGCAAGCTCTTAAGTTGTAGGACATGGACTGTGGTTTGATCTGGTGGGGTATATGCTCTGTTAGGTTTATTTGCCCAAACCTATACTACACATAAAAGAATACTTCTCCAGCTTTTAACCCAGATATTTGGAGGGAATGGGCCATCCGTACAGCAACCTTACGATCATGCATAATGGTGATAAATAGAAAATGTAAAGTTTGTCTAAAAGCTTTGAACCCTTCCTGCACAAATGTATTTTATTTCTTTTATAACTACACATTAGTTCAAAGTGTTTGTTTAAAAGTATGTCAGTCAGACTTTTCCAAATTTAGAATGTCTCTGCACTTTTCAAAGATTGTGCTGATTTGATGATAGCAATTACCAGTTGTTCATTCAGAATGAAAAGGTTTTTGATTTTGTAAATGATGATGAAAGGTGGCTCCTCCTCTTGGTGCAGGTTTAATGAGATTAATACAGGATAAGCATAATAAACATTGAAGACGATAAAGAAATTTTTGTTTTTTCATTATAACGCAGACAGTCCTTGTCTCCCAATCTTAACATTGGTGCTATGTTTTTTTCCTAAAAATGAAGGTAATTTGGAAAACAGTCACTATGTCTTCATGCTGGGAAGATTGGTTGTAGTCAATTCCATAAGGTCTTGAGTCTTTTTGTATCTCTTCTGTACTATTTCTGTGTCTCACTGATCCAAGGACATTTCCCTAAATAACAAAATTTTTGCTAGGAATTAGTTTTCCTATCTCAATCTATGAATGGCATTTCTTGTGGAATTCAATTACTAGCATTTGAATTAATGGTTAAAAATGTGAAGTTTCTATATTGGGCCAAGTAATAAATATTATAACTTATTTTAATAAAGAAAACTAAAATTCCATACAAATGTACTTGAGTAGTCAATCTAGTAGTGATCAAATCTGTAATATAGCAATATGGTTGAAGATTTTGAGAGGGAAATCCAAATTTGATCTTCTAGAATGGTTAAATGGACAAAGATATACATGTAACAATGGGAATGATAGTGCCAAGGTCAGTTGGGAATACTGTAGACCTGGTATTGTTGAGTCCTGTTTGTGTTGTACTCCTTTATCAAGTTCTAATTGTTCCTGTGCTACTAAGTACTATTGGATAACACCTGGTTTTTGCGAGGGTTTTCCCCTCTTCGGTTAAGGTAATATTTGCCATATGGGTATGTTTCTCAAGGTGATTTTAGTTGAATTCCTTATGCATACTCACCCACTGCCCTTTTAATAACATCTTGGATTAACGAAGAAGGTATAAGTGCCATGTCATAAGACGACTACCTGCCTCCTGACAGTGCATATGAAACTAGCAGTATTGGTTAGTCAGAAGAACACCTGATTTTGTTGTATAATATATAGTTTAAAATTTGGTCTATTTATGTAGAAAGAGTACTTAATACCATCTGTCATGTTATTTTTTGTCATAATGCTTTTCTGTTTTACATTCTATAACATCTAAATAAGCAGAATAGAGTAAAAATAAAGTAGCTTCCAAAACAAACAATTAGATATGGAAGAATGTAGCTATATTGATTCCATGTGAATTTCACCTGTTAATGTTTCCATAACCAAATTATTAAAGCATCATCCATGTTAGACAATCTAACAAAGATATGGAATATGAGTCAGAAAAAGTCAAATTAACAATGATGATGATTCATTTAAGAAACTCAAACAATTTAAGAAATTAATTTTATGCAGGAAATATTTTTTTAAAATGTTTATATAAATTGAAATTTCTATTTAAAATTGAATTAATTTTTTTTTTTTTTTTTTTTTTTTTTTGCATTTTTTACATTTTAATGTTACCATTTTATAGTAGGGTACACTTTTTTATTTTACTCTTTCGTTACTCATTCTTTTGCTAATTTTCCACTTGTTGTTGGGTTGTTCAGATGATGTATTGGCCTTATCTGAATCTAATTTTTATATATATCTATTTTTGTGGTCAAAAGGGACATCATCAGACCACAGACAGAATTATAAAATTACAAACAAAATCATATATGAGATACAATGAAAAAAGCATAGACAAAAACAATAAAATGCTTTAGTATACATTTCAGAGAAATATGTATACAGAAATAAAGAAGTTTAGTTTATCTGTTGGTGGTAATCTGTTTTATCAGAGAATTTTCTAGGATGTCTGCCTCCTTTGGCTGTTGAAGTGTTTTGATTTTTGTCTCATTTGATGTAAAACACTTGTTCTGATGCATAATGGGAGTATTCTATATTTAATTATTTTTTTTTTATAATCTTTTTATTTCATAATCTTTTTATTTCTTGTTAATTAGCATTCTTATCTGTATTTGAAAGTATTTTTATTACTTAAATTTTAATTTTTCTTTTATTACTAATTATTTTGGTCCCAGACTACAATATAATATGGTAATAAGGGTTGGGGTTTATTTAGTAATTTATTTGTTGCTGTCACTACACTCTTATTGTTTTAATATATCCATTTTAATCACTATTATTAAATTTTGTACCTCTTTTAAATAAAATATAGGATGTTGGAAAATAAACAAAATTTATATCTATTTCTTAATCATGAATGGAGACGTACTGTGTTGCGTCCCCCCCGCTTTCCCCCAGGGAGCATGCCCAACTGGTTAAGGTCAGGCAAATGACATGTAACTCTGTCATGTGGAACAGAATATATACTATAGCCAATTTTAATTCACCAGGACAAAATATGTTTATGTCAATAATAAATTAAAATCAGAAGTCATGGGAATCATAACTGGTCTGGCATAATATTATTATTTATTATTTGTTAATCAAACCAGACATATTTGGTATTTTTTATCAGAGAACACATGACAACAAGTTTGCTTTATAGTCCAGCATTCTATAAGTGTCATAACTGATTTTAGTAATGTTACCATCTGAATGGTTTCATTTCTTTCTCAGATTTCCAATACTTTCAATTTTCTAGACTATTCCAGATGCACTAGTAATGATGAGTACAACTGTTCTTTTTTTCATGTTCAACAATTTTACCAGAGAATTTTTCTCTTTATAATTTCTTTCACTTCTCATGAATCACTGATATTAGATTCCCAGGTGAGTTTTGACAGAGTATCAAAACCATATTTCATTAGCATCCAAATGAATAAAATAGAAATTTTTCATTTAAGGTGATCAAAAATTCGTGTTTTTATGAAGCAAAAAAAAAAAATGAAAGCATTTTAATTTTTAATTAGGAAAAATAAAAGCAAGAAGTTTCAGGATTGCTTCCATTTTGGTTAAGCCACAGGCATAAAAAGTGATTATCCTGATTAACTTTTGGAAGCATCCTTAGTTGAAATAATTCAAAAATAATTCAGAAATGTGGAAATTTTAATTAATGCTCAAAATTCAAATTTTAATAATAATGAATGTGCAAGTCAAGAATTCATTAGGATTAGAATTTCCTTATTATTGTCAAATCATAATATAAAAACTTGATTTTTATATCATCAAAGTCAAGTAATACTGAACCTGATCCTAATTGAATACCTGATCCTATCAAAATTAAAGTTTTATGGTGTGTGATGAACAATTTTATTCTACTTGTACTTGTGCATTATAAATCATTACAAAACATAAATAATAGCCCAGAAATTAAAATATTAATTCAGTACTTTTAATAAAGTATGATGTTAACACAAGCAATAGACACAATTTCAAATCTCATCATTAGAGCCAATTTCAAATCAACTCGTATATATTTGTTTCCAACATTAAAAACTTCAGTTATTTGGCAGTCATCTTTAGAACAAGAGGAAAAGCACGAAACACTGAAACTTAACAAGTTATGAAAAATTTAAAGAGATAATTCACAAATTTTATAAAAGAAAACTATACAACTGCAGATATGAAATTTCAAACATAACTCACTCAGAATCTGTCTGACCAAAGAAAAAAAAAATTATAACTGAACAATTCAAACATGCAGTACTTACAACAAAGTATAAAATACTAACTTGTTAAATAGGTTTCATTGTTTCCTACTGCTTCTCTTGCTCTCAGAATATCTTGTGAGTGTTAATTTCTCCATGCCATCTTTCCTCATGTTTACAAGAAATTTCAATTTTTTAATAGCTATTGTAAAATTTGAAACCATAATACTGCTCCAATATGTAAACTTCCAATCTTTCTGTAAACATTTGATGCCTGAGTGGTGTAATGGATAGTGATTCAGAATGAGAAATCAGTGTCAAGTTAAAATTCCAGTTGAGTTTGTTATATTCACCTATACAAATACATTTGGGAAATGTATGAATACATCTCCTCCACCTCAGCTATAGGTTAAATAGTAGGACTTGTCTCTGGAAAAATCATTGCTATTCCCAAAAATTGTTAATGCTATATTCCCTCACAAAAATGAATTCATCTTACAATCCAAAAATATGTCTGCTTTACCCACAATTTCTTTCACTGGCCAATTACTTGTCACCTATTACACTGGGACCAGGTGAGAAAATAGTTTTCAGTGAATTAATCATTTAAGAAACCTTTTTCTGCTTTTCATTAGTATAATTGATACTAACCTCCAGGAAAGTAACTCATTGTCCCTTTTTAGTCTAATGCTTTTCACTGGAATAATTATATTGAATCAATTGCTAGGAAAGTTACTTCACTGCTAAACAGTTTTTCTCATCAGAATTTATTTTGCACTTTTTACCATACATCCATGCATTATATATTGCTGCTAGATCTGGACTGGTGATTCTGCTATGTTTCTAGATATTTTTGACAGAACTCAAAGAAGCTTCAGTCCTTTTCTCACCAGTGTAATGTAGCTTACTTGTGCCTTTTCTATAAATAATTTCATAGTAACTGTTCTGATGAGCTTTCTGCTTTGGTACATTGTCTTCACAAATGTAAGCACAGTACTAGATTGCTTATTAGGTCTCATCATTTAACTGCTGAAATTGGTAGATGTAACCATAAGCTCTATGCTAATAGTTTCTTCTTTCACACTTCTCACTTTTGAAATTCTCTTCCAGCTTCTTGCTTCCTGTCAACTTTGCATTTAAATTTTTGAAGATCAATGTCAATCCTCATTATCTGTCTCCCTGAATCCTGTTTTTTTTTTTTTATTTTTCTTTATCCTCAATGATTTCTCAGTTTCTTTCACTCTCAGTAAACCCTTGTCTCAGTGACTTTGTTTTGGTTGGGATGAAATGATTAAAAAAATAGACTTTGTTGATTTGATAATATGAGCTCATTATGTTTTAAGAATATTTCTATTCCCACTTTCTTAGCCATCAGATATGTAAAAGGATGATAACATCATCCAAATTAATTTCTTTCCAACCAAATGTGACACGTGTACTGTTATGTCCACAGATTTTAACTTCATGGAAATAGCTATCACTTTTTATTAGAACTACTATTATTACTGCTAGTGATGAAAAGAACATGCAATAATGAAACATAATTTATTTGCTTTGCATATTGTTACCATTATTATCAACTTGTAATCTAAGAAAATAATGTAGTAATAAGAATTAGGGCAAGAGAAAGAAATAAAGACAAAGTGGTTAAAGAAATAACTGTTTTGGTCAAACATGTCATTTTTTAATATCAATTGTTGAATTGAACCAGGATCTTTTGAAACTAAGGATTAAATCAATTTACCTATACATTTTCATGATCAATACTTATTGTCACAATTTTGCTGTATTTTGGGAAATCTTATTTTAGCTCCTTTTTCTTCTATATGCTATAATGACTCTCCATAACCCCTTATCCTTGTAGCTCTTAGTAATGTTTATCTTTTTACCACTAAACACACTTCCCATTCTGCTATCCATTCACATAAACTTGTCAGTTTGGTAGACTGCTGCCTCCCACTGTCCATTTTGCCTTTGATATATGCTGTCAGTGGCAATTTTCCCAAGCCCTCTTTTATCATGTCTCCCCAAAACTTCAGCTCTTTCTGATTCTATGTATCTGTCTTTTTTGTTTTCATTTTCCTAAAGATTTCCTCATTGCTTCCACCCTTCATCCATCATATTCTCAGCATCCTTCTGTAGAACTACATTTCTGTTGCCTCCAGTTTTCTCTTCCTCTGTGAGGAAATTACCCAGCATTACCACTGCCATTTAGGAGAATTGATATCACATAGCAGTTTAGCACTCTTTTCTTTGTTTGTAATGAAATTTTTCTGTTTCTTTGTACTTTGTTTTTGGAAGACATTTTTTGCTTTTCCAATGTATTTTCATATTTCAGTATCACATTTAAACTTCTGTGCTTGGTTGATTTTGACATCTCCAGTTCATAGTTTACATATCTTTTTTTCTCTTGCTAACAACTATACATTCTGTCTTCTTACAATTGATGGTTAACTATTACAGTAAGAATTTTCAAATTCTTTCTGGCAACAATTACTGATGAGACAAGTTTTCGTTAAATTGATTTGTATCAACTGTATTAGCGTTAAAAAGAAACTCAACTTTTATATCTTACTAAAAGTAATTCCAAGTCAGTCTACAATTATGTCAGTACATGCATAATTTATAAAAGTGACATGTTCCAACAGACACTTTTCACTATGAAAGAGAAGTCATGTTTTGTGATACCAAGTTTTCGCTATATAAGAACTTATTTTACATTCACTGCACATACTTAGTGATAGATTTCATTTAAAAAATTGTTATCCAATGCAAAAAAAAAAAAGTATTAATATTTACATGTATGAATGATTCTGAATTCTGTTTACCTTGACTGTGCTTTGGGCAAAACTTTTTCACAACTTCAAAATTCACATTTTAATATAATTTATAAAAAGTTGCTAAATGTCTGTTAACTATGCTGACTCTTATGGCCCTACCTAGGATTGAACTCATCCTCCTTAGCTAACAAATTTCTGAAGATATTAGACTCATAATCTTCAGCTTAATGGATGTGTTCTAAGCAATGGCAATAGCTTGTCTCCATCCCCATGAAAGTGGATTTAACCTTTAGGCATTATTTAAGTTTATTGAAATTTCTCATTGGGGTGAATATATTTCTATTGTCTATTGGAATTTTAAACTAATGGGTTGGTTTTTACCCAGTAGGTACCCTGTGTGAGTGTAATTTTGGTGTATGAATGAGCAAATGTTGACACTCATTTTTATGATGAATGAATATATTGTAACTAATGAATGGGTTGTGAATCTGATTAGGTATAAGATAGCTAATGATATCCAACTCTGACCAATCACCCCCCCCCACTTTTTTGGCCTTGTGCCACAATTACTGTATCAAATCAGCAATAAATCATGAATATATTTCTATTGTCTGGTGAAGTGCTGTTACTCAGTTTATTGAGCAATATCCTGTTTTAGCATCTGGTAACAGAGCATAGTTCATAAAAAAGGACAGAGGCTAAAAATATGAAGTTTTTAGCCCCACCAGCACTTATCCCAGAAAAGTACCATGCTTGGAAAAAAGAAATGAAGTTTTGGGAAATATCAACAAATATAGATGCATGGAAAAGAGTTCCAACTACGTTTTTCAATCTAAATGGTAAGGCTGGAAATGGACCCTGATAAATTAAACACAGGAAGGAAGGAAGTTATTGTATGAGAAGTTGGACTCTTTCTTCATGGTGGATATTAATCAAGTGGCTCTCATGGCATATAGAAATCTTGAAAAATATATTAGACCATAAAATATCTTGCATAAATTATATGTATTGAAGACAAGCTGAAAAATCTTACATTAATACGTAAAACTGACAATGCAGACCTGTATGAGTTTTCTCACTCATTTACTCAAATATTGGATAAAAGGCTGAGAATTGAAAATTGCAATTATTCATGAAATGCTTTAACTAATACATAAACTTGAATGGATTTCCAGCTCAAGCCAAGTTGCAGATTGGCTAAGAGAGATGTCTCCTCTAACAAGATTCTGGATAATGTATGCAAGCTTTTTCATTTTGTTACTAGTTTTTCTTGTACATATTACTCTTGTTTAATACAACACTTCCTTGAGACTATTAAATCCATTAAATTTGTGATTTGTAATAAATGTTCTTGTTGTATCAATTGTTTTTTTTGTAATGTCACTTTCGAATATTCATATTTGAAAGAGACATTACATTACTTCACTCCTTCTCAAAATAGAGAACCAATGCTAAAAATAAATTATAGGATATAACATTTCCTAAATGAAATAGTGAAGTTTAGACATTATCTTTTCTATAATTTTGTTACTTAAGATAATCCTCAGTGCATCAATGATTTCTAATAATTGTAGGTACCATGGTTAAGATGACCAATTTTCAGTCAGCTATTATTCATAGCTTAACATTAATTACTGTGACCATTTTAATATCACAAGTATTAATATTACAAAAATATTTTCAAACTTTTTACAGAAGCATATAGAAAAATCTAAGCAAAATAAAAACTCTTTCTCTTTTTTAGCTCTTAATGACAAATCCCATGTCTGTTTAAAACAATAAAGTGGATCTCTGATACTAAATGCTTTCCATGTAGCAACTCAAAATGGTTGCTAGACAAGAAGGAATATCTGAGCAGATTTAAGAGGAATATATGAGTGCCAGGCCAAATGACAAGTTCTTGTTGAAAAGAGAAGAAAAAGATAAAATCAAATAAGCAAATGGATTAAATGCAGAAATCAATAGCTGTCCATGAGAATTATTGTAACTTAAATGTTTTTATCTTGTTTTTCAGATTTTTTTTCAATACTTGTTTGTTTTATTTCTTCAAAATTAAGTGTTTTTGCTCCTCTGGAAACCACTCAAAATTTTCACACCAAAATACTTCTGATAACAATAATAGTAACAATGTTTACAGTGATAACAATAGTGACATTGATAATGAAGATAATGATGCTAGCAAAAATAGCACAGTGAAATAATGATAATGATGACAACAATGATAAAATTACAGTGTTAGTGATAATAATGATACTATTAAAAACAACCACCTACAGCCACAATAAAATAATGATGGCAGCAGTAATGATAATAGCAATGACAATAAATAGGGAAATAGTTATATTAGCCATTTCCTTATAAAGAAATATTTGGCATTAATTGACTGGAGCAGCCAGTACTGCTTTCAGCTGAAATTTATAACATCTTTCTCTTTATAAAATCTTTCTCTTAAAACAATTTTTCAGGAAAATGTTTCTTAATTTCAATAGCTGTTATCACTCTTTCCAGTATTGATGGGGGTTGCCTTCCTAACCTTTTATTTGAAGTAGTATGGCATGTCAATATTTATATCATTATTTTCTCAAGTTACATGTAATGTCCATGTTAGTAGTTGCAACTTCTCAAGTGATGTGGTTTCTTTTATTTGGTACTATTTTTTATTTGTGATTCTGTAGCGCCATCCACAAGGTTTGAAGAAATGTAGTCTTTAGCAAGATCCATAGACTTCACTCACTGAAAGTCATAAGGATGACAGTAGTTGTTAATATATTGATAGTTAAGCGATTATGATATTAATAATGTGGGTAGAAGCAATAACACAAATGTTACTGTAATGATAATAATGATAGCTTTTCTGGCTGCACTGGAACTGAGGTATTCTGGGGATTAAGGTTACTTTTATGGCTTTGTACCAGATTTAGGAAGTTAGAAACTAAATCATTTCCTAGATTGTAATCCAGATATCCAAGATGGAAGAACATTATTCAGGTCAGTTCAGCTCCAATGACATATGAACAAAAAACAAAAGAGATTTCATGAGTTTATTTCAGCATAGCAAAAAGTTTAAATGTCATTGCAACTGAAACAATATGGCTGCTGCTGACATTTTTGTGAGAAATGCTCAACCTAGTTTTTCCTTCTCTTTGCATACTTAGCTTCTTTTTCTTTTCTTTTTTGTTAAATTCAGCATAGCTTTGTGCATCATAGTTTTAATTTCCTCCAGGCCAGGAAAGAAGAGTGTCTAATGAATTTGCTTAGGGAAAATGAAAAAACATAGCAGTAAAATGTGACGAAAGTGAAAGTCACTTATCGAGAAAAAGGGTACATATGTTCTGTACAATATACCAAAATAGCTTGTTCAACATTTGATATGGCAGCTCAATTCCACAACAAAATAAACAAACTTCAAAGATCCAGGAGCAGAAAGAAATGTCAAAATCTGTTAAGTCAGAAATCCAATGCACTGACTGGAGGGGCATTTGCAGTGTATCAGCAATTGACCAAGGAAGAGGGCAGATGCAATACGAATAAAGGACATTCTATGCACTGCTTTTGCTGCAGACGGTTTGTCTGCATACAAGCAGTTTGAAGCTTGGAAACTGCACCCAGGTGAAACTGTAGATGTTTTAAGAAAGTTGCTGGTACTGTTTGGAGGAATGTCTGACCATGTTGTCTGTGGATTCCCTGCCTCCATACGATGACATATTTGGTTGGCCTCCAGGGTGGAGTTGCTGCCACTTGAAGAGTTACTGGCTCAGGCCTGGATGCTTATGAAGGAAGAGTCGAAAGAGGAGCTGGTGGTAGTGGCTGCAAAGTAAACATGTTCTCCTGTGGGCCATTCTGCGAGAATTAAGGGCTACAGTTGTAATGGCCCAATCCACCTGGTGAGGGACTGCCTCCAGAAGGGGCAAGTAACTCGGCATGTTGCTACTGCTGCCATAATGAATCGCAAGATTGTCCTGGAAATGGGTCAGAAGGTGATGCGTCAGTGCCAGCTTTGCTTCTCTCCAGGATGTAAATGCAACACTACTAGTTGTGATGCTTCTCCTACCTCACCACATTAGTGCCAGTCTCTCTTTCCTGCAAATCATGAAAGAGATGCTCCCCATAATTGATATACATAATGATGGGGGTGAAACCTACTGCCTAACATATCAAATTGTTGTCCATGAAAAAGACAAGTGGATGTGCTGATAGAAAGGTCCTCAGAAGTTGGGGAGTCACAAGCATGGTGAGCAAATTGTTAGAATTTAACCTTCTGCTTGGAATGGATGTCATTGAGAGGTTGGGCAGTATTCATATTACAAAAATGGATGAAGTCAGGTTTGTTAATCTCCATATTTGTGCTGCTATGACTGTAAATTGATCCGACTTTACCATGGAACTTGACCAATATACCAGGACCTGAACGGCATCATGGAAGTGGTCAGATGACCACCCACCAGAATATCTGAAAAACTGAGTATCTGAGTACTCTAAGTCGGCAAGGAGTGAATATCAGCATGAACTACAGACATGGTTAGCCAACAAGTGGCTGATACCTTACCCTGAAAAACAACTCTGTCTCCCAAGGGGCCTGATTCCATTAATGGTGGTGGTTCAAAAGAACAAAGGAAATGTCCACCTGGTGTTAGGTTACCATGAGCTAAATGAGCATACACATATATGGCTCATGCTGATGTTTGTGCTGAAAAATTGAGAGAATGCTGGAGAAAAGGAGCCAATTTTTCCATGCTTGATCCTTGCAAGGCCTATGTACAAATGTGTGCATCAATCACTGTGGCTATTTCAAACCATCATTTTAAGAGGTACTGCCTGACAAGAATGGGATTTGGGCTCAATGTGGCATGGGCTATCATGAAAGCCATTGTGGATACTGTCCTAGCAAAAGATGAGTCCATTCTTCAGACCACTTCAGTCTATATTGATGACACCTATGTCAATGAAGACATGACATCTGCAACATACATAAGACAACATCTCGCTGATTTTGGACTTAGAATATTGCAATTAGCCCTTTAACTCCCCCATAAGGATAAACTGTTCTCATTGAACTGTCCATGTTAGAGGATATCTTGTCTTAGTTAATTATTAGGTTATTTTGTCTAATTTATTATGTCAACTTTAACAATGTGATGACTGCTTGTTCAACAGAATGAGAGAATAGGGAGCCTGTTGGTTCACTATAACAATTTAGATGAGGAGAACGGTTCATCTATAATTGTGTATGAAACTGATAATTCCACATTTCAAACAAATTTATTTTCATTATATATATATATATATATATATATATATATATATATATATATATATGAATTTTAGCCAATTAAGTTTAACTTCAGTTTTCCACCATTCTTCACATTTAATTGTGTTAACTTTTAATATCCTGTTAATAATTTAGTAATGATGTTGAATACATGTAAAAGAATACAAATGAGCAATAGATGAGATGATTAGAGTTTTCTCCTTCACATTAGAGAGGCCATCAGTTCTTTTAAAAGAAATGTAAATAAGGTTAGTTTGATTTGTGTTTCAGAACTGGCTAGCCAAACTAATACTGTAATTCTACAGTTCTAACATCCTGTAGTTCTACAGGATGTTAAGAGTTAAAGATTCTGTCTTAAGCCAGTTAGCATCACTATTTTAAAAATGGCTACTATCAGCATAATAGTTGATAATGATTTATTTCATCTTATATTTCTTTAATCACATTCCCAGTGGCTCAAGAGTTTGAATACAAAATTATTATTTAGTGTCATAACCTTTAAATTGGTTCAGACATTCCAGGTAGCCTGCCACAAGCATTTTGCAATAGGTTACTGGAATTTTGACCCATTCAATCTTATAGAAGTCAGGTTTGTAGGCTTCTTTGATTACAATGTTTTTTCAGTACTGCCCACATATTTTCAATTTGATTCAGGGCTTTATGATTGCTACTCTAATTGTAATCATAATTGTAGTGATATGTAAATGGATAATTAGCATAGCTATGGCATAGAAAATATATAAATGCTCAGTGCAGTAATGGGAGAAGCAGAATACAATATGTGACATTAATAACTACTGCTGGACTGAGAAAATATGAAGGAAATCACACTTCATAACAGTAATATTAGTTGTTTCCTTATTAGGAAACATTTGGTATTCAGTGACCAAGCAGTTGGTGATACATTTGGCTGAAGTTTATAAAATCTTTATATTAAAACAATTTTTCAGAAAAATAGGTTTCTCAAGTTCACTGTTATTGCTCTTTCCACTAGTGATGGGGACTTCCTTCCTAATCTTTTGTTTCAAGTTGTGTGAATTGTCAACATGTTGATTGTCATTTTTATCTTTAAGTTATGCTATCCATTTTAGTTGTTGCTGTTGTTGAAAGTTTTCAAGTTATTTGGTCTGTTATTTGGTACAGTTCTTTGTTTATGATTCTGTAGCATCAGTTCACAAGGTTTGAACAAGGATGGTCCTTGCTAATACCTATGGGCTTCATTCATTTAAAGACATTTGATTGTATAAAGTTGACAGTTTAGACCTTGACTTTATTTTCCTTAAGCCATCTTGTCACAACTTTCAAAGTATGCTTCAGGATCATTGTCCATTTGAAAGAACCACTTGTAATCAAGCTTTAACTTTCTGGCTGAAGTTTTGATATTTTGCTTCAGCTTATCCACATAATTTTCTTTTCCCATGATGCCATCTGTTTTTGTGAAATGTACTCCTCTCTTATGCAGCAATCTCACATGATGCCATCATCTCTCATGATTTATGGTTGGGATAGTGTTCTTCAACTTGTAAGTTTCTCACTTTTTCCTCTAAGTAAAAAATGATCATTATAAGTTTAATATTTGTTTCATCAGATGTAATTTCTCCAAAAATTAAGATCTTTGTTGCTTGGTTCAGTTAATAAATGACTATCTTGATTTTTTTGACAGTTTTGGAGCAATGGATTCTTCCTTGCTGTGGGTAGTCTTTAAGGGATTAATCTGCACTTTTTGCACTCTGAGAAAGAACGTCTCTCCTGATTTAGTGGTATCACAGCTACATGGTCCCCATGGCATTTACACTTGCCTGTATACATAAATATGGTACCTTTACATATTTGAAATTTGCACCCAAGATGAATCACACTTGTGAGGTTTTTACAATTTTTTTTTTTTTCACCTCTGGCCTTATCTGATTTCTTTTTTATTTTACAATATATCAAGCAAAGAGGCAATTAGTTTGAATGTATACCTTAAAATACATTCACAGGTGCACCTCTAAGTACTTCACATGATATCAATTAGCCTATCAAAAGCTTCTACAACAATGATATCCTTTTCTGAAATGTTTCAAGTTAATTAAAAAGACATCTAACTTTGCATATGTAAACTTCTAACCCACTAGGGGTGTGTTGAAACATATAATTACCTCTTATCTTACTTATTCTGACATTTTACATTCTTAATGATCCGAACTGACTTTAGAAAGAAAATGTTTGGTAGGATTAAATGTGAGGAATTGTGAAAAAAATTAGTTTAAATGTATTTTCACAGGTATATATAAGAAATTGATTCAACACACACACACACATATATATATATATATATACACATACATATGATGTCAGATTGTAAGTATGTAAATGTCTTCATAAAATTATTTTTATTAGAAATATTAAGAATTACTTGCTTATGATTTTATCATGAAACTACTCATATTGTAAATAAATATGAATAATAGTATACATATTGATATTTCTTAATACTAGATATATAACGATTGCTATAGATTGTGCAAAATATATAACCCCCAACATGGTAACAAGATATTTTAAACATATTGAGTGTTGAGAACACATTGGAAATTGTTCAACTTTTTTGTATAGCTCAGAACAATAAAAATATTACAAATATTGATAAGAATAAGACAAAATGTGTCTCGAGAATGTCACAGAAAGATTTAAGAAAATTTAAAAAGGTAGTAAGCAAGAAAAGTGGATTGTCCAACAAGAAAATATCTGAAGAAACTAAGATTGCAAATGTGAACAAAAAATATAAAATATTATGAATATTTGCTGAAGAAATAGATTACCAAACTGTCACATTTATGTAAACATCTCCAGGAAAAATCTATTAAATTGGCTAAAGAAGTTCATGAAAACTGATCTCTCAACTGTAATTTTTAGTGATCAATGTAAATCTAGATTAGATTGATCTGATAAGTTTGGAAGATTTTGGGTCCTTTTTATAGAAATCCTCAATATATCTAAAAAAAAAAATGCCAGTTGGGTGGTGGAGTAATGTTTTGGCCCAGTATTGTAGGTATTAAAATAATAGGTCACATCAAAGATAATTATGGTATTAAATAATTATTGTAAGGATCTTCTTGTAAGTCAATGTTCCTTCACATTCTGCAAAGCTATTGTCCACCTTACCAAAAATGCTTCAAAGACACTAAATATGTTGACTGTTGCATCTAGCATGAAACAGACTGTTGCCTCTAAGTGTTGACTTCTATGTTCACTGTGTGTGTGTGTATATATATATATATATATATATATATATTTAGCTTTTATTTAAAATTTGCTATATTTATAGAGGAAGAGTGCTCAGTATCAGATAGAGCTTTTATAAATATACAGTGTGGTCGTGGAAATCAACACTGCATGGTGACCATGAATAAACCCAGCCTCCAAACTGCTGACCTGAGATGGAAAAAATACATTGAGTCAGTTGCTTTGTCCACCACAAGGAAAGCTGGCTCCCTGTGCCGCGCCAGAAAATTTTTCTCCCCAGAATTGATCCTTCAGATCTACAAATCAACAATTTGCCCTTGCATGGAGTATTGCTGCCATATATGGTCTGGAGCTCCTTCTGTTTGCCTCGGGGTTCTTGATAAGCTCCAGAGGCGGATATGCAATATAATTGGCCCTGTTCTGGCATCTCGTCTAGTTGCTCTCACAAAGATGCACCGTCGCCTCTCTCTGTCTTTTTTATAAATACTTTCATGGTAATTGCTCCGAGGAGCTGTATTCACTGGTTCCCAGACTTCATGAATTCAAGCGCCCTATGAGGCTGGCATCCCACTCTCACCCTTTCACTGTCAAAACTCCTAAATGTAGTCGTCTCTTCTACTCCAATAGCTTCATGTCTCATGCCTCTTGCCTGTGGAACTCCCTTCCCTATTCCAGTTTCCCTGAGAGCTATAATCTCCAACTATTCAAATGTAATGTCAATCGACATCTCCAGTTGCCTTGATCTATCCACTATTCTTCTCCTCATCCTTTCCTCAATCACTCCTATCTGATCTTACTCCAAATCTTCTGTAATCCCTTGCTTCCTGCCTTGCTTGGGGTGAAACGCTTAAAAAAACTACTCAACCAACATAAATAAGTAACCGAGAGATCATGACCATAAATAACCTTCAGCATTAGCCCTAAACAAAAGAAATGGGGAAGAACTAGTTTCCTCTTCACTTTCAATTGTCTCCTAGTAACCTATATACACAGCTCATTATATATACAGTCTGCTAAAGGAGTGATGGTACTTGATTTGAAAATTGAATTGGATTATTCCAGGCAGTGTTGATTCCTATATCCACTCTCTCTTATTTTTATATATATATATATATATATACACCAGTAAAACTCCTTGTAACACTAAAGATGAACTGAAGGCATGGATTATGGCAGAATTCACCAACTTAAACAAGGAGACCATCCAGAAGATTTGCAGGAGATTCCAAAGTTGTCTGGAGGCTGTAGTTAAATTGAATAGTGATTTTATTGAATATATTTACTTTTAGTATTTCAAAATAGTTTTGTATAATTTTGGTAAATATATCTGTTAAAATGATATGTCAGTGTTTTCATTTTTGTGTAATTTACATGATAATTTATACACTGCACCCTGTATATGAGGAAAATTCTAAAGAATGGCACCAAATTTTTAATGTACTGTATCTAATCTATGTTTCTAGATGATTAATATTACTGAAAAATAAGTTTAACAAGATAGAATATTCTTCAAAAATATTTGTTTAAAATAAATGTTTTTTAGGCTAGTTTTATTCATGCATTTAAATATGTATGTGTTTGTCTGTCTGCATTTAGAAAGTCAAAATGCTGAATAAAAATCATTTTAAAAAAAAGTTGTCACAATGTCATCCTATTTTTTTTCTGTAGAATGAGATTGCAAGTCAAAAGAAACCATAAGAGCTTAAGTACATTATCTCAAAGCAACAAGATTTCCATTTTAACTTTGATAACATCTTTTCAAGAGATTCCTTCTGTATCTGAATTTAACATTTTTGTAGTTTTATTTGATGTTGTTGATTTAGGTCTCTGTTTTGTTTCATTTGCTGTTTTTCATCTGATCTTGTTAGAAAAAAATGAACAAAGGATCAAATGTTTTATGAAATTCTTTTTTTTCTTTTGCAATGTGCATCTTCTTTTGATCATCTCAACCTCTTTGCAAATGATAAAAATGGTTAAAAAAATATTCTATACATTAAGCTGTGAAAAACTTCCTGGAAAATGGGATCTTTTTTTTCTTTATTAATTTTTTCTATATTAATTTTTTTCTAATACTATTATCAGTTGCTCAATTTATTTTTACTTTATATATTTAAAAGCACAGTACCTATCAAAACTGATATAATTATTTACAAATTAATCAACATTTCTACTTAGAATCAAAGTGTAGTATTTATGCACTCTTTAAAACTGTTACAGAAAAAATTACATATGGATACAGAAAGCATATGATCTATACAGATATTTGTATAAGTTATCTGTTTATAAATGGACCCATCGTTTTTTGGTATGCACTATGCTAGTAAATATAATGTGGATTTATCTGTAATGCTCACTGTTAATATTGATCTATTGTCCCTGGATTCAAAACTGAGGCTATTGCAAGTTTGAATTGCATATGCTTAGAAATTGTTTTTTCTAAACATATATCTGAATAATGGATTTTGATGAGAGTGTGGTAATAATAATCATTTCTCTCTGAATTTCTCTGAGAAGTTTATATTATGACTATTGTCCCCCAGTATATTTCAGACATTGTGCCCTCGGACTTCTTTAGATGTTTGTCAATTCAAGTAACATTCACAGAATTTCAAACTAGAATGAGTAAATTCAATATACAGATTTAGCTTCTTTTTATTCTGTTGTCCATGTTTAGTCATGGACATTGATTAGATAAAAGGTTCACTTTGAAATTCCCTGAAGGATACCTGAATCAAAAAGTGCCTGAAAAAGCTGGCAGGCATGACAGATGAAACATGATGATAATAACAACAAAGATGAGAATAATAGTCAGTGTAAATAATGTAAATTATAATAATTAGTATCATTTTCATTAAATTCATTGTATTGTTAGTGGCACTATCAACTACTTTCATCTTCATTAAACCAAAGAAAAAATTAAGGAACCTACCTTCTTTTTCTTCTAAGTGCCATGTCCCTTCAGGATGTGGTCGGTCTTGGATCTCTACAACTTCCTGTCTTTTGTAGCTCTAAGTTTGTTTTTTTTTTTTTTTTTTTTTTTTTTTTTCTCTCTCTCCTAATCCCTGTTCTGGAAATCATTTACACAAGCTTGTTAGGTAGGTTATTCACTGCTTTCCTCTGTCCTATTTCCTCATTATGTACCCTAAAAATTTCAGTTGTCCATTTCTGATTTTAAGCATAATTGCCCTTTTTTGTTTCCATCATACCTAAAATTTCTTTGTTAGTCACATGATCTGTCCATGAGATTCTCAGCATTCTTTTGTAGAACTATGTTTCTGCTGCTTCAAGTTTCTTCATCACTGAGGAGATTGTCCAGTATTCACTACCATATAAGAGGACTGATATTATGTAACAGTTTAGCACTCTTTTCTATTTTTAATGAAAATTTCCTGTTTTTTTTATATTTTGCTTAGCTTTTGGCAGGCACCTTTCACTATTCCAATGCATGTTCAAATTTTGGTGTTGCATTTTCCATCTTCTGTTAAAACACTACCTAAATATTTAAATTTTTGTATCTACAATTTGTAGTTCACATGTTGGGCTATTCGTTTTGCTGACAGGCATGCATTCAGTCTTCTTGCAACTGATGTTTAGTCTTTTTTCTTGCTTTCCTTTACTACCTTTTGTAGGAGTTCCTATAGTTTCCTTTCTATGTCTGCTATCAAAATTGTCAGTTGCATATCTTGTGCTGTTAAGATTGCGACTACCAATAACGAATCCTGGTAGGACTTCTAATTCTCTCACTGTAGAGTTTGAATAAGTGTAATGAGAAGAGTAAAAAATAACCATGGTTTCACCAGTTTTCTTTGAGAATGTCTTGTTAAATTAATTTTAGTTAAATTTTCTCCCTAAATAATCAAAGATTTCTATCTAAAAAAAAAGTTAATTCTATTGCTGCATGTTCTTTTATAATCTAAAAGAATTGTATTTTTCAAATCATTAAACATAAAAAACAAAAAGCAGACACAAAAGAAAAACAAATGTGGTTCACATGTTATCATAACAATAGAATATCTCATAGAAAATAAGTGAGATCAAACTGTGTGACTGATCAATATTTAAAATCACATTGTTTTATATTATACAATAGATTTATATTAGGCAACCTGAATATTCTTTAGTTTCCTTCCAGAATTTACGGGTTGAGTATGCAAATAAGAATTTTAATAAACTTACATGCACTAATCTCAATCTCTTACACACACACACACTTATATATTACATACACACACACACACACACACACACGCGCACACAAATCAATAATCTGCTATAGATATTAACTGAAATTTATCTGAAGTTTTTACTGTATAATATTTATTCTGTGTTATTTATAGAGAAGCATTGGGTTAAGTGCATTAAGTAGAAAGGAAATTATGTTGAAAAATAAATATTAGTTGTTGAAAATAATTACTTTCTTTACATCATTAGGCTACAGACATATTGATATACCTGTGTGCATAATTTATGTATTTATATAAATTTAAAACTTCTTATATATATTTTACATATATATATATATATATATATATATATATATACTAGCAGTAGAGCCCGGCGTTGCCTGGGGATATAACAGTAAGAGATAGATCAAGTATCCACCATCATAAAGATTGAAAAATAAAATTGACAAAGATTATTGTTTAAGGTTGACGGATACGCATGTCTTAATTAGTTCTTTTTTTTTTTTTTTTACGAATTGGTCAAACCCAAACTCAAACAAAAACATTGTTTACAATCGTTATGAGTCTATCGATTGGTGAATAGAATTTTATTAAATAGAATTTTATTATAAACAATTGTCTTGTAAATGGAATTTTTAAAGCATTCTGAATGTAAAAATAAAAAAAAAAGTGCAAGACAATAAGAAACACTACATGCCAAAAAAAAAAAAGTGAAGTTTTGTTGAAATCGGTTGAAAAATGTAGGTAGCCTTTCTATAATCTTTTAGTTTTACAATTTATGATTTTTACTTATTGAATACAGTAAAAAAAATTGCATATAATATTAACTTTATTTGGGTTTATTAATTATGATCTAACAAATCTTATTCATTTAGTAGCCTTTCTGTAATAATAATCTTTTACAATTTATGATTTTTACTTATTGAATACAGTAAAAAAATTGGACACCATGTGTATTTAAAGTAGTTTCCCATTCCGGTTATTATTTTTAGTTAGGACTTGTGTATGTTTAGATTTCATTATCTTTCCCTAAAGATAAAGAATTTATTCCGATGTTTGTATTCGTACAATCAGTAGAGATCGTTAGATTATTGTTTAAGGTTGACGGACACGCATGTCTTAATTAGTTTTTTATTTTTATTTTTTTACGAATTGGTCAAACCCAAACTCAAAAACATTGTTTTCAATCGTTATGAGTCTCCTGGTTGAACAGAATTTTATTATAAATAATTGTCTTGTAAATGTAATTTTTAAAGCATTCTGAATGTTAAAAATAAAGAAAAAAGTGTGCAAGAGAATAAGAAACACTACCTGCCAAAAATAAAAAGAAAAAAAAAGTGAAGTTTTGTATTATCGGTTGAAAAATATAGGAAATTCACTCCCATATTTAAAGGAACTCACACACACAAACAACCCGATGTGAGTTTTCCCCCTTCCATTTTCACGATGTCTCTTAATCGTGTTTTCAAATTGATTTTGTGCAAAACAATTATATTTTTCCCATTTTTGGCACTGTTAAAACCACCACAAGGTAATTTTATGTAGTCCTGTGAAGTTTTGTTGAAATCGGTTGAAAAATGTAGGAAATCCAATCCAATATATAAACGTTACACACACACACACACACACACACAATCTGCGTTTTATAATAAGTAAGATATATAGTATTTTCTAGACTGTATAATTCATGGTTAACAAGATGATTTAAGGGACTCAGCCAAACACTTGCACTACCCATTTATGAATTCTGTGATGGCCCAGAATGATGAGGCCAACATGTAAGATGGTGCACAGTATATTTTTTTTATGGATTGTAAAATCTTAGATTTAAATGTCTATCTACTATGTTGGCAAATACACAAATTTGGAAGGTATTTGTATTAACATATAGTGATATAAATGTAAAATACAGGATATTATAAAAATGTCTTATCATTTGAGATGTAAATATATGAGTAACTATATAGTCTAGGTAAATGAAACTAAACAGGCTTAAGTTGAGCAAAATAAGACTTATTCATCAAAATTTAAAGTAGAATTTCAAAGGTATATAGATTTTATGAACAATTTTACAAGTTTTAAATATGTTCACTGCTCAACCATCACTGATGCTACTAGTAGCTGTCCAGATCCTTTTGTCTTGCACAAAGAGATTTCCTCTTTAGGTGTTCTTTTTTTTGTACTATGTCCAAATCTACATTGCAGTTGATACATTTTTAGTGAATTTTCTCACAAAGGCATCCTGCACAGTCTAGAATATTATAACATAAAACACTTTTTCTCTTCTATTAAATGATATTTCTATACCTGAAAAGAAAAAAACAAACTTAAACAGAGAATTTTGAGTTATTTCTATAGACATGATGTTAAAATTTGAGATCATTTGAACAAGAATAGGTTCTTACTAGATTACAAAATGATATGAATTTTTCTGAAATACCCTGTTTAATATGGTAATGCTAATGGTAATATTATCTGTTTCCTTATGTGGAAACATTTTACATTCATTGATCAAGCAGCCAGTGTTGAAATTTTTAAAGTATTACCATTAAAACAATTTTTCAGGAAAATGGGTTTTTTAAGTCCAGTAACTATTATTGCTCATTCCAGTATTGATGGGATTTCTTTCCTAACCTTTTGTTTGAAGTAGTTTGGAACATCAACATCTTGATTATATCATTATTTTCCCTTTGAGTTAGATGTACTATTCCTTTTAGTTGTTGTTGAAAATCCTCAAATGATGTGGTTTCTTTTACTTGATACAGTTCTTTGTGATTCTGTAATGCCAGTTCACAAAATTTGAAGAAGGATGATCCCCCACAAAGACCTACAGGCTTTATTCACTGGAAGCCACTGATCTGAGAAAGCAGTTGTATACAACTGACAGTTCAGATATTTCTGAATGAGTTTGGTGCCATATATATCAAAACAAGTTTATCCATATTCTTTACTACATTGGCAATCAGGCATTTTCTTATCCCCAGCCATTATGTACAGAAATGTTGTGACAAATGATCTATATGTATGCCTGATGATTGCATAGTTCATGAAACTTTAAGTTGATAATATAGTGTTATGGGACCTTACCCACAATAACATAATGGACTATTCCATACGTAATAAATACTGCGCCTCAAGAGGAAGCAGGGAGCTCCGTCTGAAGTCTGGAGTGAGGTCCGTCAGGAGTCTGTCAGAGCGAGCAAGCGAGTCAGTCAAGTCAGAGGCAGTCCAAACAGCCATGTTCAGACAATTACTACTAAACCTGATTGTTCGTACTAACACTTTTCTACCTCTCTGTATATATTCCTGTTTGTAATATATCTGTGTTATTCCATATTCATATTCGAGTTCTTCTTTATTGGTTCTACCTTGGACTATCACTGTGGTACAAGGAACCAGACCATAACATATAGGAAGGGATATGGATAAGATTTTTTAAACATTTATTACTTCATTTTTTCTTGATCAGATGTTCCCCTTGACAGATTTGAATGTGCTTCTCAAAGAAAGAAAATAGACCCAGATGCTAAATAGATGTAATGTGTCAAAGTTTATGATTTGAAATTCAAAAGCAATGCATTTGAAAACAAGATGAAGCAGGGGAAAAGAAAACAAAATAGATAATTATTTGTTAATAATGTGAATGTTATCTTCCTAGAATCAAGTACTTAAAGGATTTAAAAGTTTATTGTAATTTTTACCATTTGCTAAGCAAATGACAAATAAGGCAAGTGAACTGCATAAATGAGTGCAAGTCATTAAGTATATATTCACTTACTGCTACAGTTTTCTCCTGTGTGCTATACCCATTCAGGATATAGGTGATCATGGCTTTCCACAGCTTCCTAGCCTTTGTAGCACTTAGTAAGTTTTAACTTTTCATTGTCCCTCTTAATCCACCCTGTATCATCCATTTACACAAGCTCATTAAATAGGTTATTCACTTTCCTTTGTCTCCCTTGCCACCAATATGTCCTGTGAGTGTTAAATTCTCCAGGCCCTCTTTCCTCATTATGTGTCATAGAAATTTCAACTGTTCTTTTCTGATTTGTAATATGTGTCCTTTTTGTTTACATTTTTTTAAGCTTTTTTTGTTACTTGCATGTTCAGTCTATTATTCTCAGCATCCTTCTGTAGAGCCACATTTCTATTGCCTCAAGTTTTTCACCTGTGAAGAGATTGTCTAGCATTCATGACTCTATAGGAGGACTGATATGTATAATAGTTCAGCACTCTTCTTTTTTCTTGATTCTAATGAACAGTCACTGCAGTTAATTTTTTAAGTGAATTTCTTTGAGAATTTTCTTTAATGCATTTTGTTTCAGTTCTTAGAAGTTTTTCTTAGGCATATAATTTATTCATTTGAAAAAAAAAAAAAAAGGAGTCTGCAAAATACCAAACAAGGAAAGTATACAAAACCCTGGGTTATTGATGGATTGCATGCTTTAAAAATGTTTTGTCACGGAGAATTTCTAATAAGCATTACGGAGAAAAACTGTTGAAAATATTTATCAGATAGACTGCATCAACATCATGCCATAAATATTCCCACCAGCACCATGAAATATTATCTTGATGGAACTTGTTTCATAATAAAGAACATCACTAGTGACATGTTGGTGCAAATACTGGTATGAATAAAAGAAAAAGGAAAGACTTCAAGGATTTACTGAAACCCATTTTCATAATGTGTTATAAAGCTAAAAGTAACCTGAATCACTTTAACAGAAGCCTCTAAAACCAAAATTTTTATAAAGCCAGAAGCATGAAAAGATTTCCAAATTCTAAAGAACACAATGTGCACTGTGCTGGCCTTTATGGAGTCCAGAGCATTGTGTATTCATGAAAGAACAATGAAAAAGAGCTCTTTTGAAGTAACTGATACACAAGTTGAAGTATCCAAGTCCAATTTAATTCAAGCTGTTGTGGTTATTGATAATACACCTTACCATACCTTAATATATGATCATTTTCTTCCACTGAGAACTTACAATACAATTTTACATATGGCCTCATTTTGTACCATTGTCACTAATCGAATTGTAGTGATCATCTGGGAAGGCCAAGATCAAAGAACTCATGGCTGAAGATACTAGTGGAATTTTTCAAACACATTATCAGCTGAGTTGTGTCAAAGGTTTTTTTTATTTATAATTACACTATACTGATGAACCAATAAATGTTATAACATTCCAATATGTACAGAGATAGGATGCTGCCGTATTGAAGGAAGAAGATATTATTTATGGAGAATAATCTTTTTAGTATCTGTATTTTATGAATTATATTTTAATTGTATGTTCTAATATTTATTTTATAATCATTAGTCAAGCTTAATGTTTGAGGCAATTATCATTTTAAAAAATAAGAGACAAATTTTAATTATTTTCACATTAAAAATATTGCAAAGCAGTAATTATGTGATTATTCAAGCTTATTGATGATCTTTATTTACTTCATATATTTGTTTGCATTATTTTTAATTTATTCTAGAAATGGTATAAGTATAAAAATAATAGCTATTCAAAAAGCATTTTCTTCTCTATAACATCATATTGTTTCTGAAGTGTTTAAAAACTTATTAATAGATAAAGAATAAAATTCTTTGCTATTAATGATCTGTGTTATTATTATCAACTGAAAACTTATTCAAGACCCCAGCATTGGTCACACTTAAGCAATTGTCTTGTTTATCTATAAAAGTGTAGTCATGTCTTTATAATCATCTTTATATTATTAGAATTGCATTAGCTTAACATATTCACGTGATAACCATTCCATTTATTTTGTCATATATATTTTAATGTTTTTATACATTCTTATGTCATTTTTTTTACAATCCAAATATTTAAAATGCAGTGATATATAGTGGTGGAATTCAGACATTTTAAGAATTGGTTCTCTCAACAACAGGCCTCAATAGCAATGAGTTACCTCATTTTTCCATAGTCAATACTTTACTATATAGATACAATTTTGGAATAAAGCAAATTTTTCTTGCACTTATTCAAAAATACCAAACTTAATCTGCATTACATTGCATGTTATCATTTTGAAAGAAAAAATAGTTAAAATAAATGCTTTAAAACTTTTTATTCATCTTTCATTTTAAAAATTTCCAAATAGCCACTTGATTGTCATCAGTTTTCAGCTGGTTTTGCCTTACACTGTTGTCATCAGCACTGTGATTTTTTTTTTCTAAGCTATGTTTTCACAAAAGGAGTACATCACATAAATCTAAAGGGTAACCAGTAAGATTTATCAAGTTTGCTGCATTTTCCACTGTAAGGTGACTTCTTTTATCTGAGTATATAACATTCTTGAAAAACCTCTTTCTGCTTTGGAATAACTGATAGAAATCGTATTGATAATAGTTTTCGCTTGTTGTACATTTTGAGGAATAACAAGATTATGAAAGTTTTTCAGAACATTTTCCACATAGTCACAAAATTAATGGGAATGTTCTGATGAAAAATTTTACTGAAACCATTTAGCTTTTCATCAGCAGATTTTCTTGGCATAACTATTTCTTAAATATTCCAAGTGGGTCTAACATTTTCAGCATTTCATGAAATTTGTTTGTTTCTTTGCACTTGTTCTTTAATGTTAAATGATCACAGTTTATCAACTATTTTTTTCATATTTTTGATTATAACATCAAGCAACTTTTTGAGGAAAGCAAACAAATCCATGGTTTTCAATTAAATGAATATCCTTAAATGTATCAGAATAAACTCTATCATCAATTTCCTTTTCAATGTACCAGTACTTTGAGTATTTCAAATGCCTTAATGAACTGTTTAATAAGTTTTTCAGCTCTTGACAAAGTTAAACATTTAGCTTGAAGAGTATTAACCAGTAAAGAAATTTCTTGCAGTGTATCTACCATCAATGCCAAGTCATGCAAGAAATATGTGTTGCAAAGATGGGCAGCCATTCCTGAATGTTTCATCTCCCTTGAGAAATATTTGTATAATGCTGAAAAAGCATGCCATACAGCAAGTGCAGATCTCAAATTACAAGCAGCTCATCTTGTTCCCAGTATTCTACCTATGTTCAGAATTTTTTGCTCAAGTTCTTCAGAAATTTTGATAAGTTCCATTTGGCTTTTGTTTAATTGGTGAAAGATTGTGTAGATTTTATCCATGAATATTTTGAAGTGATTCACTTGTTTTATTTCACTGACAGAATCATTCAAAACTAGTAGCAAATGATGATTTAAACAATAAAAAATGACAATATTAGGAAAATTGTTTTTTAATCTGGTGCCTACTCCAGAATTGTGTCAAAGCATTACACTTACTCCATCTAAACAGAAAGCAATTAAATTATTTCTCAAATATTCATTATCAAATCCAGTACAGTGCAAACTATTTAATGAGGGTGTATGTATTTCTGCACCTTGTCCTTTCAATTCAACCAAATCCAAAACAAATTGTTGGTGATAGATTGCAATCTTCAATTTTTAAAAAATTTACAAGTACAGATTTACTGGATATGGTTGAAGTTTTATCAATGATGACACAAATCTTTAATTTTTGTTGAATAATTTTAGTAAATATTCATTTCTTATCTCCTTTGCAATATAATATACTATTTTCACAGCAGTTTTTTAAGAATGAAGTTCAATACCTAAGTCTAATCCATTTTTCATTTGAAGCTGAATCTCATCTTCAACATCAGAAAATAGACAGCTTCTCTTTGCTAAACTTGAGACTGTATTGAAAACTCTATTAGTAGTCTATATACTTATCATTCAATTTATCCATGGCTTTTGTAATTGAATCATCAGTACGATCTTGTCGATACTTTTTTCTAAGTGAATCTTGCTGAATTGTTTTATGCCTTCCTGAAAGTTCAATACTGTAGCAGACACATTCCATTGATATGTGAATTCCTTTCACATTTATGAACTAAGAATAAGATCTGGCACATAGATCACACCCAATTTTTTTATTGTGAATAAATACATTATACTTTTCCTTGAAGTTCTCATACTGTTTCATACTCCAGCACCTGGAAGAACTAATGCTTCAACTGCTTCATCTCTAGTTTTCACAACATCACGAGCATCATGATCTAAAATTGGCTGTTTTTCGTCCTCGTTAACCTCTTGTCTGAAACTTTAACTTCTAGGGAATTTTCCAAAAAAATCTTTTCTCTTCATTTTAGGGTTCTGATACTGAATAGAAAAAATTACTAGTTACTGTGAGGAACTTACTATATAGGAAGAAATAATAATTTATTACCTTTGATATGAAGTCCAATAGAAAAATGAATACAAAGTTCGGTAGAAAAACTGTTTAATTTAAACAAATTTTATATTAACAAATTTTTTTAACTAAAATCTATTTGCAAAATATGAAAACAGCTAAGTGTTTGATTGGCAAAGATATTAAAGGCACTTATGGATGGCAAAAAACAAAATATAGTGGATGAAGTTGTGCTAAACTCCTACCACCATACATACATACACACACACACACACACCTCAATATATATATATATATATATATATATATATATATATATATATATATTATTGAGGCATATCTTATTGAATATTATGGGAGTTTTTGTTTCATAATCTTTCTTTTTGAATTTTTCTTGTTTTCTTGCAAGTTACTTTATATTTGGGTCTAAGTTGTTGAAAAAAAACCCAGTCTTTGGTGTGTTGCTGAGTGCTTTTGGTTGTCATCAACCATCATCATGGCTCTGTTTTTGGTTTTAAGTAGGTTGTTTTTATTTTTATAGATAATATTTTTGGGGCATTCAGGCCATGTTGTTGGATTAGTTCATTAGCAATTTAGGAGGGGATTGGTATTTATTATTTGGAGGATTAGTTATTAAATATATTTAAAATGTTTCTGCCAGTATTAAATCCTATTTTATTTATTTTGGATTTTGTTTGTTAATTGTGATGGTTTCAAGAAATTGTAAGATGTTTTCTGCCTTTGTTTTTCTAGATGAGTTTGGTATTGTAAATTAGTATTTTTCTTATTTCAGAGGATTTGAATCTGTTATTAGTGGTACAGTGTTGTTATAAGGTGATTTTCTATGGCACTGGTGTCACTAAGATGCTATGTAAGATGACGTGAGACAGTTGTAGCTCTGATTTACACTAAATATCAGCCACAAGTGAATGCTAAGAAAGCAAAACTAAACATAAAAAAGTTGTCCTCTGTGCAGGGGCTCCAAGCATCATATCCAGCCCATGAAACAAATCCTCTCAACAAATAAATAAATAAAACAGAAAAGAAGTCAATCACAAACATTACTAGAAAAATATGAAAAAATGATGAGTCTGGGACCCATTTCATTTGCTTTAAGAAAAACACTCATAAACATCTGTATCAGATTTATGACAAACATCAAACTTCACTAATCTACTACAGGCCTCTGACAACCTCACTATCAGTCAATTGACCCGACAAATACATCAACTTCAGGCTTTACCAACTCAACCCTTCTTTCAACACTGTCTCCCTCATCTACATTTAGAGACATTTCACTCACATCAGCTGTGTTGGCAATACAAAAGAATTTTATATTTACATTTATATATTTATTCTTGTCTTTTCCTATCACCACATCAGCGGTATTATTGTCCCATCTGTTTTCCATACTATCATATGTGTGTCTATAACACACACACACACACATCCTACTGATCCAAACATTATTTTGTGGATACCTATGTTTGAGTAGATGCCTTGTTTTTATAAACAGTATAAACTACATCTACCAGCTTGCACATTTGAGAATCTTAAAGAAAATGTGCTCTCCAGCAAGATTGGAACCTGTGTCATCTTTTGTAAAGCATGCCAGATCAGATGGTGGTTTCTCCTACAAAGAGGGATTCAAGTTAGATCTCTGTTGGAGAGCATATTTTCTTTATAAAATCTTTCAAATGAACAGATTACACTGTATATAAAAATAGGGTGTCTATGCAAGTACAGGTATCCACAAAATAATGTTCAAAATAGTAGGAAATAAGAGAATCCATTGATTCCTTATATATATTGACTTTTCAAGTCAAGGGTCATCTGTTATTTATCTTACATATTCTCACAATATGCACCATGCTACACAAGCAGGAGAACCCAATCATAGCTGTCAGGCAATTTCTGCAATCATATTACTCCTTACATCTGGCAACCTAACTCCCCAGACTGCAACGCCATTGACTATTATGGGTGGGGCACAGTTGAGTGAGAAACCAACAAAACTCCTTGTGACATCAAAGATGAAGGCAAGGATTATGGCAGAATTCACCAACTTAAACAAGGAGAGTGTCCAGAAGATTTGCAGGAGATTCCAAAGTCATCCAGAGGTTGTGGTTGAAGCCAATGCTAATTTTATTGAATAAATTTAATTTTTATTATTTCAATATTTTTTAGTTTAATTTTTTTGTGTAATAAATAATTTGTTTCTGTATAACACTTTTCACAGAGTGTACTGATAGCAACTCTGACCTGATATTTGTCCATCACTTCAAGGTAGAAGAATGTGACAAATCCTGTACATATGGGCCAAGCCCCAAAATTAGAATTAATATCTACTAATCCTTTCACTTTAGCACTATGAATGAGGTTTTCACACAGGGTTGGAATCCCCAGGATTGGGGCCACCTTCGAGAAAAAGATACTAAACTTGTTATTTACTTGCCCTCACAATAGCAGGATATGGCACAAGGCAAACTTAAATTGTGGAACACATGCACATGGGCCAAGACCAAAATTGCCCTAGACACTTCAGCCAATGTCACACTGGCATCAATATTCCACTGACCCTCTTTGGTACAATAAGGGAAGTGCTTCCACAAGGTTGAAATTCCTAGCACTAATCAGCCCTCATTAATTTGTTGTTCTGTCCAAAGACAGAAACACAAGTGAGAGATAAAATGTTGATCCTAACCCAAAGTCCAGGAAAAGTTGGCCTGATCTGCCATTTACTTGCCTCCTGACAATGGTAGAATATGACCCAATATTGGTTTTCATTTGGAATACACATATATGGGCCAATGAAACAAAATTGTCCAATCCTCACAACCAGTGTCATACTGGCATTGCTATATACTAACCCACCATATTTAGGGCAAAAAGAAAGTGCTGCCATAGGACTGGAATCCCCAGGACCAGCTTCTTCTTGTAAATGGAAGAGCAAGTGAGAATAAGTTTGATCACAGCCCAAAGACTGGGTAAAAGAGAGCTGAACCGGTATTTACTTGCCCCATCATGGCGGCAGGATGTGATGCAAGAATGTTTTTAATATGATGTGACCATATGTGTACATATCGGCCAAGGACAAAAATTGCCAAGTTTCTGGTGGGAGGTGCTGCTGCAGGATAGGAATCCCAGGGACTAGGAACCCTCAAAGTATTTCTGTGATCTGCCCCAAATTGGGAATGTGGCAGAACAAACACTACACTCTGATTCTAGCCCAAAGGCCAGTGAGTAAGATACTCTGATTCTAGTGATTTACTAAGCATAGTTTAGATGTGGCACAAGGCTGTAAGAATTATCTACCAACTGAGGGTTCAAACTCACTACTCAGTCATAATTGATCTATCTATTACACCACATTGAGGTGTCCAAGGAGCACTGACCCTGGGCAGAGGTGCCAAGGAGTGACACCTTGACCCGAGACAGATTAAACAGATATTCTGATCCTAGACAGAAATTCCAATTCATATGGAAACAGTTCCATCATTCTTGATTGATACTCAGTTCGTATTGCAGTAAAAGAATCAGCTATTTCAGTGTTATCAATCATTGCCTCTTTTCATAATTTCTCTCCCTGATTTCCCATCCATTTAGAGTAGATTTTGCTTCTAGATTGTTTTGCTCAGTACACAAACACACACAAAGTACAGATTATTACTAAGAATTTTGATTCTCACTGAGTACATCACTATAACTTTTGTAAGGTAATCTTCCTAAATACTCACCAAATAGGGAGAATAACAATTCTGCACTGAAGTGAACAGAATCTTTTGCTTAAAATGTTAATTTTTATACTTTCTACTTCATATATTTCTACTTTCTCCCAGTTTATTTTTAAAGGATTTGAAGAGAATTCCTAGTGCTCCTTTTATTATAGGTACAACTGTCTTTTTACATTTCTGTTGCATTTCAATATCTTTTAAAAATTTTTGTATTTTCTTTGTATTTTTCCCTTTGCATTCAGGTATATTCTGTTGCTTAGTGGAATTACCAAATCTTCAAATTATATATATTTTTTTTAATCTCACTTTTGTTTGACTTTCTTGAAAGCAATGATCAGTCTGTATTTTAAATTTCCAAAGTAGTGAACACATTTTTTTTCTGCAGAAGTTTCTTACTTGTGTTAACATATTGTTTGCATTATTTAGTCAAATCATTTGCACAGTTCTCAATGTACTGCTCTTCTCACATAGCCATATCTTTCTTGATATTCCTTTTAATCCAATTAAGTATATTTACTATGTATTTCTTTTTTATCTTTATATGCACTTACAGTTTCTGTCCTGTTCTGGAGCTTTGTGATAAATCTTCATTCAAGTTATTTATTCTAAGATAACCTTTTATGTTATTTTTTTAATTAACACAACATTATATTCTATCACTATTCTCATGGCAGATGTAGTTTGCCCAAACATCTGTCATGAAAATAGTGATAGTACTGAGAAGCTACAAGATGATGAACTGTTTTCCATCCAACAGCCCCTTTCCCTTAGATGAAATGTTGATAGCCTTTTATTCTATCACTCTTTTCATCGCAGATGAACTACAGTCTTTGAGCATCACAGTTAGGATTCTTCCTTGATTATTACAATCTTAACCTCTTCAAGTCAAGGGTCATCTGTTATTTATCTTACATATTCTCACAATATACACTTTTTGAATCTTCCTGTACACCCTTAAAACAACATCCTTTAGTAATCCTCTACCTCTTGGGCTTTATATTTGGTGAACAATAGTAAAGAAAAAGAAAAGTTATCAAAATATAACATCCAATCTCAATAAAATTTATCCTAAACAACTGTTTTTTTTTTGTTTTTTTTTTTTTTGTTTTTTTGTTTTTTACATTTGTATTTCAGATCTTTGTATTTTCTTTGTATTTTCCTAACTTTCACTCAGATATATGCTGGATATTGTCCTGGATATAACAGTGAAATATCAATCAAACAGCACATGCACACACACACACACACAGGGTAGAATGGGTAAACTGTCAGAGAGTGCAGTGGAATCGAAAAGAGTTGGATGAGTCTAATGGTGATTATGAAGGTACAACAGCTTGGAAAACTCACTCTGATTATTTTGATAAAAGAACTCCAGAATTTGTTGATGTCCTCAGGCTCAATATGGAAGCCTACATCAAGTGCCTTGAAAAAGTAGTGCTGCTCTGGTTTAAGAGGGTGGCTGCTGGAAGAACCTATGTCTAGCAACAGGACTCTGCACCATGCTACACAAGCAGAACACAATCATAGCTGTCAGATTACTTCTGCAATCACATTACCCCTTACATCTGGCAACCTAACTCCCCAGACTGCAACCCCATTGACTATTATGTGTGAGGCACAGTTGAGTGAGAAACCAACAAAACTTCTTGTGACACCAAAAATGAACTGAAGGCAAGGATTATGGCAGCATTCACCAACTTAAACAAAGAGACTGTTCAGAAGATTTGCAGGAGAATCCAAATTCATCCGGAGGCTGTGGTTGAAGCCAATGCCAATTTTATTGAATAAATTTACTTTTTATTATTTCAATATTTTTTTGTGTAATTTAGGTAAATATATCTGTTAAAATGAGATGTCAGTGTTCATTTTTTACATAATTTAGATGATAATTTATCCATCACACACTGTAATACAGTAACATCCAAGGTAAACCCAGAAAAATATATATAGAAATAACAAAGTTCCCTGGAAACAGAAGCTACTTACACAAAACATAATTTAACAACAACAAAAATATGCAAATAACACAATCCCTTCAAAACATATATGGAAATTCATAAACAAACCAAAACACACCAAATATAACTTAGAAAATGAAAACATCACCAGCTTCAAACAATACTTGGAAACAATGTAATCTTTGCTTAGAGGAGAAAATAGCAATAATCCCCAGAAGGTCAACTCCTAAACAAAAGATCCAAAGAATTTATGAAAAATTCCTATGCTTCCAACAAGCACACCATCACACAAATAGCAATGGTAATATTAGCTGTTTCCCTACAAGGAAACATTTGGCACATTTATTGACCAAACAGCCAGTACTGCACCCAGTAAAAAAATTATAAAATCTTTCTCTTAAAACAATTTTTCAGGAAAATAGCTTTCTCAAGTTTAGTGGTTGTAATCACTCTTTTCAATACTAATGGATGTTTCCTTTTCTAATCTTTTATTTGAAGTAGTATAGAAAGTCAACATTTTGATTGTCATTATTTTCTCTTTCAATTACATGTGATATCCATTTTAATTGTAGTTGTTATTGATAGTCCTTAAGTGATGTGGTTCCTTTTATTTGTTACATTTTTCTGTTTGTGAATTTGTAGTGCCACTCCACAATGTTCAAAAAAGGATGACCATTACCAAAAAAATCGAATTTCATTTGATGAAAGCCATTTTCAACCATTGATCTTAGAAAGCAGTTGCATATGTTTTAGATAGTTTAGATATTTTTTGCCGGTTTGGTGAAAAATCCCATCACCTAAATCTAAAGTTTTATTTCCAGTATCAAAATTTAGGACCAAAGAAAATACACAAAACAAATAAATAAATGAAATATCTAAATAAAATAATAAATTTCAAATAAATAATTAAACAGACTCAAGATCATGATAGTAAATACCTGGATGCATGATCGTAAAACAAAAGGACTAGGAAGTGCCAGTTTCCTCCTTCCCCAACTTAATCCATTAATTTTAATAACACTTTAGATACTTTTTTGTAATAAAAATTCCCAGGTGTACATATGCACACAATGTATACATAGGTTAAATAAAGCAAAATATATTTTTTTATTAAATTCATTAATGTATTAAAAAAAAATTCTCATAAGGGAAACAGCATATAAAAATGGGAAAACCTTTATAAGATTATGTAATTGATGTATTCTCAGTTGGAATGCATTAATTCTGCCAGTATAAAGCAATTAATATTCTATTCAGGTTAGCAGTAAATGAGAAACATTTGATAATGTAGTCTATTTTAAATCTTGTTTAATTAAAATGGATTTTAAAGAAAGGAAACCAAGAGAAAAGTAAAATTATTGCTTTTCTTTGCAAGGATCCATTTCCCAACTTTAAGACATGTAGAAATTGCATATTCCTTACAGAAGCTGAGACTTGTCAACAAATGAAAATGTCTGTATTAGAAACAAATACCAAGTTAAAATGCTGGATTTTAAGTGATTTAGTGATTACAATAATCAAGGTTTTGTAGTCCCAAGGGCTACAGGTATTCAGAAACCACCAGTAATATTTTCAAAAGGGAATTTATTATTTTGACAAGGTTAACAATTACAACACAGACAATTTCTTTGGAACAGATATTTAAACTGTAATTTCTTGAACATTATTTTCAATCTCTCTAAGAATAATCCATTTAGACATTCTTGTGTCATTTCTGATCTGTGTATATTCTCTTACATGTTTCATATTTGAGCAACTCCTCTCATCAGTAAATCCATCTAACAATGAAGTAGTTAATCTGTTGTTCACCACAAGAATGATTTTTTTTTATTTTATAGTAAGTTTACAACATATATATTTTGATAAAAGCATATTAATCTTTTTTCAAAGCAAAATGTATAATGCAGAAGATTTATCCATTTTGTCATTCAATTACCCACCATTAATCTGATAGCATTATATACCATATCTTCCATATATTATTGTAAATTGAAAACTTATTTTATTTGTGTGAGATATATATATATATATATATATATATATATATATAAGCTGTTTTTAAATAATTTAAAGTACTTTCATACAGTATTCACAGATGAAATATGTTTATATTCACACACATGCTGATATACAATTATATTGTTTAAAATTTGCTATATTTATGGAGGATCAGTGCTCATCATTGAAGAGAATGCATTTAGAAATCAACTCTGCAGTTACCATACTTTATTGATTTCTATATCCACCCTGTTTTTATATATATATATATATATATATACACAAAAACTTCTCAGAATTAACCTGTAGAAAAAGATATGTATAAAAGAAAAAAGACAATAGGAAAACTAGTTTTGGTTGGCACATTTCATCTAATGTAGACATTTTCAATGCAAAAAAAACGAAATGAATTTATTGAAACAAGGTAACTATAAACAAAAAAAATTATATTAGCAACTAGAAGAATTTAGAAACACTGTTGTATATTCATATAGACAAGTGAAAAATTACGTCAATTACTTTATATCTGAAGAGATTATTTTCACATGTAAAAATATTCTTTGTATTGATGGATTCAACCATTTTCTTTTGATTTCTTGATATATTTGTTGTGTACGTTGGCTTGGGAAAGTGATTCTGTTAGGTGATATTGGGGGAAAGTCCTGGGCATAGAAACATGCAGAAATTTTTTAAAAATGCATCTGAGCACAAAAGAGACCTCATAAATAACAATTTAATAAATGTACTTGTCATACATAGAAACAAATTGAACCACAATTTTGATCTTATAAATACTACACTCATAAAAAAAGAAAATAATTCACCCAGAAGAAAAATCCTTGAGAGTGCTGCCATTGAATATTCAAATATTAATCTATGCCCAGTTTTTTCCTAATATCACCTTTCACTACTTTCCCAAGCCAACATACACAACAAATATATCAAGAAATCAAAAGAAAATGATTGAATCTATCAACACAACAATACAAAGAATATTTCTACACATAAAAATATTCCCTTCAAACATAAAGTAAGTGGCATAATTTTTCAGTTGGCCTTAGGAATATACAATAGTGCTTCTAAATTCTTCTAGTTGCTAATGACATTTTGTTTGTTGTTTATAGATACTTTGTTTCAATAAATTCATTTCCTTTTATTGCCTTGAAAAAGTCCACACTGGAAGAAACATGTCAGCTAAAATTAGTTTTCCTATTATCTTTTTTCCTTTATGCACACACACACATATATATATATTCTGTGGATTCCTTGTTGTTTTAGGTGGTTGTTTTTTTGTTTTTTTTTACTAATTCTTCCGCCAATACAAAGACTAAGAGCCACTCAAAGTAGGTTACTGAATGAGGTTTTTGCATGAACATAAGATGAGGCGGTAAGATGTGTAGATTATGATATATTTGAAACACAAGGATTGAATTTAAACCTGTAGAGGTTAATATTCCAGTGATCAGGTGAGCATCTACTTGGGAGTCTGTTCCACAAAGTAATGATTCTTGAGAAGAAGCTGTCCAAATGGAACGTCCTTCAAAATAATGGAACACAAAGGGAATGGGAATAATTTGCCCCTGTTTAAAAATAAAATTAAAAAAAAAACAAGATATGGATAATCAAGAACCTACCTACCTATCTATCTTTCTTGGGACCAATGCCCATTGATATCAACAAGAATCTGGGTAACTGCTCTCCAGTAATGTTAATATTAGTCATTTCCTTGTGCGGAAAGATTGAGTATTGATCAACAGTCAATATTACTGTCAGTTGAAACTTATAAAATTGCTCCTTTCTTAGAGAAGTAACTGATTCATACCTTTTCCAAAGGTATTTGCACAAAAGTGAAGGCAACAGCCTCAACCAAAATTTGCAATATATACATCCATATATATATATATATATATATATATATATATAAGGTCATCCCATAAGTTCTGTCCAAATTTTGAATAAAGAAAACAAGTGACCAATTGTTATATTTAATTACAGATTCAATCAACAATGTATTTTCCCTGATTAATTATGACTTCCTTCCATCTATTAACAAGCTTACTAATTCCATTACTGTAAAATTCTTTTGGCTTTGATTCGAAGAACTCACAAATGTCAGTTTTAACCTCTTCCTGTGTTACAAAAGCTGTTTCTTCCAAATGATTCTGTAAGCTACAAAACAAATGGTAGTCTGAAGGAGCAAGATCGGGAGAATAAGGTGGATGAGGAATTTTCTCCCAACCATGTTCTTCAATTTTTTGTGATGTGATTCTTGCTGTGTGGGGTCATGCATTGTCCTGATGAAACATCACCTCTTTTCGATTCACTAGAGCAGGTCTTTTTTTCCTCAAAGCTTGGTTCAAACGCTCTAATTGCAGACAGTATATTTGAGCATTTAATTGTTGCATTAGGTGGTAAGAATTCAAAGTGGATTATTCCTTGGTGATCCCACCAGATTGAAAGAAGAACCTTTTGCCCATGAAATTCCCTTCTCTGCTGTGGCTGGGGTCCTTCCCCTTTACCAAGCCACTGTATACAATGCTTAACATTTCGATAAAAGATCCATTTTTCGTCACAAGTTTATCCAAAAAAAGGTGAAACAAGTTGGCGAGAATGGAGAGAAGAGCAGATGTCAATTCAGGATTTGAGGTTGTTTTCAGACAATTCATGAGGCACCCATTTTCCAAGTTTAGGAACTTTTCCAAGTTGTTGAAGATGATGATGAACAGTTGTATGGTTTGAACTGAGAACCACTGCCAATTCTTCAACTGATAAAGCAGGATTTTCTTCAAGGGCTGTTTCAAGAAGCTTTTCATCAAACTCAACTGGTCGTCCGGTTTGATTTTCATCTTCAAGGGTGAAATCTCCACCTGAATTTTGCAAACTATCTTCTGCAAGTTCTTTCATTCACACATTCCTCTCCATAAACTGAGTGAATGTTTCTAGCCACTTTGGCTGCTGAGTTTCCTTTCTTGAACTCATAAAGCATTATGTGCCTCAAATGATTCTTGGGTACTTCCATGTTAGCAGGGTTTTAATCAGACAAAATTTAATTTTATTGTTCTCTGAAATAAAATTTGATCAGTTTAAATGCATCTAAACATAAAAATAATGTTCAGCTCCATTAGACATTATAAAATACTCTTTTAATTTTCGTTCATTTTAAAAAAAAAGGTAAAATTTGGACAGAACTTATGGGATGACCTTATATATATATATATATATATATATATATATATATATATATATATATATATTCTTTATTTTAGCAATTTTAAAAATTCTCTAAATTTTCTCTAACTTATATTAACCCTGCATTAGTTACATGAGTGTTTTATTACCCCCAAATATTTAAAGTACTCATAATACCTAGTTAGCAACACATTACTTTTGATCCCTCCCACAACTCAACTGACTTGGTAATGGTGTGTAGCACATGGAGTGGCTCAGTTGTTGTGAAAAGCAGACACCAGGGGAATATTCATTTTTTTTTTTTTTTTTTTTTTAAATCCCAGGTGACTAATGCAGGGTTAATATCTTAATTTAAAACTGCCAGTTTAAAAAAGGAATCGATGTTAAATCTAAATAAAGAATCAGACACTTTCAGAGAAGTATTAACTTGAGATGCAAACAATACTGTCATATTGCATTACAGAACACAGTAATTCAATATATTTGCCAGATTTAAACTCATTAGTGTCTGATCAGTCATTGGGATCTTTGACAAATTCCAGAATTTCACAATCAATACAACATCACTTACAGACAGACTTGGCTGATCTGAAATTGTCTTGCAATTTCCATTCTTTCTCTAATCTCATAGCTTCCTCTGTAATTAACTCTTCAATTGCATGCCTGGCCCCTTCTCTACAGGCCTTATTCTTGTCATTATAATTCCTTCACAGATCCAAAGAGGTTACATTCCTACCCTGGAGTAAAACGCAATCCTTTGTTATTTTTCAGCTGCATGATCAGGCTTAGATTACCTTCTTCCCTTATCTTTGCATGCTACAGTTAATATCCAAAAGTGATTGGTAATGATCTTATGAATTAAATTGTTCTAGTCATATATGAGAATTATGTAGAGGGCTTGTCAGAAGCTTGTAAAGGTTAAAAATTCCTCTTATTTCTTTTTCCATACACATGATTCTTCTATTGACCATGTTCCTTCAGGACGTAGGTAATCATGATTCTTTACAATATCCTAACCTTTATAGCTATTAGCAAAATTTATGTTTTTGTTATCTCTCACAATCTCTGCTAAGTATTTAATTTACACACTCATTATGTAGGTTATTCACTGATTTCCTCTGTCTCTCTTGTCTTCAGTATGTCGTGTAAGTGTCATTTTCTCCAAGCCCTCTTTAATCATTATGGATCATAGAAATTTCAACTGTTTCTTTCTGATTCTAAATATAAGCATCCTTTTTGCTTCCATTTTCCCTAAAACTTTGTCATTACTCACATGTTCAGTCCACGGGATTCTCAGCATCCTTCTGTAGAACCATATTTCTGTTGCTTTGATTCTCTTCTTCATCTGTGAGTTGATTATCCTGAATTCACTGCCATAGAAGAGGACTGATATTGCATAAGTTTAATACTCTTTTTCTTTTTCTTTTTTTTTTTGTTTCTGACAAAAATTTCCTGTTTCTTAATACTTTGCTTAGCTTTTGGAATGCATTTTTCGCTATTCCAGTGCACCTTTATTCTTCAGTATCACATTTTCTGACCTCTGAATTTCAAATATGAAATATCCACTCTAATAACATTTGAATTAATAAAAGTTAATACAATGTATATACTCCTTGTAAATTAACAGAGGCCTTTAAACTTATATAACATAATACAGATGGAGAATACCCTCCTGTGATATATTATTTCATGCCTTTTACTCTTGTTAATTCATTACAGCAAGAACTATTGGTGGGCTAATTAAATGGATCAGTTTTTATCCTATCATCTTTTGACACTATTTTTTTAGCCAATATAAAGCCCAAGAGCCACTCATGGTAGAATGTTACAATGATATTGTTGTAAGGGCATAAAGAAGCAGGAAGATGTACATATTATGTGGATATCCATGATAGATATCAGTTGACCAAAGACTTAGATGTTAAATTGTAGTGGTCTGGGAAGCATTGTTTTGGGAGTCTGTTCCAGTGTGACAGTTCTGGTAAAGAAGCTAAGTTGAACTTACTTCTTACTAAAGGAACACAAACGGAATAGAAATGATTTACCTTTGTAAACATGATATGGCAAGTGCTAGTTTTCAAGCTCTGAACTGCTGGGACTATGTAACACATTTGAACATTTGGCATAGTGATAGAGTAACAAGAGGCTTCCAATTTTTCAACAATGGGAAAGGGGTTGCAAGAGGCAAAAATTATGGGAAACAATAAAATTTGCTGCAAGTAATGCTAAACTTGATGTAGTAGAAAAGTTGACAAAATTAATGGATTAAAGACTGATGGAGATTATAGAATGCTAAAAACACAATATAAATGTATACAATAATATAACTAATTTAGGATATGCTGTTTTTCTTTTGGATTTATTAATAAAATTTTATTACACATTTTTTATATCATAAAACCTGACACACCAAGACAAATGATCAGTATTTTTTCTTAGAATAGATGATATAAACTAAAATTCAGTTGATATATTGCTCATATGAATATAAGTATATCCAGAATATTTGCCCAGCATATTATTCATCCACAGGGCCACATAATCAATTTGAATGCTATCAAGTCTAGACTGTGAAAACTTGGCAGCATTAGCCAGTCCAGATATGATATTGTGGGTGAATAGGTCATTTTTGTTATGCATGTTGGCAGTTACCAAATGTTGGGAGGTGGGGGCCACTCACATCAAAGGAGCAGAAGTTAGCCTCATGTTCACAGAGATAAAAAAACATACATTGTAGAAATAATACATACAGATAAAAACATAAAAGCATGGTAAATTGTATGTTAACTTCATACAATTTATTTATATTTTTCTTGTTTGTGTATTTTTTATATTACAATTGTTTTATGGTGCATGTGATAAACAGGAGAAGTCACTCCATATTATTACATACCATATCACAGGAGAAGTTACAAACATGTTGCCTGCCTGAGAGTTCATAACAAAGAAATTGAATTTAATGTCTTTTGGCAGGATGTCCGTATTTCCAGCAGGAACAGTTTGTGTTGCATGCTGGGAGTATTTTTATGATTTTTATTTTTTATTTAATTTATTTTAAACAAAGTTTAAATATTGTTTTATTTTGTTTGTAATTTTCATTATTATTATTTTATATTTTATTTTTATTTATTTATAATAATTTTCCTACAAAATCAATACTCAATTCAATAGGTATTTTCTGAAGCAGTAGAAGAAACTGACCATGCTTTCAACATCTTTAGAAATGGTTTGAATATACAAGTTCCATCTGAGGTCTGAATTGATATTTAGTCCCAATAAATGGTCATAGCAAGGAACCTCATTGAGTGTACATCCACTCATCAAGACTGGAGCAAAATCCCTTGCATTTTCAATGGAAACACTACTGCCAATTGTACCAGTTATGAAAACTATAGAATATCTTGCACTGCCTGTTAAGCAGTGCACAACAGCATATGACTTTTCTGTTGCAGCTGACAGTGATGAGAAACCAATGTTAGAAAATGTGATTAAAGATGAACAATCAAAAAGAAATATAAAATATTGACAAGATAACAAGAAAAAATAGTTCTAAAAAAGTCATAAGTAGGGATTTGAGAAAAATGAAAAAGGACAATAGCAAGAAATTTTGACTACAGTGGATGAAACTGACAGCAGCTGGACTAGAGGCTGGGTTCTTCATGGAAGTAGTCAACTAACAACATTTAGAAGATAACAAGTGTTGGATAATATCTAAATCTAGTATTGTAGATAGTAAAATTATAGAGTTGATGATGACATCAAGATAAATACAAAGAATTATTCTAAGTTCTTGAACAAGAAGTATTTTGAATATATCAGGTCATGCATGACCAAGAATCTTGAGATTAAAGACTGTATTTCCACTTAAAACTGAGTCTATATTGAGTGATATGCATATAACACTATCCATGGTTTCTGCTATCATCACAAAGCATGTAGACTTGATGGTATCCCTGTAATAGTCCTTAAAAAATGTGCTGCTGAATTGGCTCCTGTTCTCTACAAAAAATACCTTGCTGCTTCTGGCTTTCCTGCTTGTTGGAAATCCTTTTCCATCTTTCCAGTGTTTAAGAACTTCAGCAAACCATCTGATTTTTAACTATTATTATTATTATCTTTTTACCTCTTTTTGGTAAGGTACTAGAGGCTCTAATCAAGTTTAAATTGGTTAAGCATCACACCTTACAGGGTCTTCTTTCACATAATCAATATGGCTTTTGCTTGTCTAGGTCAAATGCTGATGTATTTATTATTATCACATTATATTGTATTACCTCTCAAATCCCAAGATGAAAGTTGACTTGAATGGCAACTCTTATAGATCTTTTTGTATTAATGCAGATGTCCTATCATCGGACCAATTTTGTTCCTAATATGCATCAATGACCTTCCTGATGTTATCAGTTCTCAGCTCAGTATCTATGCTAATGGTACATCTATTTACTCCTGTTTTAATAGTAAGTCTAATCAGTTCAATATGGTCAAATTGGTAGCTGCTCTCAAAAATGACCTACAATCTTTTATTAACTAAGGCAAGGAATGGCTTGTTAATTTTAATGCTTTCAAAACAAAACTGTTCTCTTTTAAAAATCTGTTTACCTTCCGTCAGCATGGCTGATGCTAACCTCCAGGAGAGTGACTCATTGTGCCTTCTCAAACTAATGTTTTCCACTGACATAAAGTAGAATGATTATATTGAATCAATTGCTAAGTTAGCTGCTAGGAAAGTTGGTTCACTGTGTTGTTTTAGACAATTTTTCTCGCCAGAATCTATCTTACAGATTTATAAGTCTATGATTCATTCTTGTTTTGAATATTGCTGCCACTTATGGTTCGGTGCTCCTATATATTTAGAGATTCTTGATAAATTCTGCAATGTTATTTGTCCTGACTTGGCATCTTCAATCCCTTTCCCATGACCATAACATAGCTTCTGTGCCTTTTCTATAAATACTTTCATGTTAATTGTTCTGACAAAATTTTTACTCTATGTTACTTAGACTTTGATTAAATTCGCAGCAAGTTCTTATCATTTTACAATTAAAATGGCTAGATGTAATCATAAGTTCTATGCTAACAGTTTCTTCTATTGCACTTTTTGCTTGTGGAACTCTCTTCCAGTTTCTTGCTTCTCAATCAATGTTGATCTTCAAAATTTAAATGTAATGTCAATTGTTATCTTAATTCCTGTTCTTTTATTTTTCTCTCTCCTTAGTGTTTTTTTTTTATTCATATTCTCTAGGACTCAGTAACCACTTACATCTTTGTGGCTTTAATGAAAAGAAAATTATACAAGCTTCTTCATATTCTGCAATGCTGACAATTACCTACCTTTCCAGTAAAGGTTTCAAAGTAATAAAATTAATGGAATCACTACCAGCTAATCCAATAGAAAATTTATATTGTATCATTCAAAAATATATACTCAGAGTGGAAAGTAATATAAAAGCAAAAATTATGGGAAACAATAAAATTTGCTGCAAGTAATGCTAAACTTGATGTAGTAGAAAAGTTGACAAAATTAATGGATTAAAGACTGATGGAGATTATAGAATGCTAAAAACACAATATAAATGTATACAATAATATAACTAATTTAGGATATGCTGTTTTTCTTTTGGATTTATTAATAAAATTTTATTACACATTTTTTATATCATAAAACCTGACACACCAAGACAAATGATCAGTATTTTTTCTTAGAATAGATGATATAAACTAAAATTCAGTTGATATATTGCTCATATGAATATAAGTATATCCAGAATATTTGCCCAGCATATTATGGCTAATATCAGTTTCATAATAAATACATTCATTTACATAATGAAGTCTGATATAGTATCGATATGAACAAAGTAATGAAAGACAGTTAAACGGATGGAAAGATATACAGATATGGATATGGCTGCTAGATACTTAACATAATGTATTTATTTCTTTCAGAATAAAACATCCCAGTTTTTTGTGGAGTATAATAACTGTTGTAAACCAGTGTGTTATATATATGTGTGTGCTTGTGTGTTGAAAAGTTCTTGCTCTGACCAAATTTCCAAAATATAATCAAATGGCCAAAACAAATACCAAAATTTTTCTTCTTAATCATTTCTTGAGTTAAGAACATTACAGCACCCCATTATATATAAATAGATACAGAGTCTGCTAGGTAATTGAAAATATAGTATAAATCACAGAAAAAAATCAATATGCTTTCAAAAAAATTGTACCCATGTTCAACAACTTCATCATCACTCTCATGGCCAGGTGTGGTTATACAGTCACTGTGCAGCTGAATATCTGATTAGTTCCTTCCACATATCTTTCTTGAAAGCCAGAGTGGTATTCATTTGTCTTGGACAAATAGATCTGGTGAAGCCTATGTCCTCTAACTTGAAAGTTTGAACCTTGGTCATGAACATGAACACTAGAAAAGCCTGGTGGGGGAACTGATTTAGTTGCCAATGATCCAACCATGACCTGACATTAATGACATAATATTCAACTTGGAAAAACAAGAAAGTAGTTACTCAATAAATCTATCCTGAGCTTTGAGGATGGTCTCAATTCATACTCAGAAATGATTGCTTCTTTTTCATGATAGCAGCCTTCAATGAATATTTGCTGTTGTCAAGTTACTGGGTGGTCTCCTTCTCAATGGTACCTCGGAGAATCTAGTGAATTAAAATTGGTTGGGGCAGCTAGGTCTTATGTGGAAGGTAGTAGGACTACAAGAATATATCCCCTCCCTCAAATCCAGAGCTTTACTACTCTGTCCAGAACCTTTTAAGTGGCAAAATTGATCTTGAAATACTGTAGGAAAAAAACTGGACAATAATGACATGGCTCTCATTGTTCACAACCCCAGGATCATTACAGATAGTTTAAGTTTCATATGCATCCTCATGGTACCTCTGTGGGATTGTTCTTACTGTTTACCTGACCTCTTTCAAAAAGCTAGTTATTTCCTGATTGCTGTGTTTGAAAGCTTGCACCATGAGCATGGTGTACCTTTTTTATTTACTGTGTCAGATTGTCATGTAATGCTCTTCATACATCTGAAAGAGAAAGGAGAATGTTAAAATTTGGTATATGCTGTGTGACACTACATTAGGTTCACTTTCATTTATGATCCACTAAAGATGTTTTTACAAATACCTTATTCATTCTATACATGTGTGTGCACATAAATGTATACAATACAGCATATTTTATAATTTTTCAGTTTCTATCTCATCAGTAATTCATCCATCATCATCTCTGCTATTAATATTTGTTCACTCAAATTGATATATTTTAATGCCCACTTTTATCTCCTTGTTTAGCTTTATTTTCCCACTTAATTGTGTTTCCTGTTACATGTTAGCATATTTTATATTAAATCTACATTAACATTACTAAATTAATCTGATGATACTAGTTCTATTGTATTCATTATAATATCATATTGACACACATTTATTTTCATTGTATAACACTCTATTTTCTGTTAACTTAAATACACTTTTGTATAATTTCCAATGTGTTTTGAGCAATAAGGCTTACACAGATTAAATATGGAGACATTTTTCTACAGAATTACAACCAACTAGGATTTATAATAAAGCGCACTTGAATAGTTAAAAAAAGAAATACATAATTTCAGTAACATTAGCAAAAGTTTAGAAATTGTTTTTTACATCTTATAAATGTGCCAAATGCCATCTTTGCTCATTTCAAGATTGCTGATAAAATAAAATCTATGCAGAGAATTCATGACATGAAAATAAAAATGATATTAAGACATTCTATTAAGCACTTTCTTGACAAAAGTTTGTTCACTTTGAAGTATGTGAAATTCTAATGATTTTACAAATTTTGATAGTTGTTATTGATTTGTATTATTATTACTCTTTCTCTCTCTCTCTCTGTGTATATATATATATATATATATATATATATATATAAGAAATGAACCTAGATATATAGCTTCAAGCAATTATTATCTATGAGTATATATGCATTCATTTGCACACCCAAATAATCATGACTAAAAATGTAATTAATGTAAATATAACGATAATGGAGATAATAATTTTCCATGAACACAATGGTAACAATAATGATGTTAGCTCAGATGTTGGACAAGAGTAATAATTAATTATGTATCAGGAGACAAAAAATACATAAAAGTAACACTAGTTAATCCCTAAAATGGTTGACCAGAGACTGATGTTTTGTTGTTTTGTTTTTTTGTTTTTTTTAAAGTTGCAGCTATTCTCTAGAACTAGACAAAGAATTCATTGTAATTACCACATACATATACACACACACACACACATATATATATATATATATATATATGTGTGTGTGTGTGTCTAGCTGTGTATGCTTGGTCAAGTCCAGCTGATACTCTGTTTAGCAACCATTATCAGCAGGGAGCATCTGTTCTGAAGGAGTTCACTGCAGGACATCTGAAATTGCTATACAAAAGTTTTTTTTTTTTTTTTTTTTTTTTTTTTTTTTTTTTTTTTTTTTGCTTTTTACTATCCTTAGAAACAGAAATACCAAATGATACTAGAAAAATAACTTTGTGTTTTGTCAGTCAAATCCAATAATTAACCACATCAGTTGTTTCAATTCGAAAGCTGTATTTTATAAAATAATTTTTGGGAAAATAGGCTTTAGATTAAAATTTCAACTGCAGTTCAGGATTATTTTTTCTTTTTGTGTGTTTACTGGACATATAAAAAAACATACACGACCAATTGGATTACATGATGAGTCATCTTGATTCTAATAAGTTGTGAGTAGAAAATTTTTGTTCAATTTTCTTATTTTTTATGTAAAATTTTAAATTTCTCAGTGAATATTTTCTGTAATTTTTTTCTTTTTTGCTTCTCAAACTTTTTCATAGTTTTCTCAAAGTTCTATTATATAATTTTTAATGTTATTTATTACAACTACAATCTAAAAGCTACAGTGCCATCACTTCTGATTGACTTTTAGTAAGACAATTTTCATTTGAGAGATTATGTATAATTTGTATGTGTTTGTTTAAGCTTCTATTATGTTGAGAAACAAATTTTAATTCACCAGCCAAAATAACAAAATTTACATTTTAGTTTGTTTATATGGCTAGTATATATTCATTAAGAAGCAAAAATTAAGTTATTTACCAAAAGTTTGTCTCCCTGACTTCACTAGAATTCTATTTTTTTTAATGAATAGAACAGTTGACATTTTTAATATTTTAACAACTAATTTATTATTTTTAAACCAAACCAATCTTTTAAAAAATGCAATTCCAGAATTGTAAAAAATTGTGATTTTTTTTTATCCACAATGTTTATGATTCAGACTTGAGGAAGGAGTTGATAAATTCTGTATTCTCAGCCAATGATGCTTCCTTACCATGCAATAAGCAAGAGCAAATTGTCGTGATAAAATTCATAGTGTATCTGACAGAGAAATACCTAATAATTAATAACTGACTATTTAAAGTACATAAACAACATAGAAATTTAAAGAAATATTTGAAAAAAATATTAAAGGATTTTTTTTATTTTAGCCCACCACTCATTTTAGGACATACTAGCACCTAGCTGGTGAGTCAGAAAAAACATTCAATTAGAATGGAGCAAAAACAGCATCATGTTTAGATGTAATAGTCTATCTTCTTCAATTACTTTAAAGTACTTTCATTAAAAAAACATTTTGAATTAATGCAGTTACTGATATAACAGAAGTAGTTTGTATTTATTCAATTGAAGTTAACCGAGGACATGAAGGGGTAAAACAGGCAACATGAAGACCCACTTCAAACCACAATTATTTTGGAATTTTTGAAATTCATTTTGTCAGTGTGCTGCCAGGGATGTAAAAGAGGATAAATTTATGAAGCCATTGTAAAGTTTGATGAAAATTGGTTGAAAGATCAATGAAAAATAAGAAACCAGTAAAAATTGTCATTTCTGCTATTTACTTGGGTTTTCACTATGTGGGTGGATCAAGTAATGACTGTTAAACAATCAACTCATTGTTGGCTACAACTGAGTGACATTTGTATTAGATTGCTTGAAAACTGAGGAAGTTTTTAGTTTAAAATTTGGGTTGAAATCAATTTCTGTTGAAACTGATTTTTCGTTTCATGCAGTTTTTCACTAAACGCAGTGGCATAGAAATAAAATGAGGTATCATTGAGCTCATCATGATGTAAGTAACCTACATACTGAGTTTGAGCAAAATCAGAGGAAAAAAAGTTGAATTTATTGATTTTTTTTTTTTTTTTATCAGCTTTATCAATTATTGATTTTTTTTTTTTTAAATTACCAATTTTTTATGCTAAGAATTTACCTCTTCCATTATACAATGTATGTGCCAAGTTTGGTCAGAATCAGTTGAATGGATCTTGAGTGAAAAGATATCACACAGACATCCTCTGTTTATATATATATATATATATATATATATATATATATAATATATAAACACCAACCCAATATAAGCATACACAATGATACAAAATTAATATAACTGCTTCATATATAAGTAGACAAAATACAATGCACATGTCCTGATGATTGCATCTAAGCACATAACAGACTGTCGCTGCTGAGTGTTGACCTCAATGTCTACTTATATAAGCCTTGATACTGATATTTCATCAAAGCAGTGTGCAAATAAAGCCTGCAGGTATTAGCATAGACCATACTTCTTAAAATCTTGTGGATTGATGCTAAAGAAGCACAGCGAAAGAACTGTACCAAAGAAAAGAATTACATCACTTGATGTCTTTCAACAACAGCAACAACTAAAATGGATAGCATATGTAACTGGAAGAGAAAATAATGACATAATCAAGACAGTAAAGTTTCACACCACTTCAAATAAAAGGTTATGAAGGAAGCCCCTATCACTACTGGAAAGAGTGGTGACACTGGACTTAAAGCTATTTTCCTGAAAAATTATTTCAATAGATCTGGATCCTTGGTAAAATGAATGCTGAATATTTCCTCATGAGGAAACAGCTAATATTACCATTAGTATTACCATGATAATCAAGTTTCAGTGTGTTCTCTGGAATGAGGAATTCTATTTTGAATTTGTCTAAAATTTCTCTACAATATTATCTCTGAAAGTCAATTTAAAGATTTAGGTCAGAGTTCTTGTCAAAGCATAGATGTAATGTAATTATAGAACGGGAGGGATTCTATATATCTAATATTGGTAAAATAGTAAAATGTTAGTTCATTAATGTGAAAGACTATAAAAATATATTGTATAAAGGGTTGCTTCAATGCCTTCACAAGATGAATGGTGGAAATAAAAGGTAAGCTATTTTTCATCAAAATATTGCTCCAGTACACATTGCAAAGACAAAAAAAATCATGGTTTAAATAGTACAAAAGATGCCATCAAAAATGTAAGTAAATTATTAAGAAATGGGAAAATTTCATTAGAAAAAAGTACTTAACTCTTATGCAATATCAGTCCTCCTATATGGCAGTAAATGTTAGACAATCTTCTCACAAAGAAAAGACAAGGCAAAAAAGGCATCTTTTGCTATCCCAATGTAGCTTTGGATTTCAGTGTCGCATTTTCCATCTTCTGTTAAAACACTTTCCTGGTGAGAAGACACATCCTTGTCTTATAATACTTTAATCTTGGCAAGCATCTGTACTACATATCTGTCCTGAAGCTTCTCTATGACTCATAGAAGTGGTTCTTTAATCATTGTTGCCAACATCAAAGTACCATTGAAGAATTGTATCCTGCAGCAATTCCTTGAAATGACCACCCAGCTTCTTGAAGTTTCCCAATCTGATAACCTCTCTCAAATGAATCTAATTGAACAAAAGCAGCCCATGTATGTCTTTATGGTATGACATCTGCTTGCCATTTCACAACATTGAGCATTATCACAGCATGTCTCAGCATCTTAAGCTCCAATGCAGACAGTTAACTTGTATCAGTGTTACCATTTCACAAGATGACTAAAAACTTCAATATTTTCTCAGAATATCTACAAAACCAAATATGCACATACTGTATCTAGGTCACAAATGAAATTGTCTTTTAGTGCAATGCAATTTCATTTTGCATCTTTGTATTCCCTACTTATCTGTTTGAGAGACGTTGTCATGGTCATATGATGTAGTTCTAAATATATAAGGTGTTCCAGTTATTTGTGGAGATATTTTTATTAGGCCATAAATGGAAGATATATTAACATTCTCACTTTGCTTTCCAATGTATTGATAGCATTAATATGGAAGCTTCCAGTCTGACATAGGAAATAAAAAGTAATGCTTTGTGTGTAACACTATTTGCCAACCACAGCAACTCAGTAAAAGTGAGATTCTTAAAGTGCTCAAGTGAGCAGGAGGAATGAAAACTGGCTCAGCAAGGGCCTCACAGAAGTATCCACATTCACTTGATTTGTGATGGTCCTAGTGTTTGTGAGCAACAAGGGCTATGCCATGGTGTCTAATTTCTTCTTACAGATTAATGGCCAATTTCAGTAACGGCACGAAACCCTGGATTGAGTGAGTTGCCTTTATGTATTTAAGGTGATTTCCCTTATGAATGCAAAAGATTTGTGTAAGTCACAGATCCAGTAGTCCCAAATCCTGCAAGCCAGAATAAGTTCCTGCACATTCCATGCCACTCAAAAGTAGGGGTTTATATACACACTCAAAATGCTCATGATTGGAGAGATAAAGATGTGCATGACTTTCTAAGTTCTCTTTAAAATAGATTAATTTTGGATTTCTCTTTTTTTTTTTTTTTTTTTTTTTTTTTTCTATTATTTTCAGCAGAGAACTCATGTAAACCATAGTTATTTCATTTGGCAAGGTAATTTAATACTTTCATTGTATGACCTATGTAATCCTGGAGTGGCCTGCTGAGAATTTTCATGATAATATCACACGCAACATGTGACCTCTTAACTCTTCTGATTTTAATTGTCTGGACTACTGTTTGGAAAGTTTTCAAGAGGATGACCAACAAGCAACACAACAATACAAAATTGTCATAATGGACATAGTAGCTAATCCAGATTTGGACTCGCTTCCAAGGCAACATCAAGGCTATCATCAAGGTTTTAGTGAATAATCTTCTTTATTTTTTTAAGTTGAACATTCATACAAGTTTCTTTGAAAATAGACTGATTTTTTTCCTGTTGAATATCTTTATTTTTCTTTTTTATTCTAATTTTTTCTTGATTATCTAGCATTGTTTTTATATATATATATATATATATATATATATATATATATATATATTCAGTATATTTTGCCAGCAAATGTTCTTCTAAACATGTCTTATTAAAAAGAATAGACATTTTATGTCTGTTAAATGTATTGATCTTTTTTTTTTTTCTTGTGTGCAACTGACATTTCACAAATGTTGATGTATAAAATAGCAAGAATTTATATAATGTAGCCTGAGCTTTTGATTTGCAAGAGAAAGAAAAAAATACTGTATTTTAAGCAGCACGTTGGTTTTCAAGGTGTTTTTGATATTCTTTTTATTTTTGTTGTTTTTTCACAGATCAGTGTTAAGGTTAGGCCTACTGTGAAAAGATTCTCTGGTCAATTAGAAAATCATTAATAAGAGATCTGTTCATGAACAATTCTATGAAATTATTTTCAATCAAGATGTAATATTGATGTTAAAGTTCAATAGTTTTAAAAAAATCTGTCACAGTGTGTGTTTTTATTTCAATCAATGAAATACAATATCGGTCAGATTATGAAAAATACATTTCTCCATATTGAAATCTTTTTTATTCAATTTGAAAATTCATTTCCTAAATCAAAAGTGAATAGGTAGATGTGTGTGCCTAATAAATTTCTGTAAGGCTTAAGAAATAGAAAAAAAATATCACTGCCTAGTAATTATTAGATGCTTAGTGAAATTTTAAGACATAAATTTTGGATTCTCATCTTGTCATGGAAGTATAAAATACAACAACCAAAATTTTCATTTTATAAAATGAATGACAAAACAGTTTCAGGGAAATATTCATCCCATCAGTGACATTCTTGTTATGTCGTGTATCCCTTAAGTTCTTATTCCACTTCCGTTCTCGTTGGTGTCCATTTATGAGCTACCTGCTCATATGCAAATTATACTAATTTGCATATCACTACATCTCCCTATAACGGAGGGGCCTTATGCCGCGAGTACTTCTTGTACTTCTTCTTGTGCCCTCCTAACATCTTCCTTTATCCCTCTCCTTTCCCTTGGAAATCTAGATCTATCACGTCTTTCCCTATAATCAAATTGTTCCTCTTGCATACTCTGGTCTTCCCTCTTCTAATTCATCCCTCTCTACTTCTTCCTGCGCAGTTTCATTCTGCATTAACTCTTCTGATACATCAATAATGGGCATCTCTGAAGGCATTTCCTCATCAGATTCTTCTCCTTGGGATCTTATTTGGTCAGCATGAGCTAGAACACTGTTCCCATTTTCTTTATTTAATATTGCAGTATTATGTCCTTTCTGCATAATAAATTCGGCTGACTCTGGTTGCATATTCCTATTTCTTTTGTACCACATCTTTTGATTTGTGGCATATGACATAGTCAAGGGACCTTAATTGTCTGCCCATTAAGGCAGATGGACTTTCCGGCCTGCCTGCATGTGGAATTGTTCTGTAACTTAATAGTAATCTTGGTAGGAAAGCATCGATTTCCTCCTTCTGTTGCAAGCATGCTTTTATGCCCTTCTTTACCGTCTGGACCATCCTTTCCGCTGCCCCATTACTTTGAGGGTGGTAGGGAGGGGGGTCTTATAAGGTCTGCATCCTATTTTTCTTAGCCATTCATGCAAATCAGCATCCACAAATTCTGGTGCGTTATCAGTCACCAATGTTCTCGGTGTCCCATTCCTCGAAAATATTACTCTTAATATTTGTTTTACGGTGGTACTTTTTTATCAGGTACTCTCACCACTTCAGGCCAACCTGAATATGCGTCTACTAATATTAATAATAGTCCTATCCCATTGACATAGGCATGGTCCATGTACTCTGCTCCATGGTTCTACTTCTCAGGGCCATACATGTATTTTTCTTTTGCTTAAAATTCCTGAGTTCTGTGCATTTTTTGCATCTTTTTTACGTAGTCTTCTACGTCTCTTGAGTACCCCGGCCACCAGGCTTCCAATTTTAATCTTCTTTGCGTAGCTGCCACTCCACAATGTACGTCATCGTGTACACTTTTTATAACCTGTCTCCTCTGTGTTTCTGGGGAACTACCAAGTCTCCATTACATATTATCCCGTTTTCTATAGTCATTTTATGTCTGATTTCTTTGAATGGTCTTTCAGCCATTGAACAATTTCCCCCAGCGATTCTGTTTTATCCTCGACATTATTCTATTTAACACTGAGTCATTTGTAGTTTCAGTAGCCATTTTATCTACAGATATTACATCGGTTTCTACAAGGTGCAAGAATGTGTCTTCAAATTCCTCGTCGTTTTTGTCCTCCTCTCTATAAAACCTCAATCTAGATAAGGCATCAACGTGCGGTATCGTATTCCCTTTAACATATTCAATGTCAAAGTCGAACGCCATCAGTCTAATTGCCCAACGTAATATTCTGGACGTTGTAACTTTCGGTAGCTCTTTTCTTGGGTTGAAAATAAATTCCAGTGGTCTATGATCACTTTTCAACAAGAATTTTTTCCCATCAAAACTGTCTTGCTCTATGCGTTGTCCACACTATGGCTAGTGCCTCCCTTTCTATATTCGAATAATTGTGTTCAGTTGTTGTTAATCTCCTTGATAAATACATTATGGGATGCCCATCTTGTGACAAAATACCAGATATGGACTGCTCACTAGCGTCAGTAGTTAGAGTTATGTCCTTCTTAGGGTCAAAAATTTGTACTATTGGCTTTTTTGCCAGAATCTGTTTTAAGTTTTCAAAGGCTTTCTGTTGGTGTTCTAACCAAATGAATTCCACATTTTTTTTTTTAACTTAGCAAATGGCTCTGTCAACTCATTATATTTTGGTACATATTTTCTATAAAATTTACCAAACCTAAGAAGGACTCCAATTCTTTTTTTATTTTTTGTGTAGCAACTTTTAGAATTTTCTCTATTAGTACTTTATCTGGAGAGATCCCTTCCTTTGATATTGAGTAACCCAAAAAATGATATTTCATTACTGTTGGTTACACACTTTTTTGTATTTATTGTCATACCAGCGTCTCTCAGCCGGTTCAGTATATTTTTCAGTTTTTTTCTTTAAATCATCTTCATTTAAATCTCCAACACATATATCGTCTTGATAACAGATGGTATTTTCAACATTTCCTATTACTTTTCAATAGCTTTTTTGAAAAATTGCACTTGTTGTTTTATGCCATACGGCATTCTTTTCCACCTTAACAGGCCTATAGGTGTGTTTATAGTCGTCACTTCTTTAAAATTTTCATTTATCGGTATTTGGTGGTAAGCTGATTTTAGGTCTATCTTCGAAAATACTTTCATTCCAGCAAGCTTATGTAAAGCTACTTCCACATTTGGAATAGGGTACGAGTCAGCACAAACTTTATGGTTCACCCCTATTTTATAAAATCCACAAATTCTCAGGTCACCATCTTTTTTTTCAATACCACGATGGGTGATGCCCATTTACTTCCTCCTGGAGGGCCAGGTTCTAATAAGTCTTCCTTTATTAGCTTTCGCAATTTAGCTATTACCAATGGTAATAAATGCACTGGTATTTTTCTCGCTTCGTAGTAGGAGGGGAAACATCTTCTTTTAATTTCAGGCTAGCTTCATAGTTTTTAATTTTCCTGTTTTTTCTTTTTCTATCTCATTAATCAACTTCGTTGAATTTATTTTTTAACACGTCATTCCCCAGTAGTCCATGCGTTTTTTCGGCAATTTGTAACTATAATGGGTACTATTTCATATTTTTCTTTTAATTCTATTGAACCTTCAAAGTAACCCATAATTGCTATAATCGAGCCATCAAACTGACGTAGTTGTACATTGGTTTTTTTAAAAACGGTTTTCCCATTTTTCCCACAAATTTCTGGGTACTATCGTGACGTCACTACCTGTGTCGATTTGCATTTCGACAATACAGTCGTTGATTTTCACTTTTATTTTGTATCTCCGTTCTTAGATCCAGTATTTTGTATATTATCCTTTTTACATTAAAAATCTGTCTATTTTCATCCTCTACTCTTTCCACATTTTTCGTTTTACATACTTCTTTGAAGTGATTTTTTTTAAACACTTTGAACACGTCTTTCCAAAGGCTGGGCATTTTTCTTTTTTCATTTCATGAATTTTTCCACAGTACGCACAATTTTTCTTTTTGTTTGTACCGTATATGTTTCAGCCATTGTTTCTTCGTAGGATTTATTTTTTATTTTGGTTGTAGGTATGTATTAATTCCTGCTGTTGTATAAATTCTATACACATATTCAAAGGCATGTTTGTAAGTTGTAACTGTTCCATTAACTTATATCTATGTGCCGAATTATGCATACCTTCAATTAATCTTAGTTGGATTAATTCTTCTTCCGTTGTCTGCTCGCCTGTTCCTAGTTTTTCGAATTCACAGTATTTACTCGCACTTCTTAACCGGTGTAAATATTTTACTATCGGTTCATCCACTTCCTGCTTCATTGCCATAAACTTGGTCCTTTCTGCAATCACCAGTCTTTTCTTTGGCCTCATGTTTCCCTTAATAACCTGACTTATTTCTTCGAAAGTCATTTCTTCTAGTTCTCGAGGGTAAACCATTGTAGCAACCTTCATAATCGCTTCACAACCAGCGGTAGCCATGAACAAGTCGGTGATTTCATTTTCCCCTCCTCTGTTTTGTTGTCTTTCAACTTTTTACATCTAGCATTAGCAGCAAAGCAACGAATCCACGTGTCTACGTACTCTGGGTCTTCAAGGACCAAAGAGTATCCTATCGGCGACGCCATTGTTATGTCGTGTATCCCTTAAGTTCTTATTCCACTTCCGTTCTCGTTGGTGTCCATTTATGAGCTACCTGCTCATATGCAAATTATACTAATTTGCATATCACTACAATTCTGCAAGTCAGTAATGAAGGATGTAACCAAACCTAATAAGAACAAATCTGAAAATGCATTCAATGACATTGTAAAATTAAGACATGAGTACAAATTTATTTGACCCAAACATTTGCCCATTGATTTTTGATTTAATATATGAATTTTCAATCCTGATTTGTGAAGTAACATTTCAGGGGTTTCTGTTGAAAATTCCATTCTAGTCAGATGAACACTTACAGTGAGATTAAGGGGTCTGAGTTATCAACCCCTAATTTCTTTGTTTTTATTGTCATTATGAAGTCACACTATTGTGTTGTCCTTATAAATAAAATAAGTCACCATGTTTGTTAACATGGTACATGTGTTTGCTTCATTCTTGAGTTTATTCTCCTGTCTGGAATATGATGTTTGTAATGTAGTGCTACTGATTCACAGGAAGTAGTATGCATTCAACTGCCTCATGGGTAATAACTATAGCTATTTATAGTCTTTGTGACTTCATATGTAAATAAGTCACCTCATCTCCTTCTTCCAAAGAGGTTTTATTCCCTTATTTTCCCTGGTACTTTTTCTCGGAGTTTTTGTTTCCTCACTATCTTCCTCCCACTCCCATTGTCTAAATATTGTGATCTTTTTTTTCATAGGAGTGTTCTTCCAATGATTATTTATATTACTCTCAATTTCACTGTCATTTTTGCCTTGTCACTTTCACCTTCATTACTTTCAGGCTCACTATACATTTCATCATTATTGTGTTGCAATCACACTTGGTCTACATGTGTGAATATCAAATTTCCATCTTTTTCTATTATAGTGTTCTGTCTACTTTATATTATGAATCTTTCTTCTTGTAGATTAGATTCACTATTCTTTTTATACCACAATTTTTCATTGTTAGCTTAGGACATGGTCAGTGGGGCTCTAATTTGTTTACCCACATGGGCAGATAGGTTTTTTGATCTTCCAGTATATGGTTTTTGTCCTATAACTTATAGATGTTTCTATTTTTTCTTTCCATTGTACACATTTTCAATTCATTTTTTATAGTTGGCACCATCCTTTCTGCTAATCTATTTGATTGTGGATGGTATGGGGGGTACATTATGATTTGCATCTAATTTTGTTCACCTATTGGCATAGTTCCTCATCACAGAACTCTGGGGCATTGTCAGATACTAGTGTTTTCAGAATTCCATTTCTTGAAAATATGATCTTTCACACTTGTTTCATGGTTAACTTCTTTTGTTGGAGACCTGTATTACTTCTGGCCAGCTTGAATATGAATCTACCATTATTAGTAATAATCCCACTCCATTAACCAGCATATTGTAGACTCATCCAATATCCTTACCTTTGCAACCCTAACAAAAGCAGAGTCCACATCGTACGCCTACGTACCTAGAAAACCTCAACCAATAAAAACGACAAGAAACGAAGCAAACAACCCCATTGGTCAATCACTCGAAGTTCACGTGCAAAACGGAAATTGCGCCAAAACCCAGTGAGCCACTTTTCGAAACCCGGTGGAGATATAAACAGAGAACGTTTGAACCTTCGAGGAGAGAATAGCAGCAGTAATTACCAAGTTTCAAGATGTAACATTCACCGGCTCCCGTCTTAGTCATTGCTGACCAGACGTTAAAGACAATTACCAACTCCACGCCAGTCAGTCTCGCGAATTCGCAGAGTAATTTCCAATATCCTCCACGCCGTTACAAACCACAATTTTGCCGCGCACGAAGACATTTAACTGACTCGCATTCGAACATTCATCAATCAACTCTGTGAACACTTTTCTCAACTTACTTATGTACAGTGAATTGAATTCACTACTAAAATTAAGTAAACACCAAATACGATTAAGGGTAGACCACTCTAAAAAAACTCTTTCCAAAATACTCTTATTATTCATAATTACGATATTCGACACAAACAAAAAACAGCGAACCAACGAACAATATCAACAAAGAGACATTCACAAATCTAACAATTACACACACAATTTTGTCCACACAACACACACTGATTACCCAATCTGTATATTGATAAATTGTATAAATGTTGCATTGTTTTCTAAATTGCATATGTTTCGTTTTTTAATTGCATTTGAAAGTTCGTTTATTTATGTTTGGGGATGCAGTGAGACACGCAGCCACTAAAATTTCCTTCTGATTCTTTCTTAAATAATTAACAATCCTGCACGTCCCCAACAATATGATCCATGTGTAATCTGTCCTAAGGTTGGGACTCTTTTTAGGCCATGTATGTGTTTTTGTCTGTCTGAAATTTCTTCTTTCACATTTTACATCTTTTTATGTATTCTTCTATATCTGTAGAATAGCCTGGCCCCTAGCCTTAATCTCCTTTGCATAGATGTTACTCCACAGTAAACATTGTCATGTATGTTTTTTATAAATTTACTCTTTTGCATGTCTCCATTACAAATTACCCTTTTTTACAGTTAACTTATTTTTAACCTCTTTAAAACACTTTTCTGCTCATGCACAATTATTCCACTTATTATTTTTTATCCTGAACAATATACTGTTCAATATAGGATCTCGCTTTGTGTCATTGTCAAAATATCAGTTTTGACCCAGTGTAAGAAAGTATCTTTGAAATTTTTCCTCCTCTTTCTAACTAATAAACCTCAATCTCGACACAGTATTGCCTTTCACATACTCAATCAAAATGCCATTAACATTAAGGCCCATCTTAGAATTCTAGATGACGTTAACTTAGGAAGTTCTTTCCTAGGATTAAATATGAATTCTAAAGGTCTATGGTCGGACCTTAGTGTTACGCCCGGGGTTTCGTTGGGACTACGATAGCCGGGACGCAACGAGAAAATAAAAAAAATAGGAAGAGATCCCAAGGTTCGATATAAAAATAAAGAAAAGAACGTTGGGAGGGGAATTCTCCAATTCCGGACGGTAAACACAGAGAGAAAATGAAACGCAGACACAGAACAACAGAAGACAACACAAGAGTATATAATACAAAGATTTTATTCCTAGAATACATGGAGTATGAATGTAAGAAAAAGAAAACTAAATAATACAAGGGATGGGGAGATAAATTACTAATTAAACAAATACTAATGCGGCAAAATACATATGAATACAGAAATAGCAGACTATAAGATATAGAAAAACATGCAGAAACTTACATAAGGTTGGAATCGACGTCGATTGACTATTATCGGGATACAATTTGTTCAAAGGATATTTACACACTTCTTTGAGAGTAACGGATGGGATTGACAATGTTCTAACATTCTTGGCTGGTGACATCCGATCCGTGTTGATGGCGAGGAGAACACACAGAAAAATCACGGGAGTTGACTTTGGTTAACAATGTTGATCTAGATTCTTGCGTCAGTCCTTTGGTTTTTGATGGCATCTAATTCTTCTGACATCAAACAACGAAGTCTGGTTCTGGTGACAACTGCTTCTTCTAATGGCAAACAGCTAAGACTGGTTTTTGGTGACGTCCAACTCCTCCGATAGCCAGCAACTATGTGTGGTTGTTGTTACCTCAACACGTGCGAAACGAAAACTGCTATATTTTGAGTCACGTGTTGTCCCCCAAAAAAGGTATGCGTCATTCACGGACCCTGTTAATATCATCCACGGTTATCTGTCAACCAGCGTTTTGGTCAGCGACTATGGAACTGGTTAACATCATTCACACCTATCTGTCAAACAGCGGACCAGGTAGGAGATGGGGGTAGAAGGGAAGGTTCTTTTCCGAGAACTGGCCCTGACTCATCTGGTTATAAAAACAATATATGTCTCACAATCTGCATATTTAAGAAATTTAAGTTAAGATTCATATGTTTCGTCGCAAATACAAAAGGTACTGAAAATATACTTATAAAATCTGAGGTGAGGGTACAAATATGGGGTTAACGTAACAGTAGGAATTTCTTTCCAATCAAAAACTGACAAGCTCTATTTATCTATATTATGACCAACACTTAATATTTGAGTAGTTCAATTCAGCTTTTGAGAATTTTCTCAAAAAAGATATGTAATAGGATGACCATCCTGAGCTAATATTCCCAAAATTCAGTCTCCACTTACATCAGTTGTTACTATTTCCTTTCTTGGGTCAAATATTTTTACTGCTGGTTTCTTTGCCAGGACTGCTTTTAAATTTCCAAATGCCTCATGTTGTTGTTTTGGCAAATAAATTACACACTTTTTTCTTAAATCAGCAAAAGGTTCTCTCAATTCAAAGTATTGCTCTACATATTGTCTGTAGAAATTTACAAGTCCTAAGAAAGATTCCAATTCTTTTTTGATCTTAGGTACTTCAACTTTTAATATTTTGTCAATAATTGGTCTGGTGTTGTGCCTTCATGAGATCTGGAATATCCCAAAAAATGATATTTTTTTTAGTTATGCACATATTTTTTTTGTTACTTTTTAATCCAGCATTTAACTTATTTAAAACCATACTGGTTTTCCATTTTAATTCTTTGGCATTAATAGCACCAACACAAATGTCATCCTGGTAGCATATTATATTTTTTATATTGCTCCCAATAACTTGTTCTACAGCCCTTTGAAAAATCTCACTTGCAGTTTTAGTTCCATTATTTTCCATCTTAATAAGTCTATTGGCATGTTTATTGTTGTGACTTCTTTAAAGTCTTCATCAATAGGTATTTGATGGTATGCCTACTTTAGATCAATTTTAGAGAATGTTTTCATACCTGCAAGGGTATTCATTTGTAGACACCACAAATAGATTCCCATCTTTCTTTCTTAAAATTTCTAACAGGGAAGCCAATTTTCTCCGTCCTAACAGAACCCATTCGGGTAGATCTTGTCCCAGTAATATTTTATTTTCAACAACTGCTGGTAGTAGATGGACTAGCAATTTTCATGCTTCAAAATTTGCTTTGAATACATTTTCCTTTTGTCTTCCTAGTTTTTTAGGATTCCTTTTTTCTTCTGCTTTGACTTTGTTTACTAATTTTGTCAAATTTATGTTCAATACATCATTTCCTATTAGACCAGGATTCTTTTCATAGTTTGACATATTACCAATTATTGTGGCAAACTTATCTTTTTAGTTCCACATAGCCTTCAATTGGACATGGCTTTCCTTTAATCTTAGTTTTTCTAATTTCTTCCAGAAATTTCTGGGTATCAATGTCATGTCACTTACCATATCTAGTTGTATGTCCAATAACACATTATTGATTCAGGTTTTTAATAACCCTTTTTCATTTTTTTTGTCCCTACTTATTTCCTCTTCATTTTGTTGAACCATCTCTGTTTTTCTTTTTGGTTTTACACAGGTTTAAAATGATTCATTTCAAAACACTTGTCACATTTCATTGTCACTAAGGATATGAGATTTTGTGAAACATGCATGGATGGAATGTATCACCTGGTTTTCATTTCCAAAACCTGATGCAAGCAGATCAGCCGAATTGCTTGGACTTGTATACAATAACACATATATTGAAAGATTGAAGCAAAATCACTTGGTGGAGCCGAATACTTTGTCATATTTATTGATAATAAATCAAGATTTGTATGGTTGTACATGCTCAAACACAAGGGGGAAGTTTGTAAAAAGATTGTGTAGTGGAAAAATATGGTTGAAAGGTCTAGTTGACAGTAAAGGAAAACACTACACACTAACAATGGTGGAGAGTACACTTCAAGAGAATTTGAAAACTACCCTCAACACACTGTTCTTAAGACACCAGAGCAAAATGGAGTGGTTAAAGGGATGAATTGGACCCTGATAGAAACTGTATAGTCAATGCTGATTCAAATCTTTCAAAGAGATTTTAGGCAGGAGCTTTATCAACAGCTACATATATTCAAAACCAAAGCCCAACAACTGCAGTACAAAAATGACACCATATAGATTATGGACAGACTACAAACAAAATGTGAAACATTTACATGGTTTTGAATGTATTGCTTATGCTCAGAAACCAAAAGATGATAGAAACAAAATGGATCCTAAAATTAAGAACATCTTCCTCAGATATGGTACTGTCATAAAAGGGTATCGATTTTATGATACAGAAAAATTGAATTTTTCATAGCAGAGATGTCATCTTCAATGAAACAAAATCATCAGATAGACAAAAGAAAGAGGAAATCAAAAACCAACCTCTTGTAGAAATGAAATGTCAGAGTATCAGCAAGGATGATGGTAAAAATAACTCACAGGAAGCTACAGGACTAAAGAAATCAAAAAGAGCTATGAAAGCTCAAGATTGCTATGGTGAGTAGGTAAATATTGCTCACAGATTGAATAATTGAAGAAGCACTTTCCAGTCCTGAGAAAAATGAATGAAAGAAAGGAATGGAAATGGATTCACTTAAAAAAAAAAAAAAAAAAAAAGGAACCTGGTTGAACTATCCAGCGAACAGAAAGCTATTGGTAGTAAGTGAATGTTCAAATGAAAAATCCTAATTATCATGTGCAAAGGAATTGACTAGCACAAAATTTGTGAAGCTCAGAACTGTTAGGAGTTAGGGAAATACTAGAATAGTCTGATGAGTGAGGAGGATTGTTGAAAATTCCACTCTAGTTGAATGAACACTTACAATTAGATAAAGGGGTCAGTTATTTACTCCTAGTTTCTTTGTTTTTATTGTCATCAATTATCCTCTTGTCTGAAATATGAAATTGAATACCTGCATTCACACAAAAAATGCATGTCTATGTTTGCTAACTTGATGCATAAATTTATCAGCTTTTATGTAATTCTGGTGATGTATAATAAAGATATATATATATATATATATATATATATATATATATATATATATATATATATATATATATATATATATATATATTAAATTTTTAATATGATCAATCTTATTTGTTATAAAACACATTTTATTATTTCACTGTAACAGTGATAGTAAACAAAATAAGTTTTATAAATTTTTTGTAATGCTAAAAATAGATTAAGTTTTAATTGAAAATGACAGACTGACATGTCAGCAGACATGAAAAGGATAATTGTATTTTGTGAGCCAAGTTCTGAATAATCAGTTTTAATGCAACACTGTAAAGCTTGTATGAAAGACTTATTGTAAACTTGTGTTATTCAATAGTTTCCACATCTGATGCAAGTATAATTTATACTTGCAAATATCTGAAATAGTCGTCTCCAATTGAACCTTAGATTAAGGAATTTTATGATCAAACAAGAATGTACCTGGTGTTAAGATAACTGAACAAATTGTAAGTTTGATAATCTGCAGTTGTTGATGAATGATCTTGTAATTGAGGCTGAACTGAAAAGTAGAAAAATGAATGTATTAGGTTGAGTCATAAATAATTTTTTTTATCATCTCTTATTCTTAAAAAAGTAAAGTAAAATTACATTTTATTATATTCATCATTATTTGCAATGACTTCTTGCTAGTTACCAGATATCACTTCAATACCTTTTGAGTAAAATGCTGCAGGTTTTGATGCAAAATTTTTTTCAACAAACTCATGAGTCTGGTCTTCATTAGAGAAAATTTTCTCCAGCAAAGCATTTTGAAGCAATCAAAATGGTTGACGTGAATATATTGGCATGCATACATATATATGTGCTAAAATTTAGATAACCACATTGCTCCTTCCTTCACCTGGATAGCATTGACTGCACAAGTCTGTACAGTGCTAGATTCAGTGTTTAATATATTTATCCTGGCATATTCCATGTCTCTCCATAACTGAGTTATTTTTGTTGAATTTTGATGTTAAGAATTAAGTGAGGTGTGCTACATGTTCCACACATACTCAATGAGGTTTAAATCTGATGAGTGCAGAACCCAGCAGTGTACCTGTCAAGTGTCTTGAAACCAGTTTCATGTTATCTGTGCATTATTAGATTATCTTAATTAAATAAACCACCACCACCAGAAAACATGGTGAGCCTAAAGGGGTGCAAATGGTTTGCAACATGAACTGTGTATGTCATTTAGACTCAAGCTTTGAGTGATCCTTGGTAATTTCAATGAAACATACTTCACACTATTACAGAGTACCATGACTATGCATAACATCCTGCTGACAGACTGAATCAATAGCTTTATTTAGTCTCCTCCAGACATGAATTCAATCAATCCTGTTTGAATTTCTGGCATGAGTAGTTATCATTATTTACATTTGGACTAATATCTTCATCTATGCTCTTATGATTACAATGTTTTAGTTGTTGCACCCTCAAGCTTTCTTTAGGTGTCTGTTAATCTGGAGAAACTTCAGGGGACATTGAACTGAAATTTTTATTTAATCTATAGGGATAGGCTGTTCTCATTCCACTGTTCATGTCTAAGGATATCTCAATTAAGGGATTGAATTCACAATTAATATGCCACCAAGTTCATGAGCTAACACTTTAATCCACTTGACTATTGTGATGAGGACACTAGTTTGAATGTAAATATTGAATTCAATCATCTGTCACAGTCCAATGTGATTAGATGCAGTAACTAATGCTATTATGTCAATACTAGTACCCTTGATGGTGGATGACTACAAAACTTGACTGTAGTGTACACTGTCTCAAGTTTTGACAAATTAGTTGAGTGGCATCAGTATTGAACTGGGACGTGATTTGATGCAATCTTCCACTTTTTGTGAGTGGTTAATATCCTAGTTATTTACTGGCAGTCCTGTTTTTTTATCACTTTGGAACAGTTTTCACATGTCACTGACATATATTCGGAATTGACATATTCCTAGTATACCTGTGCTACTGTTACCAAGAAGAACCTACAGCAGTTGATTTCCAGAATATAAGTTACACCATTTTTTGTTCCTAACAATAAAACAACATTCAATATTAAATATTGCCCATGTTCCATGGTTTCCACAGCTACACTACCTCTTTACATATAATAAGTCATCTCTATAAGAGGGAGAGCATATCTATCCAGTGTACTTCTGTATGGATAGTTTGAAACATTAAGCTAGAATAAGATACACAGGAACAGACGGATAGTGTCTTGCATATGTATTCACTCCCTTTGAACTTTTCCATATTCTGTCATATTACAACCACAAATTTAAATGTATTTTTGAAGGGTTTTATATAATTGACAAACCCAAAATAGTACATCATTTGAAGTGGGAGAAAATATTACATTTTTCAAAATTATTTATAAATAAAAATCTGAAAAGTATTAAATGAATATGTATTCATCCTGAATACATCATAAAAATTCAAGATACTAAACACTTCAGATACCTCAGCATATGCATCAGTTATAACAAATTAAATATAGGAGAAAAAGAATTTAAACATAGAATAGGCTGTGCCAGAGGTAACTTCATCCAACATTGCAAATTGTTATGAAACCAAAACATCAATCTGAAAACGAGTCATGATCTTTAATAGCCTTATCAGATCAAGATTTCCATATGGGTTTCATGCATGACACCAAACTCGGTCAGAAATGTCTAGACTATATAACCACATCCTAAGATCAATGGTGAAAAAAGGATTTTAGCAAGTCAAGCTTGAGGGGTCTTGGCAAAGGTCATCCTTCTTTGAACATTGTAGACTGGTGATATAGAATCACAAACAAAGAACTGTACCAAATAATGGAAACCACATAACCTGAAGACTACCAACTAAAATTGATAGCACATAAGATTAGAAGAGGAAATAATAACATAATGAAAATGTTAATAATATTCCACACCAGTTCAAATAAATGGTTAAGACAGAAAATGTGATAACAGGTACTGAACTTGAGAAAGTTGTTTTCATAAAAAACTGTTTTAAGAGAAATAATTTATAAATTTCAACTGAAAACAGTACTGATTATTACATGTGCATCATAGAGAAATCTATATAAGTTCAAATTTGAAAAAAAATTTATACTCTTAAATTATAACACACATCAATAAACATCATATTATGATACTGCTTGTTCCATCATTAGTTAGTATGTATGTTATGCCATGCTATTACCTTGGGTAAATAATGAACTATTCCATTTTGATTGTGAGGAAAGATAGAAGGAATAGATATATCAGATGTTTGTTTTTAGGATAGAGAAGGAAAGAAAAGAAAAGAAATGAAATAAAGAAAAAATAAAGAAGAGCTAATAAAATTTTCATGCATTTTATGTCTGCTTCAGTGAAATGGAAAATTGTCAATTTTGAATCTTTTTATTTACACCCTGTTACTTTAAATAATAACCTGTATTCGTACTTTGTATGATCATTATTACAATATTTAGTTAACACTGTTAAGCTGAAATATTTAATGATGCAATAGTTGAATTTCCATGTCATGGACTTTGCAGAGAGCTTATTCAGACATTGAATTAAGAATTATGATTCATCAGAAAATTAAAATAGGAAAACCATGAATTGGTACTGCACATTTTTTTTTTTTTTTTTTTATAAATTTGACTGACTTCAAAAAAAGTAAAACCTACTTTTATTAAATATTATTAATGAAACATGATATTCCAACTAAGAAGAAATCAGCTTAAAGTAGAATTTATGGAGCTTATAATTTAGATAAAAAAAAGTTATGTATCATTTATAATTTGTATCAAATTATTATCATGCAAAATGTAATTTTTCTAACATCTATAATAATTAGATTATGTAAATTTTAATACCTTTCAACTAATATGTATGTTAAAATCACTTTTATATGACAAGTCATGTGGTATAACTATGTCCACATGAAATATATTCAAAATAAAATATATTTATTGCCTGTCTGTCAAGACATTTTCTACTGCATAGCCATATAAATCAACTCATTGGGTTTTTAGTTATTCACCAAAAGAATAGGTAACTTCTTATTCAGTCATATTTTAGTCCTTCCTCTTCACAAAAATTGCTTTTTCCCTTAAAATAACAAAAAAAAAAAAAATTAGATGTGTGCGTGCACACACACACACACATATATATATCCAAATGAGTGAAAGAACAGTTGGTGTAAAAATCCACTGTTTGTAGTATTTACTATTAAAAAAGTGCTCAGTACAAAGTAGAGCAATATATTATATTTTTTATTATAAGAGATTATAATCATAGTATTGAAAACATAAAAAAGCTTTTGTGTAGTGATTTCAAAATGTTTTTATTATAATCTCTTATAATAAAAATATGTGTGTGAAAATATAATTTTTTTGGTATGTTATATTCAGTGGGTAAAAAGTTATCACAAAATTATGAAATAGCTACCAATAACCACTTTCAAATCCACAATTATTTCTACTCAATAGCTTCTATAATAATATACAATAGAACTTACTACCCATAATATACCATTCACCAGCATATATTAATAGTTGAGCCAAACCTATTCTGAAGATTGTGTTCCATCATGAGGTGGACTGTCACTGCTTAGTGTTGACATCAGTGTCCACTTATATACACACACATACATTTCAAACTTGCAGACTTTATTAAGAGCAAAAATATAAAACTTTACCATGAAACTTCTGCATATAAAAATGTTGTTGCATTTTACAAATCTTGTTTATTCATCACTTTTCAATAAATGTGTATATTAAAACCTTACTAAATCAATACTCCAACAATTTGAGTTTGCCAATCTCTAGTCCCTATTGAAAACTTAAAATTCCTCTCATAGTGAAAACTTTGGTATGATTGAAAACGTCTGCAGTAAATAATCAGTTTTGTAATTTTATATGCTTATTTTATTTGCATCATTTCAAATGCACCTTAAAATACTGATATTGCATCTAAAAACATGTTCAAGTATAAAACAACAACTTTTTTTCATTTTATAATTACTACTGGCAACTCACTTACCAACTATCCCAGAAGGAATTCAATTTAGTTTCAGGTATCAAACTCGCATCCACAGATAAGTAAATAGAAAACTTGACTGCAGTTAAGTTTTTTAGCTTAACTTTGTAACTTTGACTTTTGGCCAAATATATCTGACTACTAAGAAAATAATTAGGCTTGTTGTTTGATGAATATCAGGATGAATAATACTTATTACACAAATCTAAAGTGATAGAAGGGGCAAGGAATAGCATCAAAAATAAATGTCAGAACTGGAATTTTTTTGCAATGATTCAAATTTTTTAACATTTTACCAAAATCTTAATCTTTCATTCAATGATTTTATATTAATTTGACACAGAACATTTTAACTTGTCAAGCTTTATTATTGCAATCTGTGAGACAACTGCTGTCTTTATTAATGTGAGACTAATCTTAACAGAAGGAAAAATCAGTGGGCCAAGTTCAAATTCCAGTCAAGATCATTACATTCCCTTTTGTACAATACTCTTGGAAACAGTATTAATACATTTCTTCTTCCCCTAACCATAGGTTAAATGGAAGAACAGACTAGACTGGTTACCATCTATGGCTAGAAGAGCCATAGATGGTAACCAGTCTAGAAGGATAACTCTCAATTCAAAACCAGCTTATGTTCTAATTAAACCAGGAGTAATCCTTTCCATCTTCTGTTCAGTATATGTTTATATCTTTATTTAAACTTCAGTATAGAAATAATTCTCTAGGTAGCAGAGAACTGACCTACCTTGGGACACTGGGGTGTAGCCCTAGAAAGGCATATACTATACAGCTACTGAAAAGATTATGGGCATCACAGTTAAATACAGACTTGTAGACTATATGATGTCAGCTGAGGTCAAATTAAAAAAAAAACAAAATGGTGTTTTTACAAAAACACACAACTCTAATAAATAATCATCTTTTTTTTTCTTTTTCTTTAGCAATTAAGCACTCCAGATAACAAATAACAAAAAAATGTTTCTTTTCTGAATTTCCAAAATTATAAGAAGGGATTCAGTTTGCTGTGTAAATTCATAAGTTGACCCCCCCCCTACATAAGCCAAAAAAAATGCTAATGCTACATGATCCAGTTCTTGTATGATCACTATAGTTAAGCAATGTTGAGCCTGGTCAGTACCAGATGGGTCACCACGTGAGAACACCAGCTTGGATATGTGGGTGCTGTAATGGACAATGGCTCAGAACTGGAAGTCAAAGAGCTGAGTTCCAATTTCAGTCAGGTTCATTATATTTACTTATATACAAATATAATTGGGGAAGGTATGAAACTACTACTTCTCCTCAACTATGGATTAATTAGTAGGACTTGTATCAGTAGATCATTATTATCTCAAAAAATTCTTAAATCTCAAAGTATTTTCTGACTTTAAATTACCTGTAAAAGGTTGATAAACCATAAAAAAAATCAATCAGTCATACTACATGATAAATTATATTCTTACCAACCTTAAAATATTTCAAAGTTAAAAAAAGTTAACATTTGTATTATTTAAAGCATGTAAGTTGCCAAGAAGACAGTTGTGTGGCACCACATGAATCCAGGGAGGAGGTAAGAAATAAAGAAGCATGTCTATTAGAATTATTAGAGAAATCTATTTGAGGGAGATATTGAGTAATTTAGTGAGATTCTAAATTTTTTTGTGTCTTGTGTTAATGCTTACATATAATATTTCAAAGAATTTCAAAACAGCTGTGAATTGTAAATTTAAAGCATATTTTTACTTACTTATTTAGCATAGAACGATCAGTTTGGATAGCAAATTGAACCTCCCTTTTACAATTTAAAAAATAATTTTTTATTTATTTATGGTCTGGAGTGCTTAATTGATTTTAATATATGTAAAAAAAAAAAAAAATGGAAAAAAATTATCTTTGGAGATCTGTAATTCTATACTTGCAAAAAGTTCTTTTTCTGTTTTTTTTTTTTTTTTTTTTTTTTTTAATCATTTCACCCTAAGCAAGGCAATAAAGCCACTAAGATGCAAGGGGTTACTGGGTGTTAGAAAATATGAAAAAAAAAACACTATTAAGAAGAGAACAATAAAAGAGTTAATTATAAATTTAATTTAGGCTTCATGTGTTTGTCATCTTATTTCTATAAAAATGACAAATATCTTTGGTACTAATTATCAATGAAATATCTATATAAAAATCTATTCCTTTAGTAAGAAAAAGTTTTGGAATATTTATTGTCTAATGGATAGATGACTTTTACATTTCTAAGTTCTTCAGCAGATGACTTTAAGAATTCATAGCATATGTTAAAAAAAGATGCTGCAGGACATTCTGAGTATTCTATGTGTACACTTCAGGGATTGAAGAAAAATTTAACCCATGAAGCAAATAATATTTTGCCACACTTTCCAAACCTGTCCATATCAATTCTTAAATTAGATGAAGGCTTACAACTACATTACATTGAAACCCTGGTTCTCATGCAATCACCAAAGTTAAGCAATGTTGAGGTTGGTCAGTACCTAGATGGGTGACCACTCAGGAATACCAGGTGCTGTAAGCTTGGATGTGTGGGTGGTGTAATGAACAATGGCTCAGAATTGTTCATTGAAGAACCAAGTTGTAAAATTAAACTCTGTACTATTAATTGCTACACATTGTAAGTTAGAATTATTAAGCAATAGTGAAAATAATCTCTTTAAATGGAAGCATCACTCCTCACAAAAGATTAACAAATTTCTGAATTGATAAACCAGTTCAATAACTTACTAATGAACTGAATTTATGATACGGATTCTTCTAAATCATTTGTTACACATGCTCTACAGCTGGCTTCATGTATCTATTGTGTAATGTATTAATAAATACAGAGTTAATTCCCTTGTAACTATTCATAGAGACCAAATACATTTCAATAAAGCATAGTGTCTGTGGCTATGAGCAGTCTGTTAGTTCTACCATGAGTTGATACACAATACAATTGTCTCAGCATTCACTTTTACTCATGGTTATCCAGCATGTTACAACATTAACTTGATACATAACATATCCTATATAGAAGCTCTTGTACTAATTCAGTCACCAGTTAAGTTTAAAGTTACTTACTGAATAAGAGTGGTAAAAGTTCAATATACACAGAAGTATGAAACAGGAACAATATTATAGCATTATAAGTCTACAATTCATCCAACTATGTATAAAATATTGCAGCCACATCTTTGATAAAATCCAAAGCAGAGTCAGCAACATTATCAATCCTGAACTGACATCTTGGCTTCAGTCACTTTTCCACTGTTATAATGTAGCTTCTCTTTGCATTTTTTTTTTTTTTTAAATATTTCCATGGTAATTGTTCTGATGAGCTTTACCCTTTGGAACCTTGATCCTCCCTGAATTGAATCACAGTACTATATTAGCAACTAGGTGTCATAATTTCAGTGTTAAAATGGCTAGTTGTAACCATAATTTATATGCTAATTGTTTCATCTCTCACATTTCTTGTTTGTGGAACTCTTTTTCTGGCTTTCTGCTTTCCTATCTACAAATACATCTACAAAAATTTAAATGCAGTGTCAATCATCATCATTTGTCTCATTGAATCATTTTTTATTGTCTTTTTTTCTCACTCAAAGTAACCCCTTAAATCTTAGGGGTTTTGTTGTCTGTCTTTGTGGTGAAATGATTAAAAAAACAAAAGCTCTGTAATACAAATATAATAAGAAATAATGGGGTAAAGATTCTTGAATCAATAAGGATTTATTCACCTTGTGATACAATGACAAAACTTCTGAAACAAAACATAATGCCTCACAATTTACTAGAAGTTGGTCTTTATATCAGAGTATTATACTGAAAAAAGAACATTGTAACTTTGCTTGTAATTCCAAGTGTTGGCATGCATTTCTACCATGAAAATAATCCTGAATTATTTCAATTATCTCAATAAAATTTCACTTTTAATTTATATGATGAAAATCAAGATGTGATTTTATTTTCTGAAAACTTTAACTCTTGACTTTGTAATTTGTAAGGACAGCAAAGACTTGAACTCTTAGATTTCTTCTTCTATATGCCATGTCCCTTCAGGATCTGAGCAATCATGGCACTCCACAACTTTTGTATATCTTAGTAATGTTTATCTTTTACCATCCCTCCCATTCATTCACATAAACTCATCAAGTAGGTGTCCTGCTGCCTTCCTCTATCTCTTTTACCTTCAATATGTCCTGTGAGTGTCAAATTTTCCAAGCCCTCTTTCTTTATTTTGGAAAATTCTGGAAATTTCAACGACATCTTTCTGATTCTAAGTGTGCATTTTGTTTCCATTTGCCTTAAAGATCAATAGTATTCTCAGCATTCTTCTGGAAAACCACATTTACTATACACAATATATACGGCTTGGAGAAACACCAAGAGCTTATATTTTATTTCTAATTCTTACTGTTTATGAACAACTGTAGAATGATAGCCTGAGTAACTGTGATAAAAAAGGAAATACTGATAAAAATGAATGATTATTTTTAATTTCTGGGATGAGGAGTTGTCATTATTTAGGTTATTTACATTTGAACCAATATCCTCGTCATCATTGTTGTTATCACAATTTTTCAAGTGCCTGTCAATCTGGGTAACCTTTAAGGAATTTTAAACTGAACACTAGATTCTAAAACATCTATATAATTCTTATATATAGAAAAAAGTCTACAGGTCTCATTTTACAAAATAAGTACAAATGAGCTGCAAAAAATGATTTGAAAATCAAAACAAAAATAAAATTGTTTTCAATAGAATAACAGGTCTAAAAATATTGATTTTTATAAGATCAGATAAAAAAAAAATATATAGATTCTTTACCACTTGTGCTCTGACTTAGCACCCCCAACACTTAACTTCCAATGTGAATATTTTTATTTTGTGGTATTTAATCATCATTCTGATAATCAATGCATTTGAAGCATGCATTTTCTCATCAGATGCTCTTCACTTAATATTTCTAAGTGTTTTTTAATGTGGCACTTGTAATTCATATCCTTGTTGAGCTTTCTTTGTATGTTTTATCTTAATCTTTTGATTCAAATCGGTGTATTTTCCAACCTTCAAAGTGCAGAAGAGAAGCTCATGTGTGAGTACTTGACAGATGAGCTTAAATATTTTTACACTTTTGCTGCAAGAAGATTAGAAGGATAAGTGAAGACAGGATTTCAAGAGCAGGATTTCAAATCATTCAACAGGTCATATTAACACTTAATTTTTTTCTGTTCAGTCTTTCTCCTTCCCCACTTCCCTCTGTCACTGTCATAGACACAGAAACACAATAATTTACTCACTATTTTTAGTCTTATTTCTTTCTTTCCCATTCACAGCATATACAGGGATATAGAAGTTGTCTCTCTTTCTCTCTCTCTCTCTCCCAAACTTGTATTTGGATTCCTGATCCAAGTATGAAGAACTTAATTTTCCAGCTGGACAAAAATATTTACAAAGTGGAGTAAATTGCTCACATCCTGTTGCTTGATGGTCACTGGTAAACAAGCAAAAACAAAACTGGGATAGGTTTTGTGGCAAAAGCTTTTGCTACAATAAAATAGAGATTCAAGAGCCAGGGTTCAATACTGACAGAAAATGAAAACAAAATTAAGTATAATTAATTGTTTGTCTTCCTACCTCTATTTTTCTCTCTCATTATATATATATATATATATATATATATATATATATATATATATATGTCTGTGTTATATCCTATTTTATACACATATTGTCAACATATAGTGCACTGTTGGACAAAAGTCATTACCAATTCCTCTCATGATGGCCACAATTGTGTTATTATCTGCTATATATTACTGGCAAAATCATTTATCTAATCTGTCTTCTATTTTTTCCTACTATATTTGTGATCCAGTGGGCATAATTCAACCAATCTTTTGCTCCATCTGTTATTCTTCCTCCTTGTACTAATTCACCTCTATTTTAGTTATTTCTGTATCTCTTATCTTGACCTCTTCGTTTACCCATGTTGACCACTTTCTATCTCTTAGAATTATCTCTATCATCAATATTAGATATTGGTGCATTTCTAAATTCTTTCAAGTGATTTTGTTCATTTTCCTATTGTGCTTTTGTATGTCATAGCTCACATACATTAATTATAGACTCTATCTTTTACTCATATTGTCAAAGTGCTTTTAATTATGTCCATATATTTAAGAAATGCACAAATATTTTTTTATCCATTTTCCATGTCCATGCTAATGAGTTACACCTATCCAGGATTGGGCATTCAGTTTCCCTTCAATGCTGGTTTCTAACCAATGCTGAAGAGCCCAGTCTACTATTTAACCCATAGTTGTGGGGGAGAAAAGATGAATTCATACTTTTCCCAAGAGTATTTGCATGAAAATGAATGTAGCCAATTCAACTCAACTTGCCAATTTCTCAGTCCAAGCCACTAACCCATAAGTAGCTTACACATCCCAGATATATGTATACAGCTATATATAAACACATATATAATTGAGAAAATTTTCTATATTTATGGGGTGGGAATGCTCAGTATTGAAAATAGAGCTTTTGTAGCTATGGACACCAACATTAATGTTATTCATTATGTTGTGCAAGATTTAACATCTTCCCTGGTGAGCCTCATTACCAAGCCTGACCTCAACTGAATACATATGGGTAACAATGGAACAATTCTTGATTTATTGTTATAGCTCACTTACAAATCTGGCTGTATTGCATCAACTGTTGCAAGAAGCCAGGAAAAATATATCACAGGATCTTCAAAGATTTAAATGCAATGCCAATTGTTACCTTCTGCCTTAATTCTTGTTCTTTTATTCCTTAATAGTGCTTTTCTATCATATTCTTTAACACTCAGTAGCCCCTTGCATTTTAGTAGCTTTATTGCCTTGCTTAGGGTGAAATGATATTAAAAAAACAGGTTTTTTTCTTCTCTTGTTCTTTTCACCAACCAAACAAATCATTCCATATTGTGTTTTTTGATTCCCATCTCTTCTGCATCAGTATGCCCAAAACTGAGAAAGACATTCACAAAGAAGTAAGAGGTGAAAATATTGTCATGGCAATAAATGAAATTCATGGGGTGAATTGCTACGGAGTAGGTAAGTGACATTTGGGACATTTCTGCTACTTCTGTCATGACTGACTAACAAACAAGATTATCCTTTAGGCTAGTAAGAATTGACTCTCCTACTCATCATCTCATCATTATGATATGCAGCTTGCAACTCCCAAACTCTCCTGACAGAAAAAAAAACTGTACACTGCTAATAGATATGCATGAGAACTGTGACTGTTTATATAAGCCTGAAGGTTTCTAACTTTCAACCACGTAGCACTGAAAGTTTTTATTTTATTTATCTATTTTCCATTTTGGTCAAGTGGGTGATACTTTGAAGTTCTTACCTCATAAAATTTATTACTGAAAAAGCACTAGACACTTCAGACTTAGAAATAATTATTTACCATCTACTTCTATGGGGATGTCCAGATCTAATCGTTTTGGAAAACCATAGTGTCATAATTCATCATATGCAAAATTATGTGCATGTCTGGTGATTGGTTCTGGTTCTCGTATAATCACTGAAGTTAAGCAACATAGAGCCTGTTCAGTACCTAAATGGGTGATCTTTAGGGAATAACAGGTGCTGTAAGCTTGGATGGATAACTGTTAGAAATTAGAAATCAGTGAGCCAAGTTCTAATTCCATTTGGGTTCATTATATTTATTTATGTACAGATACTCTTTGGGAAAGATATGAATGTACCTCTTCTCCTCGGCTATGGATTAATTAGTACGACTTGTCACATAATCCATACATCCAGTTAATAAAAATATAAATAAAATCATCCTTGATAATGGCTAAAACTATAGCCAAAAGTGTTCGCATATGCAGAACATTCAAACAATTTCTACATAGTTTTTCTTTTCTGGACATAAATTAAATAAAATACTTAACTGCAGTCCCTTATGTCTTTTTTTTTTAAAGAAACTTGTATAAAAGAGCAATTACTGCCCAAATACACTATATATATATATATATATATATATATATATATATATATAATTTTAGACCATTTTCCTGGTTTCCAGTGAAAATTTGAATGTAAATTGTTCAAAGTTTGAATACTTTTGGCTTTCATAAGCTATTATCAAAGAGTTTTTTGTGATAATATTGTGAAATCTTTCTATATAAGCTGTTGTGCTCAAAAGTTCAGTCATTGTTCAGTAGTATTTTTAATAAAAGATCATGAAAATCTAATATACTTAGATGTAAAACTATTCATATATACAGATTATCAAATATATTTTTGCTTTATTCAGTAAGATTCAGTGGTATATAATGAAATGATTATAGCTTAACATTAAGCATTATGGTTATAATTGGTTTAAAGTGGACTTCTCTCACATTATGTTCCTTGTTCCTCTGTTGCATCCTAAGATTTTTTGTTTTGTTTTTTTTTTTTTTCAATAAATTCAGCTGACTCCTATATGTGTATGAATTCAGTAGTTTAAGTTATCAGTCTCATGCCTATTTTATAATAACAAACTTGTCAAAATGACTTTTATTTTAAATTGAAATTAAAAGGAAGTCATGTACAATGTAGACATTCATTTTGTCTTAAATCTACAAATCAGACAGACTAAAACATAATCTTAGCTTTTTCATTGCACCTCATTTTTCTTTCATTGATAATTTCTTTATTTTTTTCATTTTGACTGCCTTATCTTCAATATATTTTTTCTAAATTTAGCATTTTAAAATTGTGATGCATCACTTCAGATATCTCTGAAATTGTTTATGTATAAAGCTAACACAGTGAAAGAGTAGACAGTTGGAGGAGAAGAAAGGAAAGACAAAGCTAAAGAACATTCATTTACTAATTATGAATATTGAATGCATTGAAATAAATGTTAAAATACACTTTAGAAGCGACTTGGTGAGGTCCATACTATGATTTAGCAGAATTTCTGGAAAATAAAAATAGCAAAAATAATACAGGTTTATTAAAAAAAATATCAAAGGCAAAATAGTCATATATGGCTCTAAGTTAACTGAAATAATTTGTAATGTTCTATTTATATTTATATTTTCCAATTAAAAGCTTAAAATAAAAGATCTTTACATAATGAAGCTGAAGTGGAAAATCATCTTTTACTGATTCTATTTGGTAATAAAGTAGTGTTTAGCTGATTGTACAAGATAGTGAGTCTTAAATTTACCTGTTACCAAAATTTGATTTGTCCATTTTCAATTAAATTTTATTTTCAATTTTCTTTCTTTTTTACTAATATTAGAATGTAATAATATTTGTTTTCATTTTTTGCAGTTAAATAAATGTATATAAATTTCTTTGTAAGAAAATATAAGCATTTTCTAATGTTCAGAATAGTAACCTACTTAACAAGTTTGCACAAATGAACAACAGAACAATAGGTCTGAGAGATAGTAAAAACATAAACATTACTAAGACCTACAAAAGATAGTTGTGGAGAGCCATGATTACATACGTCCTAAAGGCACATAAAAGTATAATATTCAGAAAATTTTGTTTTTCTTTTATTTGCCGAATTCTCTCTTTGTTGTCCAATTTCATTTGAAAAAGGTTAACATGTTGCAAAATATACCAAATCAATTTCTTTTTTTTTTTTTCCTATGTTAAGCTGCCATGCTATCAATAGTTACTCAGCTTATCTTAGTCTGACATAAGACCAAAAGAGTTTGGCACATAATGAGGACCAAACTAACTACAATACTAATGTCATGTAAGACTAGCTAATTAAGCACTACCACACAGCAAGGGACACATCAATATTTCTTAAGTTTAACTTAAAACTGTACTATGTCAGATGAAGAGAATATAAAGATTGTTACATCCATCTTACAAGCAGGAATAGCCGGTGTGCCTAAATAATCAGATTTCAAAAGTTTTTATCCGGGCCTGAACACAAAGCTCCAGCATCAGTGGAAAAGATGTAATTATTTCACATACAGAGCAGGCCACTTAGTAATTGGCACAAGTCCCAGCAAGAATTGAACTCACTACACTTGCAAATTGGTCAATGAAATGATCTTGCTACCAATCACATGATGAAAAGGGCTTTAGTTCATTCAAGTAGCGACCTGAAAAAATTGTCGCCACTCTTGAATGTATGTAGGTAATTACAATCACCTTTCTCAATTTCTTATTCTTTTATTTATCTTATTTTCTCTCTCCCTCTCTCTGTCCAAAGTATGTGTATAAGTTTTATTTTTTATACGTTTTTATTTTTTAATTCAATTAATTTTACTCTCTCTTATTTCCAAACTTTCTTGTACATTAATTCATTGGTTATTTCTTTTTGGCCTGTACATTTATTTAGACAAGAATTCTTCTCTGGCATGTTTCACGAATGAAGGAGTTATTCCCCTTCCACAAAAAGTGAATGTTGGAACTTATATTAAGTAAAAACTTCATAAGTTTCAGACTCTCTGTCCATAATCCCTCCTCCAATTCATATGCTTCTCCTTTGGAAGCCTGTTTTTTTTTGTTTTGTTTTGTTTTTTTTTTGTTTTTTTTTTTTTTTTTTTTTTTTTTTTTTTTTTTCTTTTTCTTTTTTTTATGTTCTCAATGAAGCAAAGTTACTATTTGTTGATAGAATGAAACAACACATCTTCCAACTTCAGTTCTAGAGACTATTCTTGGCTCTGCACTCTGCAAGAGTGTTCTGAACAACAGCAAATCCACAATCCCTCTTGTATTCAATCAATTCAAAGTCCTAACATCCATAGCAGATAAGGCTAAATGCTTTGCTTGGAAATGCTCATCTAACTCAACCATCGGCTTATCCAGAGTGCCCATACTTGATTTCCATAAAAAAACTGAGTCTCTACTGAGTGATATGTCTCGGACATTATCTCTAAAATTCTCATAAGGCAAGTGGAGATGACTGGATACCAGCTGTAGTCTTTAAGAAATGTGCTCCTGAGCTAGCTTCAGTTCTCTTCAAACTATACAAATATTGGTTCACTTATTCTCACATTCCAGCCAGTTGGAAGTCCTCTTTTGTCATCCCTGTTTTTAAGAACTCTGGAGACCCTTATGACCTGTCTAACTCTTACCCTATCAATCTCCTACCACTCTTCTGCAAAGTTTTTGAGGCTTTAATCAATGCCAAGGTGGTTAAGCATCTTACTTCCCATGATCTACACTCTGACAAACAATATAGTTTCCATTTCGCCTGGTCTATCACTGACATGCTTATTGCTATAATTGAATATGTATACCAAGCTCTTGATAATAACAGCAAAGCTCAAGCTGTGGCTCTAGATATTTCAAAGGTGTTTCACAGGGTTTAGCATGCTGGCCTTCTACATAAGCTTCAGGGCTATAGTATTACAGTATTACAGTATGGTATTTGATTTAATCCAATTATTCCTATCGAATCATGAAATGAAGGTCATCTTGAATGGACTCTCTTCCAGTTCCTTTCATACAAACATGGGTATTCTCCAAGGCTATATCCTGGGACCTACACTGTTTCTGATCTTCATCAACAATCTTTCTGATGTCATCAGCTCAAAAGTAGGCATCCATGCAGACAAGACTATTATTTACTCCTGTCTCAATAGTAAATCTGGTAATGCCAACAAAGCTAATCTAGCCATTGATATCGAAAAGGACCTCCAATCAGTGGTTAACTGGGGCAAGAAATGGCTTGTAAATTTGAATGCCTCCAAAACTAAACTGCTCTCATTTAACCACCATAGAGAAACTTTCCTGCTCTCTATCAGCATGGTTGATGCTTGACTCTGTGAGAGCCTTCTTGACCTCTTGTTTTCCACTGACTTGAGGTGGAACAATTACATTGAATCAATCAACTGCAGCTACTACAAGGAAAGTTGGTTTTCTGTCATGCCAGAAGTTTTTTTTCTCATCTGAGTCCACCCGACACATCTGCAAATCTACTATCCATCCATATATATATATATGGTGCCCCAGCTGTTCATCTTGAGGTCCTCGACAAAATCCAAAGAAGGATCGGCAATGTAGTCGGTCCTGACTTGGCATCTTGACTCCAGTCACTTTCTCACAGATATGATGTGGCTTCCCTCTGTCCTTTCTACAAATATTTTCATGGTAACTGCTCTGATGAGCTATTTGACTACATGAATTCAAGTATGCTGCTAGCATTAACCTTTTATTTGAAGTAGTGCGGAATGTCAGCATATTGATCTTATCATTATTTTCTCTTTGAATTACATGTAATATTTATTTGTTGCTGTTAAGTCTTCAAGTGATGTGGTTTCTGTTATTTGGTACAGTTGTTAGTGATTCTATAGCACCAGTCCACAATATTCAAAGAAGCATAGTCTTTGCCAAGACCCTTAAGCTTCATTCACCCAAAACCATTGTTAATCATTGATCTTAGAAAGCAGTAGTATACATTTGACAGTTTTAATATTTCTAAATGGGTTTGGTGTCATGTATGACATTCATATGAAAGTCTCAATCTGACAAGACTATTTAAAAACAGGATTCGAGTTTTCATGTTAATGTTTTGTTTTTTTTAACAATTTGCAGTATTAGTTTTGTATGAGGTTACAAATGTGTAGTTGGTTTGGTCCTCAACCAGTGAGTAATCAAACTTGCTACAACAGTAATGGCTTGAAAGTCTATCTTCCTCACCTCTACTCTGCTGTGTGATGATCATGCTGCTTTGCAATTGATTCTCACATATCCACCCTCAATCTGTAGATATAGATGCATTGATAAAAACATGTACAAAGGAAATGAGAAAGCCTAACATGTCCAAAGTAAATATATCGCCGATAAAGTAGTGGCTTTATAAATGATAATGAATGTTTATTTTCTCAGACTGACATTGACCTTTATCATAAACTCTTCTGATGTGTATGTATGTGTGCATATATAATTGCTCAAACCTAATTTTTGAAGTATAACAAATATTTTTGTAATATTTATTGATAAATTAAAAGAAACAGCCTAAAAGCAGTTAAGAGCAGATTTTTTCTTTTCTATTATGCTTTCTTTTTCTCAATGTCTGATGTCTTTTCCTTCTATTTTTACTCACAATCAAAATGGAATGTTTTATTATTTACATGCTAACTAATGGAGGAACAAAAAGAATTATATCATGTTCTTTTCCTTTTAATATTCTTACAATGTCTTTTGTTTATGCATCAGTGAAGATCTCGGATTAGACTCAGAATTAGAAATGATCGACCTGCAGTCCAATGACTTACTGAAGGATAACTAGAGAGAGAAAGGTAACAGAATTTTTACAAATGTTTCTCACATGAAATATCTTCTGCTTTAAAATCTTTTGCTTGATAATTTCAGCATTTGTCACAACATATTTATGTGAGAAGACATTTTCCAAGATAAAGTAGACTAAATCTGCATATATGGTAGACTCTTAACAGATTAATATTTACTTTAAATTTTGATGTTAGGAAGCACAAATATAGAACCACAGTTTGGTTTGATTTTATATCAGAAAAAATAATTTCATTATTCTTATTGATGCTTTATCTTTAACATTACTGTTGTCACTACACTTGCCCGAAAGTTAAATATATGGTTAACAGGTTGGAAAATGAAATTTGCAGGCTGAGTTCAAATTCCAGCCATGATTGGTGAGTTTATTTAGCACTCTCAGGAAAAGCTTAAACCCATCTCCCCCTTCTATAGGTAAAATAGTTTGTTGCCTTCTCTAATGCTCTTGAAAATGGCATGAATCTATTTCTTCTCATTCTAGCTATTGTTTAAATAGCAGAGTAGATTGTGTTCTCTAGCCTTGGATAGCAGCTAGTCTAGGAGGACAAGTCTAAATTTAAATATATGGACAAGGCAACAGAAAAGTGCTCCACTAACATTCTCAAGAACAGTAATTCATAGATATTAAAGGAAAGGAAGCTGGGATCTCTCATGTCCAGAAGGAACATTGCAATTTTTTTAAAATGTGTACAAACTGACTAATAGAAAGTGAGCAGTGACAGTCAGTGGATAATTATAAAAAAAAAATTAATCTGGGTTTAAATGAAATTGGCACTAAAATATAACCTTAATTATTATTTTTTTTTTTTTACTATTGAGATTTAGCTTTATTATATATCATGAGAATGGATTTGAGGTATTTATTTAATAAATTGTACTCATGATATTACAGGTGACATACAGCTAGTTTTTTTATATTTTATAAACTGTTCCAATGTTTTCTTTGTCCAACATAGCTGGGAATTCGGAAGGCTATAGTTAGTGAGTATTGAAGAAACAGAAGACTAGGGAAAACAAAGAAGACGTTTATTAGATACTCATACAAGGAATGGGCAAACTTGAGTAAATCAACTACTCTTCAAATCCTCCTCTGATGTGGCTACTTGCCATATTTATAAGTAGGTAGAGCCTGTTGTAGTAGAGAAGAGCTGGAAGTACACAGTTCTACCTACTCTAAAATATAAACAAATACAGATATTTTGACTTGACTTTTTCATTTCTTATTATATTAACTACAACTAATTCCTGATGTCCATGTTTTTTTTCCTTCTGTGCTAATACAAAGTAGTCACATTATCCTACCATCGCCTTCAAGTAATATTTTGTGCATTTAAAAGGATAAAATAATGATAATAATAAAAATGGGGGGGCGGAAAAGAAGTATTCTGTAAATAAAGATTGAATCTTTTTCTGGACAGACATTTGGTCGCCCAGTATACTTTTTCTCTAGCTATCTTTGCTTGAAAATGTGTAATCAAGCCTAAAACTGTTTACTTCAATTTCAATGATTACAATAACAACCATCACCACGAGGGCACAACTAGAGAGAAATAATCCTCTCCTTAATTCATCACACAATCATAAAAAGAGAAGCAAAGTAAATTTTAACAAAACAAAGAAATCTTTAATTTTTGTTTTCTTTTAAGATCTTGTAATTTTCAAGTGATTTTTTTCATATACATCATATTTGGTTATATTTCCTCAGTTAATATCCAGATGAAAAAGAAATGACATGTTTTGTGTGTGTGTGTGCGCGCACGCTTTGTCCAGATTTATTAACATGCCCACATTGGTGGAATATGGCATAAGGCCAAATTTAAAGTAACACTCTTGTGTCCATACAATTCGGAATAAAAAATTGTTCATAAAAAAAACTATCAGTTACTTCATACAAACCCATAAATATGAGGCAATTGTTTTTCTCAGAAAAAATAATTTCATTCTTCTTATTGATGGTTAATGAGCTAGTCTGGTTTATTATTACTCAGTACAGTGGAGTAATGGATAGCGGCTTGGATTGAGGAATCGGAGAGCCAAATTCAAATTCCATTTGAATCCATTACATTCACTTGTATGCTAATACCCTTGGAAAAGGTATGAATACTTTTCTTCTCCTCCACCCTCCATCTACGGGTAAATAGCAGGACAGACCAGATTCTATAGCCTTGGGTGTCAACTGGTCTACTGCAGAAAGAAATGGCAACCTACTATGGGAAAAAAATCTGCCTCATCAGTCATGTATCGAAAGATACATGATCGCCTAAGCATGTATCATGCATGGCACATAACTGACTGAGTAATGGTCAATATGACCAGCTCACTAACCATTAATCCATGCTAAGGTGCCCCTAAGCTTAGTTGAGTTAAGCACAATGTCACAAGTATGGGGTACCCAGTAAGGATTGACTTTACTGCTCATAATAAACCAGACTAATTCATTAACCATTATTTCATGCTGAGGTACCATTAAGCATAGCTGTGTTTGGAACAAAGCTACAAGTATAGGGAACCCAATGACCTCACTACTTAGTAGCAATACTCTAGCAGATGAGCTTGCTAATCATTACCCTACACCAAGGTGACCATTATGTGCTTTTTGACTCCCTAAAACAAGAACACATCCACTTCATTCTACATTTTGTAAAATGAAAGTAATCATATTAAGCTTGTCATAAAGAATCTGAGTCTTTGAGAGAATATATCAACAAGCATTTCATAATGCTGTCTATATTTTTATTAACTTCTAATAACCTGCATCTCAACTTAGTAATGGATCTTTTCTTTTTTCTTTTTTTTTGAAAAATGATGTAATTTTCTGTTGTTTTTCAGACAACTTAAAGTAAATTTTTTGTTTCATTTTCATGCTGGAAACATTTAGTATTCATTGATCAAACCATTAATGTTACTCTTCATTGAAATTTAGAATCTTTCTCTAAAAACAGTCTTTAAGGAAAATAGGTTCTTCATTTGCAGTAGTGTGCAAAGTCAACATCTTTATTATATCATTATTTTCTCAAATTACATGTATTCTCTATTTTAGTTGTTGCTGCTGTTGGAAGTCTTCAAGTGATATGGTTTTTGCTATTTGGTAATGTTCTTTGTGATTCTATAACAGCAGTTAATAAGATCTGATGAAGTATTTTCTTTAAGATCTACAGGATTCATTCACTTAAAGCTATTTTTAATCATTGATCTGAGAAAACCATTGTATATAACTAATAGTTTAGACATTTCTGAACATGTTAGATGCCATGAATGACATCTAAATGAAATTCTAGACCTGACAAGGCTATTCTAGATTAATATTTTGGTTTTGCAGTGTTCGGTGAAACTACTCCAAATGCAGCCTATCTTTTGTTCAAATTCTTTATCTCCTATATTAAATTTGTTATAGCTGATCCATATACCAAAGTATTTGGGGTTTTAGAACTTATTAGCAGAACTGATTAAAAAAAGAACATAAAAATATAGTTAACAGTTGAGTTTGTAGCATTTGTTTTGTGTCTATAACTGTGGATGTAGGAAATATTTTAATTTACAATCACAGTAAGTGCACATATGCGTGTGTGTGTGTGTGTGTAGAAGTTATTACCCAAAAGTTTGAGGAATTTAACTATGAAAAAATTTGCTTACTGTAATACCTGGTCTCCACTATTTTATTCTTAGTAGTTCCCTCAGGTATGGATGCAGCAATTTTGTGAAGAGGAGCATCAAAATTCTGTATGTGTCTTCATCAAATCCTTCTGACTTTCTGTTAGTACCTTAGTTTTGTTAGCACTTCAGGGTTAGATTGTTTCTAAATTCTTAATTCTTGGTTTCAATTAGCATGATTTTACAAGATCTTAAACATTTCATTTACTCTTTAGACATTTAGTTGAAAGACATCAACAAATTAAATATTTATCTATTTGTAGATTCACTTGAACTATATTTTTCATACCAAAGAGGATAAACCTATGAATATGAAAAGCATTGAGAGTTGGTAAACAAAAAGGAACATAAACTGAAGCATAACTCCTGACCTATTACATCATTTGACAACAGTTACTACTAATACACTTAATAATATAAGAACATGGCTCATGTGTCCAATCCAAAGTGTACTCAACATTACTACTCAAATGATTGCAAAAAACTTGACTGCCAGGTAATTTCTTCTAGGTAGCATTACCAAAATGCAATACAAAACAAAAGGGCTCAAATTCTGTATTTTCCTCACTTCCTTTGGGCTGGGATCAAAGTGTAGTATTTTTTTTCTCTTTAAGTTATGAGAGAAGCCTGTTCCAACCTTGTGGTAGAAATTTTCTGATTGTACTAAAATGACAGGGTTGGTGAATACCAATACCAGAATGGCAGTGGTCATGGAGAATAAGCAATTTTGTCCCCTGCCTATATGTACTGACATTAAACCAACCTTGTATTACATCCTACCACCATGGGGAGGTGAGTAAATTTCCTTCCATCCTTCTTTTTCTCATTACCCACAGGATACTACAGAGAAAAGACATGTCTCATTTCTCCTCTGCAAAGCTTCTTAGTCTCCAGTGAACCATGTGTTGTACTGTACACAAAATAACATCTACTTCTATATGCCATGTCCCTTCTTTATTATTCGTTCCAGATATTTCAGCTGTCTCTTTCTAATTCCTGAGTATAAACATCTTTTTTCTCTATTCTATTTAAAACTTAAATTCTCCTTTCAGCATCCTTCTATAATCTACTCTTCATCTGAGAGAATTTGTCTACATTTTCACAGTACGTTTTTCTTTGTTTTTACCAAAATTTTCCTGTATCTTAATACTTTGCTTAGTTATTGGAAGGCAACTTTTCTTATAACAATGCACATCCAGAATTTGGTATAACATTCTTCATCCTCTGTCAAAACTCTTCCAAGACATTTAAACTTGATTGATTGTGACATCTCCATTTCCCAGTTCATTTATTGCTAACATCCCTATATTTTGTCTTCTTACAATTCAGGATTAGTCCTGTCTTTTTGTTTTCTTTTACTACCTTGTCTATGAAGTCTTGTAGTTTTCTTTGTATGACTGCTGTCAACATAGTCATCTGCATATCTTAAATTGTTAAAATTGCATTTGTCCATAATAAATCCTGGTAGGGTCTCCAGCTCCCTTAAGATAGCTTTACTGTAGAAATTGAATAAATCTGGTGAGAAGACACATCCTTGTCTTACACTCCTTTCTATTTTTATGTACCTTCTCAATTAATTTTCTGTCCAAATGTAGGTGAGATCTGGTTTATTTAAATATCATTTATTCAGCTAGCATTTTTGCACTGCTGTAGTAACCACTCCCCTGTAATTTTGGTTCATGGTGACATTCAAGGCAAAATAATGCAATGGTTTGCCAGTTCCTTTTGCACTGGTGATGTTAAGACTATCCTTTTCCTTCTGTCGGAAGTTCCTCTACCCACTGGTAAATCTGTTGACCTCTGAGGCACAGCTCTTATGCCCAGGTTGGCAACTGGACAATGGCTATAACCAGTCAGGATGGGAAACTCTTCCAATTACTCTCATTAACTGCTAGGTCAATGTCATTGACCAGAGTGTGGTCATTGCAGTGTTCATGTGGCTTCTTGGAGCCATGTGTGAGAGTTGAATGTAGGCCATTGACCAATATTGTTCCACATCCCAATTCACCTGAGTAAAGTAGGGTCAACCACTTCATTGTGAAGGTACACCTCATTATTTGAAAATCCTTTTCAAACAGACCTAGTTTTCATAACAGTTTAAATAAATCCTTGTTCCACACCTTATCAAATTCTTTTGCATAATCTATAAAACATACAAAACCTATAAGCTTATAATTCAACCAAATACAACAAAAAAAATCATCTCTAATGTAAGTCTCTCAACATCTTTCAATAAAACTTCATACATACCATATGTTTGAATAAGGATATCTCACTATACACACATCCAATTACTTATTTTTATGTTCTTCCTGTTTAGTTTTGCTAAAATCCTAACAAAATAAGATATGCAGATGAAACAGTGTTGATAGCAGACATGGAAAGAAAACTACAGGAACTCCTACAGAATGAAGTGAAGGAAAGAAAGAAGACAAGACTAGACATCAATTACAAGACAGAATACATTGTTAGCAAAAGGAACAGTCTAATATGCAAATTACAAATTGGAGATACCAAAATCAAACAAGTACCACAATTTAAAAATTTTGGAAATGTTTTACCAGATATCTACAACTACATCTGTGTGTTTCCCTTATATAGGCTACAAGAGACACCAGCAGCACAGCAGGCAGAGAGAGAGGGAGACTTCACACATATATGCTACCCAGAGCATGGCCGACTGCCTGTCCAACCATTAGGCTGTGAAAATGACCTATGAACACAGATAATTCACTATCAACATGACAAGGCCAAACCAATGACAAACAAACCAGCCAGCCAGATTAAGCATAAACCTTTTTCATGCTCTTACATTTGTACACTCCACAGAATCACTCCCCTATGACGGGGAAGGCTGGACAATGTCCTCACAGATGAAGAAAAGACTTGAAACAACAAATATGTGACTATACAGAGGAATACTGAGAATACCATGGACAGAACATGTGAACAAGTTCTAGAGACAGACAACAAAAAGAACACTTATACTTAATATCAGGAAGAGATAGTTGAAATTTCTAGGGTACATGATGAGGAAAGACGACTTGGAAAATTTGATACTCACAGGATAGCTTGTAGGCAAGCGGCACGGAGGAAAAGATGTAACCTACCTAGTGAGCATCATTAAATGGTTGGTAGAACAGGGTTTAGGAGAAATAACAAAAGGACAAAATTTATTAAGCACTACAAAGAACAGGAAATTGTGGAGAGCCATGATTGTCAACATCTCTAAGGGACATGGTACATAGAAGGCAATAAAATGTTTTTTGATACATTAACAATATTGCTTGTACTTTAATTTCTATCTAACATCCCTGAAAACTCCCATGCATTCACAATATTTCAACTTCACATAAATAAACATCAGTAAATATATCCAATAACATTAAGCTAAAAACTTGTCATATTCTTAAATAATCTTGTCAGATCAAGACTTTCACATGGACAGCATGCATGGTGACTAACCAGTTCAGAAATATCTAAACTATCAGCTGTATATGACCACTTTTTCAAATCAACAGATAAAAGTAAATGAAACCTGTAAGTTTTAATGAGGATCATTCTTCTTCAAACTTCATGGACTGGTGCTACAGAATAACAAAAACAGTAACAGATAAGAGAAATCTAACCAAATAATCACTTGAGGACTTTCAGCAACACTGAAAATAGATATCACATGTAACACAAAGAGAAAATAATGACATAATTAAGATGTTGATGTTCCACACTACTTCAAACAAATGGTTTAGAAGAGAAGCCCCCATCAGTACTCGAAAGAGCAATAACAGCTACTGTACTTGTGAAATCTATTTTCCTGAAAAATTGTTTCAAGGGAAAGATTTTATAATTTCAACGAACAAAGGCACTTGTTACTCAGTCAATGAATGTCAAATGTTTCCTTATAAAGAAACAGCTAATATTGTGATTACCATTCAATAATTTGTAAACCTCTACATAATAGTGGTAATCCCACAATAAACTACATTTTTTAAAACTAAAAATTATATTTCTAAATATGATTATTTGAGAACCGTACCTCCGTAGTATAATGGCTAAGAATGTTTACATGTGTGTCTAGAGCAGGATTCAATTTTGATTCCAGAATAAAAATTAAAAAAAAAACAATTTTTAATGACTACTATTCCCATGTTTTCTATTTCTAAACTAAATCCAAACTGATAGTTGCTTCATTATATGAATATATTTTTATATTTTAAGATAAAGTGGCAGGAGCATCCACAGATCTCTGAGAATTACCCAAGATTTTATAAGCAGCTCCTGGATGGAAATATTAGACAAACTAACATGAGGTTAATAAATTAATACCAAATATTTACTAGGTGCAAAAAAAAAATGCCTTACTACAAGGGTGGTTGAAATTTGTTTTCCTTTTTACAGCAACTCTCAGATTTTCAAATTATATAAAAGCTAATCTTTGTCAAAAGTAAGGTCTCCTCTTTTATAAAATCTTTTATGAACTGCAAAAAATTTTTCATACATCATTACAGTTTTTGTCATCATGCTATTTTCACAGGTTTACACTAAGATTTGTCTTACAAAATAGAATCAACAGCAAAATTAAGAATAAATTGATAAATTGACTTTGAATTTCATTTGATTATCTCTATCTATAAAAGGCAGGATGTGTGTGTATGTGTGTGTGTAACGAATGCACGGCCACAATTTCAACAGATTTGCATCAAAATTTACATGCACATGCTCCAAGTTAGCAGGAATGTCAACTCCCATCGATAGTGGAAATAATCGATTTTTTTCATGCTTCTATGGCAGTTTTCATGTAGTTTGTGGCCATTTTCTACTGGCCAGAGTGTGAGTCTATAGCTGGCTGCCATGAATAGGCAGGAAGATTCTATTGGCCAGCATGAGAGCCAACAGCTGACTGACACAAATGTTAACTAGCATGCTAGCATGCAAAAAAAATCAATAGCTGCATTCATCACAAGTGGGAAAAAATTTAAATCTGCATGACACTTTACTCCAATTGGCTCATTCGCTTGCTTACTCAACGTTGATTCTGATTCCACAGAACTGGGTTGGGTGTGAAAAAGTATTTGTTGTTAACATTCTTTTTTCATTTGGTTTTTCCAGTTACGAGTTCTTTTTTAAAGCTGATTGTTTTGTGTTCATTTTGTTTAGTTCTTTGTAACAGATTTAATGTTTAGTATAGAGCTTAGAAAAAATTTGCAGTGTGAGATAGGCAAGAAGTAAGGCATGTAGCAACATCAGCACAGCAAAGGGCACTCCTTTAAAGACAAGGAAGGGCAAAAATATTTTAAGTGATAGCGATTGCTGTATGAGTCATACGATTTTTGAATCAAGCACGGGCAACGCCGGGCCATGCTGCTAGTTGTTGACATATGAATCTATATATGATCATACATTTACATCTTCTATGTGCCATGTCCTTTCAGGGATAAAATTTTCCAGTTTCTTAATTTTCTTAGCTTTTGAAAGGTACCTTTTTTCTATCCCAATGCAGCTTCAGATTTCAGTATCTTATATTTCAGCCTCTGTTAAAACATTTCCCAGATATTTAAATTTTTGTACTTTCCTCGAATTTATTATCTCCAATTTGTAATTTACATGTTGGACTGTTCCTTTTGCTGACAACCATGCATTCAGTCTTCTTGCAATTAATGTTTTGTTCTTTTTTCTTACTTTCCTTCACTTCCTTCTGTAGGAGTTCTTGTTTCTTTTCTATGTCTGCTATCAACACTGTTTCATCTGCATATCATATATTATGATTCTGGCCACCATTATTCCAAGTATAAATGTTACATTCCCTGTTCCAGTGTCTTTAATGAAGTCTTTTTCCTATTTCAAGTCTGATTCTTCTGCATGCTCTATTCCACAGAATTTGAATGATGAGTTTTGTTATATGGCTCATTAGGTTGTCTGATGGAGTTCCCATTTGTTAGCACCTGGCTTCTTACCCAGTGCCATGGAAATAGATCTACTTAGGTCTTCCATTATATCTATTATATATTTCATTTATTCAGTCTGTAATCTTGTCAATTCCAAAAATATCTAAGGCTGCCAGCATCTCAATTACAATTCAGTCTGCTCCTGCTGCTTTGTTTCTGTTCAATTTGACCAGTGCTGACTCCACTTTAAATTTTAATATTTCTCGTTCTTTGATATTTCAAAGTATTTATCAGTGTAAAACTGCATTCCTAAATCTCTTATTGATAGTTGTATAGTGGTTTTTTATTTCTCCTCCAGGGCTTCTTTATGTCCATATACATCTTGGGTATTCTTGAAACCAGGTTTTGGCTACTAGCTTGTCATTCATTGTGCACCATTGTACCCATTTTTTTCTGCATTCATTACAAATTCATCTTAATTTGCCAACTATTTTACCATCTCTCACCTTGCCTACTTCAGCATTCAGATTTTCCATGATGATTGTAATTTCTTGTGATTTATATTTAGCCTTGGCATTTTCCAGCATAGAGTAAAACTTTTCAGTTTCATCTTCTGTACTTTGTGCTATTGGTGCATATACAGCTATGAAGGATATGTTGAAAGGCTTTCCTTTCAGCTTAATAACAAGAATTCTTTAAGATATTTGAGAGTAGAAATAGAAAACATTTTTTCATTTCTTTATCTAATATCAGTCCTATTCCTCTTTCATTTTTCTCTCCACCTGCATATATGATCCTGTGTTTGCCACTGATGGAATCAACTATTGCTTGTCCAACACTTTTCACACACAAATAAAATATAGTTTGTTCATTTCCTGCTTTATATTTTCTAACTGTCCATATTGATTTATTGTACTGATATTCCATGTGCCGAGAATTACAGGCCTATAAAATATCATACGTTTACATAGACCTATAAATGATCATACGTTTACATAGACCTATAAATGATCATACGTTTACATAGACCTATAAATGATCATACGTTTACATAGACCTATAAATGATCATACGTTTACATAGACCTATAAATAACCACACGTTTACATAGACCCTTAAATGACCACATGTTTACAGAGGCCTATACATGATCCCGCGTTTACAGAGACCTATACATGATCCCGCGTTTACAGAGACCTATACATGATCCCGCGTTTACAGAGACCTATACATGATCCCACGTTTACAGAGACCTATACATGATCATACATTTTGTGTAAGTTCTGTGACTATCACACTGGCTAATCAAGTGTAATAATTCTGCGAAATGTCTATATCAGGAGAAATCATACTGTCTGCACAATCAACAAAGCTTGATGGTATCATATGGTAATGCTTAGGGCAACCTGGATTAGTTTTGATAAGGCTTTGCCTATTACCATGACAGAATCCTGATGGCAGTAATGCTGATGATAAAACTGTAAATATTGCTAGTCTTTTATATTATATATTTTGCTTGTTTTGCTGCCATATCCCATATTATATATATATATATATATATATATATATATATATATAGTAACTGTTTTATCAGCACTTCCATATTTATAAATTCAGATATGTATGTGCAAAGGTTTATCTCTTTATTTGAAGACTAGATACTGAATACTCAAGAGAAAACTGTTGTTTATTTTTATATATATATTTATATATTTATTTATTGATCCAACAGATTTTATTAAACATTATTTTTAGTGGATACCCATATTTGAGTAAATGCTCTGTTTATTTATTATACAGTATATTTAATTTTGTCTACCAGCCTGAAAATTTTAACAAATCTTATTAAATATTATTTAATATTATTCCTCAAATATTCAGACAATGAAAATAAATATACTTATTTATTTTCATCTACTGGCTGAAAACTGAAAACATTAAGAAATTTCAATATTTTAAGTATTTATAGAACTCTTATGATATTTTTCTTTATATGAAAAAGTGAAACAATGATGAAATAACAAAATATATACAGAAAGACAATTAAAAATGTTTTTTATTCCTTGATTCCAAAAAATATATGGAATTTTCTCTTGTCTTAGGTTAGATCCCAATTTTACTTTGACATATTCATTGTGAGTTGGTTAAATTGGCAGAAAAGATTTTCTATTATGCAAGAGCTTTTCAGCACTCAAAAAAAGCCCTTGAAATATTTATTGGTATTTTTATTAAAGAAAACAAGAAATAAATTTGTCTAGTTTACAATTGTTTCTTCATTTTTCAGGATGGGAAACATTTTTTTTTATCTATTCCTTTTCCAATTTTACTTTAATCAAATCTTTGTCCTTAAAAGAAACTTTCTCTGCTTTCTAAAATGTTATCTGTGCATATTCACCTTAGCAATATTTGTGATAATACAGAACAAAATTGATTTAATGTTAGTACAGCAGATAAATGTTAAGAATTTCAGTCATTGTAAGTTTTTTTAGATTGATAAATCTACACAAGTGGCTCGGAATGTTTTTGGGGTTTTTTTTTTTGGTTTTTTATTGAGACACCATCTCTAGATAGATTTTCTGCCAAGACTAAAGAACTTCTATTTACCATTAGGTAAAGACATATAAGCTCATGTTAACACAACCACCAACAGCTTCCAAACAGTTTTATCCACCCATTTCCACTCACAAGGCTTGGATAAGCCTATGACACATGTACTGGGTTCAGCCTAAAAGATACAAAAGTAAATATTGTACTCTGTGTTACCTCAAAATGTCAAAAGACATAGGTGCCCCATGGGTTGACAGGTGCAAAGTCAGGTCGTATTGGTACACCAATGCAAACAAGGAAGTAAACACAGCTTAATTTAGGATATACACACAAGACAACCAAATAATGTAAAGTTATATAAATACCCAACCTATGAGGGAAGTGACAGAATTATTTATATCTTCATAAGATAATCAAACATTTGAAGAAAAACTTGAAGTCACATGCCTTTGATTTAACCAACATTGATAGTGAATAAACAATATTTTTACATATGAAAAGTTTAGTCTCAAATTCTTATCAGATATTCCAAATGTTCACTTGTATGCAGTGTCTCATCATAAAGTTGTTTTGTGTGCCATCCCCAAAACCCTACCACCCATAACTGAAAGAATATTGAATATGATATAGAGTTCAAAAATTCCCAAGAGCTTTTAATTAAATTCTTTGCCAGGGCTTACCACATGTTTCCATGTGACTAAATAGAATTAAATGTGATATGACATGCAGACAAGCAATTAAAGGTGTTCTTGATTACCTGCAGGTAACAGCAATAATGATGACCAGTTTTACTTTATCTCTACAAAGTCCATTATAGCTTGGCCAGAAAGTACTAGAATCATCTCTGCTATCTAATCAGTGAAAACCTAATTTCTCAGTAATTACCGTTCTTTCTTTCGCCTTTGTGTTTTTATTTTCTTTAATCTAAATTTCAACCTGTCTTCTTTCTTCATCTTTCTCTGTCTCTTTTTGTCTTTTCCTCACTTTCTCTCTGTTATTTCTATGTATTTGCCTTTTCTTCATCTCAAACAATAACTTCCTTTTTTTTTTCTTAGTATCTTTTTCTTTCTTCCTTTCTTCCCTATCTCTCACTGGCATTAACATAATAAAATAACATTGCAATGTGGATAGCTAAACCAAAGATTTAATCATGGGTGAGCATTTTCTTTTTTGAATTATTTTCATATATTCTCAATAACTATTCTCTATTTCTCTCTACTGCACACACTATCTTTTCTCTTTCTTTTTTCTCTTTCTTTATCACTTCTACTATTTTCCTTTCTTTACATATCTCTCACTTTCTCTTTCTCCCTTATCATTCCCTCTCTCTTTTCACTTCCTATTTCACTGATCTTTCTTTACTTTCACTTTTTCTTTCCATCTTTTATTCTTTCCAGTTAAGAGCATCTCATATCAGTGATTAACAATAGCTTTGAGCAAATGAAGCCTGTAAATCTTAGATAGGACCAGCCTTCATCAAGTTTTGTGAACTGGTGCTACAAAATCATAATGAACTCTACCAAATAACAGAAATCACATCACTTGAGGACTTTCAACAAGAACAACAACTAAAATGGATAGCACACGTAACTCAACAAGAAAATGATTACATAATCAAGATGCTGACTTTCCACACTATTTCAAACAAAAGATTTGGAAGAAAATCTCCATCAGTACTAGAAAGAGCAACAGCAATTAATGCACTTTTCTAAAACTATTTTCCTGAAAAACTGTTTTAAAAAAGATTTTATTAATTTCAACTGAAAGTAATAACTGTTTGGTCAGTGAATGCACAATGTTTCTTTATAAGGAAACAGCTAATGCTACTAGTACCATTACCATAAAGAATAATAATTATGAAAAAAATTAATACTTTTTAGTTTCTACTAAAAGTTTAATTATATTTTAAGCACAGATGACCCCAAAAATTAAGCTGCATTTTCTTTTTCTGAATGAAAAAAGCTGTTTTTTTTTTTTTTAATCCACAACTGTTTTTAGACTTCTGTATTTTAAAATTATAAATATTAGTTAGAAACTAATGAAACAGCCCCAAATTAACAGCTTAGTATACAATGTTGCAGTATATAAGCACTATATAAAGGAAATGGTGTATGGTCTCTTTCTCTCTCTTCTATCCATTCATTGGATACTGTAGGGAGTAAATGTGTCTTTTTTCCCTTCCTGGGAGCTTTTAGTCCTCAGCAAACTGTGATGCCTTGTACACAACACAGTTTACAAATAACCTTAACTGAAAACTTTACCAAACCAACAAGAAACTCTTCCACAACATATCTCCCAATATCTTCAATAGAACTTTACACCCACCATACATATGAATAAAGACACTGAAAGATATCTACAGCTACTTTATCCTCACAAAAACTCCATTGCAAGTCTAATACTACTGTATTGTTATTTCTGTGGCAAATGTTCAAATGAGCACTACTTTTTGGTCCTAGCAATTCATACCTTTACAGCTAAGACTTATCATGTATGAATCCCCAACATTCCTTCCATATTCCATTTGTAAACAGGAAGTTCCATTCAGACAGCTTTTTCTTGATAACTGTTACTTTGTGGAACAACTCCCTATATAGATGCTTCCCCAAACACTACAAGCTTAGTCTCTATCAATTCTCTTTATCCTTATAACTTTCACTTCCTTCTACAGCCACCTTGCTCCTCTTACCATGAGTGGCTCTTGAGTCTTATATTGAGTTAATCTTTAGTATAAAAAATATACACACTCCCATTTACTACTTTTTTTATCCTTTCTATTTGCTAAGGCAATAAAATGTTTTTTATATGTACAATATTGTTTTCAATTCCATTCCTAACTTTTGTTTTGAAAACATCCCATGTGCTTACAATACAATCATTATACTCTTTCACCCAAATATGCAACCTATCATTAAATGTATCCCATCAGCAAATTGGTGAGCCCACAAGATAATCTGGCCACTTGCTAAAATATAAAGAGACTGAATTTAAAAGCTGTTACTGACAAATCACCAGCCAACTCCATTTGATCATAAAAGTTCAATGAAATAGAATATAATTTTTAATTGTATTCAAAACATATTTTATAAAAATAAATTTAAAAATTTTATTCTCTTTTCCCAGTTTTTTTTTTTTTTTTTTTTCATGATTATTGAAGTTAACAACTTATTCATAACATTTCTTTTATTTTGAAATAATTTCCACCAGAAACACTCCTACTCTTTTGGAATGTTTATTGCTTTTAATTATCAAAGCTTTACCACCCCAGCATTTTGTGTTTCTTTTAATTTTAAAATGTTATTTGGATGTTCTGTCTCTCAAAGAATCTCATTTCTAATGAATAACAAAACAAGTACTATTAAGAAAATACACATTTCTTTGTTACTTTACGCTTTTTCATTCTTTAAAATTCAAACTAATGAAACAATTTAAAAATGTTAAATATCAATGAATAGATTCATCAGTAACTGATATTTTCTTTGTGCCATGTTCCTTCAGGAAATGGGTGACCACAACTTCCTATATTTTGTAACTCTAGTCAATTTACGTCTTCTTATTATCACTCATAGTTTCTGTTCCGCTATCCATTTATACAAGCTCATCAGGTAAATTATGATATTCCTCTGTAACCCTCTTGCTTTCAATAGGTCTTGTGAATGTCAAATTTTCCAAGTTCCCTTTCCTCATTATTTATCCCCCAAATTTCAACAGTTACTTTCTGATTCAAAATACGAGTTTCCTTTTTTTCCCATTTTCTGATATACAGAGGGTTGCAAAAGTAGGTATGCAGTAAATGTTATATCAGTATTACACCAATATGTTTGTATAATCAATATATTTTGTGTGCTTGTTTTTTCATTACTGTGTACCTACTTTTGCACCCCCTATAAAAAGCAGAAATTTTAATGGTTTTGTTAACACTGTGATGATTATACTGGACAAGATTTCACTATATTTCAATATATTTGGAGTCTTAGAATTGATTTAGTGCATTTTGCATGCATATGATTGGAGAGACCTTATATTAATTACATTGAGAAACATAAAAAAGAAACTCTGAGATATAAGGATATACTAGACCAAGGGTTCTCAAATGGGGTCCACACATAAAAAAAATGGCAAATTGAGGGTCCATAATAATATTTTAATGGTCCCTAGAGCAATTTTACTTCAGTACAGTTGTTACAACTGGGATTTCATCTCACTGAATAAATCTGCACTGCTTACTCACATATTTGAAAATGGTTTATTATGAGTTATTTTACTAGTGTACATAAATGTTCCATGGAAGTTAGTTGTTAAATACAAGTTTATTTTCATTAGTTTTACTTCAAAATAAATCATATACATTTACTATTTCTATAATACAATTCCTAAACTTATCTATTAGTAAAAATTAAAATAAGCATTTAATAAACAACATCCTGAAAGTGTACAAAAAAAATGACATAGCAAATGTTTCTCAAAATGCACTTCTTGCCTTTGTCACATTTTTTCTCCAGTGGCTCTGGCTCCTGTAAGTATAGTGAGAAGTTCCACCAGGATACATCTGTGATAAAATCAACATATCAAGAATAGTTTAACTCAAATATGAAGCAGGAATACTGCTTGCTCCTATAACAAGTAACTATCTCAACATGCAAAAGTGTCTCAAACTATTTTTAAAAATATCAGTATTATCAGAGAAACAAATGTACATAATCGTTTCTTATTTGATGCAAAGTCAATCAAATTATAAAAATATTAAACTTGGGTAAATAAGTATTCTATTCTCTGTATATTTCTGAGATTAGTTATTGTAACTATTTATACTATTTATGTCATTTGAATTGTTGTCCTCATCTTTATTGCTATATCCACAATGTTTCAGCTGTTGTACGCTCTGGCCTTCTTCAGGTGATATACATTGAAATTTCAAACTGAACCCTTTATTTAGTTCAGTTGTTCTAGTTTCATGTGCCATGCATTTTTTGGATATATCAGTTTCACTTAATTCCCCTTAATAACTCAGCCGTCAAAGATTTTGTCTCCTCTGCTGTGGCCAGAACTCACAATTTTTTGTGTCAAGCCACACTTTGGATTACTTAACCAACACCTTTATTCCCTAGGCTATGAGTATTTTATTTTTATTTACTTATTTCCAGGCATCATAATTTTTTATTCTCATATAAATGTATTGTATACTTTTATAATATTTATATTGGATATAAATATGCTATAAACCTTCTTAGCACAATTTTGGGTACAGATTTGCAATCATATAATTTAATCTTGGGCAGCATCATTTTGTTTATTCATATCATTAGAGTAAACATTTTCCAACCATGATACCCAGGTTCAAATCTCACTATTGTCAGGGAGGTGACTTTTAGAATTTATTGGCCTGAGGAGGTAATCCCAGTATGCAGCAGAACTGGAAAGTGCCTGAAAGCCATACCACAAGTTGACCCAAATCTTGTGCTTGAAATTGGGTAGATGGAACTATTCAGAAGCTGTCGATGGTTGTGCTAGTACAAAGTTGCAAACCATCATGATCAAGGGTTTGGGTGTACTGATCATGTTCAAAGTATTGATCACACCAGATTATTTGCTCTGTATCAAAAACTCTAACTATGGTCTGCTCAGTATAGTTGTAGTATAAACCACAGGTGGGCTCTGTAGGTGTAGAACAAACACAGATATACCTGTACAAGTGTCTGCAGCAAGGACTAGCTAGCTATCTTAGCAGATAGGTGAGTTAGGAAATGAGTAGCCAGCCATTATAGCATATATTTTACTGAAGCTGGCACAAATAAACAACAAAATAAGAAAATTCAGCACTTTCTTATTTTATAATGAAATTATTAATGTATATCTTGTCAATTGAATAATTTTGAGGCAAAAGATGGAAATAACTAAAATATTTTACATGTGGAAAATCAGTATAAAAGAAAAAGTATTAAAAAGAAATCATCTTTGATATTAAATGATTGAAGAAAAATCTGAATAAACATGAAAATGTTTTTTTTCTTTCTCGACCAGATTTGACTAGCTGCAAGCATATTTTTAGACCAACTTTTATCTTCAATGTTTTTTTTTTTCTTTTTAAACTATTTCTTTCACTCTTACAATTTTTTTCTTTCCATCACTTTTATTTTTCTCTTTTTCTTGGATGAATTATTGGTGACCAAAAAAATGTCATAGAAGAAAAGTCATAAGGTACAATTTGTCTAAGAAAAAGTTATGTTTTAATAAAGTAATTGTTAATAAGTCTTATTTAATTTATAATATAGTTCATTAGAATATTACTATAAATTCAATAGAACTTCTTATTAAAACACATCAGCCCATTAACTCCTGCTATCCCAAACATGGATGATAGGTATTAATGAGTTATAGGTAGAAGCCTATAATTAATACCAGATTTTTTATACACCTATAATTAATACTGTAATTTTTATTTTTATAATTAATACCAGATTTTGCAGTGAGCATTAATAGGTTAAATAAATTAAAATATGAAGTATTTTATTAAAAATATTAACTCTTTTAAACAGAAATACTACTGATCTTGTTTTCCTACCCATGATCCAAATTAATAACTTTTTCCTTTTCAAACAAAGCATACATTATGACTATTATTCTGTGAGTTTTTCCTCAGACCAAATTTTCCTGCTTCATATGCTTTAATTTAAACCTGCTTCAATCTTTTTTCAATTCATCATTTTTATTTTGTCCTCAGAACCATTTGAAAACTTTTATCTGAATTTCAACAGTTTAGGTTCAGTATTATAATTTAGCAGTTAGGGGAAAAGTCAAATGAAATTGCTTTTTACTTTGACTTCAATTTTTAAATTAACATGTCCTTTAAGGATACAGATGACCATGGCTCTGCACAGTTTCCTTTAATATGTGGGATTTACCATGACTTGTTAGGAAAGAGAGTGGAGTGGTTTCCTGTTGTCTTCTCCACAGTTTGGAATTCTGAGTTTTCTGTTATACTGGCTGGTACCACTGAAGGCTAGAGAGCCCAGTTTACTCTTCTATTTTACCCTTAGCTGGAAGAAGATGAGGTGGTATTAGCATGAATGTGGGCACAACAGATGAGGCAGGAATTTGAATTTGGCTCTCTGTATCTGCTTTCTGTATCCATACAAGTAGACTACCTCCACGGACTCTGTATCTTTTAAATTTTAATATTTATTAACCTCATTTTCATCTGTTTTGAATAGAAAATTTTGTCCTCTGTATTCTGTGTTTATCCTTTTCACAAAATGAGGATCAACATCAAAATGACTGACTTCAGGCAAAAGCTGCTGAAAAGATCTAAAATAAATTTTTCAATTCTCAAACATCATAGAAAAACAGAGGTATACAAAAAGAATTTTCAACCAATCACTGTTGGTTTGAACAAATTGAAAAACCTTTAATTTTTTATTGCCTTGAAACAGATAAATATGGTATTTTTGCAACAGTCAAATTAAAAAATGACAGCTCTACACAAGTCTATATGAAGTATCATGCAACTCTTGTTACCTTAACAGATAAACAGAAGTGACTAGAGATCAAAAGATTCACTGACATCTGAAACTACATGTCACTTTCTCTAAGTCAATACTCTGATACATTTCTCCTTAAATTGGGAGTAATATTTACTAAATGTATGAACATTCTTTATACCAGACACATGTCCATTTCTATGGACATTTCACACAGTAAAATTGTTTATTAAGAAAATATACATCAAATTAAAAGTATAAAATGCAGTTTTAAATTTTACCACAATTATTGGAATTATTATTTACTGTATTAATTGTGAAAATTTTGACAATCTCATTAAAAATTACAGAGAAAGAAACCTGTTTATTTTTGTATCATTTTTATTAATAATGATTTATTAAAAAAATCTTTTTTCTGCATTTTTCTTTAAAGTGTCTTAAATAGCAGAGTAATTCAGGTCTCAAATGAATATTCAAAGTACATTTTAGATGAAAGTGGAGGCAAAAAGATGTTACAAATTGTGGAAGAGTACAAATGAATCAAAATAGAATGTAGGCAAAGTCATTGTTTGACATTGTTACTTTTGTCCTGAGAGAAACAAATGGTTCTTCTCTCTGGCTGTATGTGTGTGCTGAGTTTGGCACTTTCTCTAATTTATTCAACAGGTTACAGATTCCAAATGAAAGAATTCTTTTCTTTTTTCTTTTCTTTTTTCTTTTCTTTTTTTTTCTTCTTTTTTCTTTTCTTTTTTTTCTTCTTTTTTCTTTTCTTTTTTTCTTTTTTTTCTTTTTTTCTTTTTCTTTTCTTTTTTTTTTTCTTTTTTTTTTTTTTCTTTTCTTTTTTTTTTTTTTTTTTCTTTTCTTTTTTCTTTTCTTTTTTTTCTTTTTCTTTTCTTTTCTTTTCTTTTTTTTCTTTTTCTTTTTCTTTTTTTTTTTTTCTTTTTTTTTTCTTTTCTTTTTTTTCTTTTTTTTTTTTTTTCTTTTCTTTTTCTTTTTCTTTTTTCTTTTCTTTTTTTCTTTCTTTCTTTTTTCTTTTCATTCTCCC